>OZ010595.1:90659564-90879564 GCA_963932145.1 Acanthosepion lycidas
CATGCAGCACGTCTCGAGTGGTAGTGCTGATTCCATTACTAGAAGAACTGCAGCTGGGCATAGTAGAATGCAAACCATTGGCATCAGTTGTGTCTCCAATGTCACTATCAGAGCTGAATGTTACACCAGAACCAACTGCAGCAGGAAAAAATAAATAAATAAATCAATCAAAATTTCAAAATTCTCAATGTTAAACCAAAAGACAAAAGTTACTCAAAAAGTATAGTTATTGGAAATCAATATTTGATCAACAGTGAAATGCAATTTATTATATTAATCTTTTTATTTACACTATTTACATTGTTCAGACTGTTGTCCTCATCTTTGTTGCAATATTCACAACATTTTGGCCATTCTATGCTCCAGCCTTCTTCAGATGATTGGAATTTCAAACCAGACCCTTTATTTCATCCTCCAGCCCAATGGATAAAAGTGTTGGTTGAAGTAATCCAGTGGCTTGACCCAAAGAGTTGTGAGTTCAGTACCTGGCTACAGCAGAAGCAAACAAACAAAAACAAAAAAACTTTGAGTGTTGAGTTAAAGGGAAATCACTGATACCGAGATATCTGGAAGAGGCATAGCACGTGGAACCAGAACAATCTACCACAGTGGATGAAATAATGGGTTCAGTTTGAAATTCCAATTACCTGAAGAAGGCTGGAGCATACAATGGCCAAAATGTTGTGAATATAGCAACAAAGATGAGGAAACCAGTCCGGACAATGTAAATAATTACAAAATCTTATCTTAGAAATATAGACAGATAATCTTTTTATATTGATATTTATAATTTTTTACTTTTTTTTAAATCAGCTATTTCAGCAGGATAATAGAATTATTAAATTACTGCAGATTGGAACAGGAAAGGCAATTGTAGTGAGGCATACAAGACACATAGATAGTATGGCCATTTCGTTATTATAAAGAACATATTTGTAGCTTTTAACCCATTGTGTTCGTTCGTTTGTTAAATACAAAACAAAATGAACAAAACATTTTGATTTATAAAACAAATGCTGATGACACTTGAACATGTAGAAATTACTTTAACACAAAGGTAAATATTTTTAGCAATGAAAAGAATAGAGTGAATTAATGCAGTACACTGGATTCAATGAAATAATCAAATAATGACAATTGCTATGGCTTATGATCATTACATGAACACTTTCCACAAGATGACACACTTCGGTACAAATTATTTTATCACAGAATGCTACAAGAAATACAAAAATCAGTTCAGTTTCTTAAACTGAGTTTACAAACTACTTATAGCAAAGGAACAAATTATAGAAAATTGAAAAAAAAAAAAAAACGAAAAACAAAACTCAATGATATTGCTTATATCTACAAAATCTAATAAGATCAAAAGTAATCATAGCAACAAAGATAAGAACATTAGTCCAAATATAAATAAGACCAAAAGACTATATAAAGTATATAAAGTCAAAATAACGTATGCTTACTTCAGATTTCTTAATCATGACCACAAAACTGAAAAAAAAGAAAACTGTCCATCTGAACTTTAAATAATTTTTTATTATCATAAAATGGTACTAACTTTTTTTCTTGAGATTGCAATAAAAAGGAGTAGGACCTATTTGCAACAAGTTTTATTTTTACATCATAGAAGTGTGTAATCTAGACCACTTTAATGCCAGTGATTTCACTAGCATTCAGATCTTGAATTTCTCTACTCAATCTCTCATTCAAATTGTAGACTTCCCCACATACTTCCCAGTAATTCTGATGGATACACTTCTCTAATTGATCTCTTCCTTACCTCCACCCCAAACTCATATCATGCCCTGTAGATCTGTCCTCTTGGCAATTCCAATCATACAATAATGTCTGAAGATATCTCTTTTCACTCTCTTATCAGTCATGAACTCCATATTAACAGAATATCTTTCTGTTATCAAGACACTGATTGGGACTCATTTCATGACTTCCTTCACGATACTCTTTGGAATGATATTTTTAATTGTCATCTTCATAAATGTGTGACTGAAGTCTCTTCCTAACAAATTTAATAAAGGTCATGTTGAACGGGCATTCTTCCAGATCATTTCATACTGACATTGGGGTGCCCCAGGGCTCTATCCTTGAACCTACACTATTTCTAAACATCATCAATGATCTCCCCTATGTCATAAGTTCCCAACTAGGTATTTATGCAGATGATACAACCATTAAGTAGCAAATCTGACAGACCCGACAAAGTAAACCTGGCAACTGTTCTTGAAAAGGATTTCCAATCGGTGGTAAACTAGGGTAAGAAATGGCTTATGAATTTTAATACTGCCAAAATGAAACTGCTTTCATTTACTCACCACAAAGAACTTTTTCTACCTGACATCAGCATGGTTAATGTTAAACTCCAGTAGAGCAACAAAATACACCTTCTTGACTTCACATTTTTCATTGACGTGTAGTGGAGTGATTATATCGAATCAACTGCTACATATACTGCAAGGAAAGTTGGTTCACTGTGTTGAACCAGAAAATTTTTCTTGTCAGAATCCATCTTGCACATTTATAAATCTACCATTTGTCCATGCATTGAATATTGCTGCCATATCTGGTCTGGTGCTCCTGCTATACATCTCAAGATTCTTGACAAAATTCAAATAAAGGTCTGTAATATAACTGATCCTTAGTAGACATCTTGACTTCAGTCACTTTCTCACCAATGTGATGTGGTTTCGCTCTGTCGTTTCTATAAATATTTTCATGTCAACTGTTCTGATGAGTTTTTCCCCTATCGTCTTGGCTACATGAATTTAAGTGTGCTACTAGATTGGCAACTAGTCTTTTACTGTTGAACTAGCTAGCAGCAACCTCCACTTCTACTCACATTTTCAGATTTCTTGCTTCCCTGATAACTACAAACTCCAAAATTTTAAATGCAATATCAGTCACTATGTTTTGTTTTCTTGAACCTTGTTCCTTTTTATTTTTTGTCCTTTCTGCAATCATCCCACTTAAGTCTTCTCACACTTTCACTCCCTGTAACCCCTGCGTTTTAGTAGCATTATTGCCTTGCTTGTGTGAAATGATTTTAAAAAAAAGAAAAAAAAAAAAGGAAGTTATACTTAGTTTCATTTTCATTGGGTGTCCTTCTAATGTGACCTTGTACCAGACTATTTGGTATGACTATAGTAACATGATTTTAAATAATTAATCTGTGAGGCCAATTCAATGATCTTGTAAATTCAATCTTGACTGGACATACTCCACTGCTACAGAAGGTAGACTAAATAAGTCTTCAGAGTTTTCTCTGATATTCAGACAAGGATGAAAAATAGAAAAAAAGTCAAAAAGATAAAAATAAGTAAACCTTGCACTGTGTTGAAATCTTGACTGTCCTCCTGTGTTGTATCTGGTTCGCCACTTACACTCATTGCTTCAATCTGTTGATGATGAGTCTGTCAAAGGAAATAAGTCAAATAGAAAGAGTAAAATTTTAAAATCTTTCATTTTTTCTTTTTTTAATGATGGAATTAGTAAGTATATAAGTTGGATATTCTTGTCCATCTCAGTTTCAAGGAAAGCAACTGACTAATTAAAATCAATATAATGAAGTTATAAATAAAGACATGCAGCAATGTAAGCTTCACAATTGCTGTGTAGGTTTTATATATATATATATATATATATATATATATATATATATATAGATAGATAGATAGATAGACAGATAGATAGAATCTATACAGCAGATAATGCATGCTAAGAAATGGCACAAAATATATAAGGTTAATAAAATAAAACAATCAGAGATTTTTTTTTTACCAGTACGTCTAAAGAGCCACTCATAGTAGAGGGTTACTGAATGAGGAGTGTGATAGGAACCTAAGAGGAGGTAGAAAGAAGTGAAGATTATGAGGATAAGAAGGATAGTAATTGACCCTTGATGGGAAAAGATTAAGATTGTAATCTTCAGGGAAGCATCCTTATGAGAGTTTGCTCCACACAGTAGTAGTTATTGGGAAGAGCTGAGTAAAAATTCCTCTTTACAATTGAAATAGAAAGGAAATATGGGTGATTCAACTTGGTGGACATAACATGGTGAGTCATAGTTATAAAAGTCTGAACAGGTGAAACTAAAGAGTAGAGCTCATCTGAACATTTGCCACAGAAATGTTGATAGACTTGTAACATTACAGCTGGAAAGTGAGGATTGGGCAACTCCAGCTGAGACATAGCAATATTCCATTTTTGATATAATCTGACTCTTTTAAAGATAAAGCATGGTAGAAGGAGTCAGATACAATAGAATGAGCTGACCATTTTTCCAGCTGAGTTCTGAAGTAAACTGGAGTCTTAATAGACATTCAAACCATGGAGCCTGTTTGAGATGGTCACTGTTCATTGAGACAGTAGAAAGCCAGTTTTTTTTTCCTCATTGATCTGTTAGAGCTTGATTGGTATTGTTAATCAGCTGTAAGGCTCTAAACATGTTGATTTTTGGAGGTGTTTCCGTAAGAGTAGACCATGAGACGGGAAATGTACAAAGGTAAAAAAGACAAATCGAAGGACACAGATGCAGCAGGGATGTACAACCAAAGAAATAACAAGAGAGAAAACATGTTCTTTGGCATAATGTGTACAATCTAAAGAAAATTCAAATCATTTTTTTTTTTTTAGTATTATGCCCCGAGCAAGGCGTGAAGCCACTAGGATGCAGAGGGTTGCAGAAGATTTGAAGCAAGAGCAGATAGGAGTGATAGAAGAAAGGATGTGGAGAGGGATAGTGGATAGATCAAGGTAACTGGAGATGCCGATTGACATTAGATTTGAATAGTTGGAGATTATAGCTCTCAGGAAAACAGTAATAGGGAAGGGTGTTCCACAGGCGAGAGGTGCGAGGTATGAAGCTATTGGAGTAGAAGAGACAGCTACATTTAAAAGTTTCTACAATGAAAGGGTGAGAGCGGGATGCCAGCCTTGTAGGGCGCTTGAATTCATGAAGTCTGGGAACCAGTGAAAGCAGCTCATCAGAGCAATTACCATGAAAGTACTTGTAAAAAAGACAGAGAGAGGCGACAGCATGTCTGTGAGAGAGCAACTGTAGACGAGATGCTAGATTAGGGCCAATTATATTACATATCTGCCTCTGGATCTTGTCAAGAACTCCGAGGTAAACAGAAGGTGCACCAGACCATATATGGCAGCAATACTCCATGCAAGGGCGAATGGTTGTTTTGTATATTTGAAGTATCAATTCTGGGGAGAAAAATTTTCTGGCGCGGTGGACGAAGCAATAGACTCAATGTATTTGTTCCATCTCAGGCCAGCAGTCAACGTGAGACTGAGCAGACACAGAGAGTTGCTCTCAAGAAGTTGACTATCAGACATTCTAATGGGAGGCAGGGAAGGATTGGAAAAAATTCCCTTCTCCAAATTCTCCACTGCCTTAACCAGGTATTGAACTCACACTATTTGAACTTGGCGAGGGGTATTAAGCAGGAGATAACTGATAACTGAAATCCATTAGACATGACACGTGGAACTAGAACAGTCTACAACAGTGAGCGAAATAAAGGGTTCAGTTTGACAAAAATAAAAAGGATTCAAATTAAAATATGGCATTTGCACTTTCTTTCTCTCTTTCTGAACTTCTCTTTTCTATACTTCTCTCAACTAATGAAAAGCCAACCCTCAAATAAAAAGAGGAAGAAGAAAAGACTGAAGCCAGCCAAAAACATCAGAAGTTTGTAGGATCAGAGCTTACTCATTTGTGACTGAAAAATACCAAAAATCAGGAAAGCTACATGCATAACGTCCATTATAAAAAAAAATGAAAAAAGAAAGGAACGCCAAAAAATAAAATAATTTTAGCCAATAAAAAAAATGACACAAAGAGACTTATAATGTTAGCTGAAACCAAAAGTCCCACCAGAACCTCAGAGACTGGTCAAAAGAATATAAATGGACACCTGTGAGTGAGAAGCAGATTGGACAGCAGAAAAGGATGGAACAAAAGAACACTACCAGTAAAGAAACCAGTCATGCATGACACATGAAATAGTTAAGAGATCATCTGCTAATAATATTTCTGCCCTGCTAAGGGCCAAGAAAAAAACAGTAGATTGACACTATTATTTCTAATACAACTACTACCCCTAGTATGGTCTGCCTTCAAAACACCACTACCAGATATTTCTCCAGATTGCTACCAATATCTGCCTTATAAATAAACAAACACAGAATATTGAAGGACTCACTTATCACTCTAAAGAAAATAAATAAAAAGATATTATTTATTTTATACCTTTGAGTCAGTTTGTTTTATTCCAAAGTTTCCAGTAAAGAGAATCTTGCCACTTATCCACACTGGTGACCTTCCAATGTGAACACACTTAACCACAAGCTAAACATGTGAAAGGTGATAGTTGAACTTTTGTTTACTTACCACTGGAATAATGGCTGCCTCATGTTGAGACTCTTGGTCTTGATGGTGACTCAGTGTTGATTGGCTGACTGTACAATCAACAGGGGACATAACTCTTTGCACTGTTAACAGTTGATCCTCTAACATGACATGATGTACTTGAATGCCCTGCTGTAAAAATCAAGAAGAGATTCAATCCTTTGATATTAAAATGATTTCATTCTTAGGAAATAAGTTCATTTACAAAGAATAATAATCTTATCTACATTCAAGAATTTAGATATTTAGGCACCATGGAATAATAATTAAATCAACTGATTGTTAGTTGCAGTAAGCAGAAAGTGAAAACAAAAACAATTTGTTCACATTTACATGTCCATTCACAACACACAGTTGAACCAGGATAGATTCAAGTAGATGCCTCTATGCACTTTTGACAAAAAGACAAGTGATAAAAAATGACACCAAAAGTTTTAAGCAAGACAAATTTATGAAAACTCTGCTATTGGATTTCAATAAAATTTTTGATATATTTATGAATGAATTTATTTACAAAAATGGTATTCTGTAAGAAAGATTTGTGGCAATAATTTTTCATGTGAATTAAATTTAAATGGACTTTCATTGAGCATGATATAATTAAAAGTAATTTTGAATGGCATAATAAAAATACAATGTAAAACCAACTTTAGAAGCGTTTTTTCTTTCTTTTATTTTTTACAACTAACTTTGCTATTTTCTTGCAATTAAAACCAAAATTAAAACTTCAAAGAAAGTATTTTAAATTATTGCAAAATATTTGAAATTTTTTTTAAAGCTATGGAAATACCTAATTAAAAAAATTTCCTGTGGATATAACATGAATAATGTTCTAACAGATTCATGCAAGTATCATTTCTGATCATGCTTATAGTTGTGCAATGTGTGTGTGTATGCATGAGAGAGACACACATACACACGCACATATATATATGATGTTGCATGACTTAAATCATGCTGTTTGAATCATGAATCATTTCTATCAGATAGCAGACTGACTTCTAGTTATCAATTAGGATTGGAACATTCTCATTGTATTTCAAATGTCTCAGATGAAAAAAAAGTTTAATTATAGACTAAGACATAAGGTAAACTTAAATAGAATAGTCAAAATCACAGCTCAAAAACTGATACTAAAATTAAAATCTAAAAAGGACCATAATTCTCTTTATAAAGTGTCTTTTTTTTTTTTGCAGCCCTTTGCTTGAATGAAAGATGTTGACTTGACTCACACTTGATTGGCTGATGATAGCTTTTTACATTGTTACCATTGATCAAAACATTTTTTTGTTAAAACAAAGAAGAAATTACCTTTTTTTCCACTAGATCTGTTTTCTTCTTCTTTGTTGTTGTTTTTCCATTGCAGAATTCTTCTTAATTTTTATCTACCTAATCAGTTTTCTTTATGTTGTCACAACCATCTATCAGACCTTGCCATTTTCCTTTCATTACCAACATCATTTATCTATTCTTATTTATTTACACATTCAGACAGTTCAGGAATATTTCCATTGCTCACTAAAGTCTATATTGTATATAGTTAATTTGCTGAATATCATGTTCCCATATTTTATCACCAGCCCAACAATCCCTATTTGTTTTACAAAATGATAGCAAACAGTCCTTGTAAATTGATACATATTTACCTCGAAACACCCAAAGAGCTTTAGATGTTAGTGGTCTGAATTATACCAGACAAGAAATTAGAGGCTCTTTATTATTTAAAGAAAAGCATTATTAATATTTCATACTCAGCCTGCCACCAGAAAACTAAGATTACAATTTAATGAAGGAATTGTGAAAAAAAAAAAATTCTAAAAGCCAACACTTAAAGCCAATGCTGCAAATCTAAAAACTTTTTATCAACTGCTAAACAATCTTGAAATTACAGACTATTTCAATAATATGATATTTTATCAACTCCCATCAACAGGTGCAAAATTCATATTGAGTAATGCAGGCATGATAATCAAGGTAAGTGTAAATTTAATTGGGAGAAAATTTCATAGTTAGGGTATCAAATATCTAAAGATGGGATTGCACCAGATGACAAACTTATTAGCAAAATATCAGAAATAAGTACACCAAAAAATAAGAAAGAGTTAGTCTTCCTTGGGTTTGACAAACTTTTACAATAAATATATACCTTCATATAGTGACATGGTTGAACATTTTGCAAACTTGAGAAAGAAGAATAATGAATTTCAGTGGACTGAAAGACTGGAGATGACCTTCAAAAAGCTAAAGGAAGCACTTAAGAACAAGCTAGTAGTCAAGATATTCAAAATGGAGGAAAATGCTTGTACAAAAGAGGTGATGTGCAAAATTAGATTGTATATAAGTGGGAAGGTTTCTATACTCAAGAATGGTGTTACCTATGTTTAACTAAACTATGTACTTGTGAGAACATTCCACAACACAACATTGCACTACAGGAACAACACTGTGCATTTACATGTGCAGCTTTGAACAATTGTAATTTCTGTTCGTGCAACAGGTGCCATAAAGAATGATTTGTCACAAGAATATGCCAACTTGAAAAATAAACTTTTGGGGATATTGAGGATGTAGGGGAACAAATTTTCTGCAATTACTGAATCACAGGCAGAATCATCAATCTATACGGAATCTGGGTTTTTAATGTAATTTTCAATAATAAATTATTTGATTTTTTTTTGATATTTTTTTTTTAATTCTTTCAAAACTTAGTAACTGTCTCTCCAATTTTGTGAAACATTTTAATAAATATAACAATAACATAACGTAGTTATTTCCTTAAAATTTGGCAGAACACAAAGCCCCTCAGCATTGATGGGAAGGCAAATTAGAGTCCCAATAACCATGTCCTTCTCAACATATAAAAATGTATGGTAGAAAAGGAATAAGGATTTGAATCCTGAGAAAGCACAATTTGTAGTGCAAATAGGATTTAATACAGTGATATTAACAAAAAATGTACAGGGCATGTTAGCTCACTGTTATATTTTCGTAAAAAAGAATAAAAAAAAGGAAACTAGCTTTCTTGTTCACGTGACTTTTCACACGTTCCCTTTCCTCTTTAAAAGCTGCGTTCTTCTTCCTTTTCATTGTGAATTCTTTCCTTTGTTGATTACTGACTACTGTGAATTAAGTTCAGTAAAGCCTTAGGAAAAGGTTATTCTATCCTTGCTTTCTTCTCTTTACTACGTAACAATTCTATTCTAGCTTTCTTCTCTGTATTACATAACACTCATGAAGACCAGTTTAGATTGCAAAGAGAACTGGAAGATATTAAAATGGCAGAAGAGCCTAGCACAGAAGAGAGGGATCAGGATTATTACCAAGAATTGGAGAATGAAGGGGAGGCGAAAATGAATGTGTCCAGTGATAATGAGCAAAATGAGGAAGGTTCAAATGAAGAAAATCTGATAAGACTGAGATCCCCCATAAAGACAAATCTTAGCAATCACCATGAGACAAGTGGTACACCTCCTGAAGTGGTTAGTAGAAGTAGCAGATCTACCAAGGGCATAAAGCCTCTGAGGTTCTGGGAGATGTGGCGATATGTAAATGACATTGTATATAAGTGGGAAGAGTCCTATGCTTGGAAGATAATTATCTTTCTTTGACTACACTATGTACTTGTGAGAACAAATACACAACACAACACATGTGAATATTAAAATATTAATAAAAGAAATCATAATTCCTGTTAAACAAATATTGATTACATAGATGTTTACCAGATTTATTTCAACTTTTATGCTCTTTGACTGGTTGTGAATATTAAAAAAAATTACTTACAGCATGCAATGTGGTACTGTCTACTGTTGGAGCAGCTATAAGCTGGGTCCCATCGGCAGTCTGCAGAGCAGAATATGTGGCTATGGCTTCATTACCAGAGACAACTTCCCCTGTGCGGAACTCATCAACAGGTGAGATTCGCTCATAACTTGACTGAGCAGGCTGGTAAAGTTCAGATTGAGGGATATTAATATGGTAGGTAGTGAATTGTGGGTGTCGAAAATCGACGTACTGTGCTGAGAAAGTAGTTGAACCAGATGCTGCAGCAGCAGGCTGTGATGCTGCTAAGATTGGTAAAGCCTGCTGACTAGTGGTTACTGTGAAGTTACCACTGCTGGACGGGGTAGCAGCCACAAATTGAGCAGGCTGGACTTGCTGCTGTTCTTGTTCTTGCTGTTGTTGTTGTGGTGGCTGTTGCTGCACTTGGATCTGTGGTTGCTGCTGCTGCTGCTGTTGTTGCTGCTGACTGACAGTGGCCCACACTGTCGTCTGGCTTGAACTGCTATCACTCTCCATTGTAAAATCACCATCAACTTTTGCAGCTAAGAGGAAGAAACCTCATTGTTCAGCAAAATTCTGAAAAATAAATTATTATTAAATTAAGTCTTGATAAAGCAGAGTTAATCTTTAGTCTATAAAGTCCATTAAATTGGTACCAGAATCTGAAAAAGTACTTTAGGAACTTATTAGCCACAATAGATAGTAACCCCACCCATCCAATCTAAAGATGATAAAAAAATGTATTTATATAATACAACAAGCATTTTCCAACAACCTTTTTTTTGCCAATACTCTTTTCCCAACAACTATGTGAATTGAACTTTAAATTTAACCCCACAAAATATAGATGAAGAAAATTAACTTTTATACTCAATACAGTGCATTATCTTTTAAAGAATAACTATTACTGACCATCAGATAGCTTTTTATTCCATATTTAGTCTTAAATAACCAAACTGGAGGCTTTCAACATATCATACAGACAAAATACGAGATATACAAATTAATATTAACTATCTGGACCCATAGAAACTATGGGCATTTGTAACTCAGATAATCCATTATCTTATATTTCAGCTTTTTTTTTTTTTTTCACCTTTTGCCTGTATTTTTACATTTAATGTATCACAACTTTTATGAATTTCTCTCTCTACCTTTCTAGCTTTCATTGTTACTTGATGTCAAATCAGCAATCATTTATTTTTAAACTTCATCCTTTCTCCCATATCTCAGATTATTGCAGAAGTTTGTGCTTAATTTTCATTGTTAATATAAAATGACTGCAACTTGACATTGGTGTTTGTTTTGGTACTGATTTCTGGTGTGTTCTAGATTGAAACCTTGCATCATTAAGTTGTAAGTCAGATTTATTGAATGTTGACATTTTGTACACAAATGAATGCCTTAAAGATGGAAGATGAAAAGTTGAACTTTTGCCATATTATTCTCTATGAATTCTGGAAAGGAGTAAGAGGCAGAACTGTGACAAAAAACTTTCAGAAGGTATATTTGGATTGTTCTCCAGCTCTTTGGATGGTCAAAAAATGGTTTGGCAGATTTCATCAGGGTGATTTTAACCTTTCTATCAACTACGCTCCACATGACCTTCTGACATTGATAAAGACACTCTGCTTGCCATCATATAAAGTAAACCAAAGAGTTCAATGGACATGATTGCTAACAGTTTGAAAATCGATATCTCAACTGTCTTACATGATCTGAAAAAATTTGGGTTAGTTTCCAACCTTGACATGTGAGTTCCACATTCTTTGATGGAATAGAACAATTGATTGTGTTTCTGCAGAAATGACTTTGCTATTACATCACAAAAAAGAAGCTCTTCTTGGAAAGAATTTTCACTGGTAATGAAAAATAGATGGTTTATGACGTTTTCACAAACAGACCTGGAAAAAAGCTTGTGAATGCGCAGAACCTGTGGCTAAAGTGGGTGTGCATCAAATGAAAGTATTGCTGTCTGTTTAGTGGGATTGCAGAGAGATAATTCACTTATAACTGCAAAAAAAGTATTGCAACCAACTCACCAATCTCAAACACAAAGTTTCTACAAAAATTACATCAACAAACTTGTAGAACAATGGGAGACAGTTATTAAAAATAATGGAGACTATGTACTTTTGACTAATAAATGTTTTTGTAAGTATGTAAAATCTTTTTAGTTTTCTAATCAGGCATAAACTTTTGACATCATATATATATATATATATATGAGGGCCTAACAGATCAGTTTTGAACTGAACTGTTAGACTAGCTATATAGATGAGTTTTGATTAGTGTGATAAAGGCTTGTGTAAAACTAGCTACATTTTTCAAAACTGAGTTTACTCTCTCTGGAATAATATCAACACCTAAGGACAATACATGTACTTTGTAATGATATGTAAATGTAAGAATATGATCATTTGCATATGAATGAGAGACACACTCTCTATTAACTTGAGTAGTAGTAACTTGGTGGACAGATTTTTTTATGGAAAGACCATTAGCCCTAGAGGACACGGATTTTGTGGACACATAGTTGAGGTGATTTGATGCAAGTACTAGAACTAAGAAAGTTAAAGGGAGAAAAAACTAGAGTAATGGACATTTTTATGGTGACTGCACGAGCTGAAGCTATCAAAAAAGTTTCAATATTAGCCCATCCCCCTAACTTTTCAGAAAATAAGCCAAATAACATTAAGTAACATGCAACCAAAAAAAAAAAAAAAAAAAAGAGGTTAGTCGAAGCAGAATGGACAAAATTTACATCCATGAAGCAAGAACCTGGTGAAGCAGTCATTAAACATCTAGACAGAGACTAGCTGGAACAATGATTTTGAAAAAGTTGGGAATGAAGAACAGACTGTGGAAAACAAGTTGATATAGATGAGAATTATGAAAGGATTACACAATGAAAGGCAATGATACAAAATGCTTGAGCAAAATCAATTAGAAAACATGTCTTCCAATGCTTCCATGGAATTTATACAACAGCTGGAAATAATTGAGAAATTAAACAAGTCTGAAAGTTGACAGAAAGCTTTAGAAATTGCCAATACATACTTATTAAAAGACAACAAAAGACAAATGCCAATATTGTGGATATGTAGACAAGAGAAAGGAAAACAAGTGGCCAGTGTTTGGAAAGATGTGTAGAAAATGTGCCAGCAAGAACCAGTTCCAATCTCTGGATGCAGAGTGAAAATGAAAAACACATTAAGAGGGTCACTCAGAAGCAAATTTGGAGAGGAAAATGAGAGAGAGAGAGAAATATTTTTGTTGCAAAGAAAAAGAACATTTTAATGCAAATTAAAATAAACAACACCAATCTATATATGTAAATAGATACAAGCAGCAAAGTAATGCTCATTCCTAGAAAATTGGGGGGCGGGAATGACTAGGAAATCCCAAATTATGGAAAATTTATCTACGACTTTGACAATTTGATGATTCAGTTATACAAACACTAGTATGCTTTGAATTAGACAAAAGATTTATTGTGGACTTGCTGGAAATGATGTACTCAAACTCAATTCAACAAAATTAATGTTGCAAATGCTGAAGAAATTGGCATGCTAAAAAATTATAAGGCAAATTTCATGTCAAATGAAAATGTCAACCCCTCCTACTACCAAGCAAAGAAGTTACTGGTACAGTTAGTTTCATTATTACTAATGGGACTGAGAAAATTAGAGGAACAAAGCCTTCAAGAACATGTTCTACTGATGGCAGTAAATGGGCAGCATCGATTGTAGTTTGTTTTTTTTTTTAAAGATAGATGGAGTCCTTTGAATACGTGATGATTATAAAGTGGGAGTAAAGTATAAAGTTTTCTCAGATTCATACACAACTCTGAATGTTGAAGTAGCATTACATTTGTTAGCAGGAATAAAAATCTTTCTAAACATAAACTTAACAGGTTATCACCAGATATCTATAAATGACTACTTTAAAGAAATGATGACAATCAACGTGACAATAGGTTTATTGAGGTGAATAAGAATGCCATATGGAATAAAGATGGCTAATGCTATTTTTCAAAGAATCATAGAACAAATCATTGGAGACAATATAAGAAATATTGTTTGCTATCAAAACGACATTTGCATAGGGGTCAGAAATGGAATAAAAAAAATGAACTTGTGTTAAGAAGATTAAGAAATGCAGGAAAAAATAAATAAATGAAAAAAAATGTGTAGACAACAGAAGTGATATATAAATTAAAGGAGGGAGATCAAAGGGATAATAGAATAATACTGAAAGTATCAGGACCAAAAAATAAAAAAGAACATGAATCCTTTATGGGATTAGTAAATGTTTAGAGACAATACTTACCAAAGGGTATACAGAATAGAATGAGTCATTTGCTAAACTAAAATAAGAGAATGTGGAATGTTTGAACAACTACAGTTAACTATTTTGCTAAAAGACCAAGTCAAAATATTTGATCCAATTAAAATGTCTATTAAGAAGCCTAGCAAACACTAAATTGAATTATTCAAACATTGAAAAGGAAGCTTATATAGATAACCACTAGAAACTGAATTTTTAACTAAAAAGAAATTTCTAAGATATGATCATGGACCATTAGAATCTATATCGAATCCAAGAAAAGAATTGCTTAATGTCACAATGTTGAGGGTTTTAAGGTGGGCAATAAAACTGATCATTTTGCCACATTAGGACAGTTTCAGTGCTAAGTATATATATATATATATATATATATATATATATATATATATATATATATATATATTTAAAAAATTATATAAGTGCAATTATTATTTAATTTTAAATCTGCTTTTGTTGATTAATCACATTGATTAATTGCAAACATATAATGACGTGAGTAAAATTCTTTTTTTCAACTACAAAGCATTCTTTTAAAACTATAGAGCAATATTTCTGGTAAATTATCAGCCACTTGACAAACAGTGACAGTAATATAAAAAAAAAACCACAGACAAAACTTATAGACAGAGCTTGCTTGCAAAATATCAACAAAACCTGTTTTACTGTAACAGATCACATGATTCTAA
Source organism: Acanthosepion lycidas (assembly GCA_963932145.1). NCBI lineage: Eukaryota > Metazoa > Mollusca > Cephalopoda > Sepiida > Sepiidae > Acanthosepion > Acanthosepion lycidas. Next base: position 90,674,820 of record OZ010595.1, read on the forward strand.
AGAATTTATAGACTTTCAAATAAAAGTGGAACAAATGGAAAAATATTTTGATATGTTTGGTAAATTAAATTTATTTTTCATCATAATGAATAGATATTTCTTTTAATTGTCCCTTGATTAGAGAATTGATTAACAAACTAAAACTATTAGCAGGATAATAAGTTTGATCCTCACTAGATGCATTTCTATTATAGTCCTGTACTAGAGAAAGCTAGTATTTATCAATATCCAAAATGATATATCAAAAGATATGGAATAGACACTTAATGTTGTCAGGAATCCCCCCTCAAGCCCAACAAAGTAGTCGATGTGATATTGATTCTACAAATGGCTAAAAATCTTCTGGAGATAATGTTAAGCTCTGCCATCTTAATAGTTGTTCATATTTCCCTGATATTTATAAGTGCAGAATCTTGCATGCAAATAGACCTCTCTCTCTTGATTTGTCTCATGTCAGGTAAACTGGAAGTCTTCAGAATGCTTGTCAAACAAATTCTGGGTAACTTGGGCAACTGATGACAGAATACATTATCCTGCTGGAATAACCAATTATTGTTAGGGAGTCCATGAATAGGTGCAAATGATTCCAAAAGCAGAAAAGCAATGCAATGTAGTGGTCACCACTCAATGATGTGTTTAGGTAGACAAGCAGAACTAACCCATGCTAGGTGAACATTCACCTCTGACACACCATTATAGAAGAACCACCAGCCAGTGCAGTGTTTTGTTGACAACTGGAGTCTATGGGGTCTACACTGCAATTAGCAACCTCATAAGCCCAGGTGAGATGCCGTGTCCAGTATTATTGTGTCAACAGAGGCACTCTAGTGGGTTTTCTGTTCCTATATACCATGAAAGCTGAATTGATCTGCTGGATATGCACCTGGTATCTCCTGCATTGAATGTAGTTATGATTTCAGCCAGTATCACTTGTCTATTACTGCTGACAATTCTAGCTAGACACTATGAGGGTGGGCTGAAAAGTTCACAGGCTGACTATAAAGGATGCTAGACATGAAAAAGTTTGTATGTATTAATTTCAACTCTTCTTATTAATAACTGCATTATTTCTTTCCAGGCAAACTGACATCTGAGAGTTCAAAGAAAATTGTTCATCCTGTTCAAAAAGTCAACAGCAGCAGATATGACATCATCATTACTGCAATACTGGTTTCCAATCAAGTGTTTTTTTCATGTTGTGTAACAGATGATAGTCAAATCAGGAGAATAAGGACGGTGACTAATCAGTTCAAAGCCACAATCATACACTGCAGCCATTGAAACAAAGGACTTGTGTGCTGGATCATTGTCCTGATAAAACAAGACCTCTTTTGTCAATTTTCCTGGGTATTTGGTCTTGATAGCCTTTCACAACTGCCACAATAAGTTGGCATAGTACACTCCATTGATGGTGTGGCCCTTTTGAAGATAATCAATAAAATGCCTTTTGCATACCTAAAATCTAAGGCCATCACCTTTCCTGTGGATGAAATGACCTTGGCCTTCTTTGGAGCAGGTCAGGAGTGGCTCAAACTAATGAACCCAACAATCATCCTGGCTTAAGAAATGTCCAAGGAAACCAGCTGGACCTGCCTCAAACAATGTCAGATTTTCCTGTGATGTGATTAGTCTGGTATCAGAAAACATGACACCCACCAAGCAGAAACCATCATCATGCCAAGTGTATTGTGCAAAATATTCTCAACTCTCTCACAGGATATGCTAATAGCATTGGCTATTTGATTTATAGTCAATCACCTGTCATCCATCACTATGTGGTGAACACAATGTTTCCCTCAGTAGCAGTTGCAGGACATCCAGACTTTGAGTGATTTCAAAACTTTCCCTTCCCTCTTAAATTCAGATACCTACTTTTGCACTGTTGATAAAGCTGGAGCATCATCACCTGATGTAACAAACATGTCCTTTTGGGGAAAATCCTATTTTTGTAGGTAATTAACACCAAGATGCCAAATTTTGTTCATTTTCAAAAGAAGTCACTATTAGTTACTTTTGAAGTCTTCTTTGAACAGTTAGATGTCAGTTAAACTGGAAAGAAACAATTCAGTTATTAATAAGAGTTGAAATTAATGCATGCAATATTTCACAGCTCTAGCATCACTCCCTCACAGTCAGCCTATGAACTTTTCAGCCCATCCTCATAGATATTGCCTTGTCTAGATCTGAGCATTTCCATGACTTCAAGGTCATGGTGGTGCCACCTACCATAACCTTTACATACTACTAACCGTGACTTTTGGCATGCAAGTATACATACTGTACACAGACCTTTATGCAAGTCCCACCATCACAAAAATACTTTTAAAATAAAACCTTTTAAAAAAAATGCTATTATTTTGTTAAAATACGTGATATAAGAAAAATATATAGGTTGAGTCATAAATAATTTCCGTTTTGGTTTATAAATTTTATTCTTAAAAAAGTACAATTACATTTTAGTCAATTATATATTCACTATTGTTTGCAATAACTCATCATTCCTTATCGGGCAGCTCTTCAATAGCTTCGAGTAAAATTCTGCAGATTTTGATATGAAAAAGTTTTTGACAAATTCTTAAATCTCATTTTCATTAGAGAAAGTTTTCCCCATCACAATATTTTTCAGTGATCATGAAAGGTAATAATAGGTTGGTGTAATGTCAGATGAATATTATATTATTATATTTATAATATATATTTATAATATTTATATTATTATAGGTGGGTTAGAACAGACCAACCAATTTCCAAATGTTCTTCCTGTATTATTCTTCTTGACAGATGTAGATCTTTGCATTGTCATGGAGAACCTCATTTTTTCCTTTAATCCACTGTGTATGCTGCCACTGCCATGGAAAACCTAAGATATTTTAGTGTACTCTAAATTTAATCTTAACTTCCATGTAGTTAGGATGATATCATTGCAATTGGTTCATACAGAAACAGAAATTACTTGACTCAGAAAAGGAAATTATTTATGAGTCAACCTAATAACAATCTACAACAGGAGTAAATATTCAGGTATATGGATTATTTAGGTACCATAAATTTTGCAAGTGCACAGAGGACTTCTTTCCTAATTTATGGCAGTAGTCAATAAGTTCTGAGTTATTTTCTTGCTTCAGAATGTATTTGACTGTAATCTCAACAAATAAAATTTAAGCAATTATATAAAACTTACTCATAGCATCATTTTTTTTTTTTTTTTTGCATCAAGCAATCAATATTAAGTGTTCCAATAACTTGGACTAATTTTAAATGTGAATTAAGTTTAAGCATTTAATGATTTTTTTTTTCTTTCAGATTTAACAACTTAAGTCTTTGGCAAGTTCAACCATAGAAAGATTAACAATCAAACAACATGTTAAAGTTATCGAAGCCTATTATGAAAATGGACGTTTGATAACTAACATGTTGTTTGATTGTTAATCTTTCCATGGTTGAAATTGCCAAAGAGTTAAGTTGTTAAATCTGAAAGAAAAAGAAAAAATCATTAAATGCTTAAACTTAATTCACATTTAAAATCAGTCCAAGTCATTGGAACACCCTATATAAAGATTAATTGAGGTTTAGATTTATTTTTTAATATACAGAAATGTAAGAAAATAAATTAACTCTAATATTTTTTTAAATTTTTAATTTGATAGTATTGTTTGAATAATATGTGAAATAAGTAATAAAACATTTTTAAAGTGAATGGGAATCTAAACTTTCCATATGCAAATGGATATGCAGAAAGCAAATAATCCCAAATTCTTTAGGTAGGTCAGAAGAGAAATTCAATTTTATATTTTGTCCAAAATTGTTGTATCAATGTCAGAGTTGAATTGAAAAAAGAATAAACAGTACACTTAGTCAAGTTAAACTATATCTTTAACAAGAAGTCTACTTATCATTTCTCTAGATGTTTTGGCTCTGTATAATAATTACATTCTAATACCCTTGGGAAAGGTATGAATTCTATTCTTCTCCCTCCAGCTATGGGTAAATAGCAGGACAGACCAGGTTCTAGCCTTGGATGGCAACTAGCCTACTGCAGAAATAGCAACCTACTGTGAGAAAAAAATTGCCTCATCAGTCATGTATTGAAATATACATGATCGCCTATGCATGTATCACACATGGCACATAACTGACTGATAATAATTTGAAAACTAAGAGGTGGTATTTGAATTTTAACCATTCAGTCAATATAAAAATTGTGACATCATAAACGAGAAGAAAAGCAGACATGATTCTGAATTAATTAATCCTATTAAAAGTAAACAATTTAAAAAATAGAATAAAGAAGAATTTTATTATTATGACCAATTATAAAAACTTCTTTAATCATAAGTAAAATTACTTTTGAAAAAACATTGTCCTATGTGATACAATCTAAGAAGAACTAACCCTTTTTATAATCTTTATGGTTAATTATATTTTTTAAATAAAGATCAACTTAATCAGTAAATTTGTACTGATGAAAAAAAATGCATTTTCATCAAAGACCAACAACTCCTTATACTTCAGCAGGTTAAATGATTCTTCAATTATATATTTTTTAATACCATATTCAGGACATAGACGGCTTTTCATAGATTTTTTTTTTTTTTTTATTATTATTATTATATATCTGAACTTCCATAACTGTGCAGTAGTCTAGTTTCCCGTTGCTTTCATCACGGTTTTTAAATTCAAAATTGTCCTTCTCTTAGGCTGGCTGCAACTCAAAAGCTAGGGAGCCCACTTTAACCTGCTAACCGTGCGCAGTGAAATGGATCCATGCATTTCTCAATGGCATTGGGCAAAAATGAACACACCACGCAAGGCCAGAATTACTTTCCTAAAAAAAAAACCCACACAGGTAAGCATAAAAGATCGCCACAGAAACAAATGATTTGTTTTGACAGTAAAAAAAATGCATAGAACCTTTTAACTTTATTCACTTAGATTTAAATAAAAACATTAGATTCTAGAAAAAGTCATAAAGCTTCAAATTAGATTGGACATGGTCAGGTAGTAGTTTATGTTATTTGGGAGGGGGGGACAGGACAATGATTCTTTTTAATTAAACTATTGATGAGGTTTCTTGACATTTTTACTAAAAAATACAAAAAATCGATCACTTCAAAATTTGAAGTTCAAATGTTCAACAAACTGAAACATTTACGACAAAATCAAACAAAACAAAAATATACCGTGTAGTAAATAAATTAAATATCTTCTTAGGCTGCTAAATTTCCGTAAAATGGAAAATAATCATCCAATATTTTAAAAAAATTAAATAATCATTTTATTTTCAAAATTAAAAAAAAACATACATATTTAAAATAAATTCTCTAAATGTATTTTTTTTTTTTGTTTAGTTTTTGTTGTTAATCGCCGGTCTTTTAAAATCTAAAAACTCTGAATTAAAAATTTGATTTTTACAAATTAAAAAAGAAATTTATAAAATAAAAATAAAATGGAACATTTAAAAAAATTTAAAACAACATATTTCAATTTCACAGTCACACTAATTTGGAAATATTTACCTTTTTGTTTTTATTTACTTAACTTAATTTATTTATATACTTTTGGATTATTTTGGAAAATCGTATTTTTGGTTTGACGCATTAATTTAAAAGTCAAATAAATAATTTAGTTTGTAGTAAAAGTAAACAATTGTTGATGTTCGAAATGTTCGCACAAAAAAAGTTCATTCCTGTTAGTGTTTAAAAAGTTAATTTTTCGTTGAAGATTGTATCGAGTTTTTATTTTTAATTATTTTTATTCACAAATATTACAAAAAAAATGATGTTGCAAATAAAATAAACTTAAAAAATCTTCAATGTCAAACAAAAAAAATTCTATTCGCTATTCATTTTTTTAAAAAGAAATATTCGAGAAAATGTCCAAGCCTCAAATAATGAAAATATTTTTAAACTCATTAGTTTTTTTGTGTTTTTTTTTTTTTTTTTTGTAAAGAAGACCTTAAAATGGTTGTTGTTGAGTTTGTTTGTTTGTTTGTTTTTCAAATGTAGAAAAAAATAAATATTATTTCCGCAAGAAGAAAAATCTTCCCTCTTTTTAGATGGGAATGGAACTGTATGAAAGTTTTAAACAAAAATAGATTTAAATTTGATTTTTCCTTCAATTAACGACGAGATTTTTATTTTGAAACAATATATCATTGTAAATGTAGCCGTTTTTTTTTTGGAGGGGGGTAGTTAAAGTTTTACTTTTAAACACAACACTTGAAGAAAAGCATGCATTTACTAATCGAAACGTTAAAGAAAGGTTTGGGGAGACTAAAAAAATCAAAAAACAGAAACACTTCTTTTCTTTAACAAGGAAGGTAGAACTAGAAAAATTCATCTTTCTTTTGGTTTTGGATTAAGAAAATTTTAAAGAATTTTTTTATCGAATAACAATAAAATAAAAACTGTTTTTCTACAGAATTCTTAAAGGAAAGCTTTTTAGTTTCAGATAAGTAAGAAGTAGAATAAAAAATAATGCAGTGATTTTATGAGGAATAAACAAAATAAAGTTTGTTTTTGTTTTTTTTTTTTTTAATTAAAAGTAAGAAAAACAAAAATGAAGATTAATAATGAATTAAAGTTTAAACCGATTTAATAAAGTTGTGTCAGGTTAAGTAAAAAGTAGTAAAATCTGCTACAGAATAATTTTTAATTAATTTACACAACTACAAAGTTAAGTATTGTATTGTATTGTTTGTTTAAATCCTTCACTAAAATTATCATCAATAAACAAAAAGTGATTTGAAAGCAAAAGCGAAATTACGAACATCTTTTTTAGCTTCTTTAAATTTTTATCAATCATTTTTGAAATAACGAACAAAATACAACCGAAAATAAAATTCTAATTTCAAAGCCAAGAACGAATAATTCTCGATTTTTAACTGAAATGAATGATGATTATTATGTTTTTAAGATCTCCCTAAAAAAAATAAACATGAGCGTGGATAAAACTTTAATCAAAACATTTTTAAATCTAATAAATAAATAATAAATTTATACATAAATAAATATTCAAGCCAAGTTAGAAAAAAAAATTGAATGAATGAAATGAAGGATCAAAAAAAGAAAAAAAAAACAAGATCCTTTTTGTCAATTCCTTTGTTGGAAATTAAATTTGTTGGGAAAAATTTAAAAACAATAAAAAAAATAAATTAAAATAAATAAAAAAGAAAAGCTGAATTAGGAGGCAAAGGTGTTTGTTGGGAATTGAAACCCCCCCTTTGACGTGAAAATGGTCCGAGTTTACAAGTCAAAGAATAAATGGATCGAACCAAGACATACCATTATTTTTGGCGAATGGGAAAGAAGGAGATTTAGAAAGTAAAGGAGGAAGAATTAATTTACAAAATGATACGATGAATAATCCGAACAACGGACAGTTCTATTGAGATGAGCAAGGCACAGCTAGAAATTAAATAATAATAATAATAATTATTATTATTATTATTTAGAGGGGGAACATCCCTAACATTACTTTTTTAAAAAATGATAAAAATTCAAGATGATTTTTAAAGGAGTGGCTAACGCTAAATCTTTTACGATTTTGATGGATTTTCTAACGAAAGAAGATGATATTCGTCTTTTTTTTCTCTTTCTTCTTGTCTTCATACTGTCATTCTCAAGAAGAGAAAACAATTCAGAAAAAAAAACTATAGTTCTTTTTGTTTTTTGTTTTTTTAGACACTTATTTTCTCTTACAACATGCTTTTTAATTTTCTTTCTCTACACCATTAATTTAAAAAAAACAAAAAAAGAAACTGTAAATAATATGAAAACAAGTCCAGGACGATGTGAACCACGCACCTTTCATTCCTTTTCTTTTTTCTCCTCAATGTAGCAATTGTGTTACCTTTTTTCTTTCAAGAAAATACCTCCTCCTTCTCTAAATGTTGCAATCACCGAAAATGACCAACAACTGGTATTTATTATTTTTCTTTCTTTCTCTTTACCGTCTCAATTTAAACAACTTTCTCCAAGTATTGGTTTCGAAAATATCAAATACATAAGTTATGACAAATCAAGAATATTTGTAGCCCCCCAAAAACGACAATATAATAATGGCGATAATGAAAACATCCTCTGCTAATTAATAACAGTTTTGTGTATAATAAAGTCAATTAAGTTCGATCTTTTTTTTCGTTTTTGTGAAATAACGTAATAAAGGGCGTTTCCTTCCATTTGAATAGTATTTTTTTTAATTTAATAAAAACAGTCTTTTATGAATAACTTATGAAAATATCTACTACTATACGAAGGTATACTAGAACTAGACAGGTAATTATTTGCATATTAAAAAAAAGTTACCTATTTCAAAAAATCCGATTCATAAAATAGATAATGCTAGTAGTTTTTTTTTTGTTTGTTTTTGTTTTTTACTAAATAAATATTTTTAATGCTAATTTTTAAAAATACAACATTGAATAGAATTAATTAATAATAAGCAAATACGATAATATTTCATTTTTTTTTTCTTGATTTGTTTTTATCTTCCTGTAATAAAGAGAGTATTATTATTTATTTGCCAAGCTAGGTAGAGAAGCCATAATGAGTGTCAACAGAGAAATAATATTTCAGAGGGAATGAAAAAAAAATGTTAAAAGAACTTGTTGAACCTTTTCCTAATTTTGTGTAATTTCTATATACATTCCAACGAAAATAGGAAACAAAAGACATTTTCTGGTTACGTAACAACTAAGTTGCAATCTTGCTTTCTACATGTACAATTGAGAGATGGGAAACTTTAAAAGATAATGTCCCTACATTAGCATGTCATAGGAAATGGAGTATTTACAATTGAAACTGTTTTTTTCCGGATACATTCTCTTTCGACTTCATAACCGAATTTTTGTACATTTTGTAAAGTGTTTAAAGATCATCAAAAACTTAAGTAGGAAAATAAAACAAATAAGCAATACTGAAGCAAGAATTTGCATAAAAAAGACACACAAAGAACTGGTAACCTTTTTTTTATTTCCTTCTAGCATTAACAATGTATCACTTATAATTTTATTTTTATTTAAGCTACGAAATTTATGGTCACACCTAATGTCAATTTGTTTATAAGCAAGCAAGACATTATTATTTATATATGGCAATTGAATAATGTATCTATAAAAAAAAAAAATGAATCTCACGAGAAGTGAAAATACCATACTTAGTAATTCTTTATTCCAAAATGACACATAGTTCTTATTTTATTTTAACCAAAATAAGAGGGCATGACCGTGTCTGGAGAAAGAAAGAAAATATTTCAAGATGAAAGAAAAAAGCCATATAAACTATTCACTTATGCATTTTGAATTAGAGATTTAAATTAAATAAAATAATGATTAAAAAGCAGGATATCTGTCAAAATTGCTTTTAATCGCCATAAAATTTGAAGTATTGAACATTTATGCAAACAAATTGTAGAATAAATCCTACAAAACAGATAATCTTAAAATAAATTATCTAAAAAATAAACTGTCGCTACATCAGTTGTAAGATTAGTTATCAAACAAATCTAAATTGGTCTTTCTTCACTGACAGTTGCTGTATTGATACATCCACTTTTATAGATTCTAAAAGATTTGTTTGAAATTTTAGTTAATAAGCACGTATGTCACTGCTAAGTTACATATAGATACTATGTTTATAAATCCTCAATTATAAAACTACAAAGTAAAAACATTAACACATCAAGTAATATCTATTACAAATTCAGTGAATTTATCAATCCACTCTTTAATGAAATCAATAAAAATCAAAGTAAATATCCTTTGAAGAATTCCAAACAATGTAAATAAAAAGAATGACAACTCTGAATGAATTTAGTGACTTTGTCTATCAATGGGTGCCATTCAATTGCCTTGTGCCATACTTAGCTAAGCTTAGTAAATACCAAGTTTGATCTTTCATATTCTCATGCAAAACTTGGCCAAATCTAAATCCTTCTCACACCAGTTTATGTCAACAGTGAAACCATGTATTCTCCAATGATTTAATTGTCCTCATATTTGTAGACCCATGCGTGTATTCAATATATAAACAAATACAAGTCATGCATGGAGGAATTCCCAACTATCACCAGACCAACTTTGAGAAAACAAAAATAGCATCAACAAAAATTGATCATAAGGAAGCAATAACCAGGGTTTTTCAATGAAACTGTCATATGACAACATTTTATTTCCCTTGTCATTATAGGTTTAAGTCAAATAGTTGAGGTATACAAAACATTGCTCTAAAAATATATATATTAGATTTTGTTTGTTTTTTTGTTAATATGGAACTGTTTATTGTCTTTTTTGTTTTGTTTTTGCAACCTTTTTTTTATTTGTTTTTCTAAACATGATCAATATCATCTCCTCCTTAACTCACCTCATTCTACTTTAAATTTTTAAAACAAACATTTCTAGACCAAATTCCAAAACAAAATCCTCTACAAATCATCCATAAAAAAACAAATTAATATGCATAAATGAATGGAGTAAACCTGTCTCTTTTGTCTTTTATTTCCTTAGGCTTTTTTACTCTATCTTTCTTCCTTTCACAATTCTTCTTCTCCCCTACTTTCACAATTCTGTTGTTATATTGATAGGCAGTTGATTTATATATATATATATATATATATATATATATGTATGTATGTGTGAACATTGACCAGGTGGCCTGACGATTGCATCTAGCATGAAACAGACTGCCGCCAAGTGTTGACTTGAATGTTCACTTTTATATTTACACACGCTCTATCCCTGATATTGAGCACTTTATCCCATAAATATAGCACACCTTAAGACTATATTTCTTCATATTATATATATATATACACACACACACACCTGGTGAAAATCTTAAGACCAAATACAAAAGGGTTTTAAAAAATATAAAATGCTGTTACTTTAATCAAAATATATTTGCGAAACATATACATTTAATTAAAAAAATGTAGTTTATCAACAAGTGAACACTTTAAGCTTGTAATTGATTAATTTAAACAAACATTGAAAAAGGATTTTTTTTGGTTGGTCATAAAGAAAAGACCATGTAAATAAAAATAGCAAATAAAGAACAAATAAGTCACAATGAAAATTGAATTCTCAGTATATCCTCCATTTTTGAGAATTACTTCGAAAATTCACTTTGGTGTACTCCTTAACTTCCTCATGGGGGTGCCTGGGATGCTTGCCCAGGATGCATAAACTGTTGCATGAAGAGCATTCACGGTTTCAAATTGCGATCTATGTTTATAAACATCCTTTGCCATCCATCCCCAAACATTCTCGATTGGGTTTCAATCTGGAGAGCGTTGTGGATTGCAGCATTGTCCTGCTGGAAAATCCAGTTTTCTCCACATAGTTGAGGGCCTTCAGTAATTAGCGATGCCTTTCTTAACATGTCAATGTAACTAACAGCTGTTTGATGACCATTTACCTCCTGTAACTCGAGTTCCATTGTACGAAAATGAACCCCAGACCATAATTGATCCACCTCCATGGTGTTGTTGAGAAAATTTCTTTTGGGACATCAAGAATGAATTTTTTCTCATCTGAAAATAACACTTTCTTCCATTTATCCACATCCCAAGTTTGATAATCGAAAGCAAATTGTAAATAGGAGGTTTTATGGCAAAGAAGGCAGCGAGGCCTCTGCAGCCATTTCAAGTTCTTAAACCCTTTCTTATTTAAATGTCATTGAATTGTTTGAGACCTGCATTCAGCATCTGTATTCACTTTTATTTGATTTGATGTTAGGCTTGAATTTCTCTTAACTTCTTACCTAATGTATCTGTCTAGAGATGTTGAAATTTTATTGGAGCGACTTCTCGATTTTTAGAAGCATATGCATTCAGATTTTTAATGACATTAGCAATGACAGTTCTGCTACAACCAATTTCATTTGCAATGGCTTGTTGTGAAAGACTACGTTTTTGAAGTTCAACATTCCTACCCTGTTCGAACTTTGTTAAAATTTTACTCTTAGCCATTTTAAAATCTGAAATTTAATACTGGAAATGAGCTATTAGGTTGGTGCAAAAATAATGACGTAATAATGTTGTTTTTTGACGTTAAAAAATACGTCAAAAAACGACATTATTATATCATTATTTTTGCACCAACCTAATACATAGATGTCTACACATCTGAAGCTATGATCACACTGACTAGTTCTAAAATTTTTGTCCAGTAATTTGTTTTTTTCCCCCACATGGTCTTATCTTCATGACCAACTAAAAAATCCTTTTTTTAATGTTTGTTTAAATTAATCAATTAAAAGCTTAAAATTTTCACTTGTTTGTTGATTTTCTAATTAAATGTAAATGTTTCACAAACATATTTTAATTAAAGTAACAGTATTTTATTTATTTATTTTATTTTTTTTTAACCCTTTTGTGTCTGGTCTTAAGAATTTGATCAGGGGGTGTATATGCACATGTGTGTGTAACACTTTCTAGAGTGGATAGATATTACCTTGATCCTAGACAGAAGTGTTAATACATATGTAAATAATTCCATTATTTCACATAAAGTAATAAAAGTACACTCTAAATTTGGACACTAGTCAGTATAAGAGATACAAAGCTTACCATCCACATAAAGAAAAAAAAAAAACCTTCATCTTAAGTCATTCCATTTCCATGTCATTTCTTACAAAATGTACAATAAGAATCACTTGTTAATCTTAGCAAAAACAAATTAAAATCATTTATGTCTTTTTCTATTTATATTTCCTTTAATAGATTTGATCCACTTCAAGAAGGTAAGAAGTCAATAGAAGTAATTAATTTTTGGGACCCAATATAAACAGAATTCAAATTTTATTTATTAAATGTGAGAATGTAATATCAAAGTGAATAAAATTAAATTATTAATTAAAATTTATTTAAATATATTTTTTTTTATTAAAAAACATTATTTCTTTTAAATACAAGTAACATTTGAATTTGCCTACAGAAACAAAATGCTTTTGTATTTCTTTTTATATCTGTTACAATATGTGTAGTGTACTATTTTCTATTCATAATTTTATAATATCTGCAAAAGTTACCTTGTTTTATTTTTGTAACTCTTCCAAAAAAAAAAAAAAAAGCACTGTATTCTAACTTTGATTTTAAAACTAATATAAACACTTGAAAATGCGCTAGCAGTTCAAGCTCAGTAGTGATAATAAATTCATTGTCAATGGATGATAAATTTTGTGCTAAGTGTTTGAATGGTAATGCTTTTTATTACACACACCAGGCATAGAAATTTAATTAAAATTAGGAGAAAATATTTGAAAGAAAAAAATACTTTTTCCCTTATTGCAACTTAGGATAAGCAGGTAATTGTGAAAACAAATTTTGTAACAGTTTATCAAGTAGAATTATTGAATCATCACAAAAAATGTTACATAAGTTTTGTGACACAAAATATTTGTGGCACATTCACATACAATAGCATACCAACTAGGAAACTATCCTTGCAAAATTTGTGATACTCAGTTAGTATAAAAACAACTGCGGCATTTTAGCCTTACTGTGCAAATCCAACTGATTTTTGTTTTATTAGTCAATTGTAAGTATATTAGATATTGTGGAATAAATGAAGGGTGGCCTACTAGTTAACAACATGGAGAATGGAATCAATGAGATGTTTTTTTGTTTTTGTAATTGGTATTACTCCAAGCAAGGCAGTACAGCCACTAACAAGTAAGGGGTTACAGAGTGAGGAGGAATTAGGAACAGAAACATTAGTAATGAGTAGAAGGAGAAAAGAGCAATCAGTAGATAGTGATTGACATTACATTTAAACTTTTACTGATTAAAATTGGCTGGGAAGCATGGGGCTCAGAAGTGAGTTCCACAGATGAGAGATGCGAGAAAAGAAACTGTCAGTATAGAAGTTATGGCTACATCTAGCCAGCTCAACTGTAAATTGATGAGACCTTGTCACCAGTCTAGTATTGTTCTTAAATTCAGGTACCATAGCAAAGTGATCATCTGAACAATTACCATGAAAGTATTTATAAAAAGTGCACAGAGGGGCAACCTTATGGCAGTGGGCAAGTGACTTAAGCTGAGCTGTCAGATCAGGACCAATAATATTGCTGATTCTTCTTTAGGTCTTATCAAGGAGCTCCAGGTAAACAGCCGGGGCACCAGACTATATGTAGCAGCAATATTCTAAGCCTGGATGAATGGTAGTTATAGATATGCAAGACAGATTCCAGAGAGAAAAATTGTCTCACCTGGTACAGTTAACCAACTTTCTTACCAGCATACCTAGCAATATATTTAATATAGTCTTTCCACTTCATGTCAGCTGAGAATGTTAGCCCTAGAAGATGCAACAAGTTACTTTCCTGGAGAATAGCATCAGCCATGCTGATGGAAGGTAGAGAGGAGTCCCTCAGATGATTAATGGAGAGAAATTTAGTTTTGACTGGCTAGGACTGTTTGCATTTACTTTGCACTAACACCCTGTTGAAAGTCATTATTTCACTTTCTCCTCTAGTTATAAGTAAACAGCAGGGTAGTTGGGAGCTCTTTGGCCATGTAAGACAATTTGGCTACTGGGTTAGCATCTCAGCCCTGTTAAAAATTCACAATTGATACAAATAATGATTAGGGTCACTAGTGATCATTTGAAAAATGGCAACAAAAATCATTGCTTTATGCCTTATGCAACACAGAAAGTGGCTTTGCTTTACACTTAAGTGCTTATGCGAATATATGTTTTTAAATACTCACAGGCTTTGCTCTACGCAGGAAGCAAAAAATTTAGCTTTATTAATTGTAAAAAAAAAAAAAAAAAATTGCCCATTATCTTTAATGATCATGTCTAATACTGAATAATTTTTCATATTAATTTTTATAAATTCTTGCAAAAGAAATGAATTTTCTTTAAACGGCAAGGATTTCCATACAGGCACAAATCTAACTTTCTTCATGAGGTTCTCTCCAAAATTTACTTCTAGAAACTTCATATTCATATCATTTAAAATTCAAAATATACAGTGTCATTTGAATTTATAATTAAATGATCTGAATGCTCCAAAAATTTCAACTTTTTACCACATTTCAACTAATGTGTTAAGCCCTCAATGTGCAAACAGGATTATTTTGTGTTAAAATAAAATTCTTTTTCAGCATAAACACAAAGCATTCAACCAACAACTTGTATTTCCTAACTCAGAATAAAGATCTAAACTTATGGCAGAACAGCACAATTACTGCACAAGACAAGTTTACTTAACTCACCCAAATAAATATATATATAGATAGATAGATAATATCAGTGGTTAATATACACATACATATATGTACATATATCTAAAACAAACAAATATATATATATACAAACGTACATACATATATATATATATATATATGTGTGTGTGTGTGTGTAAAAAAAAAAAATTACGAGAGGATAGAATCCAGGTAGAACTCAATGTCCAGGACAGAGTAAGGATATAATAAAAAGGCTTAAACACTAGTACTCCATGGTCATAATTTATTACATTGGAATTGTAAATATGATCCAATTCATCAGACCTACAAATTCAGAAAAAATAACTCCGGTAATAAAAAAATAATATTTAGTGAGAGTGTATGTATGAGTGTGGGACCAATGCAAGAGTAAATGAAAGCTATAGGGAGGGGTAACAGCTTTTTGAATTCGTAGGTCTGATGAATTTGATTGTTTTTATGATTCCAATGTAATAAATTATGACCATGGAGTACTAGTGTTTAAGCCTTTTTATTATATATATATATATATATATATATATATATATAATGTGTGTGTGTGTGTGTATTATAGAGAAGCATCAACATTAAAAGATAAAGATATCATTTACCTTTGTTGATTAATTTGACCTGATCCACATTTTGATACATTAAAAAAGGAGAAAAAAATAAATGACAATTACCATATTTGATGCTATATAAAGCTGCCTCCTGCCAGGCTAGGGCCAGTACTGGTAGTCTAAACACTGTAAACTCTCAGTACTTGTACCTAGCCTAATTCCATAAGATTAAATGTAAACATAGGGGAAGGATTTATGTGCCATGAAATAAGTCTGTGACATTAACTTGTTAACTACTACTCAATGTTGAGGTATCCACATATTCGCTAACTTCAGTTTGTGTCTGGCACTGGGCCAGAAGGATGGAGCACCCAGGAAGGATCATCCTCAAGTTCAGTAGTAATGACCTACAGGATAAATTTGCTAACCACTGCTTTGTGACAAGGTGCCTATTAACCTTTATTGAACAACTGCTTTTAGAAGTGCTATACCTTACAAAGACTAATATACATATCTAGACAATATATGGAAGACACCTATGCTAAGACTCCTGTATCATTGGTAGTAATCTCTACTTTATCTTGTTGACAAAATGAGAGACATTGATAACAAATGGACTATGCAATCTTCATTATAGTACATACATACAAAAGTGTAAAAAACAAAAAAATGTTGCTTTATCCACTGTCAATAATAACAAGTGGAAAATCTGTTTATATTTATTATAGATTAAAATCAGTTGGAGTTATCAAAAGCTGTATAATTTGGATGCTTGATGGATGTCTCAGGATGGGGTTAATCTTACTACTGAGTTGTGAGTTTGATCCAGTCACAGAAATATTTGTAATAAATAGGACTATACTTACTAGACTGACTACAAAAGAGATAAAAAATTTTTTTTGTTTTTTTAAAGTGATCAGTCTAGTAGATGTGGTTGATGCTAAAATTCTAAAATTAATTTCTTCCTTCTTTTAGAGAAATGTTTGAAATTAATAAGCCTTGACATTCAACCACACCTCAGCAATGAATAATTCAAAGTTTCATTATTTTGAATTTATTTCAAATGAAATGAACCTGTTTTTACTAGTCTTTCCTTAATTCACTGAACAAGATGGACTCTTCCCAACAATTAATAAAGAAAAAAAAAAAAGAACTGTAAGCCTAATATTAACAAATATTTCCTATGTACATGCAGGTAAGAATGTGTAACAAAGAAATAAGATTCAATCTTGAGTGCCAGATTAGAGAGGTGTGCTACTACAATTTACTCCTGAGAGAAAACAAGAAAAATGAAAGCAAAAAATGGGCCTGTCTTAGAGGTTTGGTTAAAATGTGTAAAACTCAAAGTCTGCAACTATCTTATTTTGAGTTTTATGCCAGCTCATAAAGTCCCTGCTACTTGTTAGTCAATAACTGAAAGTATTTTAAAAATGTAAATTATATATTTCTTGGAATTCTATACTCGATTTAAGTGTGAATTCAAAATTCTTCAAAACGAAAAAATTAAAAATGTAATCCCTAAATAAATTATAAATACATACTTCGAACTTAATGATAATTTCAGGTTTGATATTCGTCTTTGACTTTATTTATGTATTGTAAAACCCAAATGTTTTTAGGCTTTTATTTATTTTATTTTTAGGAATGTTCCTCAGAATTGAAAACTAAAACATCATATTTGAAATCAAAGTTTACTTCCTTCTTGATGACCATTTTCATCTGTTGAATATCATTTTATGGCTGTGGTTCACATGCAAGACCCCCCCCACACACACACACACCCGGTTTTAAAAAGAATTATAAAATTTGCGAAATTTCTCTTGTAGGAAGATTATGCTCTAAGTACCATTCTTCATAGGCTAAGATTACTTCCCTGAATTTTCAACGTTTACCGGAGAAACAACCTCGAAATCGTGTTTCTGAAATAATTTCAGAAAAATTAAATGTGTAGTGTAGTAACATTTGTAACAAAAAAAATGAGGAAAAAAAAACAACTCAATTTTTAATTGTAAAAAATACAGGGAAAGAGAATTTATCTACAAAAAAAAAAAATTTAAAGAGATAAGTTCAGAAAGTACAATAATTTAATTCTGAAACTCGTTCAACAGTTTTTGTTTTGCTAAATTAAAATCTTAAAGAAAAAAACTTAATTTAAAATTTGCTTTATTTCATAAAACAGTTTAGTAGTAAAGTTTATTGTAGCTAAAAATATTCTATTGATCATAAGCAGGATTTCCAGGACAGAATTCTTTCTGAAGAGTTCAACAAAAATCTAAATGTCAACAACTGATTAATGCCTGATCAGAATATGAAATCTAAATCAAGAAGCAAAACATTTTTCTTCTTTCTTAATGACAGAAAAATAAAAATGAGTAAATATTTTGTTTTGTAATTTCTGTCTAGAAACTGAAAAGCCAAAGAAATGTTTCGTTAACATCAAAAATTCATAAGGAAAATCTTTTTTAATTTTTTTTCGTTGGGGGGGGGGACTAATTTTGAAACCAAGTAAATTTTTAATAATAAAAAGTTAAAAACTAAACAAATAAACATTTTTTCTATTATAATAAATGGCATGAGTTCTAAAAAATAAGTTATGAAGATTTTACCAAAAATAAACATATTACTGAAAGACAAATAAAAAAAAAAAAACTAATTAAAATAAATATTTGAAACAAACATGACTTTTTTTTAGTTACAAACACTCAATTTTAATTTAAATAACTGTTAAAACTCCTTTCATGAGAAAATATCGAAATTTTTGTTACTGCACAAATCAATTGTAGTAAAAAAAAAAAAAAAGAAAACATTAGCTTTTAGTTTTCTTCAGTGACAAAATAGAACTGAATATTAAGATGAAATGTTGTTTGTAGAGATTCATGAATCAATTCTCGTGCATTTAGGTCTAAAAAAGTAAACGTACATAGTGTAGAACAGTCAAAAATCGAAACTAGTATTTCCTATATATCTAAAAGGTCATATTGCAACAAAAAAAAAAAACACTTTGATACAGGTGAAAAAAAAAAGCAAAGGATATTTTTACCATGCTTTATATTGCGACCTTTAAAAATGGTTGCATCATTCAACTCTTATTTAAAAATGAGTATTTTAAATGTTTCTTTTAAAAAATAAATAAATCTTAAATTAAATATGTTTGTTGTGTTAATAATTATTTTTCGTACTTTCGAGGAAAACAGTAATTTATTTAAGGTGTAAATAAAAATTCCCTTATAAATATTTCATCATTTTATTTTTTTAATGCTAATAATCTTTATCTAGTTTCATATTGCCAAAATTGCAGTTAAAAAAATGAGTGAAAGAGAAACGAAATGAACGAAGAAGAATATAAAAAAGGTTCTGGTTTGTTTTGTTGCCCCCCTTCTTGTAACTGGTGGATAACGAATGAGTGACAAAAGGAAACTAAGAGAGGGGCAAAAATATGTAAGAGGCGCGGAATGAGGAGGAGAGAAGCGAAGGTTTGTAGGAAGGTTCCAAAATGGTAAGTTATTGCCAGGGGTGGGGGACATACATCGCAAACACAGCAACCCATTAGGATTCTTTGCCTGATGCTAGACCTTACCGGACGTGCCAACAACTCGGATGGCCTGTTTTGGTTCTCGGTGATCCCAATGCCGATTCTCAGGTGCTCATTTGCAGCTAGAAACTCGACGAAGGTTCGCAAACAAACTCTATGTACAGCTGAGATTAAGCTTGACCCACCTCTATTGCCTAATGGCCAAATCACGTTCTCTCTCGCACGAAATCTCGCTTAATCTCGTCCGATGCCACCGGCTGTTGGCGTCTTTTTTAGAAAACCAATATGGCGCTTAGGCTTTATTTTTGTTTCCTCAAAAACGTTTTTGCTTATTTTTAATTTCTAAGAATATTATTTATTTATTAATTTTTTTTTTATACATAAAGCAACGAAATATTTTGCTTTTTATCATCATAAGTCAATATATTGTGTGAAAATTGATATTTTCTTCTTTTAGACTTTTTTTTTGTTTTAATCAATTATGTAAAAAAAAAAATAAACTTGTACAAAAAAAAACAAAAGGAGACAGCAGGACAGAACTGTTTTATTAATAAACTTAAATTTATGAGTGAATTTTTAACTATTTTTCAATTTATTTCTATTTTCGGTAAAAGTCTCAAGAGAATCGGATCCATGAAACAGGGGCCATAATTCGGATGCGCAAAAATTTAAAGTAATTTTGTTTAGTTTTTTTTTTTACTTTCTTTATGATATCTTTAGTAGTTGATTTTATTTTTAAATGACTACAGTTACTTGAAGCAGTAGTTGACTGGTTTAGATTTTGTAAGGAGCTGTACTACTATTTCACGGAGAAAAAAAAAACTGGAGATCCAAACAAAATAGTGGAAATTGATGAAACAATAAGAAAACCATAACCGCGGTCCAAGTGCTTCATCAACAATGGCTCTTTGGATAAATTCTGAAAAATTTATACTTTAGTAAAGTTAATTTTGTAGAATTTTTTCTTGATAGATTAAAATAAAAAGCAGTCATCCAAAGATATATTGAACACGGTTCTACGATCATTGGTCCGCTTATAATGGGTTAAAATAAAAATTAGTACAATCGCAAAGTTAACTGATGATTGAAAATAATTTCGTTGATTTACTTACATTTACAATTTTTACATGAATCTTTCTTTAGTTTTACTCAAACAAAGAATAGATGGCATCATCTGTTTCTAAAAAAAAAAGTTTTATCAGGAAAAAAGGAACCAACAAGCATCCGTGGGAATATTTATTTTTTGAAAATTAAAAATTTTAAATCTAGTATAAAAAGTAAACAATAAATTTAATTTAACTCGCAAAGTATGGCACCCGATTCTAGATTTTTACGTTTTTACCATATTTTCTTAAATATGTTATTTGTAAGTAATGCAATCTTTCATACGATGTATTTCAGCTATTTTTGAAGTGGGTTATAAGTAATTTCATAACTCTTAAAACTACAAAAGTAAATAAGGTTCATAGATGTTGTTAGCCTTGTAGAAATTTAATAACCCTAGAAAACTGGTTTGAATAAGTGTCAACCACTCCAGTTATTTTAAACTACTTCACATGCCAACATAGAAAGATTAGAGCAAATCCAGAAAAGGTTACAATGCTCAGATATCCCTTGTCAATTTAGTCAATCTTTCATTCTGATTTGGCTCTCTAAGTATTCAGGAAAATATACAATATTCTGGTTTATACATAATCATCAAATTACTATGTTTGTATAGTGTGACAAGATGTAATTTCTAGAAATTTCTAGTATTTAGTACCAAAGAAGATCAATTGACAAAAAACATTTCAGCTGCTACATTAGACATGAAAAGTTCTATCACAATGTTGGGTAGGGAGGTCTTTCTGTAATGAAAAAACTGACTTCTGCTGATACTTTGGCAAAAAGCACATTAAAATATTTGTTGATTGAGCAAAAGATTCTTCCAGCAGATAAAGTATTTTTATGTTACACCTTGATGTTAGAAACCAGACAAAATGAAGAATTTTTTTTTACAAATGCACATTAGAATTCTAATGTGTATTTGTAAAAAATTTTTAAAAATGGTCAGTCTAAAAAATTCTATCTGTTATGAAGTACTCTCTGGAATAGATGTCAGGTCAACAGATATTAGTTCGACTGGCATTCACTGTGGCATACTGTTTTTATAGCAGTACCTCATCTACATAAAATATTACACTATCCATGTGAGATATTTTCATGAAATGTAGATGTCCGTCTGAAGACCATCATGATAATCTCACTATTATCAGAAATCTGAAGATTTACAGACATATCAGATCAAAAATTCAAAGACCATCCTTTCAAGTAGAGGTGTACAAGAAAGCAGAAAGAGAAGCAAACAAAGGAAATGGTAAGGGGACAACAAAGTAAAAGTTGATAGATATGAACATCATCAAATCTCAAAGAGCTGACAAGGAACAGATGGAGAGTGCAAGTTCATCATAATTCACCTGTCATACTCCAATGATCCTGCCCTGGATTACAGTAGAAAGGTAAATAAAGATAGAGGAGTCTACAGTAATGTTAATTTGGTTAAAAGGTAAAAAAATTTCTTTGAAATTATATGCTTCTTTGTAGCAGAGAATCAGATCAACCAGACAAGAGACCAAGAGATGGTTGTGTATGGTGCAGTAAGCACTTGGAGTTACATCTTCTTCCACAATTGGTTGGTAAGAGAGGATACGCTACATACCATAAGTGGTGCTGACAAAATCTCCATATGAGTGATAATGGGCAGGAATAACCAAAAGTCAGTATGTGTCTGGGACTGAGAACTTTTTTCAGTCATGAGGCACACTTTCGACGTGTGGAAAACCAGATAAAATGAACACATTCTTTTTAGTATATTGTGTATTTGAGAAATATTGCTTTACTATTTTGAAAGCATTTTTGGTTTTTATGAAGGATAATTTATTGACATATCTAGAAGTTAGAGTAAAGTACTTTTGTATTTCCTATTTATTTTAATTGCTATGAAATATTGACCAGGCAGCCTGTTTAGTATATCATTCAAGCATGCTTCATGGATAGAAATAATTAGTCACTTAATATTCATGAGCCAACTTATGGCATCAGATTAATTGGTCAGGCAGCTCACTTAATAGGCCCAAACCTACTTTAGGCATCAGACTAACTAGGTAAGCAAACCTCTTAGTAACTGGGCCTGCCTCAGGAATTGGACTAGTTGGTCTGGTAGTTGATTTAGTAGCTATGAGCCTGTTTCAGGTATTAGATTAATTGGTCAGGTAGCTCACTAAGTCTACTGTATGAAATGGTCAAGCAGTCCATTCACTATCTCTAAGTCTCCTTCAGCCATACATGAGTTACATTATTTAATATGTCATCAGATTAGTTAGTCAAGCAGCCCACTCAGTAGCACTAAGCGTGTTTCATACATCAGATTAAATGGTCACCAGTACATGAGTTACATTATCTAATCCAAGCATAACGAGTGATAGCTTGGGTATTGGTCCTCAGCTATACTTTCAAGTATGATTTTGATGTCTGTTCAAAAATTATGCATACCTGAATTGCAGAGCTTTTCAAATATGAGAGCAAAAATGCAGATTTTTTCCATTTTGTAAACCTAGAAAAATGGTTGTATGTCATTATATGTACACTGTAAATCAAACATCGGGTTAAGAGTTAATTTCCTTGCTTCCATTTTGAAAGTTGTTTTTTCTCAAAAATTAAAAATTTTTTGGAAACAAAGATTAGATTCAATCAAAGCATATCAAAGTCTGTTGGAAAATCATTTTCCTAGAATATACTCTGGTTTCAGGTTTCCATAACCTCTGTTGCATAATCGTGTTTACATTGTAAATGATATAACTACTGCTTTTATTGACAGACAAAACCTAAATGTTACAAAGTTTTTTTTCTTTTTTTTTTTTAGCAGATGATTGAACATTCTTGGACATTCAAATCTTCACAGGATTTCCATTACAAAATACTCTGGGTTTATATAAATTGTTTCATATTCTTTTATCACCATTTTCACAAAAAAAATTTTCTTGATAGATAAATTACTACCTCTAACCTTTTAATGAGCAACTATTCCATTTTGGGGAGGTGTATGGATATTAGTAGGTGAAATAAAAACTTATATAAATTAAGATATTTTGTAAGTAACTGAGCACTACTTTTAATCTGTATTAAATTCCATGTCTTGCCCAAAGAATTTGCCATGACCATTTAAATATGTCTATTTAACTGTTGACTAAAACGTCGATTTTAAGACTTATCTTATTGTAAATTGAAAAGGGATTTAAAATTAAAACTTATCATTGAAATATTAATGAAAGTATCATTTCTTGGATGTTTAAAATACTGCCAAAATACCCTCTTCCAATTGATGCTAAAGATTAATGTATAATATCACTTCTATATTAATTAAGAGAAAACCCCATTAACTTATTTGTGAGAATTTGTTCATTAAAATATCTTTTATTAAAATAGATACTATCTTAAAATTTATTTCCACTATGAACATGTATATACCTTTCAATAAAGTGTTTCATTGAAATCTACAACCAAAATAAAATTGTTGCTTTTATAAATATATTTAAACTCTTTTTTTCCCTTTGTATTATCATTGATCTTTGCTAATAATTCCAACCAGCTGTCCACTCAATATTTAGACAAGAAAGCTGATCAAATATCAAACTCTTATTTTCATAGTATAGCAACAATAACATACGCTTAAATAAAGTCTTTCAAAAACATGTCTGATATTCAAACTCAAATATGCGTTCTTAATACATATGTAATAGCAACTCAAATAAAAAAAATAAGAATCAATTTTTCCATTACAAGCAACTAATTTGAAGTTTAATTTCTCAAACAGAAAAGTAAGCTTCTTGTATAGCTTTAGTATGCAACTAGCTTATAAAGTGTAATGGTTACTTGTGCTTATTAGCAATTAAAGTAGATGTACGTATTTTTAACGTCAAAAAACAACATTATTACGTCATTATTTTTGCACCAACCTAATATATTGTGAATATTGAAAAGTTCTCAGCTTAACCAACAAGCATAACTAAAAAAAAAGTAGTATTTAAACAGATTGTAAGAAGTGGGTTGAGCCAAAAACTTTTCAGCTCTCATACATATTTTATTGTATCTGGTTAAACTTGTCTAATACACTTTAGTAGAATAGGTAGAACTTTAAGTGTAAAATCCTAACAAATAAATAAATGAACATAAGTTTGGACGAATAAATAGAAATCTCAATACAAAATAGTAAATGTGCTGAATAAACACAATATTATACAACATTACCGAGAAATTACTGAAAATAACAGTGCACAATAGAAATCTGAAGTGTATAATGACCATAGTATGAAAAAGATAATGATAACAAGAAAACTAATTTGAAAGAATCATTATATGATAGAAAGAAACCCTTATTTCAGAAACTTTTGAATGTCCTTAAAATATGTACGTTATGAGTAACAAAAAGTTACTGACAGTCTGATGATTGCGTCTAGCATGAAACAGCCTGTCGCCTCTGAGTGTTGACTTCAATGTTCACTTGTATATATATATATATATATATATATATATATATATATATATATATATAGTTAAAGGTATTGCAATTAAGCTTTTTATTTCATTTTTCTTGTGTTCATACAAGTTTTTAATTTTCTGGACACAAAGTGTGTAAAACTGTCCAAAAGTTGTACATGTCTGAGCACTTTCAGCTATACTTTTAGTAATTATCAAGAATGATTTTATTTTTATTTTTAACTGAATGTATGGGTTGTATGATGTATGTATGTATCTAGAGTTATAGGGATGTTTTATTTTCCAAACACAGCTTATTCTTCCTTTATTTTTTATCTTTTTTTATATGAAGATGAGGTTATTATGCTTGTATTTTCTACTAGCATGTTTTGGATGGAGTCTGGTAGGTTTTTGTATATATGGTAGGTGTATAAATGAGTCTTAATGGAGTTATGGTCAGGTAGCTGTAACATAAGTCGTCTAGATAGGCATGTAGTAGTGTGACCAATATAATTACTTATGAGTTTGGTTTGAACTCTTAAATAATGTTGGTTTTTTGTAGTTTTTGATTTTGCAGGTGTGTTGTTACTTTTGATGATAAAGTTAGCTGTTTTTAATTTTTTGTAATAGATAATTTTCTTGTTCAGGTCGACTGGGGTAGTGTATTTCCTTATGATATTTCTAAGTGAAAATTACTGTTGCTTATAGTTGATGTGTATTTGGTTTTTGTAGAAGATGTTAATGGTATTGTTTTGTCTGTGTGTTCAGTATTGTTATTAGTTACTTTGGAAATAAATTGCCTAATCTGGTGGTCAATGAGTTAGTCAGGAAAACCATTGTTAACTAGTATTTGTTTTGTATTGTTGGGTTCTTTAAGGAAAAGTAGATGAAAGAATGCATTCTTGTGTGCTCTCTTTATGAAATTTTTTATAACTGCTATTTTATATCTAAATGGGTATTCATTCTTAAAATTAAGGTGGCAAAAGTTTCTGCTAGTGGATTTTTATATAATGAGATGAAAATACTGTTACTGTATTCTTCAAGAATGTCTAAGAATGGGAGTTTGTTTATTTTTGTTTTGACTCTGTAGGTTAAGTTAAGGACAATGTTTTTTCAAATGTGGTTTTGAGATTATCTATTTCATTTTGTTTTTATTTCATGTCCGTGTAGATAATGGTTGGTTGAAGACTTTTAAATCATGTTGTATAGGATGGGTTACAGGTTTTTAGTGGCGGGAGTTGTTACAGTCAACTTTCAAAATAACTGAATTCAACATTTTCAGAAGGATTTAATGCCACATTTGGAGAATTTTTATACATATATATTTTATATAAAGAATAACATAATTCACAAAAAAGAAAATTACATTTAGAGGTATACATTGATAGACAACTGTAAAAAAAGGAATGAAGATTTATTTAGCTGAAGTGAGTTGCTTGTGGGAGATGTGTTACATAGTTAGGTAGTTGGCTGCCAAGGGAAAAAAATTCAGGGAAAGGATGAGATGATGATGTCACTATATCTTGAAGCAGAAAGAGAAAAAGAGAGACTTAGTCTGTTTCTTTATAGCCAATGGGTGGTACCACATAGTGGCATCCTTGCACCTGGAGAAAGTATTGTGGGAATTATTCTTGGGAATAATTCCCACAATACTTCCTCTAGATTGGAAAAATGTATTTAGCCAATATGCAAGTATTTGAATGTGTTCTGTTCTTTGTAGTGTAATGAAGGAAAAGGTTGAAATTCAAGTGATTAACATGATGAAAAAGGCACTTGTTTGGAGACTTTTTAAATCATGTTGAGACCTCAATTTTTAGCTGGTTGTCTTTCAGTATATTCATTCTTTTTTGAGATACTACACAAACTTTTAACCTCTAACAGGCTACCATAGAAACAGAAGACCATGTATAGCTTCTTTTTTTTAAATTTTTACATTGAAACTTATAGTATTTTATGCTTTTTTTGTTTGTTTGGGGTTTATGGCATATCAACCACTGTGGGTTATTTAATGCCAAATGCAGTTTATATGAATTTTAAATGCCTATTTTGTATGGAATAAAAAATGTATAGCTGGCAACATTACTCCTTTACGAAAAGACGTAGAGCTGGAAACATTATTCCTTTACGAAAAGACGTAGAGCTGGCAACATTATTGTTTCAAAAACATAGAGCTGGCAACATTATTTTTCTGAAAACATTATCTGAGACCTTGCTGTTGGATGCAGTTTACCGTCATACCCAGGACGTAGTATTTTATGCAATGTCAGCAATATGAACATGGTGCCAACTTAAAATAGATATATATTTTCATTAGTGATAAAATATGGAATTGTACTTATAATAATCCTATTCTCCCAGTAATGTTTGCCTTAATTCCTGACGACAATCTCTTTCTTCCTGATTTTTAATGCATTTCTATAGAAAAAACCATTAGAAATGTATTTATAATTCTGCTTGTCACTTTCTTAATTAACACAGTTGTTATGCTCTACCAATACTTCATAGATAATGAACTATTCCATTTTGATCATGTGGAAAGACAGAAAAGACATATCAGAGATGCTACTTGGTTTCTGTGAGAAAATGAAAGAAGGGAAGATAGAAGTGTTTAACATCTGTTTCAGTGAAATGGAAAAAGTTGTCAATTTCAAATCTTTTCATTTGTATCCCCTTACTTCTTAAAATAATGACTAACATTAATATTTATGATTGTTATTGCAATATTTTATTAAAGTTGTTAAGCTCAAATATTTACTGATACCATAGGGGAGTTTCTACAGATATTTTATTGTCATAGAACTCACCATGAGCTTATCCAATCCTTAACTGAATAATTAACTTTCATCAATAAATACATATTGGAAAACCATGAAATTTTCAGATATTTCTAGTATATACATAATAGCCCTATTCTTTCTCTAATGGTTGCATGAATACCTGACCATTGACAATACCTCTCCCTATTTATCAATGCTCAACATACAAAGTGCCAAAATTTCTTCTTAGTAAAATTTGGTTGTTAAATCATTAAATTCAATATTTTTTCAATTCCTCATGCTATAATGGTAATTTTCATTCATTCATTATTTTGCAAAATACAATGCTTTTGGCACAGTACTGAAGGAAGAGGTTGGTCATCAGTAACTATCCTGCTGCTAGCTAGTTTGATTTCCAACCCATTCATTCTAATAATTGGCACAAGCACCATAAGAACTTATCCTTCATCATTTGACTTGAACATGCACTAAAATACAGCATTTTTACAGTGGACCCATGATATACATATGTACAATTATTTTTTCTTTTTAGTTATAATATGTTCTATAATAAAAAATACAATGTGACTTTACATAAATTTATTGATCATGGAACCTGATCTTCCCTTCTTAATAATGAGATATTCTATTATGTAACACTGTTTTATTAATCGTTGGTGTAGTTCATTTCTGAGTATTGGGGTGCTCATTGACATTTCCTTCTGTGTGAAACAAGTTCTATGGTGGATCTGCAGAGACATTCACAGCCACTGCATGGTAGGCTTGGAGGGTTCAGGTAATGGAGGGTTCTGACTTTTCTTTGGGCTCTTTTCATCTTTTCTATTTGTCTTCTAGTGTTTTTTGAAGGATGTTGTTTTTTGTGGACTGCTCTTCAATTGGTTCTTTCTGCAACTTCCATCTCTCAATTGACTGAATCAATTTCTGTCTTCAGCTGATCCTTGAATTGATGATGTGGAGCATCACATGGTCTCTTGCTAGATGCATGCTCTGAGAAGAGGATTATAGGAATTGATGCAATTTCCTGTCAAGGAAAGTTTCAGGAAAATCAGATTAACTTTGGCTCAATTCTTAATATATAAAAAACACCTATGCATGTTTTCTAAAAAAATAATATACAAAAAATATGCGGTCGCTTCGTAAGGAATTTGTGGCACTAATGTGCATGTGCGTGATCCTATCAGAATATTTAGATAATGAGAATATTTTCAAAATGCTTTAGAACTGTTTTTACTTGTTCAGCAAGTAAACTGTTCTGTTCATACAACTGTCTCACACTGCAAGCCCGCTTCTTTGACCACTGAATGAATAGTATCAAATTACAATTCTCAACTTGACAATAATGCTTTTAACACCACACGGCTGCTGATATTTCTCTATGGCTTTCAGAGACTTTAAAGAAAAACAAAAGACAGACAATTAATTTATGTTATCAATTATTTCTAAAAGTCTTGTGTTGTAAAAATATAATAAAAGCTTCTCTATTTTGTAGCATTCATATTAATTGTTTTCTATTAACATTTAGTTCCACTACAGGATTTGTTTGGTTAGGCAAATGTCTGGCATTCAGGCAAGGTGTCCAGCCCATCAAAATTTGTGGTGAGTCATGATGGTTTTTAGGCTCTCTATCTTTGTGCAGAGGAGAACTTTGTTGTCTCTGATCCGGTCTTGCCACATGTTCCACAGGATTTGATGAAGTTTCATTTGATGGAATCTTTCTACTTTGCAGATTTCTGTTTTGTAAAGTATCACTTTATTACTCCATGCCAATAGGAAAACCTACCTTGTGTTAGGATATCAACAGACCATCTCATTAATAAGTAGGTGAGATCAAGTTGAATAATTTTACTTTTAAAGATTCAAAAACTAGAATTCTTTTTTTTACTACAACAATATATAGAGAAAACTATCAGATTATTCATGCAGAAAGTATAACCAATGTCACTAATAAATTATTTAAGTATTTGTTATCACTTTTTTTTTGATGGCATGAGCAAATTAGTATATTCATTATCTGAAATGGAATTTACAGCGACATTTTATAAAATTATATTAAAAAAATTGAGTAACTATTCATTACAGAAAATCAGGAAATAAATAAATAGAAAGTATATATTTTTTGATGTTTCAAGATGAAACTAATGTATATTAAAAAGAGTCGACAAATTATTTTCAAAGTGGACAAAATTTTCAAGTTGTATTTTCGGTGGTTACCCCCCTTTCTTATTGCGATTCACCGGAATTTTTGTTTCTTTCGGGAAGGTTTAAAAATTAAATGTAAGTAATCTTTTTTCTTATTTATTTTACCCTGCAAAATATCGTAAAATAATACTTAATATTTATTATGGGCTTAATCATAGTGACTAATTTACTTTTTTTATCTTGTAAAGATCAAAATAATTTTTTTTTTACATATTGTAAATAAATTTTTTAAAAAATTGAAATGTTAAAATGAAAAATGTTTAATAAAAAAGCACATGAAACACTCAAAAAAAATTTTAAAAAATAAAATAAAATAACGAATATTGTTAACTTTTAAACCGAAATTTAAAAAAAAATTTAACTAGCTTCATAAATAATTTTTAGTCAATTTACCTTCTTTTGGATATTAAAAAATTTAATTGAATCAGAAATAAAACGAAAAAAAAAAACGTTCGAAATATAATCTAATTTAAATTTCAACTATTAATAAAAATACAGTTTTGATTTAATATTTATGTCCAGTAAAATAATATTCTTGTTGATCCAAATTTGGTCTTCAAACTCTGGTTATGCCTCGTCCAAGAAAAAAAAAGTTTGATTTGATTTTGAATTGATCGTCAATAAATTTTGTCATAATAAGAGACGAAAAATGGACTGATTTTGTTTCGATATATTTCCGTTACCGATAAATCTCGTCTTTTGTATTTTATTTGTTTCTTCTTTTAAAATTATTGGTTCTTGATTTTTGCTTCAATTCGAATTTTTCATAAAGAAGAAAACTCAAAACATGAGGCTTGTTAACGAGAATAAGGAAAAATGTAAGGGAGGTAATTCAGTTATGTGCCATACGTGATACACTCTTTAGGTGATTATGAATCTTTCAATACATGACTGACGAGGCAGATTTTTTCCTGCAGTAGGTTGCCATTTCTTTCTGCGGTAGACCAGTTGCCATTCAAGGCTATAGAACCTGGTCTGTCCGGCTATTTATCCATAGCTGGGGGGAGAATAGGATTCATATTTTTCCCAAGGGTATTAGCACGTAAGTGAATGTAAATGGATTTGACTGTAATTTGAACTTGGCTCTCCGATTCCTCAATCCAAGCCACTATCCATTACTACACCGTGCCTCCATAATTCAGTGCTTGTTCATATTCAACGCTTGCAAACTAAATTTTAAGGCAAAAGATTTTTTAAAGTAATTGCTTAGAAGTCATTTTCTCCTTCTTACTGCCAGAAATATAGAGTCTGTGCATAAAATCACTAAGAAATTGAATATAGTAGAATAGTAGTAAAGTCAGTGAACAGATACAAAAAAAATACTCCCAAAATTTTGCCTATTTATACAGGGTCCAAATGTTTGTGAGGTTATTGTATTTGTGGAAGGTTGTAGGGAGGGTAAAAATTTGGCAGCATACTATTTTGTAAAATGGTGATTGAAAAATATTAAAACAATTTAAGTTTGTTTCTTATTTGTGTCAGTATTGAATATATGTTTGGCAATGTCTTTTTAGAAAATAAAGTTTTTAATTTAATTTATTTACATTATTTGGAGTATTATCATAATCTTCATTTCCATATTCACAGCATTTTGGCCATTGTACACTCCAGCCTTCTTCAGATGATTGGAATTTCGAACCAAAATTTTATCTTGTCCACTAGGGTACATTGTTCTAGTTCCACAAAATAAAGGGTTTGGTTTGAAATTCCAGTCATCTGAAGAAGGCTGCGGCATACAACGGCCAAAACGTGAATATGGCAATGAAGATGAGGATAACAGTCTGAATAATGTAAATAATCATAATACCTCCTCAGAGATATAGACAGATATTAATTTAATTTGTAAAAAAAAATCATGTTTAAATTATCAATATAACTTACTTTATTTACATATAGACTCCTCATCTTTGTCGTTATTCAGCTGTTGAACACCTTCAGAGAGTTTTGAAATGAACTTCTTATTTAATCTATGGATGTAGATTTTTTTCATTCCACTGACCCTGTGTAGAAATATCTTGTTCTTATTTAGTACTGCTGTTATTACTCACTCCATTTCCACTCTAAGTCTCCACTGCCCAGACCAAGGATTGAGCTCACAGTTACTATGTCACCAAATTCATGACAATAACAGCAAAGATGTGGACATGAGTAATAAATAATGTAAACTCTACAGCTCAGAAATTCAGACACAACCTACTTTATTGCTTATAATTTTGAGAAGATTCATTAACATCACAAATTTTATTCTCACAGTGATTTTGCTCAATCAATTCTTCAGCCTTCATCATATGAGAAAAGCAGGAAAAAAATTTTATCAGTTCAGAAAGTTGCAACAGAAAAATAGTTGTTAATATATGAACCAGATACTAGTGACGTGGATGGCAGTGTAGTAATAGAGGTGTACACTCTGTCTGAAGTTATTAAGCAAATCATATAAACTTCAATAATTAAAATTTGAAAAAAAATTGTCAAATTTTAAACAAGCAATTAAGATGTCAAAATAAAGCCTGAGTTAAAACTTTAGGTAATATCAGTATGTCTTATTGAAGTCATTTGATGTATTCTAAAAATGCCATCTGAAGTTATTAAGCAAATGAAAAAAAATCAAATTTTACTTCAATAAAAAGGTAATAAAATCATCAAAAATTGATCAACACCTATAATAGAACAAATAACAAACACACATGATAAATCTTTGAATCCTTTACATTTTAATATAGTGACCCTTCTTCCCAATAACAGCCAGTAATCTATTGTCCATTGATTTTGTTAATTCTTTTTTACCTCAGCAGGTTCAATTTCTGACATGGTACTTTTAATTGCTTCCTTTGTCCTTTCAAAATCAAATCAACTTGGTTATATTTATTCTTCTGTTAACCCGATTCTCACCTGACGAACTTGCAAGTGGTCCAACAGAGAGCTTCCGGATTTCTATAATCTGATGACCATTCTCCAGGATCAAAACAATCACAACGTGGCTGGAGGGTGGCTTCAAATTGACATTGAGAACCAGAGACTTGTGTCTAACTTGTAATACTGGACCATATAGGACCAATAGCCAGTGTTGTGGAGTGCATGGGTCCAATGGGGTGAAGATATGGTGTTACAGAAGAATGGATCAGCCAAAATGTTATAACAACATCAAGAACACAAAAGGGGGGGGGGTTAATTGTCTAAACAACTATCTAATTTTATTGCTAATAAAAAATTGGTTATGTCACTTTTTATATTATGTAATTTTTTTATGCAATTCATTTGACAATTATAATAAAACTATAAGAAATACACTATCTTGATTGGGTTTAACATAAATACATTCACATAAGTTCAGTAATTTAATTGCTTGAAAAAAATGCTGATAAATTGCACTTTATTTTGAAATGTTGATTCAATCAGAATTACTGATTTCAAGAAATTAAAAAAATAAATTGATTTTTACCTTTTTATAAACCAGTAAAAACATAACAAATATAGGGTAATAGAGTAAATATTAAAATTAAAAAATAAATGAGATGAACATAGATACTTACATAAAGATATAAAGCTCTAGGATTATTATATATTGATTTAAAATCTAAGAGCCTGATCCTGGTAAATTACATGGCGTAATAAAATATACAGTTTTGTGTGTACCCTTACACTACTTAGTTTATTAACAACTTTAGAATTTAGCTTTAGTCATGAAGGTAGGAACAAAATCACTTTTATTATTTTCCTTATGGATGACTGCTTACTTGAACTGACCACAAAAAAAAACATTTTGTATACCTGAAAAAAATTAGTCCAAATTAATTTAAATTTAAATCCATTTAAACCTTTGCAAATAATTTGCTTTAATAAAATAAGTAAAACTTCAGTAAAATTACATTTGGCCTACCCACATACAATTAAAAACAAACTGATGATACTGTGGGTGCATGTTCAGTGTGTAAAAAAAGTTCATAAAACAAAGATATTTTGTGAAAAATTTAGAGAATGAAAGTTCTAAAAAGTATATATATATATACATATATATATATATATATATATATATATATATATATATATATAATGTGTGTGTTGGAATGTGTCAGGAAAAAATAAATGATTTTGTCTCTTTCTCTCCTGCTGTCGTAGCGATGGACACAGTCTCCACTTCTGAGACTGAAAACAATATTTATTGCTGTGAATAGAACAAATGTGGCACAAGGCCAAAAAGGGGGGCTGGGGAAAAGGACGGTCATCACTTGTCTTAATATAAAACTTAGCTAGCCACAACCACTGACCCTATCATACTAGACAATATTCCTATCACCAAAACAACACATTTATCCATACCTTTCTTACTACATCCACCAGAATACCTCTTTGTCTCAATGAAAATCCTAAATAATCTCCTTATGTACAAATATTGTCTGTGGGGGGAGGGGCATAAAAACAACAATTTTTAAAAGATCCCCAATGAGTATATACAATTATGACATAAAATATTTACAAGAAACTAAACAAAAAGGAGTTAGTAATAAAACCCCCCACAAACTTTAAATGTGGCAGAAATATCAGCTAACCGGAAGAAATCAATGTAGGACTATGTAAATAAAAGAAACATTCATACCTCCAAGGCATTCACACAGACACACACACATTCATACACAACAACAAATACAAAAAACACACACGCGAAACGAAAGGCGCCCCACATCCACCGGAGAACTGACATCACTGACCA
Source organism: Acanthosepion lycidas (assembly GCA_963932145.1). NCBI lineage: Eukaryota > Metazoa > Mollusca > Cephalopoda > Sepiida > Sepiidae > Acanthosepion > Acanthosepion lycidas. Next base: position 90,709,320 of record OZ010595.1, read on the forward strand.
CCAAAACGAGGGAGGGGTTGGGGAGTTAAACTAAAGAAAAAAAAAAGTGGGGACAGAAATAAAAGGGGCCAATGCGCAAACACACCCTAGCTAAGTTTACCGAAAAAGGAAAGAAAAACTAAAACATCAAATACAAAAACCTAATCTAGCCTAATCTCGGGATGGGTTGCCCATGTTCAACCCAGGAAAACAATATCCTTATGCCTAACCGGCATCAAAATGCCACTCAAGGTCAACCCCTTTTACTCAGCACATACGTGCAAGATTCACCCTCCTTTTGCCAAATTCTGATGAGGTGAGCCGCCGCCTTTCTGTCCTAATCTTGACTTTAAGCTGATGCTTAAAGAACAAGATCAATTGGGAAGAAGTGAACTTCTTGCGCTCATAGAATTCCTTCTGACGCGTCGTCCAAATCACGACTCTCATAACCCCTAGTAAGCATCAGAACACATAGTGTTCAGCCTTCATCATCTGCGGCACCACATTGCTACGAACAGAACTGGCTTCAAGGACAAAAAACTTTGCCTGCAGCATACGAACCATGTGGCCTTCAACAAACTTGCACAACAGCACTACCGCCCTGCACTGAAAAAAGGCGTGACCAATGGTCTCAACTTCCCCAGTACAGCGACGACAGTTTGGATATTTCTCCAAGCCTGCTGAACAAAGTCTCTTGCTGACCCAGAGGGCCCCACGAATCACCAGCCAGGTGAGTGATGCCTCATCATTATTGAGACATTTCAACCCAGGCGCCCAAGGTCGTATCAAGCGAACCTCCTGCTTCGTAAGACCAAGCTCACCAATCAGATCATCTTGAACGGCCCCCCCCTAACTAACAGTCGATACAATGCCTTACGAGACAACGCCTGGGCGTTGGAGAGGCTATCCGACGCCCGTAAGAGGAGTTTCAGAGCACGACGACATTCGTGGTAGAAGGATCACTCGCCTCAGGGTATACGGCCGGCCTCCTCGCACGAGTGCACACTTCTCGGGGATGGGAAATGTTTATAGACGTCTTCTTTCCAGAAGGTGCCCACCTCATCCGATCCACGACACATTCGGTCTAGATATGTTGACGAATCTCAATGCTAGGCATACCTAGACCGCCCTCAGAGGGATGAAGGAAACAGATCTCGCGAGATACCCTGGGGGCCTTGTCTCTCCACAAGAAAGAGAACAAGGTCCGAACTAATAATATTAGTTTGGCATACGGGAGTGGAAGTACAGAGAGTCGGTACAGGAGGATCGGATAGATGTGTGAAACTCATACTTCCGCCCTTCCCTCCAGGGAAAGTCTCCTCCAAGACCACAGATTAACCACGATCTCGGCCTTCCCTTGCACCTCCAACCAATTCATTTCCAACTGGAGATCAGGACTGAACCAGACGCCGAGTATCTTGATTGGCTCATCCATCCAGAGGAAAGGTCCGGGAAGAGAAACTCCCTTCCACGCACCCAACCACAAGCCAACAGACTTATCGCGGTTGATCTTGGCCCCTGTCACCATCTCAAACCCACTGATCTCTTTGCTGACTTCGTCAATCTCGGCTCTGCTCAACACAAGAACCGAAACGTCGTCAGCATAGGTAGAATACCTGACTGAGGTGGTAGCCCCAGGCAGGGCAATTCCGCGCAGGACTGAATTCGCCTTTAACTTGCAAAGGAATGGTTCCAATGCAAGCACATAAAGCTTCGATCTTACCCCATTCACCTCCACCAGCGCACTGGGGGTCGCATACAAAAGTCGGATCCAGAAGCGAAAGTCAGCTCCAAAACCGTCCGCTGAAAGGACAGCCTCCAGAAAACGATGGTCAACCCTATCGAAGACCTTGGACTGATCTAAATTAATCAGCACGGCTTCACTGTCGACTTGTTCTAAGATCAAGCGTACCATATGAACGTTATCCTGAATAGTCCTGCCCTTCACAGCACAAGTCTGTTCAGGGCCAATCAGACTAGACAGGACAAGCTGCAAACGGTTGGCTAAGATCTTCGCCAAAATCTTTAGCTCGGTGTTTAACATGGTTAAAGGGTGAAAGTTCCCTAACCCATCCGCACCATTCTTGTCGTTACGCAGCAACTTGATCACACCCCTGGTGAAGCGTTGAGGTACAGACCCCTACTTCATCCAGTGGTTGAAAATCAATTCCAGCAAAGGAACAAAAACGGGTGACTGCCTCAAGTACACTTCATAGGGAAGACCATCCAGTCCCGGAGATTTATCCAGGCCAACCTGCTTCAGCGCATCCCAGATTTCCGACTCTGTAATGGGACCCTCGCACCTATCCTCTTCAGCTGCCTCGAGGCAGGAAAAGTCAGCTAAATAGGCGTCGAACTGAGCAGAGCTCAGACCGGGCTCCCTGGTGAAAAGATCCTGAAAGTAATCTCGAAAGGCCTCGCATATGCCCGCATTTGTAGTCACGGTCCGCTTATCCGGCAATGTGACACACGCTATATGTCGCCTAGCCGCGTTCCGATTTTCCTCTGTTCAGCGGCCGTATTCGTCGCCTCACAGAAGACATTCTTTTTAACCTAGCACTAACTACCAGAGCTTGATCCTTCTTGATAAGCAAGGAGAACAACTCTGCCTTAGCTAAAGCTATTTCCCCACTAACACGGGATTTCACGGCCTGATCAACATTTTCTTCTAATGCCGTTTGTGCCGCTAATCTATCTAGATTGAGTCGACGACTAAAATCAGCAGCAAACATTCTAATTATGGATTTTAATTTATCCCACCAAGCGTTTCCCACAAACGCCCCCATCAATTCCCTCTGAATCATTAGTAGCAGCTGGTCTCGGAAACCTTGCTCACCAAATAATGATGAGTTTAATTTCCAGTAACCAGCCAATCTAACCTTAGGCTTATCTAAGTTTACACAGACCTGGACAAGCCTATGATCCGTATAAACTATATAGTGGAAGCTTGGACACCCTAAGAGCCCTACATCGACTCTCCTAACTAGGACTCGGTCGAGGTAGCTCGCAAGCGTCCCAGGAGCCAAGTTGCCACTATTTGTCTAAGTCCGTGCTACCTCCCGAGGGTGTTCATTCTGGAACTTATCGACAAGATTAAACTCATCGATAAAGTCCCAAAATGGTTTCACATCCGGGTTTTTAGTACCCTGTTTTTGCCCTATACGATCTATATTGGGGTCAAGGACAGCATTCCAATCCCCTGCTAAAACTACCCGGTGAGATGTCGTCAAGCACGGCGTGATCTGCCAAAACAAAGCAGGCCGCTCAGCATGGTTATTGGGCGCATAAACCCCAATGAGACGTAGAACCTTATCCTTTATGGTAACATCCAGCACGCAAAGTCTGCCTGCCGGATCCGCAAAGACAAGGGAACATGCAGCCTTCAAAGACTTGCTCACTAGCCAAGAGACACCCCTCGAACGACCATGCTGAATGAGAAGAAAACCGGGTCTCTTGCACACAACATACATTCACCCCGAGGCGCTGAAGGTTACGAGAGAGCCTCGCCCTGTGAGACTCGGACCTCAAGCCCCAGACATTTAGACTAGCTAACCAGAGAGCCATAGTGAAGACTGGTTAGGGTTGAAGTACTGGTTTGAACATGGATGGGGTAAGAATACCGACTGCCTCTCCCATAGACCCATATCCCATCTCAGTCTTAATGGTCTTGGGAGATCCCGCCGATATCCCAGGGGAAGGTCAATTTAAGTGCTCTATATAGGGGGGGTGAACTAAAACTGGGACCCTCCCTGGACAAAATTGATTTAAATTTTTTAAATACTCGTTCTGAGTGATTGGCAAAGTCATTTTATATGAATTGATGGCCTCCTCAAGCATTGCCCAAATCTCTTTTGCTCTGGGTCCAGTTCTGATCACTGTGAGAACCCTTTGGGCCAGAGAGAATTTTTGAGGCCCTTCAATGTCTTGATCCGCAAACTGCCTTATTTATAGTAAATATTTAAGTTCCTTAATGCGGTTTCCATAATCCCTGGCTCTCTCGGCCTGGGCAGGGGAAATACGGCAAACATCTTCTCCCATGTTGTAAATAGGCTTCTGTGCCTTCTTTTTCTTTTCTTTTTCCTCTTGTGAGGGGCTTCTCTGTTGCTTGGAAGCGGGAGGTGGCATATCCACTTTTTTAACAGGGGAATGACTGGGAGTATGCAGAGGTGCGCTGGAGGGTTTATGTTTAACAGGGGAAGGAGTGGGTGTGTTGAGTGGTGTATAGAATGATCTATGTTTGTAAGGGCTGGGATCTCTACTGAGGGGAAGTGATTTGGAAGGAGTTATCTGGGGAGAAGGTCGTTTCTTAGGAGAGGGGATGAACCGGGTAGAGGACGTGGAAGGAGTTGCATTTTGGGATTGTGAATCTAAGTTTTTCTTAAGCTCCTTAATTTTTCCTGTCTTTTCAAATCCGGGGTCGTACTTCTTTTGCTTGTCCTTGAAAGATAGTTGAGAGGCCGGGGTATTGCCCTTACTGTTGCCAGAGGGAGTGGTTAGTGCCTTTCATCCTTGGGGCTTCAGGGAACTGAGGACCCACTGTCTGGCGCTTTCCTCTGGCCTTACCAGCAACTAGCCATTCCCCCTCCCCCTTCTTCGCAACTGCACTAGCAGTGGGCGAAGACTCTTTGGAGAATGTGGTCTTTTGACCAACCGGAGGATTTTCTCTACCGGTCCCAGAAGCTGGCATGCCCATTACAGGCGAGGCGGTAGGTAAAGACTTGGTCAGAGGGGGATTCTGGTCAACAGGAGATTAAATTCCAGAGGCCTTCTTCTCTGGGCAGGAAGAGGAAAGGTGACAAGACTTTCCACACTTCCAGAGTTAAGCGCTGACAATTTTAAGTGCTTAGTGTTTGTTCAAGAGCTGGTATTGGAAAGAGACGCAGAGTTGAGAAAATTAGTGCTGTCAAAATTAGAAAATGAACCAAGAATTACGATACAGAATTTGGCAGAAGACTGCACAAGATATGTTAGCGTAAAGAAAGATTCGAAAAAGATAGAACAGTTTGGCGTTTCGCATATAAGGAAAATACGCCACAAAAAAGAAACTCAGTCTACCAAAAAGAATTCTAAAATTGCGGATTATCAAACAAAAAGTGAAATACCAGAGAAAAATAAACAAAAACTCCTGAAGCCATGTTTTGTTTGCGGTGAACTTCACTGGTACAGATATTGCAATTTTAGGAATAAAAAATATTTCAACTGTAAAAGAGTTGGTCATAAAAGCTCGCACTGCAGGTCAAAAAATAAAGACAATAAAATAAGAATATTAAAGTCCGACGAGGTGAACGATGGAATAACCAGAAAATTTGTTACCGCCGAAATAAGTAATAAAAAAATAAAAATGCAAGTTGACACTGGTTCCAACCTATCTATTATAAATTTGCATACGTGGGAGAAGTTGGGGAAACCAACTTTAACGAAGACAAATAAAATCGCGAGGTCAATGATGGGAGAAAAAATACAATTTATTGGAGAATTTGTTACAAACGTCACATTAAATAAAAAAAATGCGAAAAGCTAAATTATTTGTCATAGAAAATACCACAAACTTACTTGGTACGAATTGGATAACAGAATTTCAATTATGGAATCTACCGATAAATTCTTTCTGTTACAAGGTTGAAAGTTTAAAATTAGTAAGAAAACATTTCCTACTGTTTTTTCTTCAGGTTTGGGAACATGTACCAAGATGGAGGCAAAATTCCAGCCAAAAGAAAATGCTCAGGTGGTATTCAAAAAGAAAAGGAATGTGCTGTTTGGTTCAATTGAACAGATAGATAAAGAATAGGACAGATTAGAGAAAACCGGTGTATTTAAAAAAGTTGAATGGCTAACACGACGATATATGTGAAAAAAAAGCTCCAGAAAGTAAAGATGAAGCCGACACCGAGAAAAACTGGGGAGTGAGTTACCCGCCGCCAAGGACATGCAGTATTATTAAATGATTTAAGTCAAGGTCAACAAAAGGGAAGCTAGAGGCTGAACAAATAGAACCACAAGAAGAACCTACAGAAACTGTGACACCATCTTAAAAAGCTCAAATCGGAAGGTTGTGTCTGGTAACACTATGAAGGTACCAAAAAATAAAAAAGCAGATTGGCTATGTGATGTACTTGGTTAAAGGCGAAAAATTAACGTGCAGTAACCAGATCAGACGACGTTTTTCAGACGGGGTTGACAGCGGTCCCGCGGAAGAAACGCCGATAGAGGTGATTTTTGATACGTTTGATCTAACAACACATACAACAATTTTACCTGAGGTACGCCGATCCAGGAGAAAAAAGAAAGGCAACTGATCATTTAAAAGTGGATCAAAAAAAAAAAACGGAGATACACTAAGATATTGCTAAAAAAAAAAAAAAAAATTGTTTTTTCTTCATATTTCCTGTAAAAAATGAAAAATAAATAACGGAAACTGTTTACTTCTACGGAGTAAAGTTTTAGTGGGGGATATTATAGTGGAACACACCTATTCTATAGTTAATAGACTTTTCCACCTATAATAAGTAGGAGTAGTAAAAGTAAGCAGTCACTCAGGGGTTCAGTCAGTCAGTCGATACTGGACACTAAAGTATCAGCAACCACAACTAGATTTCTCTGCGTCATTACCTATTATATCAAGTTCCTAATGTTTTGTACGTCGAACCTATTTTTAGGACTGACTTAGTACAAATACAAGCCTCCACTGTGAAACCACTCCATAACACACACCAAGCAAGGCAATAAAACCACTAAGATGCAAGGGGTTACTGAGTGTGAAAGAATGTGAGAAAAAGAAAACATTAAAGAGACAACAATAAAAGAACAAGAATTTAAAACACAGAATATAATGATTGACAATGTATTTAAGTTTTTGACAATCAAAGTTGACTGGAAAACAAGAAGCTGAAAAAGAGTTTCACATTTGTGAGAAAGAAGAAACTGTTAGTATATAACTTACAGTTACATCTAGTCACTTCAATATATAACAGGATGATGGTCACTTCTGCAGTTGGCACATTTGCAGGTTTTTTAGTGATTCATTGCATTCCTGAATCTTTTGTTGATAGTTATGTAGTCAATTTGGTTTTTAGTTTCTCCTCCTGGGCCTCTCCATGTCCATAATCATTGTCTTGGATGTTTGTGCAACCATGTGTTGGCTATTACCTGGTCATTGGCCATGCACCATTGGAGCCATTTTTCACCATATTTGTTGCAGGTTGCTACTCAAAAATTGCCAGCTATCTCCCCTGCCCTCTCCCTGCCTACTTTGGTGTTCATGTCTCTCATGATAATTATGACTTCTTGTGATTTGCAGTAAGCCTTGGTGTTATCTAGCATGAAGTAGAAAGATTTGATTTCTTCTTCTTCTTCCTTAGTTTGTGCTGTCAGTGCCATACACAATTATGATCGCTACATTTGAAAGGCTTTTCTTTCAGCTTCACTATCGGATTTCTTTTGGTTAATTAGTAGTATCCCAGAATGCATTTCTTGAATTCTTGATCTTGTATCAATCTTACTCTTTTTATCGATTTTTTTCTCCCCACCTATATAAATAATCCTATGATTGACACTGACAAAATCTCCGTTGTTTGGCCACCTAGTTTCATATACACCTAAGATGTTGATTTTTAGCCTACTCCTTTCCTGTTTTACATTTTCTAACTGGTCACAGTTGTTCAACATCCTAACATTTCATGTCCCAACTATTATTATTTTGTTTGATGCAAGCAGTCACTGGATAACAGTCCAGTGACACCTGTCGCTTATGTCACTCCTTTCCAGGCAAGAGATGGGTTCCAAGGAATTTTATCCCCTTTACGCCATAGTACTTTGCCAAAAAGAGTTAGAAGGAATTTACATTGTTCAGATTGTTGTCCTTATCTTCAGTGCCATATTCACAGCGTTTTTGCTATTGTGTACTTCAGCCTTCTTCAGGGGTTTGAATTTCGAGCTGAAGCTTTATTTTGTCCATTGGAGTAGCTTATTCTAGTTCCACGTGACATGCCTCTTCTGGGTGTCTCAGTATCTGTTGTCTCCCTTTAACTCAACTCTCTTGTTCACCTCTGCTATAGTTTAATACACTCAAAACTCTTTGGGCCAAGTCACTGGATTCAACCAATGCTTGAGGACATCAGTGTATGAATCACCAGAAGAAGGCCAGAGTGTACAACGGTTGAAACATCGTGAATATGACAACGAAAATTAAGACAACAGTCCAAACAACGTAAATAGTGTAAATAATTAGAATACCTCATCTCAGAAATATAGACAGATAAGGAATAGGCTAATAGAAAGATCAGATGGTTTACCTGAATTATGGAACTATAGAAAAGGATTTCCAACAAGCAGGAAAGCAAGAACCAGCAAGTCATTTATAGTAGAGTTTAAAGAGAAAGGGAGCCAGTTCATAAGGAATATTGCAGGGATGCCATCAATCTACATGCTGAGGGTGGGTGTTGCTTCAGTTTAGAGATGGTAGCAGAAACCATTGAGAGAGAATAGGCATATTACACAATACAGACTCATTTGTAAGTGGAAGGTAAGCTAAATATACTTTATGATAAGTGTATGATATCCTGAGAAAAATATTTGAAGGACACTAAAGTATCATTACCCCTGGTGTAGGTTATATTTTTCTGTTTAAAAGGCTAGATATTTTTCAAATAGATATTGTCTGATAGTCATAAAAGTGTAACTCAGAAATTCAAATATTTAAAAAAATCACTCTTCATACTTTGTCTTCATCCAAAATTCAATTCAGCCACCATTTTGAAGTTTTGGTGAATTTTATTCCCTTGTCTTTTTCAGGTGTTATACTTCCTCACTTTGAGAATCATGGATAGCCAGATAATGATGGATGGGCGGATGATTGATTTGATAGATGAGCGATGGCGAGAAGACAAGCTGCCAATGGAAGATGTAGCTGTGCCTCAGATGGAATTGCCTGAGCTTGAACCTGACAATGGTCCAACTATTGAGACTCTACGTGAACAAGAACAGAAATGGGCAGACCTTAATTTGCATGCATTTAATCCTCTGCCATCAACTGCTGGAGATAAATAAACTATTTTTCTCTTTTTTTTTCTCTCTCTCTCTCCTTATATATTGGTTCTCTGAGCTAATCAAAGTCAAACTAAGTAATATAATCTCCCATGACAAAAATCCTCAAATTTTTTTCTCATCTACTTGCTACAAATATTCAAAATTAATTCACTAATCTCCATCAAGTTTTGGGAAATGTTGAATGTCAAAAAAGTGTAAATATTAAAGACTGACATAAACTTTTATGAATAAAATATATATTTCCGAGAGAATGTTTGTTATTTGAAGACATTTTAAAAGTTTCTGGTTTCATTTGTAGCTAAATTAGTGCCAATTTCAAGTCCTGATAGAAAAAAACTCAAGAATTTTTATTTTACGCAGTCTGGTTCTTGCCACTTAGAAGATTACTGTAACAGTATTTCTCTTTCTATTTGTGTTTCTGACATATTAATCTAAACTTAGTAACATTAATTTACATTGTCTTTTATTCATCATCAAATTTAGTTGTGATTTTCTCTATAATTTATTTTTCTTTTAGTGCTTCAACTAAAAAAAATCCCACTACAAAAATATCGATTATTCTCCAAATCCATTGTGAATTTCTAATGAAACCCTATCTTATCCTATAGTATTTGGTTTCATCATTTGACAGTTGAAATTGCTAGATGTAACTGTAAGTTCTATGTTAACAGTTTCTTCTTTTACACTTCTCATGTGTAGAATTCTCTTCCAGCTTCTGACATTCCAATAAATTTTAATCCTCAAAGATTTAAATGCAATGTCAATCATCATCTGTTTTCTTATTTCTTTTCTTTTATTATCTTCCTCAGACACTTTCACCTTCAGTAACCCCTTATGTCTTAGTAGTTTTATAGCTTTGCTTGGAGTGAAATGATTTAAAAAAATCCTGATTGTTTTATTAATGTATGTCACTTTCAGTCTCTGAAATATGGATCTTTTAAAAAAAAAAAAAATATTTGATGACACTGAAGAATCACAAAATGGATTCAAAGAAAGATAAAGACTACATTGACCAAAGCATCTTCCTTTAATTCACCTTTTAAGTGTTTTTTTTATCTGTCTACCATCTAACAAGGATGACTAAATAGGGCCACCAGATTTTCTGTAGCTACTAATGGGACCCCAGAATATGGTTTTAGCAAATTAGTTTTTGAAGATTCTAAAACCTTTTAAGCTTTTAGTAAGTGAACTGATTTACAATGTTAATATCATGTTAAAGTGGACACTTACTTTGTGTCCATGTGGTTATCTAGGCCAAATTTTAATCTTTTTCTTTATTCTTCTAAAGTAAACATCTGGCTGATAATTTCCTTGCCAGAAAGCAAATTTATGACTTTTTATTCTGGTCACAGGAATTGAATTGTGTTCCCATTTGTAGTTCTATTAATAATCACAAACATTAAACCTCTCAACAACATTTATTATAAAACTTCATAAAAATATAGTTTATAGTTATTCCTGTATTTATTGCTGCAATAAAAATTCTGAAAAAAAATTCATATTTCCAAAAAGTGTATCTACTTAAAGTTTTTTGTGAAATCTCTCTAAATATTGACTCTAAGAGTTTGTGATTGTATGGATTTCAAATAAGGTAGGATTTTATAAATACATCCTTCAAATTCATAATTTCTTAATGGGACCAAAGATATTCTACAGAAATTCTACCTTAGCTTAAAATCAAGTTTTCAAGTTTCAAGTTTTGTTATAATAGATTTTATATAATTAACATAATAAAGCTAACAAAATAATTCCATGCATTTGTGTCTAAAACTGTATTGGTTGAGTCAAAAAAAATGTTTTTTTAAGGACTTAATTAAATGCTGCTTTTGGTGGTCTCTGCTCAGTATTAAGTTACTTCCTCAATTTTTATTCTAATTACTTGCAAATGTTAATCATCCCTAAAATTTATTATTATAGAATCATCATTGACATGAGATGAGTATACACAAGTCAAGGGAAACTATTCTGTAATTCACACTTAATAGACCTGGTGTTTCCTTTTCTTAAACAGACTGGTGTGGGCGGGGGGCACTCAAGGTAGAGGGTTACAGTATAGGTGTGTTTTCAATTTACAAATTCAAGTGCCCTCTAGGAGATTGTATCTCCAACGGATTAAATAATATTTGTTGGTCACACCACAAATTCACTTTCACAATACTTGACTCTACATTTGAATGATAATTCTAACATTTTTAGGCATTTAAAACAACATGCGGGGCCATATACACAATTCCGGAAAATCCTTGTTGAAAACACAACTATACTTAAACATGAAAACAATAAATAAAAACTAAAAATTCTTGAAGCTATATACATAAAACAGTTGAAACCTAACCTGAACAAAATAAACTATGAAAACTCCACAAATATACTTAAATGCCTATAATTGATAACAGAAGCCATTGGTTTATACCAACGGCTTCCCATACTTAACATTTCTCGTTTTCGCTCTCGCATGGTCATGTGTAATGTCATGGGCCACAGTGCGATTTTCGCTTCCAGTGTCTTATATGCACAAGTTTGTCGTTGCTTGGAAATCTTCCATGCAAACAAAAACAGATATCATTGTTGCTATGTCCGTGTATTGTTTAATTTATTGTAATGTAATTGTTATTGTAATGTAATTGTCATCTTTGATGATGGCTTATGTAAGCCAAAAGCTTAGATAGGATTAAAAAACATGTATCAATATGGTGATTTTCTTTCGACTTTCAATGATAATGTTATTAAGCTTATCAGACGATATGAAAGGAATTTGCTTAAAATACATAGACAAAACTTGTCTATATTATTTAATGATACATGCATTAATAAAAAAATGCTGTCTAAATACACACTATATATACATACATACACACACACACATATATATTTATATATATATTAATTATAATAATATTATTTAAAAATATGTTTTCATTGCGACACAGAAATTACTATGTTTCAGAACTAAAAATTAAAATTTTTGTTCCATTTTCAAGCAATGTTGAATAACTTCAGAAAAAATTATTTACTTTTTAAGCAAAGTAGTATTATATTTAAGAGTTTAAGTTGGAGAGGGAATGACGTTACAAAATTTTAAATGATGAATCAGGATCCGTCAAAAAGACAATACCTATTTTAATTTTTAGTTCCAAAACAATAATTTCTGTCGCATTGAAAACATTTTTAAATAATAATATTATAATATTATGCTCAACTTTGTATCAAACACTATTTTTAAAAAATAAATGCTAAAGAACTGTGGATTATTAATCTGATTGTTCTTTCTTTTTATTTTGATATATATATATATATATATATATATATATATATGTGTGTGTGTGTGTGAGGCACACATATAACATCCTGTCTTTTGCTGTTTTTCTATTTTATTCATTCAGCACTTTTGGGGGTTTCTTTAATAGAGCTGACTAATTTGTTTTTAAATTCACCTTTTTACATTAATTTTTTTTAAATTCTTAATTCTCCGCACATGGCCCAATTTGATTTTAATATGTCCATTTTTATTGCAATCCTAACCCTAATAAAATATTCTTTAAGATTATCAGTATATTTCACAAGTACCATGATAGTACCAATGGCTGTGATAGCTTTAGTCTGGATAACCAGAGACTGAATTTTTAGACTTGTTTTATCACTTTATACTTAAAACTTATCTGGAAACTAGTGACCTGATTGGACTACAAGTTCCTTTATTCTCCAATCCATATGCTTTCTTTTTTTGGTTGTGTTCTAGTAACAAAAATACAGGAAGTCAGATTATTATAGATTTGCACAAAGCCTGTGTTTAGTTATTTGAAATAAACTTTTCAAGTATAAAAGTAATACTTCTTCTGTTTTCTCTTGCTTACAAAGCTTTCATGATTTTTATTGACTAATCTTTCTTGGTAGTCATGTTCTTAATGTAAGTATAAAACTGTCTCATCATTTATTGGATATAAAATTGTTAAAAACCTTATCACTAGCTGTGTTAGTGGGATTCTTTCTGTGTTCCATGTTAGATTTTAACAATATAATTTTGATGTCTGTTATTGGTTATATGAGAAGATATTTTGTTTCTGGGGTGGGAAGCACCAATCATTTTCTCTGGGTTGATCACCAGTGTAAAATAACACAAGTCCATCAGGTGTGAAGCAACTCTTCTAAATCCTTACTAAGCTTAGTCCGCAGTCAAAAGTTGGAAAGGCACAGTAGAAAGATTCTATTGCCCTAGTCCCCTAATTAAAACCAGCATTTGAATTCCTCTAGGGAAATATGTAACTCTTTCATTAGCAGATCAGTTATACATCAAGATGAATATTTACTAAATATAGTCTGGCACAAGGCCAAATGAAAAAGATGAAAAATGGATTACAAAGATTGTGGTACATTCTTCTTCCACGACAATTTAGCCATGAAAATCAACTTTTGAAATTCATATACTTATCCAGGCTTAAACTCTGAACATTACCTACTATGATTTGTAAGCTTATACCATAGACTAGTGAATTTGGTCTTTATGAGCGCTCGATTTTTTGTGATCTTGTGCAAGATTGAGCTTTGTTCAGTAGATAACTAGCTACTGGCACTAATGTGAAAAATGCAACTACCTCATCCACAAAGTTATATAAATATTTAACTAATCTCACTTAGTCTGGTATAGAGTTACAATAGAGTATCCAGTGAAGATTAACTAAAGAAGCAACTATTTCATTGCCTCTCAAGAATTGATATCACCCATTCAAGTTTCATTCTTTTTTGCCACATTGATTTTACCATCTTACATTACTATCCACAGATCCATTAATGGTTTGTACTGACTTCTTTGCTTATTCTGTGCTTAACACTTTCAGGATTCCTATCTACTGACATCTATCTTAATTTGAAAAATGAGTTTGGGCCTACAATCATAGGTGCAGAAATATTTGGAATATCATTTAATGCCTTTTTACTGACAGATGCATTTTTTTAACATGCTTTTGTTTTTCAATTGAATAGACTTACTAAAAATAATAAGCTCTTAGTTATTTCAGATTAATTTTTTCAGCTTAACATTATTGTCATGTTCCCCAAAAACAAAATATTTTTATTTTAATTTTTATCCTTAAATAATACTTATTTAAAGGACAGTGAAGAATTTAAACTCAATATTAAGTCACTTCCTATTTTTAGATTTTATAATTATTTGTAAATAAAAAAAGAATTCTGTAATTTGCCAAACTCCAAATAAATTTAAAGTTAACTTTACTTCTACTACTACTGCTCCCTAATCTGCAGAGATCTCGTATAAAATGATTTTGAGCAAACATGCTTATAATTTAGAAAACTTTGTAATAAAATGTGGAAATGTTGATGAAAAAGAAATGAAAAGATTAGCAATTTCTTCTATAAAACTATGATACCTGTCAAATAATAATACATTTACTTTGTAAAAAAAATTGTATATAAAAATATATAATAATAAATATTTTCTTAAATATAAATGTATCATTATTTCATTGTTGTCATTATTTTCTGGGGCAATTATTAATATTTTCAATTTTTCCCTTTTTTCAATGTTAATATTAATTTCTTGTCAGTTTTTATAAGAAACAAAAAAATTGGATCATAATTGGAGTGAGCATAAACAAAGACTGCACATTATTATAATTAAGTTTCATTGTATTGCCCAAACAAAAATCTTGCCATGATGTGCTGTTTTTTTCTGTATTACAGTAACAAATACACCTGTAATGTTATCACTGTACAGACTGATAAGAACACAAGACTAAATATGTGAAATTATGGTTTATTCAACTCCAAACTTCATCAATTAATATCAGTGTGTCTTTGGGGATGAGTTCTCTACACATGGATTCATCTTATAGAGATATATTAGGTTGGTGCAAAAATAATGTCGGTTTTTGGCGTATTTTTTAACGTCAAAAACCGACGTTATTTTTGCACCGACCTAATAAAAAAACACTGTACTGATTTGTTTTCCCTCCCAAGTTGGTGATTATATATCTTGCTGTCATTGATTGTTGCATATGTGCATGTCATAAGTGCAACTGAGTTGACAACCTTGTCTTCTCTGATGGTAATGGTGTAACACTGAGTGCAAAGTCTATTTTGGCATCATCTGGAGTGAGCCCATTTCATATTGGGGTCATTGCAAATCAACTTCGCTTGGAACAAAGGTTTCTTATTGACATTAAATTCAATTCAGATCATCAGGTATTTCCAGACATAGATCACTTACAACACACCCATAAACAGAATTCAGATCATTAATGATATTTTGTTTTTACTATTGTTTTACCAAAAGGGTATCCAACAAGCTAAGAAGGATCAAATGTGCAGGCATGCTGGTCTACGTTGGCTAAAGTAGGAATGATCTTAAAATACTCATTTTTAAAATACTGCTATCATGTGTTTTGTGGTATATGGTCTCTGATGGATGTGCATCAATTTTATAGCTTTCTTTATGTCAGTATGAATACCTTGATTTGATGTTTTAGTACCCCCACTCCCCCCAAAAAATATTTTACACTATTTGGACTGTTGTCCTCATTGTTATTGTCATATTCGCAACATTTTGACCGTTGTATGCGCCAACCTTCTTCAGGTGATATACGTTTGAATTTCAAACCAAAACCTTTATTTAGTACACTGGGGTAGATTATTCTAGTTCCACATGCCATGCCTTTTCTGGATATATCAGTTTCAGTTAATTCCCTCTCTGCTGTGGCCAGGTATTCAACTCACAATGAAATTCCAATGGCCAAAATGTTGTGAATATGACAAAGATGAGGACAACAGTCTGAAAAATGTAAATATTGTAAATTTCCTATCTTTTGTAGATTTTTACAATGTTTGTCCCCCACCTACTATCCTATAGTTCTCTGTGAATATGCATGACCTAATAAGTGCCATGTCACTTCAGGATATGGGTGATCATCACTCTCCACAACTTCCTATCATTTGTAGTCCATGGAAGTAGATTGTTCTAATTCCACATGCCATGCCTTCTCTGGTTATCTCAGTTTCCGTTAATTCCATTTAGTAACACAACTCTCCAAGTTTTTGTTCACTTCTGCTGTGGCCAGGTCTTGAACTGGATAACTTCAACCAACCTTTTTATCCACTGGGCCATGTGTCCTTGGGGAAAGACTTACAAATGTGTCACACGATGGTGGACAAACAAAACTACTATAAAGGATGATTTTTAGTGTCATTGTTAATAGGTCAATAATTTTTATTTACATTTAGTAAAATAAAAAATAGTCTTTTATAGAATTTCTAATGGTAACCAACAAAAGAAAATAGATGTCATTATGTATTGGTTCAAATATCCAATGTAGCATTGAACAGTTTAATTTTTATTTACCAAAGTAATGAATAAGTTGTTTTATATAGCACATTCTAATGGTAAGTTTAACAAAAACATGGATGGTATTATGTAAGAATACAAATATCCAATGTAGCAGTGAATGTGTTAAAAATTGTTAGAAAGTCTCACAGAAATTGTTAGGAATTTTTAGGAGGATGTCTCTTAAAAGAAATAATGATAAATTATTTTGTGAACTTATGATTTTGAGAATTAACTGCTCACAGATTGACTTAGATAAAAAGCATTGGTAAAGTATACTGAATCAGATAGAGAATAAAATGTCATATACTTTGATTGAGTGGAAAAGATTTAGTGATATTCACAAGTATGATAGAATTAAACCGGTAGAGGTTATCTCCCCTCGCATGGCGAGACTAATCTGAACAGTATACCTCGATGGTGTGTTTTTTTTTTTGTTTTTTTTAAGCGTACCTTAGATGTAGCACAAGGTTGGAAGTATGGGCACCTAGTAAAGATCAAACTTACTATTCAGTCATAATTGGTCTAGCGAAACAAGCTTGCTAACCATTAGGCTACGTTTGAAGTGCCCCAATCTACTTTTATTGATTGAGTAAAGGCTTCTGTTTGGTTATCATCTATGACAAACAATAGAATACCAAAGAGTGTAAAAGCTAAAATATTGTGACCATGGTGCCATAAAGTCGGGGATTGGTGCTCACAACTTGTCGGACCCTTGCTTCCAAAAAGCAGCTCCCATACCTTTTATTCTTATCAGGAATAAAAAATATATATTCTGACAGATGAGAGAGCTGGGAAAGTCTATAGTAATTTTGGAGGGAAAAGTTCCTGATATTTCTGAGTCTTCTAATCCCAATAAATATGGAGAATATGCACCTCTTTGACAGTGAGTATTTGACATTGTCTGTGATAACATCAGGTCAACAATAGAACATCAGTCATCTTTGGAAACTGTTTCAAGAAAGAGATCTACCTGTTGGGATCTAAAAACAGAACATTAGTCCTCTACTAAAAACTAATTGAGATCTGCCTGCTTGCAACCAGAAATTCCTGTCGTCAGTCTACAAACTCACGCATCTACAAAATTTGGATCTTCTGACAGTTTCCTCCTCAACAAGAGCACTGAAGAAATTTATGTGAATGTTAACCCCTTAAGAACAATTTACTCACTTAAAGAATTTTTAGACACTCAGAGAAATATTTTGAGCAAGCCTTTTTATATGAATATTTTTTCTTCCTTTAAGTTAGAGCAATTTTCTTCTCACTTTCTTTCTCTCATATTTGTGCATATCCTTTTACCTTTTTTGTGTATGTAAATAAACATTTGCTATGTTACACCCCGAGTAGGAGTTTGATTCTTTATTGTTCCGCCTAAAAGAGAGAATTGTTCGCTCTAATCTTTCAAGCCATTGTTGCTTTTATCGATTCTGTCACAATTAACCTTAACTCTTTAATGTGAGAAAGACAAAGCAAATCAAAATTACAATATACTTCAAGCAGAGTCAGAGCAAAAATGCAAGACAATTGTATGGTACAACTTTATAAATATAAATGCTTGAAATCTTTCATACAAACCACAAAAACTGAAAAGATAGGCTTTTAATATTAGGTTCAATGTGTTGCAGTGCACTGTAAGGAAAATGGCCACAAAATATTTTTCTTTTAGACAAACATCAGTGACACTTTAAGGCAAAAAATGTTGAGTCAGAAAAGAATGCAAGAGGAATTGAAAATACACTTGCCATATCAGGATACAAACATTTGATTGACTGTGACATTATTACTTGGCTGGATTTTACAAGCAAATGAAATCTACAGTTAGTAGCTGGTTGGAATAAGATTAAAGTTGTAGATTTAATGTGAAAAAACAATCTAGGTAATTAAAAGTTGACCAGAAATACCTCAAGATTATCTGGTTTTATAAAAAATAAAATCTTTTGAATTAAAGTTTGAAAGAAGAGAAGAAAAACTAGATTTTGAGAAGAAAAAAACACTGGATTGATAAAAGCAAAACTCAAATTATGTTTACATAAGGTCTAGGAGTTGCCTAGCAGGGGGAGCCAGAAGATAATGTTTCATAGAGATATCTATTCTACAAAGTGTTCGGCAAGAGAGACATCAGAAAAGAAACTGTTTGATTTTAGTCATTCTGCAGCAGTTCTTGGGAGAAGCAACAACTATGACCAACAGAAAAACCATTGATCCTTTCCTTAAGCATCTTCGCAAGATAAACTTATCATTGAAACACCCCAAAGAGAAGAATCTCCAGTATAAGAATATTCTGTTCCTGAAAAGTCAAATCAAAGACTGAACACAAATTTTGGTTGGAACCTTAGCACCACAGTTCCCTGGCTGTACTAAGCCAACAACTAATCTAATAAAACAGTGGAAGTTTACCCTATGTGGATTGACTGATCAGCCATTAAAAAACAACATTGCTAATAAATGTATAATGATTAGTTTTGTCCCACTCTATTCCTTATCTACATAAATGACCTTCCTGACGCAATAACTTCCCAAGTTGGCATCTACGCGGATGACACCACAATTTATTCCAGCCTCAAAAACAAATCTAGTCTCGCTGACAAAACTCGCCTGGCCGTGCGTCTCGAAAAGGACCTCTAATCGATTGTGAACTGGGGCATGAATTGGTTGGTCAACTTCAACGCTTACAAGACAAAACTGCTGTCTATTAATTACCACAGAAATCCTTCCCTTCCCTCCATTAGAATGTCTGACGCTCAACTTCTCGAGAGCAACTCTCTGCAGCTTCTCGGTCTCATGTTGACTGCTGACCTGAGATGGAATAAATACATTGAATCAATTGCCTCGTCCACTGCAAGGAAAGTTGGCTCCCTGAGCCGCGCCAGGAAGTTTTTCTCCCCGGAGTCGATCCTCCAGATCTACAAATCAACAATTCGCCCTTGCATGGTGTATTGCTGCCATATATGGTCTGGTGCCCCTTCTGTTTGCCTCGGGGTTCTTGATAGGCTCCAGAGGCGGATATGCAATGTAGTTGGCCCTGCCCTGGCGTCTCGTCTACAGTCACTTTCTCACAGACGCGCCGTCGCCTCCCTCTGTCTGTTCTACAAATACTTTCATGGAAATTGCTCCGAGGAGCTGCATTCGCTGGTTCCCAGACGTCATGAGTTCCAGCGCCTTACGAGGCTGGCATCCCGCTCTCACCCCTTCACTGTCGAAACTCCTAAATGTAGCCGTCTTTTCTACTCTAATAGCTTCATGTCTCGCACCTCTCACCTGTGGAACTCCCTTCCCTTTTCCTGTGAGCTATAATCCCCAGCTATTCAAGTGTAATGTCAATCGACATCTCCAGTTGCCTTGATCTATCCACTACCCTCATCCTTTCTTCTATCACTCCTATCTGATCTTGCTCTAAATTTTCTGTAACCCCTTGTGTCCTAGTGGCTTCCCGCCTTGCTTGGGGTGAAATGCTTAAAAAAAAAACAAAAAAAAAAACTGGCAATTCAAAATAAATAAACATATTTTTTTTCATTTTCTTTTATGATGAACATGCATTTTTTGTTTATCTTGCAAATCATTTTCTTTTTCTTGTAACTGAATGAATTTAGCATAGTGTGTTATAATATTTGTAAGTGAAACTAAAAGTAAAGATGTATTTAAAAAATAATTGTTTGTTTTTTATAGAAAATAAATAAGTGAATGTTAGTCAGGTCAAGAGTAATTTGTAGAGGCTTCACTTAATTTATGACAGCAGAGACATGGATCAAACGCCGAAAAATTCTAATAAAATATGTCACAGTTGTTTGCATAGAATTCTTTCATCCATTCTTTTCTTTGCCTGGTTTGGCAAATTCTAGATTCTGTTGCTGGGGTTCAATCCTCTATTTATATTATGTGTGCTGACCAAAGTGTAAGCAAAAAGGCTTGTAGTGAAATTTGATTGAGAGACTGGAGAATTTGTTTCTTAAAAAATGTAGTTTAGGTTCATACAGGTTTACTAATGCACTTAGCTAGTTGTAATCTTACCTAGAGTTAGCATTGCATATGTTCTACAACTTGTTGAAAATTGAATTTGTTACATTGTTTAGAACATGTTTTTTTTTTTTTTATTATTGTAGAATTATTTCTTTTTTTAAGCTAAAATAGGCCTGCAGCAGATGAATGTTTCAACCAACTTCACTGAAATATCATCTCAAATCTAAAGTCAACACAACATGAATGAAAAAAAATGTTTTTCATTAATTCAGACTTGCATTAACTTATTAAAGAATCTATTATAGTTTGATGAGAAAATGTCTCACTATAAACTCAATATACCTTGTAAATGTTATTGCTTGTTATACAATGGTCATATAACACAATTCTGTACAATATTTCAGCATTTTCAAAATGGTCATATAACACAATTCTGTACAATATTTCAGCATTTTCAAAATAAGTGAACTCCACACATACATAGATTTTATATATATTTACATACACAATTAGGTATAAGATAGCTTAAAAAAAGAGAGAGAGAAATCTAATCTATTAAATTTCTTCTGTGAGTAAGAAAGTGATTGAAGATATCTGCCTTTGAGAAACTTGTAATGACATTAGGGTGTAGAGGGTGCAAAGAAGTCCCTCAAACAAATAATAAAAAGAAAATACAATACAAATAAAGTGAATTAAACTTTTGTTTATTTTCGTAATAAAAATATATAAGAATTATTTTTTTATACACAATGGAATTGTCCGTAAAGCCGTGATGTCAGCTTGCCGCTGTACTCCCTCTGGTCTGATGAGAGTTTCTATATTCCTTATATCTGAATGATGAGGCTCCGGGGAGATTAAGAAATGGGTTTCTTATGTCGTGCCCTGATTGGTCAATAAATCATATTTTTGATCACGTGGTGTGCTTTCCACTACGTCTGCACTTTTGGGTGCGCCGTCCTTGTTTTTGACCCCACAGGGTGTGGTAAGGAGAGAGTTCCCGCGCAATTGTATTTTTTTGGATACACGTGGTGTGAATTAATTTTTATTGTGTGTATGTGTGTGTGGAAAATAAAATAAGAAACAGCACAATACTCCCCCCCCCCAGATTGGAAAATATATGAAAGATACATGTGTTTTTCAATATGTGTTATATTCTTTAAAATGTTTTGGCCAGTGGACTTTTCTGCCGGTTTTCGTTGTAGGTGTGATGTCAGTATTTTGTTTTCCAGCTTCCTCATTTTCTGTGTGAATATGTGTTTGTGGAGGTATTGTATGAGGTTGTTCCTCGATGTACGCCGGTTTAATGCGATCAATAGCGATATTATCTTTCTTTTCTTTTCTCATAATAGTAAAATATTTTTCATGCCTGTCCAGAACTTGATATGGTCCTGAATAATTTGGACAGAGTGGTTTTTTAATCGTGTCATTTCTGATAAATATATATTTGCAGGTGTGAAGATCGTTTGGGATGTAAGTTTGTTTCTCTGTTTTCCTGGTTGGTGCAAAGTTGAGAAGAGACATTTTATGTTTTAATTCTGTTACAAACGTTGTTGTAGGTGAAATGTCTGTCTTGTGATTAAAATACTGTCCAGGTAGGGATAATGCTGATCCGAAAACTACCTCTGCAGGTGTGCTTTGCAAATCTTCTTTCACCGTGTTTCTTATCGCTAAAAGAATTAGTGGTAAATTGTCTGTCCAGTCCGCATTATTTAAATTCATAGCTAGAGAAGCTTTTAACTGTCTGTGGAATCTTTCAACCATACCATTTGCACAAGGGTGATAGGCGGTTGTTTTGATGTGATTCATTCCTAACAATTGGGTAAATTCAGCAAAAAGTGTTGATTGGAATTGTGAACTTCTATCTGTTGTTATTAATGAAGGTACTCCAAAAATTGCTATCCAGTCCTGCAGTATAACTCTGGCTATTGTTGCAGCTGAAGTGTCTTTGACTGCTATGGCTGTAGGCCATCTGCTAAATCTGTCAACTATAGTAAGAATATGTGTATGTCCTTTTGAGGTGGGTAAAGGTCCTACTAAGTCGATATGAATGTTGGTGAATCTAGCATCAGGTGTGCTAAAAGTGCCAAGTGGTGATTTTGTGTGTCTGTGGATTTTGTTCTTTTGGCAAGGTATACAAGTTTTAGTCCAATTGTGAATGTCCGTGTTCATATTGGGCTAAACAAAGCGTTCTGCTATTAATTTTACAGTGGCTCTTTTTCCTGGAAGAGATAAATTGTGAAAATGTTGAAAAACTAGTCGTCTGATGTTCGGTGGTATATATGGACGTGGATGTGTTTGTGATACATCACAATAAAATTTTGTTGTACCAAATGGTATGGGCATTTCTTTCAGTTGTAAGGATGTTTTTTGTTGTACAACTGGAAGTGTTTCATCTGTTTTCTGCTCTTGTGCGATTAATTCCATACTTAAAGAACTGGAATTTAAAGAGGCTATTGTAGATCGAGATAATGCGTATGCTATAATGTTCTCTTGTCCCTTAATATATCGGATGTCTGTGGAGAACTGGGCGATATAATCGAGATGTCTGATTTCTTGTGGACCATATTTATCTACATGTGTATGTAGTGCATATGTTAATGGTTTGTGATCTGTATAAATGCAGAAATTTCTTCCTTCCAGCAAATGTTTAAAATGTTTAATTGCAAGGTAAATTGCTAGAAGCTCCCTTGAAAAGGTGCTGTATTTCGTCTGTGTCTTGCTTAGCTTAGCAGAAAAAAATGATATAGGAGTCATTGTATTGTTAGCAAGTTGGTGTATGACTGCTCCTACAGCTATTTCAGATGCATCTGTTGTAAGCGTGAGTTTTGTGTCCTCACTGTCCGTTACGTAGTTTAGTTTTGTAAAGTTGGCCAAAGCAGTTTTAGCTTGTTTGAAGGCTTCTAAGCTAGGCCCTTCTAACTTTAACTGTTGGTTCTTTGTTTTGTTTTGTAACAAATCTGTTAACGGTGCAAGTAATGTAGAACAGTTAGGTAAAAATCGTCTGTAATAGTTAATTACGCCTATGAATCTGTGTACTTGTCTGACTGATGTTGGTTGCGGGAAATTTGAAATTGCACTTACTTTCTCGGGTAGTGGAGATATTCCGTCCTTGTCAATTAAGTGTCTGAGGAAATTAACCTTTGGTTGGCTGAAAATGCATTTCTCTGTATTTATTTTCAGACCGTAATGTGATATTCTTTCAAATGTTTGCTCTAAGTGCTGTCTGTGCTCGTCGAGGTTTCTGCTGGCAATTAAAACTTCATCCACATATGCAAATATAAATGGCAGACCTCTAAAAACTTCGTCTATTAACCTTTGGAAGGTTTGACAGGCGTTCCTAAGCCCAAAAGGCATCCTTACGAACTTGTAAAGGCCAAATGGTGTGGTCAGTGCAGTTTTATGAATGTCTTCTTCTGCCACTGGAACTTGGTAGTACGCCTTTACGAGATCCAATTTGGAAAATATGGTGGCACCTTGCAGACGAATGCAGAAATCGTGGATATGTGGAATAGAGTATCTATCCGGGACCGTTTTAGCATTTAATCTTCTAAAATCGCCACAAGGACGCCATGTTGTAGCGTCAGACTTTTGCACCATGTGTAGCTGTGAAGACCAAGCACTTTTCGAGGGTCGGATGATCCCTTGCTGTAATAAATGTTGAAACTCGTTTTTCGCAATCTTATATTTGTCCGGTTTCAATCGTCTGGGGGTGGCATAGACAGGTTGTCCAGTTGTCTTGATGTGGTGCTTGGCATTATGTTTTATGGTGTCTGTGTTTTTAAATGGCTGGGAGAGTTGTGGATATTTTTTTAGTAGCTGACGGATGTACTGGTCCTCGGGTAAGGCAGAACTGATTCCAGTAGACTGGTATTTCGAGGTGATTCCTCTTACTGAAATCTTGGTTTGATTATCCACTAGTGTGCGATTAGTCATGTCGACAGACAGGTTGAATCTGGCTAAAAAATCTGCCCCCAATATAGGCGTTGTTACACTGGCTATGGTAAAATTCCAGAAAAAATTCCGTCGCATGCCGAGATTGATATTGAGCGATTTCTCTCTGTAAGTTGGTATTTTGGTACCGTTAGCTGTTTGAAGATGATAAGACTGTGGCATAGTCTCCTGATTTTGTGTTGGTGGTATCACGCTTATTTCAGCTCTGGTGTCTATTAAAAAGTTATATCCATTAATTTTGTCACGGATATAAAACAGACAACCTTTTGTTAAAAATCCAGCAACAGCCATCGTCTCTACTGGCTGGAATTTTCGTTTCCCGCATTCGCGTTGTTGAAAGAACAAGGACGTATACAGCGTCTCGCCTCAGGACCAAACCTTTTGTGGTAGTAACAAGTTTCATCTTTTCTATTGCGATTGTCAGTCCGGCCTCTGCTGAAACTTTGCTTTCTGTAGCCTGGAAATTTATCGCAGCGGTACTGTTGGTCTTTTTGGAGTAAGCCTTGTAGTTGTATAGACAACCTTTCTACAGTAGACTTGAGGTCGTTAAATTCTCTGTCTCTTTGTTGGGCTGGTTGTGGTTGGATAGAGTTTACCCTGCGGCTTCGAAAACTTTCATGGATCCGATCTGCAATGTCCGTGAGTTTTTCTGTCTGCGTTTCCTCTGTCATGGGTGCGAGGATTTGTGTTGTTGTAGTGGGTAACTTGTCCAGCCATAAGCTCCGCATAATACTCTCGGACATTTTGTTGTCACCGAGCAAGGTTCGCATGTGCCTCAATAACTGCGATGGGGTGCGATCTCCTAATTCAACCTGAGTGAAAAGGTTGTGTAGCATGGCTTCGTTCGAGACACCAGTACGTTTTAAAATTGCTTCCTTGAGCCTATCGTACGGGTTGTCATCCGGGACATTTTCCAGTAAATCCATTACTTCCTCGATGATGTCCGCTGGCAGTTTTTCCACTAAGTAACAATACCGGGTTCTCTGGGAGGTGATTCGCTTCACATCAAATAATGCTTGGATTTGAACAAACCAGGACTTAGTGTTAGTCGTGTTGAAAGCCGGGATATTCAACGATAGTGTGGCGAGAGGGGTTTCCAAAGATTGTGATTACATTGTGTCCTTCCTCTTCGTTTTGTTTGTTTTTTTAAATGTAGTGTCTCACGTCGGAGTCACCAATTTGTAGAGAGTGCAAAGAAGTCCCTCAAACAAATAATAAAAAGAAAATACAATACAAATAAAGTGAAATAAACTTTTGTTTATTTTCGTAAAAAAAATATATAAGAATTATTTTTTTTGTACACAATGGAATTGTCCATAAAGCCGTGATGTCAGCTTGCCGCTGTACTCCCTCTGGTCTGATGAGAGTTTCTATTTTCCTTATATCTGAATGATGAGGCTCCGGGGAGATTAAGAAATGGGTTTCTTATGTCGTGCCCTGATTGGTCAATAAATATTATTTTTGATCACGTGGTGTGCTTTCCACTACGTCCGCACTTTTGGGTGTGCCGTCCTTGTTTTTGACCCCACAGGGTGTGGTAAGGAGAGAGTTCCCGCGCAATTGTATTTTTTTGGATACACATGGTGTGAATTAATTTTTATTGTGTGTATGTGTGTGTGGAAAATAAAATAAGAAACAGCACAAGGGTAACAGTTTGTTATGGAGGTCATCAGTTTGGATTGGCTTTGTCTTGTTTATTGAATTGGGATATTTTCTTGTGTTGAAGAAATGATAGCTTGTATTAGGTTGGTGCAAAAATAATGACGTAATAATGTTGTTTTTTGACGTTATACGTCAAAAAACAACATTATTACGTCATTATTTTTGCACCAACCTAATAGTAGAGATGTTATTCTGATCACATGAGATCTGTTTGAATGGGAAATAATATGATGTGTTGAATGCTACACATGTTTCACCTGTGTGCTAAGAAGCCTTTCTGGAGGAAAAACAAGACGTTTTGTCACTACAGCATCTTGTGGTTGAAGAGAGAAAACTGGTTCCTTTTATACTGCTTTATACAACACCACCTAGTGGATGTTCAGAAAAATCTCCTGGCAGGCAAGGTGGGGTAATACTAGTCATCATACAGGAATCATTTCCACCAGTAAAAACTAACAAAAGTTACACAATTACAAATTTGACTACATTCTAGCATTTTAAATTTAACTTGATATTTTTTCTTAATAATCAGATCAAAAAATAGAACTTTTTTATTTTATAATTGTTGTTATTTGGATAAAAAGTAAACAAAATTATAAAGTCACTACTAGAAATTTATTTAGTTTAGTTTAGCCTCACACAAAGTGAAATGGTACAAAAATGGAGATAGATTGTGCAGTGTCATTCTTCCAAGTGGAGAGAATCTGCCATCTTGAAAAAAAATATTTGAAATCCTAGTTTTTTTTAAATAATCCACTGCAGTCAATGGTAGAGTCTTTTACTCTCATTTTAATTCTTATTTTCTTTCTAAGTGAATTTGTATGATTGGAAACCATGTAAAATGAAATCAACTAACCTATTAGCTTTTCAAAAAATTATCTTTTTATATAACAAAAAAATGACAAATAACTTATTGGAATATTTTTATTTCAACTTTACAATTTTTGTGACATGTTTTAATTGATCGCTAAAGTATATTTCCCTAATTTAGCTTGGTTTGACACAAGGCCATAATAGTGAAATACTTGAAACTGATATTTTGTATTAAATTATATGACAAACTGCAATGATTCAGATAAAAAAAAAGTTAATATACAATTTATTTTTTATTTTGAAAGTTATAAAATAGCTTTTTTTGACCTAAGAGGAAATGTTTGAAATTTTTTCCTTTCCAAAATGAGAAAATTGAATTCTCTCTCTCAGTTTATATATATATATTATATAAAACTAAGGTTTCTAAACATATTACATTATTAAATGTATTTGACTTTTTCGGGTGTGTAAATGAATTGCACAAACTTCTCTCTACATTCCATCAGTAACCAAAAAAAAAAAAAAGAATAGGTGTACACTGTACACTGTACAGTACTGTACTGTACTGTACTGTAGTGTAAACTAAAAGTCTATTTTACAAAATCGCATTGGAAAAAAACCTGCTAAAGTGTCAAATTACTCAAATTCAAATACAAATACAATAACAGATCAGAGAGGTGAAGTAAGTATTCATTTTATTCATAAAGATTAAAATAATGTGCTTTAAAAAAAAATAAGCATTGATAGTGGAGTTAATGATTCTTAGTGAACGTCGGTAAAATTTCTTTCTTTCTTTTTTTTTTAAAGGTAGTTCACTCCGCACGAGAATCTCGTGTGGTTAGTAAGTTGGACGCGAACACGAGTGGCACGTGGGCCGTCATGGCGATGGGAAAATTAAATCTACGGATAGAGCGGCTTCGTGAGTTTATGCAAGGACAATTAGAAGGACTGTCCAAATGGCAGTTGGCTTTATTGTTCGGTACGCCCGTCACTCTTGGACTTGCTGGATTTATTTATTACAAGAGCAAGAAACATAAGAAATCCGATAGTAAAAGTAATGCGGCGTCGTCGACTACGACAGCGACGGCTGGCGTAAAGAACAAAGTCGTAAAAGAAGCCCAGGTTTGTTTTGTGCTTGTGTCCATACTTTAGCCATAACCTTCTTCTTTACTGCTTAGAATAAATACTGTTCTACCATTTATGAAGACCTGGTAATGTGGGGATGTAAGATCTTCGTAGATGTTATTGAAACATGCCTTTACATAAGGCCGTTCTGACCCATTTTGGTACACAAAGATACGGATCATACGATGATTAAAGTTGGGATCATAAAAATATTTGTATTTTTATTGCTTACTGTTTACATAATTCCCTAGAGATAAATTTTGAATGTATATTGTAAAAAAAAGTGAAAAGTCTATAATTTTTTATTATATTTATTATCTCTAAAATAGTGACAATATTAATAATAGATAATATTTTTCTCTTTTTGTGCTTCCATACCTTCTTCAAATGTCAAATATTTCCTTAAAAGAATTCACCGGTTTTTCTTCTTAGCCAACATGTTCATCACTTATACTTAAAAACTTACTGTATTTTAGAAAGTTACTAACTCGGATGTAATTTTTTTTCTGTGTGTGCTTATTTTCATAAAATATTTCAAAAGCAACAGTTACGAGCCAGATGCCCCCTTTTTTGTTAAGTTGAAATTAATGGAATTTTTTTATAAACTTAAAATAAAAATGATATATAATTAACTTTCACTTTTGAACGTAAAATGCAACTGAAGGGATTTATTTTTACTAGAAATAAAAGTATGTATTACTATTATTGAAAGTAAACTAGTTTTAAAAACTTGGTAAATTAGGTGTAATTTGTAACCTTTATCGATACAATAAGGAAGGTGACCTCTTTTCTTTCTTTCTTTTTTTATTTTTTTATTTAAGCAGCTGGGGAAATCAAATCCGAGTATAATAATTTCATAAGGGTAAAATTATAAATTACTTTAAAAAGCGAAGACGTATCTTTTTAAAAAATGTCTTGTTACGTGACTACTTTGTCGGACAAGCAGGTTTAGCCTCTTTTCTTAGTTATCACATCAGTTATATATTTGTTTCTCTTTTTTCTTTCTTTCTTTTTAATAAATACATTTTTAACAAGTGGTCTATAAAACAATTATGGTCTACTATTTTTTTTTCTTCAGTTTACTTTTGAAATCAACAGGTTTTTCCACGTCCTTTTTTAAATTGACATTTTTTTATACCCCCCCCCCAAAAAAAAAATTGGAAAAATGAAACCCAATGTAACTTGAAGTGAATATTGTTGATTCATTTATTTAACTATTCTAATTTTGAATCTACGAAAAAAAATTTTAAACTCCCGATCACTTTTCAGAGAAAGTTATTTTTTGTTTTTTCATAAAATAATAAGCAATTTAGTTTTAATATTAACCCTTACGGACAAGAGAGGAATAGCCTAATGATCACGATGAATAAAAATGGATGGTAGAACAGTAACATTAACAACACTAGGGACTTGAAAGGGATATCGAAAAGACAAACATTGTTTGGAGATAGGAAGTTGTGGAGAACTATGATCACTGACGTCTTGACGGGACAAGGCGCTTAAAAGAAGAAAAAAAAATATCATTTTTGACCTGATCTGAGAGAATAAATCTCATTCAAAAGTGAAACTATGTAAGCTTCACTTTACCCTTAACTTTTTGGAGTTTTTTTTTATGTACAGATTTTCTATGCTAATTTAGCAGAAAATGGCTTAAAGCACTACATTTTCTGCCCACTAAAAACTAGGGCTATGGTTTGGATTAGGGGATGGGGGTGATTCTGTTCCTACCATATCTGTATTGGCTTTGAGTAAAAAGAAAATGCAGTGTTATACAAAAATAAAACGTTGATATAACACAATATATCCCTGTGAACATTAAAATCTTGGATCTTCCTGAAGTCATTACTTCTCTAGTGCATGCAAGCCTGGGCCATGTTACCCTCTGTCTGTGCTAATTCACTATATATATATATATATATATATATATATATATATATATATATATATATATATATATAGGATAGTGATTTGGAGATTCAGTCCAAATGTAAATGTCTTGTTATTGCATATGAGAGAGGGTGAGTCCGAGAGAATGTAGGAATATGTATATCTATGCATTCAAATGTAGCAGTTTAATTGCTTAAGATGTGGGTGAACAAAGTATGTATATTTTAGTAGTGCCAATGCAGGACTGTATAACATCTAAGTCAACAATGGTAGAGGGAGATGGGTTAAGTATGTTACAATGTTCGCAACATTGGAGAATTGATCAAGTTAATTTATCGATTCTGATTTAGGTTGACTTTACATCTCGTTATATACATATCTAGAGACCCACTTTGAAATTGCCACTTTGTTTCTGATTGGTCCACAATCAGTGACCATATATACTGATTGGGAACTGATCTTGATTCTGATTTCCTCACTAGACTATGATGTTTGTATACTGGTTGGGACAGTTTCTAATTAGTTGGTCAAAATCTGATTTATGACCTTACAATTCTGAATATACATCTATTTTTAGGGATAATAAATTTTGGTTTCCTTTTTATTATTTGTTTATTTTTTTATTTTCTATCCCAACAGTGTGTGCAATATGGCTTCAAATACATCCTTTTAATTCCCATTAAAAATGTCACCTTAATCTGACAAATCTTTCATGGGCATCTCTCAAGCAATACAAAGCCACCTACTGCTTAGGCAAATGTACTTACATTTAATTTGGTTACATTTCCACAGTAAATTGAGATTGGAAGAAGCTGAAAGCTATTAATTTGTTAAAACCAATGATGAATTATTCCACCATTCCTTAGTAAAACTTGTTCTGAATTAATTGATTAATTAAATAAAAAAAATTTTTTTATTTAATTAATTTACATAGTGTTTCAAAAGTACCAGTCACTATTTTATTTATTTAATAGTTTTCCACAAGACTGGACTTCACCCTATTTTGCTGCTAGTGTCAGGATAAAACATTTCCAGGAAGATAGATTAGAAGACATTGTCCAATTAAGTGTATGCTGAACCTAAAAAAGGTAATTGTATTTGAGAGGTGCAAACATGTATGCAAATATTTTAAGACAAGTACAAAAGTGCTTAGAATTTGAAGGGCAACAGTTGAAACATTGTAATCGAGATATTTTTACAGACACCTTGTATATAAAAATGATGTTGAGTTGTGAAACATTAAAACTCGCCATTCTTTTTGAATTGATTTTTGGTTGTAGTTTTAGTTAATAAAGTTTTTTTTGTATATTTGTTTATTGATTTACTCCTCTATCTGAGGGAAATGCTGTCAAAAATTTCTAATAAATTTTTCTTCAATGTGCTCACTGGTTAAAACTAATTTCTCCCAACTGTTTAATTTGTCAACCCATGTTAAAGAAATAGATTTTTACTAAGTCTACTCTGACATAAAGCTAATGAGCTGTTCATTTGGCTGATGTTGACATCATTAATAGAAATTCCTTGTTGGTTGTTTTTGTTTTTTTTTGGGGGGGGTTCCTTTTTTTCAGAGATTTATCCTATAATTGAACTGCAGCAGACAAATTCTTGCTCTCCTTACTACCTGGACAGTTTTCCTTTTTATTACTTGATCTTTTTCTATTTTTTACCTTCTCTTTTTACAGTTGACCCCACTTGATGAAGCTCTGGAAGCCAAAAAGAAAGGCAATAATTTGTTTAAAGCAGGAAAATATTCTGATGCCATTGAATGTTATACAAAAGCTATTTCACTTTGTCCATCAGACCAAACAGATCAGTTGGCAACATTCTATCAAAATAGAGCTGCAGCGTTTGACCAGTTGGTATGGCTGACAACTTATATTTCTTTTCCTTTTTAATAGAATTCTGTCTTTGTGGCATGACATTCATTCAATTTATTAAAATCTTATGTGACTATTGTATTTACATGTTTTAAAAGAAGGATGAATCTAAAAACAGAATGACATACAAAAATTATTTTTCTATAACTTAAATTTTCAAGCTGAATTAAAGTAAATTCGTGAAAAATTAGTGAATTAACTTTATTTTAAAAAATAACCAACACCTATTAGCAATAAAGGGTTACATGTATATTTTAATTATGAAAACACTAAAAGGTAACAATAAACAAAAGTATATTCTATTGTCTGTTTGATTTTTCTATAATTAAACAAAACATTTTTATTTGGAAAGATTTTAAGACGCTGCACTTTTTAATCTTTTCATGCCAATTTGTCCTTTTAAATGCTGCATGTTAGAATATAAACCTGTGAGTTTTTGGTGAGGTTCATCTCCAATCACATATGCTAATTAAGTATTAGGAGCTGAATCCTTGGAAATGTAATTTTGTATAGAAACAAGCCTGCACCATATTGTCTATAAAGCAGCATTGCTCTCAAATTCAAATTTACTCCAGTTAATTAATAATGATCCAGATATCTATAGTATGTAAATCAAATATAAGAACTATCTTGGTTTACTTTGTAATGAGCCTATCAGCCAAGCATGAGGAAGTTAATTTTTAGTTGATCCATCTAATAGGACTGTTTGACCTTAAATGATCTCTTGCTGATCGATGGGTCGTTAAATTTTAAACAAACAAACCATCTAATAGGTATTAAATGAAAGTACAGGAATTTAGAATAAAGATTCTTTGGACAAGAATTGAACTCTCATCACTTACCCCAAAGTGTAATGGCTGAGGAATGAAACCAGAAAATAGGAAGCTGTCCAAAGCTATTAAAAAATGTATAATGAATATATTATGTGAGGAACAAGAAGACTTACCTCCCGCAAAGCAAATTTGCTTGGCGTATCAGGTTCTGTTGAAAGATTCAACCGGCATTAAAAATGAAATGGATTATTCCGAAATTCATATATCGCGGGCAGGCGTACAAAGAAAGAAAAAAGACGAAGAATTCAAACCAGCTTGAATTTATAAAATCGGAAGTCTTGGGCAAATGAGAAGTAAGTCTCGTATGCAAATTTTAGTTGCCCCTGACTTAGCATAAATAGTGAGTCTGTGAGGAAGATGGCAGAACTTTTGTTGGTGTAACAGCATACGTGTGTACTAACGAGAACGAGAGAATAAGGAAGAGGTCACTTGTGATAGCTCAGTTGGTAAAGCAGAGGACTGGAAAAGAAAGCAAGAACTTTAATCCATTTTAGTCATCGCAAATGACAGGCAAACTGAATTACCCACATATTAGTTGTTAGATGATTAATCCAAATTTGAATTTGATAATATCTCAGATCATTGCAAAAGTTTGTGCCCAGTTTCATTGTTAATATAAAATGACTGCAACTTGACATTGGTGTTTGTTTTGGTGCCGATTTCTGCTGCGTTCTCGATTGAAACCTTGCATAGTTCATTTAGTCAGACTTTGTTGATTGATAATGTTTAAATGAATGCCTTAAAGATGGAGGATGAAAAGTTACACTTTCACCATGTTATACTCTTTGAATTTCAGAAAGGAGTAAGCATTGGAACTGCAGCAAAAAACATTCAGGAGGTTCATTTGGATTATTTGACCACTTTCTGACCATTTGAAGAGCTCCGTCAGATGGTCAAAAGTGGTTTGGCAGAGTGATGTTATGATAAATGATCAACCCAGGTAACCTTCCGACCTCAATGAAGAATCTATGCTTGCCATCATAGAGAATAAATCTAAGATTTTGATGAAAGAGATTGCTATGAGTTTGAAAATCAATATCTCAATTGCCTTTTGCCATTTGAAGAGACATTTTCGAACTCATCACAGGAGTACCTCGTTCTCTGATGGAAGAGAACAAGATGGTGTTTCTGTGGTAATTTCTTTGTTGTTATGCTACAAAAAAGAACCATTCTTGGACAGAATTGTCACAGGCAATGAAAAATGGATTATTTATAATCACAGAGTTGGAAACAAGCTTGTGAATGTGCAGAAGTTGTGACTAAAGAGGGCTACCATCCAATGAAGGTTTTTCTGTTGGTAGGTATAATTCACTTTGAGCATCATCCAGCTGGGGAAACAACTGCAAAAAAGTATTGCAATCAGCTCCTCAATCTCAGTGTGGCTATTCATGAAAAATGGCTGATTTTGGAAAATTGAAAAGGTTTCATTTCCCACTATAACAATGCAATGCTGCATGTTGAAAAATAGACCCTGCAGAAGCTCAGAGTTAAAATGCGAAACCCTCCAGCACCCACTGTATTCTACTGAATTGGCTCCTTCAAATATTCATTTGTTCCAGTCTCTATAGAACAATTTAAATGACAAAAAATGTTACTGTACAATCAGTTGAAAACTATTTCCCAACTTTTTTCCAATTAAAAAAACACAGTTTTTATGAAAATGGCATCAACAAGCTTGTAGAACGATGCAAGATTATTGTTAAAAATGATGGAGATTATGTACTTGACAAATGTTTTTTTTGTATTTAACATTTTTTTAATTTTCTAATTGGACACAAACTTTTGCAGTGATCTGATAGCTCAGTAGTAAAGGTTAGAATTGAAAACTATTGATGTCTGTTAAAGGCTGATGACTATGGCACTCGACTGAGAACAAAATACCTTGTGAATAGTAAACATTATGGTGCTTGTCTGGAAGCAAAATAATTTTGTAAAATTGAGAATAAAATGAAAAAATTTCTTTGCATTTTAACAATCACATTTGTTTTTCTCTTCTAGAATAATCATAAGCAGGTGATTGCAGATTGTTCTGAAGCTTTGAATTTAAATCCTAAATATGCCAAAGCTTTGAACCGAAGAGCCAAGTCTGCAGATCATCAAGGAAACTTAAAGTTAGCCTTAGAAGGTCAGTATTTACAGAGCTTCTTTTCAGTTTTGGAAACTCAACAGTTTTTGTCTTTACAGTAAATTGATTTTTAGGACTTTCACTTAGTTTGTACATTACAGCATTTGTTTTCTGAAATTTTGTGATTAAATATTTTTGCTCTTTTATAAATTATTTTAATTTTTGCTGATTTTAGCACAATGCATTCTTTGTGTGACTTGTGTTTAGTAATAGCTACTGTATGTAATAACTATGTACCATATATAGTCTAGTTTTTATGATCAGTTTTTTATGTAATAAATAGAGGGTCATACTATACATGGGTAGCTTTTTGATGACTGGTTGCACTATATCCAAGGTAAATATTTTCTGGAGGAGTTAAAATTAATGCAAAAAAATTAGAGGGGTGTTGCATTATATCTGAAGTCAGCTTATATATACAGTAAATCTAAAGACCATTACATGCCATCTGCCATATACACCTGAAGAAGGCTGGAAAACATATCTGCTCAGATACTGGGATGAAAACAACAAAAATGAAGATACTGGTTTTTGTGTAGTGTTAAACTGTAATGTTTTTATTGAAGAGATGAATAAGAAGACAACTTTCAAATCTGAAGAATATATCAGCTGAAATGGTGTGATAAAAACAACAGAGATCCTATCTTCTATATGGTGTTGTGTTTTTTATAAATGAGATGAATAAGAGAAAAGACAAATTAACTTCTAAAGACTACTGGATGCACGGTATGCATGAGGAAGGCTGAAGAATATATCAGCTAAGATAATGGGATAAAAACAACAAAAATGATGATCCTAATTTCTATATGGTGTTGTGTTTTTTATAAAAGGAAATAAAAAAAAACTAAATAAAAGTACAGTCTTGCTGAAAAGATTTTAACAAAAAATTGAACTCAATACAAACTCTTCTCATCTTTATATTTTCAAGTTACCTGTGTAACTCAGAAAATGTGTTTGACTGCAATACAGATCATAAAGATCACCAACTAATTTGACCTTCAATGACCTCTTACTTTTAAGGCCTAAATAACCTTTTTGCATTTCATAATGAACTTTCTCCCTCCATTTCATTAGCAATTGCTTCATTTGGCTGCAAATGGTTTGCTATGACAAAGAAGTACCCACTGAGATTGTAAAGTCATTTTGTTTTGCTCAACTCCTTTCTGGTTTTTCTTTTTAAAACGTGACCATATTGTTATTGCTGTTTTCATCTGACATGAGGGGAAAAATATTCTTTTCAGGAATTGGCTTTTCTCCCATTTTCTTCTAAGTTGTATGGTTTATTTATTTATTTTTTTTTTTCTCTTTGGTAAACCAAAGCAAAATATGAAGGATGGATTTTTTTTCCCTTTTCACTCTTCATTGAAGATCTTTGCACAATGTTCTCTTCTTGCCATTAACTGTGATCACCTTTATACTTGCTTTTCTTTTATTTCTTGTGCCAAAATCTGCTCAGCACACTTGTGACATCATTTTATATTCTTCTAACAAGTTCTGTATCAGCTCATCTTCCATTTAATGTTCTTGTCAGTTCAATTTAGTTCATTTGTAATTGGGATTCTTTTGTAGCAGTTTTCAGTCACATTTCTTTTATACAACATTAGTCTAAACATATTTCTTTAAAACTTAAGTTTTTGTTACTTTTTTTTCCTTTCAGTTTCATCATCATCACGATTATAATTGTCCTGAATGTTTTTGTGAATTCGTGCCAGACCTTATTTGTAAAAGAAATATAATTTTTGATATACGATCATTTATGATTAAACTAAGAAACTTCATATTTTGTACATTAGTAATATGTCTCTTATTGGAAGAGAACAAGTTAGTCTTACAGTTCCATCCTCACTGCGTGTCACATTATAGGAAGTATCTATTTTGACTGCTTGCATTCTTAATGAGAATATACAAGATGGTGCTAAAATGTTCTGAGCATGACACACTTCCCAAAATTAGTAATTCAATGACCAAACATTAGAATACTGATTTTTGGGAAGATGGGTTGGGCTGAGAACCTTTCAGCACCCTCTCATACTAATCTCTCAAACTAATCTCTCAAACTTGTGAGATTGGTCCTCACTGAGTGCCCTGCAACTGTGAACCCTACCAGAGTAAACTTAGTATCTATATGTATTGTTTCACACACGCTCTAAAATAATGCCTTACCTGGAATATGTATGTGTTGCTTTTAGATTTTTTTTTTTTTTTTTTTTCCTGTACATTTTGTTTTTCTTTCTAGATTTAACCTTTTTATGTATGTTGGAAAATTTTGCAAATGAAGAAACTGTCAAATTTTCTGAGCGTGTGCTGCGTGATCTTGGAAAAAAGAAAGCTAAGATAGAAATGGCAGTAAGTAATTTTTATTTAACAAAGTTCTTCCTTCTGTTTGTGTGATTAAACTTTTTATAATTTCTCTTTCTAATTTAAATTTCTTGGATGAAGAATTATTATTATTTACATTCAGATTAATGTCCTTCATCCATAGTACTCTCCTACCTTTATCTGGTGTTTGTCAATCTGGATAATCTTTTAAAGAATTTCAAACCCAGTGCAAACTGAGCAGTAGTAAAAAAAAAAAAAAAAATGAGATATCTGTAGACATGGACTACAGAACAAGAATAATTCACACTTAGAGATTAAATAATGACTCGAGTTTGAAATTCCCTGAAGGTCAAAGGATTTGTTGGCCAAAATGTTATAATAACAGCAAAGATGAGGACATTAGTCTGAACATAAATAAATTCTAAGTAGGAAATATTTACAACAATACTTTTGTTTTTATTAGAATTTAGATCGTGTTTTCAAAAAAATTGGATAAAAATTAAAATTTCCATGTATTAAAATTATCACAGCTTCGTTTTGATGGTGGAAATTGAGAACAGCTGCAATCATTCTGACTCTGCAAAGAAATTCTTTTGATGCCTTTGAAGATAGGGTTACTATCCTCAGTCAAAATTAATGATGAAACATTCTTGAGAGAAATTGTTATCTAAACCTCTCATTAATATAAGTAAGCAAAAATATAAACGATGTGTTTCATTCATTTGTTTGTTTGTTTTTGTTATTTTTTTTGTGTTGGAGGGGGGGGGTCCCAATGAGAAAACTTTATGGATTATATAACTTTACAAAATTAAATTTGTACGTAAGTTTCTTTGTAAATTATGCTATTTTATTTTTCTTTATTTTCTTATTTTACTGTAAATATTATCTTTGGCCTTTTATACTGTTTGTTCTTTTGTTCATTACAATAAGATTCTCTAAAATTAAGATTCTTTTACTGAGGAAATGTGCAAAATTCTTTTAAATTTCTTTCAGTCCCGCAAGCCAACATTGCCGTCCAAGACCTTTATGAGTGTTTTCAGAGAAATGTTCAGAAATGATCCCATTTTCAACATTGACATTTCACAATTGAATGAAGGGTAAAAATAATTATTTTCCTTTAAATTTTTTCTATTTTGTTTAATTTGAATATTTCTTTATTTTCCTTCCAAAATTAAAATTCTAATTTTTTTTTTCCTGTCTCATTTTTTTGTAACATTTTCATTTTTCATGTCCTTAAATGTTTCCTAAAGGAATTATTAAAACTTATGAGAAAACTATTTGAATTTTTATTTTAAGTATTGAAATATTTGTCTTGAAAACACGATTGTAGATAATCTCAGTGTAGATGGTTGCTGATGTCGAGTTTAAATTGATCAGAGTAATGGGATTGCACATAAAAAGACAATGTGTAAAAAGTTTACTTATGTTCGTTGGCTAAAGTTTTAAAATTCAACAAAGCCAATACAAAATATGAAAAGAAAATAAGAACAGTTCACATCATTATTAAAACATGACTTACAAGTGTTACAAATTCATGACGGTCGTCTTCGAGTATAGAATCCAGAGGTTGGCAGTGAATATTTCGGAGACAGTAGGAAAGCGTAGTTCAGGTTCGCAGTGGATATCGTAGCAAAGTAGCAGAGCGTAGTTCTTCCTTCTATCATCTTCGCCTGGTCAAGTTGGCACTGGTCCTTCGGTAGGGTAAACAAAGATGGCTGCCTTTATACACGACGGATACAATGTTTTGCAGCTTCTGATTGGTTAACCTTCCATTGGTAGACTATAAAGGAAGTTAAGTCATTTGGATTGTCTCACTAGTCCTATATATACACCCCCAAAAAAAAATGTAACAACAAGACCTTTGAAACTTTAAAAAAAAAAAAAAAATTTGATGATACTGATAAGCATAGAATGATTTAAATGAGTATCTATCTGAATAAATTAAGCTGTGACCACACACACACACACACACTTGAATTGTCCTTCCACAAATTTTTTTTTTTTTTTTTTTTGTGCACTCATCCAGAAGTCACTGAGGGCATTGGTTTACAATAAGGAAGTGATCTTTGCAACACATTAAACAACCCAAAACATTGTGTGTGTGTGTGTTTCACTCTGTCTGTCACTCATGTGCACATAGTTACCAAATAGGTAGGGGTGGCTATTCATAGTGAAAACTGTCTTTAAAAATAGCTGAAATCAGTTTTTTTTTTTTTTTTTTTTTTTTTTTTAAGACAAAAATACTAGACTTGATGAATGCTTTGTTTTAGTATTTATCTAACTTTGTTCATTAAAATTGAAAAGTTAATTCCTTTTGACTCGTGTGTGGTTCCTTAAATCCAATATTGTGTAAATCAAAGGCTGTCAAACTAAAGGTTTTACTGTATATGGAGAATGGGGGTATCAATTGATGAGTTTGTTTTGGTGTTCTTTCAGCACCTTCCCCTATATCAATTGGTATGTGTATAAAAAGTAAACACTTTATTACACCAAGTTCCTCCACAAATAAACCAATGATCATCAAATACCAAGCAATTTTCTTATTGAGATGAACCATTTAAATTATTTTCATTTATGGAAGAATAATAATATTGATTATCAAGTACATTGCAAACTGTTCTAGTGTTGCCGTCTTGCTACAAATCTAACAAAAGACTGTCTTATCTGATATGCCCTACTGAATAAAATGATGAAAAGTTAATCTTTTACATTTGTGAAGAAGGAAAACCAATTTGAACATAACAAAAACTGAACTTATCATCATCATCAGTAAAACTCATTGGGAAATAATCAGAAATTCTAAATGAAGAGAATTTTAATGAAGTTGAATTGATCTTGATGTTGACTTTAAAGATTTTACTTCTAAGCATTCAGTTTATTTTATTAGACGTTATGTTACTCAAGTTAGGTGGATGTGTAAAGTAATTGGCAGAAATGCTCAACCAAACAGATTTCACAATGTCTACAATAAACAATAACAAGAGATAGGAGAAAAAATATTTGTTTTTTTGGAAGCCTGGACATAAAAGAACCAAGTGCAGAAGCAAACAAAAAAACCCATTTTGTAAAAGATGTTGAACAAGTTTCAAAAACTGAAAATGAATTCCTATTTTTAATTGGACTAGATACCGTTTCCAAAAAGAATGATTTATTTGTTGTTTGTGGAATTACAACTGGTATTA
Source organism: Acanthosepion lycidas (assembly GCA_963932145.1). Lineage (NCBI taxonomy): Eukaryota > Metazoa > Mollusca > Cephalopoda > Sepiida > Sepiidae > Acanthosepion > Acanthosepion lycidas. Next base: position 90,749,408 of record OZ010595.1, read on the forward strand.
TTCATGAATTTAAATTTATTAATTTCAATAATGATTTTTAATTTGGAAATTCATCCTATTGAATTGGCAGATAGCAATAGAACAAATATCTTAAAAAGAGGCAATACTTAAGTTACTTTAACTGACAAGGATGGAAATGTGTGAGATTGCATTTTAAAAAGAGGATGCTTTCTATATTCCTACGTTTAAACTGAGTATATTCTCAGTACAAGCCACTTATGGAAAAGGGGCCTCTGTAAAATTTGACTGTAATTACTGAAAACTTTCATCCCTCTCCAACGATGTAAAATTTGACATAAAAAGAGATGATCTCTTGTACTAAATACTGAAACAACCTCCAAAACTGCTACAGATCCTTAAATCCTAACAGCTACATGGTCTTTGACATGGTAATTATCAACATTACAGGATACAATAAATAAGAATTTGGTTATTTCCAAGAATTTATTTTACTATCTACTTTGGTATGGTGAAGAATGATTGACCAAAGTTGAAGAATCTTCTGGTATAAATGCTTCTCTTGTTGCTTATTTTATCCATTGACTGTAAGCATCTGCAGAAATTCTCTTGCTTTCTTTTGAAATAGCTCCTAAGATATGAAGCTTACCACATTCCACATGACATTTTAGCAGGTGGAGGTGATAAAGTTTTTGACACAAGTTTTTCATTCAAAATCCTAGTAAATTCTTCTAACAAATCATTACTTTATAAAGAATTAATTTAATTTGAACAGATTTTTTTTTATTCTCTCTTCCAAAATGTGATCTGATCTTTTCAAACAAAACCTATTTTATCATCTCCCCAGTCACTACAGTTAACAAGAGAATATGAAAGTAATAAGAATAAAAGATTATTTTTCATTGGGAAAACACAACAATTGCAAAGATAAAAGCCATCATTGCTTTCTGTCATGAAGATCACAAAAAGGACAAAGTGTGAGATGTACATGTGAAATAAATTTGCTTCAAACTACACTCCTCAAGAGATGAGGGCTTTTACACTTTCAGATAAAGCTTATCAACCAGATCACAATTGAAACACATTATTATGAAAGAGAGAAAGAGAAAGTTGGAAGACGAGGGGAGAAAAAGAGGGGAAGGAATGGAAAGAGGGAGGGTGAGAAAATATGTTTCTCTTAAACTTAAATAGTTTGCAGTGGAGATACAAAATTTTATTATGACTTCAAAAACTTTTTTTTTTTTTTTTAAAAGTATATATTCATATAAAATAGTTTTCAACCTTTTCTTTTTATCTCGCAACACGCTTGAACCTATTGTTAATTTTTCGCCCAAATTAGCAAAAGACAAGGTTTTTCCTCTTAACATCAGTGGGATCATCAGAATGACAGATTCTGTATGGTCCTAATTGTATGGTTTACCTAAAACCTACAAAGACTTATTTTATCTCTTTCTGTGCAGGTTGGCCAAATGGTTGGCTAATTTGTTATAACCAGTACTTTAGATTTATTCATTTCATTGCATAAAGGAATCATTTACTTTGCTAACTTTATGCAGATTTGTCCCTTTGCTTCTATTCATAAGTTTGTGTGTCCTTTTGATATCAGCAGTCTGTTTGCTTCAAACTACACTCCTCAAGAGATGAGGGCTTTTACACTTTCAGATAAAGCTTATCAACCAGATCGCAATTGAAACACATTATTATGAAAGAGAGAAAAAGACAGTTGGAAGACGAGGGGAGAAAAAGAGGGGAAGGAATGGAAAGAGGGAGGGTGAGAAAATATGTTTGTGATCCACTTTAGGGAAACTATTGAAATATGTACTGATGCTTTGTATTAGATTTGTCTGTTTAGCAGCCCCCTCCAGTTGACACCATGTCTGTTAGTTTTGATAATATGTTGTCTACACAAAAAGGTGGGATTTCCATGGGTAATTCTTTTGATCTTGTGATGACCAACATTGTTGGATTTTACAAGCAGGATTTGTTTACTTGTATTGAAAATTCTCAGTGTTATTTTCATTATGTGGTTGACACTTTCTGTGTGTTTGATAAGTGAGGAGTGATCTGATGTTTACCCTGGATTATTAAATGAAGTACACCCAAGGTTAAAAATTTAAACTTAAAAGGAGAATAATGCAGTTTTACCTTTTCTGGATGTGTTGCTGCACAGGTCAGAATCTTTTTCTTTTTTTTTTTTTTTTTTTTTTTTTTTACTTCTGTATACCATAAATCCACTTCTTTTATTGGATTGTACACTTGTTGAGTGTCTTTTTTTGGTTTATTGTATCCTAATTATTTGTTCTGACACCAAATTTAATTCTGAAATTGAATTTAACAAGGTTCTAGTTGAAAATGGCTACCCTCTTTTTGTTTGGTTTTAGTTGAAAATGGCCACCCACTTCATATTGTGCAAACTAGCATTCATGCTAAAATTGTACAATTTAATGAACCCAAGTTATATGGTCTGTAAAAGTGTCCCACCTATTTCCAATTACCATGGATTGATATGATTAGCACTAGATTTCTTAGTCAAATTTCTCAGTGTGTAGCTTTATTTTTCTGCCAATTCACATTTTGATTTCACTTTCCAATATCATTGAAATCAATCTGTAAAAATGTTTTGCACCTCCATCATGTTAGTTCTGAGAAGACCTTGTCAATTTAATAAGCACCAATGTATTATGGTATGTGCAAAAGTTCCTTTAATGATAACATTAAAAGAACTTAAAAGTTTTTTAACACCAGACACTGAATACACAGTTAAAAACCAGTTTTTTATCAGAGATGTTTGTACACTAAATAAATTAATGTTAGTCCAAGAAGGAAGACAAAGGCAATTTTTAAAAACTAGAAAAATTAAAAAAAAAATTTAAATAAAATTTTTATTTTTAAAATCTGTCATTTAATTTTATTAAGGGAAAAGCAAGCTTAAGAGTAATCTGTTGAAAAGTAGTTTGCACAATGTTTTTTTTTTTGGTGGGGGGGTTACCAGATAAAAATCAAATCATGAAGTGTAGGACTGTATAATTTTCAATCCAATTTGCTTTCTAAAATCTGACCAAATAAACAGATTTTTTTTTAATATCTTGGGTGAGCCAAAAACATTTTAGCACCCCATATATATATATATATATATATATATATATATATATATATATATATATATATATATAGTGTGTAGTGTGTATTTGAAGTATAAGAAAAATATCTAGCCAAATCTTTTAAAAGAAATAGTTACAAATTAGCAGAAAACAACAATTCATATTTAACATGAATAAGCAGTGCTTATGTTGATTTTGTACTGAGATTTAACTGTTTCCAATTAATGTTAAGTTGAAGAGGTCAACTTTTTACATGAATTTATATGCGTTATTTTTATTTTTTTTTATGTCTGTTTTCTTAATTGAAATGTTGTTTGTCTTTCAGTTCTCCATTCACTGAGGGCTGCAAGCAATTTTTGGATAGCAAATGTGAGAATGTAATTGATCTCTGCAATGAAGAATTATCATTACCAGAGTCTAAATATTTGACAGAAGCCTTGCTCTTGCGAGGAACGGCAAATCTTTACATGGGCGCCTTTGCAGATGCTATTGCAGATTTTGATACCTTAATTGATAAGGCAGATATGGATAAAACTGTAAGTCAAATTTGTTTTTTCTTTCAAATTCTTTTGAAATAAAATAACATTTGAATATTTTATTCAAGAAACAGCATAAATTTTCTGTTTTTAGATTAATAAGAAATTTATAAAAGAACAATCTTGTTCACAATAGTATTGTTTAAAAACCTTTATATTATTCTTTATTATATTTAATGTAGCAACTTTGACAAGTAATCTATTTTTTTTCTTCAAATGTTCAAAGTCACTTTAAAGTTTTAACATTTTTTTCATCTTTTTTTGAAACTGTCAGTTTTTACAAAAGTTTCTCTTAACATATCCTTCTAGTGTCAGTTTAAACAGACACTTTTTCTTTTTTTCTTTTCAGTATATCTAAACTATAATTTTGGAAAATGATAAAATCACTGAAATCTGTTGGAAAATGTCCAAGTTTTCACTTGAAATCAATAAAAGAACTTTAAGCAAAATAGTCACAAAAAAGACAGTCTAAACTGATGCTGGGAGAGTGTTGAAGACATTGAAGATTTGTTGCAAAAATATTGATAAGTCAGAGGCCATTGTTTCAAAGAAAAACCTTTAAATTGAAAATATTTAATTTTAGTGCAGATTTTTGAAATGGGGAATTGTTATTATAAACTGATTTGTTAGGATGATATGGAATTAACTGATAGAGGATATCTGCCTAGCATGGACAGTGGAATAAGAATAACTAATCTCTGTGGATTGAATAAAAGGTATTGTTTGAAATTCCTGTAAAGTTTGCAACTATAACAGACATCTGTGGAAGGCTGGAGAGTAGATTGAATAAAAATGTTGTGATGATGATGATAACCAGTTGAAATAAATCGAGTTATAATAATGAAAATATTTTTACGCATCTACTTATAAGTTTGTGTGAATGAATATTTTTGGTGAATAATGAAAAGAACTGCAGGCAAAATGATGAAAGCTTATTGAAAAATGTCTCTTTGACTGTGCAAAGAGAGAGAGAGGACAAAAAAAAAAACCAACCTTTTCTTCAAAAGGTATCTCTGGTGTTCTATAAATCTTGATCAGTATTGGTAAGCCAGGAAATGGTGTATTTGAAAATGTACTCTTTAGAGTCAATGCTTAACACCTACAGATTTTTTATTAAGGAATAGGGGATATAAAAATGACCTCTATAATGATATAAATAAGAATTTCTTCTTCATTAATCTTTCATGAGGATTTTTTTTTTTTTTTTTTATTTCAATTGCCTTTTATGGCAACTACTCAGACATTTGTCCATTTTCTGTAATTGTGGATAAACAGTGCCAATCAGAAATAAATGGTAAGCTCTTGTATCTCTTTTGGGGAGCCTTGCTTACCATGTTAGCTGAAGTCCTAAGGAAAGAAGGGATCCAAGTTCAAGTCTTACCTATGGATTATTCTTTATCTCCAGTTGATACTGTTTATTATTGGCCAGATAGTTACGGTCTAAGTACTTGCCATAAAAACTGAAATAAAAAATAGTGAAGAATTAAGAACAATGCTTCGTCTTGCATAAAATTCAATATATTACTAACAATTTCTTTCTTAAAGTGCAAATTTAAAAGAGGCAACTAAAGAACAGTGTTGTTCCATTTGTTCAACTATTCATTGTTTTTTGTGTTTTTTTTTACCATTTTAATCTTTATATAAATGTAGGGAAATGATTTAATGTTTTATTTTTGAAAGTTTTATATAACAAATTCTCTCTATTGAAATTGTTTGTCTGAAAAGTCAGTTTAACTTAAAAATTAGAATGTATTTTATTCTTTCCATTTGTCTTGTTTCAGATCAAAGTGAATGCACTTATTAAGAAAAGTAATTGCTATGGTCAGCAAAGTTTGTCACCAGAAGCTATGGATACTTATGCTCAGGCCGTGAATGTTGATCCAGAAAATGTAGACATTTATTTCCACCGTGGACAGGTAAATCATTTTTTTTTTTTTTTTTTTTGTCATCATAAACTACAAAGTTGGTTGGAAGGATGTCTGGGATGGAAATTGGAAGGTTACAAGAATTGAGTCCCATAAAACGTGCCATATTTTTAAAGAATGGCCAAGAGAAAAGAAAAATCACTTGTAATCTTTGCAGATTTCCCATCTTAAGATTTTTATTTCTATTACTTCCAAGCTCCTAAGAAAATTAAATTTTTGGCATTAAATGACCCATAAGTTGTTGATATGCCAATAAACAGATAAATCAATCGAAATCCATTGTGTAAGGAAAATCAACTTCTCCCTGTGCTCTATTTCATTGCCAGATACATTGTATTGCAGCAGATCCTATTGGGTTCACAAAATGTTTTGCATCAATAAAGAGTGAAAATCTTGGAACTCCTCAAAAATGTATCTGGAGAATAAATCATATCTTTATCATATTTTACTTGATTTGCATGTTTTTAGAACCTTCTTTGCTTCAAAAGTTTGAGAATCATTAAAAGAAATTGAAACGTTATTATGAAAAAAAAAAAAATTATTGAAAATAAATTTTTTTCTTTGTAGAAAGTCAAAGAAATTCCATGATGAACAAGACTTGATAAAACTTAAGTCAAGCCTTGTAATATTATAGGGATATCATTTCTTTTTTCTTTTTGTTCTTTTCTCTAGCAACTGATGTTTCAAGATCGGTGTAATGAAAGTGTAGAAGATTACAAGAAATGCATAGAACTATGTCCGGATTTCCCTCAAGCTCATGTATATAAATGTCTTGCAGGTACAGATGGCCCTTGTTTCTTCTCTTCAGTTTAACAATAAGCAGAATTAGTTTTTGAAACCAGTCTTGTTGGATTTGAATTCCTCTTCCTGTTACTTAAGGCTCCTTTTCTCTTTGATGGAGATTTTATCATTTGTTTTTGTTTTCTCTTGTTGTTTTTCTAGCTGCTTGCATTTGTTCATTCATCCTCAAACTTTTAATTTTTCTTTCTGAAATATTTTTCTTTGCTTTCCTTTTGTTTCTTTCCATTTTATGTAAACAGGAAAAGGAAATGGAGTTGTCTGCTCTTGATCATGTAATCCTTTATTTATGTGTCTGAAAAAAAGCAAGCTTTGTGCTATATGACACGTATAGATATTAATGCATCATTAAATTCGATTTCTTTTCACATCACTTTGTAGAATTATAAATTTAATAAATACATGATCACTTCCTTTCCTTTTGGTATCCGGAGTGGTAGTTTGTCCTTGTTATTTTTAACCATATACCTCATAGTTTTGGAAAGGAAGTGGCAAGGGAGGTGGGGGATTTTAAAGGAATTTAAAATCCAAACTTCTTTTTTTTTTTTTTTTTTTTTTTTGTGTATGTGTGGAATTTACCCTAATTCTTTTGTCTTTTGTCAGAGCATCGAACAGCATTAATAAATAATTCTACAGAAGGCTTAGAGAAAGTAGCTTTCCGTTTTAGTGAAGTGGTCAACAAGTTCCCAAATTGTATTGAAGCAAGAATCAAATTTGGCCAAGTGAGTCATCTTTGTTTATATTGCCAATAAGAAATGTTTCATTGTCATATTAAATGTATATTTTACTTTGACATTATCAATGTTTTATCTCTATAAAAGCTATCTTTTATCTCTAATTTTATTTTGCAAATATTCATGAAAATTTTTTTTCTAGCCTTTATTATTACTTTTATTTATTTTTATTTTTAAGACTTTGCTTGGTCAAGGCAAGCCTGAAGATGCCCATGAACATTTTGAAAAAGTTTTGTTATTAGACAAGAATAATGCTATGGCTACAGTTTATATGGGGTAAGTTGTTTGCTACAAAATTGTTTACTTTATTTAGGTTTTCCAATGAAAAGTAAATTATTTCTGATTTGTTTGGAGACTGCAAGAGTGAAATAAATATCACTTGGTGAATATTTAATTTGAACCCTTACAACTTTAAGAAAATTCTTGTTGATGAATCAAATAATTGAATTTAAAAAAAGTTTTTATTGAAAATAAATTTTTGACTTTGAAAACTGTTTTAATTGTATTTTTCAAATGTTGATGTCATTTAATAAAATCATGAGTGGCAGTTTTCTTTTCTGATTTCTCAGCTTCAATCATTTTGCCACTGCTGTAATGCAGCAGCTTTTCTATAAATAGTTTTATAGTGATTGTTTTGATAAGCTTTCCTCTTTGGTTCCTCAACTTCATGAACTCAAGTGAAGTACGACATTGGGTATCATTTTAACGTTGAAATTTTTAAATGTAACCATAAGTTGTATGCTAATAGTTTCTTCACTTGGACTTCTTACCTGTGGAACCCTTTCAGCTTTGTGTTTTCCTGTCAACTACAATTTTCAAAAATATAAATGGAATGTCAATTATCATTTTTTGTCTTTTTGAATCCTGTTCTTCTATTGTTCTTTCTACTTAAAAACATTTTCTTTCTTTCACTCTTAGTAAACACTTGTGCCTTAGTGGCTTTGCCTTGCTTGGAGTTGAAATGCTTTTTTAGACCTCATCTTTTTCTATTTTGCATCTTTTTTGATGCAAATAATAAATATTCAACATTTTGAGGTACAGTGACTCTGAATATGAAACTTTCAGCCTGCAAACATTAATTTGCATTATTAGAAAAAAAGAAATCAAACGTTAGTGTTTCTTAATGGAAAAAAAATTCCATAAAGATGTAACTGGTGCAGGCAGAAATGTCTCTATGCGATACAGGGCCTCTTCAACTGTACCAATGTGCATTCGCCACATACACTTTTCAGTTTCACTTGTTCTGACCTTTATAGCTAAGACCTGCCATACATGCCATCTGTACACTTTGACAACTCATCTCTCATTCCCTTCAAATTCCAGTAGGAAGGAGATGACCATTACCTATCCTACATAACCTGATAAACTGCACTTCTTACTTCCTCCTTTTAAACTCATACTGAAACATTCAGTAACCCTCTACATTGATTGTCTCTTGACCATTGAATTCGGAGGACATTATTAAAAACAAAAAAAAAGTAAATGAAAGAAAATGTAAAGGGTGTAATTGGAAAGTTTAGCACTAGGATTGAACTTTCACCCCCCCCCCCACACACACACATTGTTTCTCAGTTTGACTTTTCCTTATCTGTTCTATCTGCACATTTGCTCTTGCATATTGTGCACACAAATTCTCTTGTTCTTTCATGAAAGGAAGATTCTTGAAAATGACTTAAGAAATGTCTCAGGAATCTAAAACTTGTCATTGACTTTTTTTCTTTTTCCTACAGTGTGCTACTTTTGAATTATAAACCAGATTTTGATCATATCCGTTCATACATTGATAAAGCCATTGAAATGGATGAACGTTATGAATATCCGTATGAGCTTCTTGGTTCCATTGAGGTGCACAGGTAAAAAGAATTTTTCTTATTTTAATAAATTTAGATATTCATCAATAATTGCCTCAAATGATATAAAGAAAAAGAAACATTTATCTGAATTATTGTTTGCTGAAAATATAAAAAAAAGGAAAGTTAAAAGCTATACAATGAAAAACAAATGAATTTAAGATTGAATTCTCTTTGGCAAATCAATTTTTTTTTTTTTTTTTTTGGTCCATGTTAATACAGAAAGTCCATTCAAAATGAGTTTCAATTCTGCTACACTTTATATAAACTTTTTTTATAAAAAAAAAAAAAAATGCAAAATTCAAATAAATTTAATTGGTGTTGACTGGATAGAATAATTAACCTTCTGAATTTCATATGGTGATAAGCTAACACACACATGGAACTCATGGTTTAAATCCAGACAAATCTTTGCTGTTCTCAGGCAGAATATAAATAAGTTATTTTATTATGTGTTTAAAAAAAAAAAAATCTGCTAAATGTCTAGGACTATCCTGGCTAAGTCTTGTAAAAAAAAAAAAAAAAAAACTTATTGATACATCTTGTAAACATATAAAAATTTGGAAATTGACAAAAATGAAAGGTTGTATAAAATTGTAAAGCACTTTTTATATTTTAAGGAAACTTCTCATTACAATTTGCTTTTTCTCTCCATCAAAATGAAATTGAAAATAAAACGGTTCTATTGATCTTGTGTTTTTCTTTTTTTTTTTTTTCCAGGGGCAACATACAATCTGGTGTATCCAATTTCCAAAAGGCCATTAAATTGGCTCGAACAGAACATGAAATTACTCATCTCTATACATTAATGGATGCTACAGAGGCTCAAGTTGAGGTGACTCGTCGTCTAGGTATTAATATGTCTGAAGCTATGGCTTCAAATCCAGCCATGGCTCCTAAATAGGCAGCCAATTAGTAAGAATTAGAAGTTAGAATAAACCAAAATTGCATTTGATGTCCTCTGTTACCCATGTTGACTGTTAACTTGAAACTGTGTTGTTTGTTAGCCATTAACAACAACAACAACGACATATCAAATGTTAGATGAATAAATGGACAGATTTAGGATGAAAACAGCGACAGGGAGAGGGCAGACTTGTCTAATAGATACTTTGCATTCCAGAAGCCATAGAAAAAGACCCCCCTCCCATCAATACACAGATGACCAATGGTTTGATTGTTGTTTACTGATAATGATGATAAAGAAAAGATAATTGAATTGTATTTTGATATTTTCTGGTTTTTTTTTTTTGGTTTTTTTGTTTTTGGTCAATTGTACACTTTTAGCTCCAGATGAGAGCTTTCTTGTAAAGATTTCTGTGTATCTTTTGCTAGTTTCTTTTTTATGCTGCTCTGAAGGCAATTTGTGGTGCTTGCAGGAGGTTTTAAAAATGATCCCAGCAGCATTTTAATTTGGTATCATGCCTTTGAATTGATGCACTTAGATTTTTAATTCATTGCTTATTAACATAAATTTTAAGACTGAAAAAGAAAAGGCTCTTTGAAGGTGAAATATGCGACAGGCTAATATTTACTCAAACATTGTAGGCTGTAAGAGCTTTTGTACATAGATTGAATATTACAGTATTGTTGAAGTAGGCTAAGTGGAGGGGTGATCTTATATGCTGCCAAATTAAAACATTTAGAAAACCTGTTTTTGATTAAAGCCTTAAATTAGTTCAGCCATGATAGATTTAGACACTTTTTTTCTACTTCATATTGTGGGGGGGATATACTTATCACCTGAAATTAATATTTAGTTTGCTTTGGTTTATGTCAAGGAGTTTTAAAAATATGATGGAAATATTATAACAATTAAAATTTGTTTTCTTGATTTTTCTGAAAATTATTTTTTGTAAAATTGAAAGCTTTGAATGGCTTTTAAAATGTTAATAGAAAAGAAAATATCTATTCTTTTTGTTTTCTTTCAAATATAACTTAACTGACTTAAACAGTTTTATCATCAACTATTTCCCTTTGATTTTTTTTTTTTTTTTTTTCATTAGTAAATTCAACCTCATTAGTAATGGAAGATCTGTAAAACTTGGTATGGATTCAGAAAACTCCACATAGCCTCAACAGTTAACATGTATCTATTTGCATGCAAGATGTCAACTGTTTTTCTTTCAAATATTCTCTATCAAATGAACTCCAAGAAATGGAAGAAAAGCAATTTCATTTTGTTGCTAACTCAACACTTCCAATTTTTTTTTTTTTTCTAAACAATATAATTAAAAACTTTTTTTCTATCTAAATGGATGTCTCCAGATTCAAAAAAGTAAAAACAAATAAATAAAAAGAGACAATATGAAGTCATTGTGTAAGTGTAGCATTTTTACTGTTTCCCTGTTATAAGGAAATTTTAAGTGTTTAGTACTTTGTATACCATCAAGAATAGAAAGTATCCTGAATAATCTTTTTTTTTTTTTTTTTTTTTTTGCCTATTTCTTCCTCCTCCTCTTTTTTGCATGATTTGTTGATAAGAAATATTTATTATATCAATTTATCTCTTCTTAATGGATACCTACATAAAACGATTGTATCCGTTCAGTTGGATACATTTTTATTTTAAATATTTCTTATATGTAAGACCATGCAGACATATTTGCAAATGTCTTCCTCTTAAAATAAGCAACATTTAAGGGATATATGGTTTGTCTAATTGAGAAATCTTAATAAAATTGCACATTTTTTTCTTAATATGACCATACTATTACATATACGAGGTAATTTTTATTTCTTGATGAAATATTTTAAGAATGAAACCCCGAGATACTTACGTTAAGTCCTGTAGAAATGAGAGAAATCAATGGATCTTGCTCTGTAAATATTAAACCAAAACAACAACAAAAAAAAGAAGCCCTCCTTTTCATCTTTTTCTCTCATTAGAACTGAAGAAACATCATTTGAAAGTCATTGTCTGGAAAAAAATTTCAAGTCTTTTCTTCACTGAAAGAAAATATTTGGCAATCTTGCATTTTTCTGAATTGAAGGCTTTGAAGAACTTCTTTTACCTTTGTGTGTGTGTGTGTGTTGGAGAATTTGTACAGAATACAACAGTTGTGCATGTTTTTTTTTTTGTTTTTTTTTTTTTTTTTTTTTTTGTGTAAAGTATATAATTGTGTGTTAAAAATGTTTGATATGCTGCCATTATTTTTTAAAAAAAGCATGAGCAAAATAAATTCAATATTCCTTGAATATAGAAAGAAATTTTTTTTTGTATTTTATTCATCCATTTTACTTACCAATCGAAATATTTTTTCTTCCAGTTTATTTTTAAAAATACATTTTTATTCATGATTTATTGATGATTTAAAAATGAGAACAAATTGTTTTGATTTCAATATTTTGTTTCTGTTTCTAATTTTCTTGAAAATTGATTTTTGAAAATTTCTTCCAAAATGTATATTTTAAATTAAAACTTATTTTTATTTGGTTTTCAAATTTGTGGAATCTGACTAAAATAATAATAAACATAAGACTTCCTGGTTATTTATCTAAATAAAAGAAAAGGCAACACCCGGAGGTGACATTCTGTTTTATGCTAAATACCAGATTGTATTTAAGCATGACTGTCATCTTTGGGCATTGATTTCAATGTCCACTTTGATATTTACATATGCTCAATCTGTGATATTGAGCACTTTAACCCATCAATAATGTGTGTGTGTAAGAAAATTTAGCAAGAGGTAATTTTTTTTGTTCCCCACCCCTCCCTTTTCACAAAGGTCATTTCACTTTGCTCTCTGCACTTATGGTTTGGTGTTAATTTCTTAGCTTAAGAGTAAAGAGAAAAAAAGTAGTTGTCAATTTTACATGAATGTATTTTTAACATTTTTCTTTTGTTTTAGTCTCTCTAAATAAGACACCAATAAGATTAATTTTTAGCTGATCTATTGTTTTATTGAAGAATACAACAAAAAAAAAAAAAATTACTTCTAGATTTAAAAAAAAAAAAATGAAAAAATTTGTAGGTTTTGTTTCATCCACACTCACAATTCTCTTTCAGCTCTGCATTCATGAATTTTTTTTAATGTTCAACAGTAAACCAGATTTTGACATCAACAAATCCACAGACATTGAGAGAATCTACTAGAGTTAAGGCTTTTATTTATTTATATGGAAACTATAATAGAAAACACAATGACACCATTCTCATATATCTCCCACACCAATAGTCACTATTAATGACTATGCATGTTCAACCAGGCTAATCAAGAGACTTATTTTGTATGTTGGACAGCTGTCTCCAATGTGGTTTCTCTCTCACATTACTGTTGGTATGCATTGCCTGTTGCATCACTGCACATGCATTCATTATGAGATCTTTGTAAGTGTTGATGAATAGATGCAATTGGAGGAATTAACTGACACATTTGTGCATTGTATTAGGTTGGTGCAAAAAAATGTCGTTTTCTCATGTTAATGTGAGAAAAAGACATTATTTTTGCACCAACCTAATATTCACTTTCCAATTGGACACTATTTTGTCAAGTTGTAAGAAGCAATGGCAAATATGAGTTATTAGTGGGGGACAGTTCAGTTTTCTGCCATAACACTACTGTCACACACACATCTCTTTATATATGTGGATATTTTCCAGGATTCTAATAAATTTTCTCTTAATTAGTTTTTCAACAGTAAGTTTTGGTTCATTTTATTTTTTTCAATGTCAAATGCAAAAATCTTGGCTAAGATCTTAAGATTGAATTTTTCAGTCACTTCTCAAATAACTAATTTATTTGATGTGTGAGCAGATGTCCCCACAAACACACTATTGTACAATTTATTTATTTTTTTTTATTTTTTTTTTATTTTTTTTTTGTCACATTTTCAATGGTGAAGTTCTTCCAGTTTTTTTACTCTAAGTGAAAACATTTGGATTTTTTTTTTTTTTTTAAGCTTTGGCAATATATTTGACTTTTTATTATTCATGTCAACAGATTGATAACCCTGGACAACTTGTCAAAATATTACTGGGAGAGGAGATGGGCGATGCCCATCAATTCCACTCCACTCTTAAAGGAAAGGAAAATCACACCAACTTATTTTACATGATCTATAATATTTGATTGGAGAAGGAGTGAGTGAGGATGAGTCATTATTGATGTAATCTGCTATTTTGGGAAGTAAAAACGAGAAAAAAAACCTGAATATATTTTAGTGTAAAATGATCAGTTTTCATTTTGGGAACCAAGACCTAGAAGTTTGTTAGTTGCAAGGTGTTGGATATCTTTGGCCATCGAAAAAGAAAAATCTGTCATAAAAATGCATTCACTATAATTAAGATAGTTGATATTACAATTTTTTTTTTTTTTTTTTTTTTTTTTTTAGCCAATTAAAACATAATTATTAACCATTTATAAAAATGTTTTAGAATTCAACCAGTCCATAACAGGTTATTTTATTGATTTCAGGGGAACAATTGTTAAAATGTTATAAGTATCATGTGGACTCCCCACAACCCAACCCTTAAACTTTTGATTCTAACAGAAAATTTATTCTGCATAAATAAATAAAATAGATTTTCTGATTCTAAACTTTTTTTTGTCACTGTCATAATTTCAATCTGGTTTAAATTTGATGAGGGAGTTGCATCCCCAACCTTTTCCCTGTCAGGGTAATGTCCAATAGTCATGTATACAGCATCATTCATAAAATTATTAGGTTGGTGCAAAAATGACGTAATAATGTTTTTTGACGTTAAAAAATAAGTCAAAAAACGACATTATTACGTCATTATTTTTGCACCAACCTAATACTATAAATTTTGTCATGTGCTTTACTCTATATATAAAGTAGACATTTCCAAGGTAACTTTATACTTTTGATATCCTGAATAGATTTGGAATATTGACTTTTAGATTTTCATAACTTTTTATGTAAGGTTGGTGCAAAAATAATGTCGTTTTCTCACAAAGTTGAATGTCAAAAAACGACATTTTTGCACCAACCTAATATTTTTATTTAAAGATGTTGAATAATATTTTATGTAGAAGATATTCTGTGTCTCTCTAATGATTGTCACTTCTTTACAGAAGACCATCTCTTCATTTGGTTGCTTTTCTGTGTTTTTCATTCAGAATTTAATTATTTCTATCCTTTATACTCAAGCTAATACTCTGCTATATACCTATAAGTGATTATTAAGGCCAGCTTCATTTTTACAACCTCTCTTACATACATGGCAAACTTGAAATTTGTCTGCATTACCCATATTGGAAACTTGCCTGTCCCTGTATACAATGATGTAACGCTTGAGTCTCACAACAGACTTTCAAATTTAATCACAAAATTCACACAAGTAACCTGCAGATCTTTCTGGTAAGGTTACATTCACAGAAGTCACCTAATGCACACAGTATGACCATTACACAGATACACTGCTTGCATACACACACACAACATTAATATTAATAAATGTATAATTTTAATTTAAAACGTAAACATTGTGAGTTTTATATATGTAACAAACTTAGTATAACAGAAGATTAAAATATGAGGAAGTGATAGAGTAGGAAGATTGTGTTGCACCACTCTTTTGAATATATATATTTTTTTTAACCTTTGTGAGCAGCTTAATGCAAAAGACTACATTTACAAAGTTTCTTGTTTAATTCATTATTTCCAATGAATTGCCAGAAACTCAGATTTCAAAACAAATGCATATACATATATTAACATTGCAGACTTTACAGGAGACAAACATTTCTCATGCCTAAAATATATCCTTGACTGATAATTTTTATTAAGAAGCTTCTGTGTTAGTTTATTAGTTATGAATATTTTTTGAGTTTCTGCTATGAAGCATGATCTAATATTTTGATTAGTATTTCTGCCATTGTTAGTAAACATCAAAAATCTAAATGAATTGTAATAGTCTAAGTAAATAAAGATGGTAGTGTATCAGAAATTTGGAGGAAAATATTTCACTCGGTGATCTTTTGTAGTTTAATTGACAAGGCAACTGTCCTATGAAAACTGGCTCTAAAGAATGAGAGCTCAAGCCTTGTGGGCTTGATTTGTAGTTTCTATGCTGTTCACTAATGATTGTGGAATGGCAATTTCTAAGTTGGGATGATAAGAGAAAAACTACAAAAGTGAAAGAAGTACTATTAAAAGGAAAAGTCATTTTTTTTTTTTTTTTAATTATGAAATAGGAATAATTCAATATTGTGCTTTCAATGTAAAAAAAAATAAAGATGAGGACCAAAACTTGCTCAAACAAATGTCAAGGTAAAAAAAACACATTGCTGTTTAATATTTTGGAAGGTGAGAAAGAAAACAAAATGAAAATTTGTGGTGACTGGAAAGACAATAATAAAAGACTGAACTTTGCTTTTGTATATTGGAGGTTAAATGTCATTATTATATAGTAAGCCAAAATTAATTTGGGACCAGAGGCCACAAGTTTGAGCACACAGTCAAACTCAGCTTGGCTCGTTAACCATTACCTCATGCCAAGACACTCATTGTGGGGAGGGGGTAAAGGGGCAGTCAAATATAGTTGGTAATGAAATACAATCAGATATACCATATTCAAAAATGCTATTTTATTTCCTGTACCTTGTACACTACAGGACACATATCTTCTCTTCCCCCTATAATGGGTTAAATAGTAGAAATTGTAACTGAAAAAATTCTTATATCCAAAAAATTGTTAATGTAATATTCATTCAAGAAACAAATATTCTTAAACTCACAAAAGTTTTAACTGATAAAAAAACAATCAATCAAACCTACAGGGCAAAGCTTAGTTTTGTTTTTTGGGGTTTTTTTTTTTTTTTTTTTTTTTTACTGAATTTTATGTTTTATAAGTTTTTCAAGTCATGTTCTTAAACCCAGGAAATCTGGCAGATTATTTTTCATTGTTACCAGAATATATATAAATTAGAGTAAATGTAAGTTTATATAAATATCTTATTCATAATCAAAAGTTCTATAAACATAATTGTTTTTCATAATTCTATAGAAAGGAAAAAAAAAAAATAATTGGGTCTTGTTAGCACCAATTATTTTATTTACGTTTTTTTAAAATGTGACAATTTTATGATCTTTCTAAAACTGTCCAAGCTTGATGGCTTCCATAGGCTCCTTTAAAGTGGACAGATCTTGAAGATCTGTAGCTTTCAACCCAAACCATAATTCTGAATGCAATTGATCATGTTCACCTTCAGAGGGCAATTACATAACCTGTCTTCAAATGCCAACTTTATAATAGCCAATATGATAACTTTGACAGTTTTTTATGACACCAACACGATCATGAGTTGTCATTGTTGGCTGTCATATATGTGTGTGTGTTTATGTATTTTTTTAAAGGGTGAATTGGAGAAAAGTCTAAACTTTTATTCAATGTTTGTTTATTTTATCATTATTATGTAGAAACAGTTATGCACCTCATAAAATTGGTGTTGACAATTTTTTGCCATTCTTATTACATCAACAATTGCATCAGCAGAGTTAAATTTAACTCCAGAAACGGAAATCTTTGGAAAATTAAATAACTATCTTAGGAAACAGGCATGAAAGAAAATGATTAGCAAATAATTTTACTAAATTTTGGAAAAATATTTTTTACATTTTATAATTGGTAAAATGTTTGCTTATCATGTCTGTTTTCATGTAAAGACAATATAAACATAAAATAAAGATCTTTAAACATAATTGTTCAAATATGTCGTTTTCTTTACATTGTCTGCAAATTTTACACAGGAAGCCAGAAAACTAAAAAAAGAAAAATGTTTCCATTTAATTTTTGGTAGCAAACTCATGAATTATCAATTCTGTGAAAGCCAAGACAAGCTTATCTCATCTACACCAGTGGTTGGTGTCTGTGTGCACATATATATATATATATATTGAACAATAACAAAAATATTAAAAAATAAAAATCTTCAGACACACTGGGTTGTAGATTAATATTCTTTTGCTTTTTATTATTTCATTTAGATTCCTTGACTAATTTCAGCCAAAATGGCCATCATCAGGAGAAGAAATATTTCTGCTTGCTGGTAGCACTAAACTACAGAAATGAATGTCTTGATGGAGAAAATGAACTTTTGTCTGTAGTTTTCATTTGTTTTTTTATTTTTTTAACATGAATCTTTTAACATTCCTTGTGTTGGGGTCAAACAGTCTCTTTCAAGTTGTTATTTGAGATAAGAGCTGGATGGATCTATGCTTCCCTGAATTCCCTATATATAAAATAAAGACAAAATGACAGCTTCATTCATATTGTCCTTTTTACAGATATTTTGAAAATTTTACATATCTATAATTATTCTCTATTAATATTTTCAAAGTGAAAAACTTAAATTGGTGTGTACAATTCCCTATACTTAATCAAGCTTTAAAAAACTCTCTCCAAAACCAGGGTTGAATTTTTAAAACAGAAAATTAAAATACAAAAGGTGGATTTTTACCATTTTATTATAAACTTAGTATTAAATGAGTTGAGAAAATACAAGTTTTCTTATTGCTACTGATGCTGTTTAGTATTTTTACAATTGACAGCTTTTCTTTCAAAATTTTTATTGCTGCATTAAATTTCAAAAAACAAAAAACCTTTTGACACTTGAAGACAGTCATTGCTTTAAAGTTTCAAAGTAATCACCATTTTGAATTTTCTTTTTTTTTAACATTTTCTTGAATACAAGCCTGGTCAGTAGGTGCTGTAAGCTTTGGTGTATGTGGAGAGCTCAGAACTAGAAATCGAAGTGGTAAGTTCCAATTCCAGTCAGGTTCTTTCTATTCCCTTACCCAAATATACTCTTGAAAAAATTATGAATCCACCTTCTCCCCCTAACTATGGGTTAGTAGGACAGTAAATCATTATTAAAATCTAAAAATATTTTCTGGCTTTAAATAACCTGCAAAAAAGTTGATAAGCTGTAAAACAAATCAATTAATAAAAACAAATATAAAGTTAATGATTCCTACCCTCATTTGACCATCCAACCTGGAGGTAAGCAGACACCTGTCATATCCATTATACAAGCAGGCCAGAAATTTTTTTAAACAATCTTCATGCATTAAAGTCATTTTATAGTTTAACATATGACAACCAGGTGGAAATATTTTTAAATAGTAAAAATAAATTGGAAATAAACTGTTTATAATCCAAAATTTAATTTAAAAATTAGCATAATGCTCATAAAAAAATTGTTATTCATACATATTTTTCTTTAAAGGAGGGGTTATGTTAAGTTTATATTTAGCTTGAGAAACGCAGAAATCTTAGAATGACATTTTTGAAGAACAAAAATGCAAATGTGCCGATTATTTTAGAATTCAAGTCTTTCATAATTTGTCAAGTTTTTGGTCAATATTGTCACATTAATTTACTGTATAAATCTCAGAAGCTAGAAAAACATTTGAATTTCTCTTAATTCCTGTGTTGGTCTTGTTCATCAATTAGCAGATGCACATTTACAGAATGCTATATGCCTCCATATTTGTGTGTGTGTAACACTTTTCACATTGCACAGATACTACACTGATCCTAAATAGGACTACTAATCTATGCATAAATAATCCTGCACCTTTTTTCTTTTTAAATCTGATGCTGTGTTTGTATAAAATCTTAGAACATTGGATTCCTTGCAAGTTTTACACTCTCACTTCTCAAATCATAAAAAACAAAAAACATATTTGAAGTAAGAAATAATTTATTCTATTGATCAATCCCACTTTCGAGATATGTCATTATATTCCCCATCTGGAGCTTTATAATCACTAATTGCCACAGTGTAAAGGGGGCCTTCATGTTTAAATGGAATCAGTTTGTCATCCATCTGAAAAAGAAAATTAGTTTAACATTGGCAATTTTTCTTTTCTTAAAGTTTTTCATTTTTCATTTGGTTTGATTGAATATTTAAAAAAGCTTTCAAGGACTGTATATATAAAAAAAAACAAAGCTTTCAAGGACTGTATAAAAAGAAAACTTTCAAGGACTGTGTATAAAGTTGATAGGACAATAGGATGATTACATTTTTTCTGCAAAAACAAAACAACAAAAAAAATCTATAAAGATTTTTTCTTCTTTAAGGTTTCTAGCAAACTCTTTTGTGTCTGATTAGCAATTGTGTGTGAAACAAGTTTTAAATTTGAAAAATGCTTTATTTTGATGAACATCATTTTGGATAAATAC
This sequence comes from Acanthosepion lycidas, assembly GCA_963932145.1. Taxonomy (NCBI): domain Eukaryota; kingdom Metazoa; phylum Mollusca; class Cephalopoda; order Sepiida; family Sepiidae; genus Acanthosepion; species Acanthosepion lycidas. The sequence goes on from OZ010595.1 coordinate 90,769,462, forward strand.
AAAACATTCAGCAATTAGATTCTTTCAAAACATTGACAATTTCACCAGAAGCAGTTTTTTTTCATTCTAACCAATTTTAAGAAACATCCAGAAAATTCTATAAAATACATGACTGATCACCAGTTTTTTTTTTTTTTTTTTTTATTATTATTAGAAATAAAATTGTGTTGTTAAGGAGGTATTATTCTAGGCCAATAAGTGAACATATATGTTACAACAGTAGACCATCACATTAATAAGTAGGGGAGACAAGGCTGCTAATATATTGCTTTCTATTTCTTTTCTTTCATGTTAATATTTTGTGATATTTTTACTTTTAAAGATTTAAAACAAAAATTCTTTTGTACAAGAATAGAGTCAATTATAAAGATAAAAATCCAATGTTATATAAAAAAAATCCAATGTTATATAAAAAAAATCTCATCAATGTAATTGCAAAATGATTTAAATATTGTAATCTCAGTAAACTAATAATACAAATAAGTTATATATTAGTACATTTGTTTTTACGTATTGTGTTTATGTGTATCTGTCTTCCCTCAAATTAAGAATGTAATCATCAGAAATTACCTTACTACTCATAGATCTACCAACGGCTTGCACCTATTTTGTGTATAACACATAAGGACAATTTGAAACAGGAAATAATTAAGATTGAAAAAATTCAGGGAAACTAATTAAGCCTTGAAGAGAAAAGACAAATTAAGAATGATTAGAAGCCATAAAATGAGTTTGGAGAAGACTCCAGGAAGATTTGAACCTGGAATAAATCAAGTAGAATTCATTAAGATTTAAGAGATTAGATCTTTCCCAACCTACCTAAGTGCCTCCAGAGCAGTATGATAAGATTTGTAGTCTTTGAAAATTTTCTAAATTCCAAAGAATTATTCTTGCAATGTTTATTTAAAATGTTATCAAACATATATCATTACCAAAAATTCAACATTAGGGTCTTGGTCTGACCACATTCCACAAAAAGTCATTTGTTTTTAGGCAGAGGTCATGAATATCGTAATCTAAAAACGTACAGCAGAAGTGCTCAAACTTTCTTATATAAACCTGCCAGCAGAGAGTGTGAGGACACAGAGAGACTAGATGACAAGATAGATAAAGTCTGGTATAAACCTCATTTACTCTTGCTGTTGCTACTGTTACTAATTCAGACAATATAGACAGTGCCAAAATTGGGGTCTCACAAATTATTTCAAATTACTGCTAGAATAATTTTCTTGAAAGACTGTCAAATATTAATTCTTTACTCTTTATGTAATTTTAAATTCTTCAATTTGTTTTCATTAAACCCATTGTGAGTTATAAACAAAGGTTCTTGGTTTGTGCTTTGAAATTGATTTTCAGCAGAGACAAAAATGTTACCATGACTACAAGCATTCGACACGATATCTCTGCAGAATTACAAGGAGGACCACTGGGTAAAAATCGCCATAGAATCTCAATACCTTTTGCACTTTGCTGATGTCAATTCGCACTGTATATAAAATATTTTTGGTAGTGCTGGGACAGGGAAAGAGATCTGCTGAAATGAAACAAAAGAAGGTGCAGCAGTGCACAGGGTTGTGTTTTATGATGAACCACACCCAGAAATTGCAACTCTGTTCCTTTGGTCATTGTTGCAGACATTAGGATGAGTCATTGTATCTCTCCCTAAGTGCAATAGGCTGGCGAGTTCCCTGGTCAGACTTCATGAGATACACAATAATTTCTTGTAATAAAATGTATTAAAATAATAATTTTTAACCTGATAAATATAGAAATTTACTTAGCTTGACATAAGGTTATTGTCAGCGAGCACTCAAAAAGGAAAAAAGGATGGAACTCATTACATTAAGAGTTTGAGGATTGTAATAAAGAAAATTTTAAGTCTATTAAATATGTCTCATGAATTTCAAGAAGAAGGAGAGAAAAAAAGAAAAAGATGTGAAAAATGCAGCCATAAATTGTTTCACTTTACCTGAATGGCCATTTGATAAAGCTCTTCAGATTCCTTTCTCAGTTCAGTCAATGCTTTCTGTTGTGCTAATTCAGCCAAAGCCAATGCCTTCATTTCCTCACCAAACAGTTTCTGTTGATATTGTGACCATTGCTTTACCAATTTCACTCGTTCCTCATTTTCTTCAAATGAAATCACAGTATTTCGTCTTTGTCTCAACCTTGGAAAAAAAAATTTAAACAAACGAAACAGTGTCATTTTTTTTAATAAAGGAAAACAGAAATTAGATTATTTACATAATTTACATTGATGAAAAGACAGCTTTATCCTTCAGTTTAAAGAAATTGGTGTTTTTTTAATAATATACGTTTTGGAATGTAATTCATTTTTTCTGATATCAAATTCTGCAACAAAGTAAAATAAATTGTATTATTATTGTCATCTTTGCTTAGGAAATAGAGTTACTATTTTCATTATTATTCTTATGAGTTTTATGCCATGATATTATCATTACATGGGGAATGCAAGTTGAAAATTGTTGCCTTATATCCAATTTTTTTGCTATTTGAGATTGATTCTGGTCATTTGTGGAAATCTCTTAATATAAGAAAAAAATTTAAATCGCCTCAAAGACTGCAAAATGCACTAAGAACAGTTCTTTGCTAAGAAAGATGAGTTGTGGGAGGATGGAATAATGATGTTAACTGAAAGTTGGAAAAACTTCATGGAACAATTGTTAAATATTAAAAATAAAAAAAAATTCTCTTATGTTTACTAATAGAAGAAATGTTTTGGCCATTCAATAGATCCCTCTCTCTCTCTCTCTCTCACACACATACACACACAATCTGGGAATATAAACTGATTTTCATTCTAATTTTATAAACTTTATTTGCTAAAGATAAATGGATTTACTTTGTCTCTTGTCGTAGTTGATTGCTGACTTGAATTTCTTCAATTGGTTTTAACTTCTGGGCATATTTTTCAAGTCGACGGATTTGCTTTTCAATTTTCCTTTTTTTCTTTTGTTCTCGCATTATTACCAACTGAGGATCAACTTTCCTCTTCTTCTTCATTGGGACACCCCTAGCAACAAAAAGAAAAAAAAGATCATATTTCAGTTAAAAAATACAAAAATGAAATTCAAAACAGCAAATTCTTAAAATTAATGAAAATGATTTGGAAAATTTATTAAAAAATATTAACTTTTTAACCAATAATCTTCCACAAACAAGTAGATATATGGACTCCTATCGAGGCTGACAATGGGTGTAAGAACTTTTATAATTCTTATTACGACAATCTGAGAAGTCATTTCAGGAGAGTTTATTGGAAAGTCTGTAATGAATGGCAAATGTTTCAGTAAACACCTGAAGAAGAAATTTTTCATGCATTCTGTAACACATTTTACAGTTGTTGGAACACAATATATACTGCAGATGCAGCACCAATAGATTTGACTAGGGCTGGAAAACTAACAGAGCCCATATCTTGAGATTGGTTTTACATTAATTCAGTTTTAGAGTGGTTGCCCTACCCCAGGATAAAGAGATCAACCTACCCTACTATAGCTAGGGAGAGATAAATTCCAAGGTCATAGCGCAAAGTGAATACAGCTTTAGACAGAATGTGAACTTGGCTCACAAAGTTCATTTTTCAAACTGATAACTATTACATTTTCTTCTTTTTTTCTGAGTATACTAAATGACATATTCTAAGGTCTAAATGCCTAGACATTGCAGTTAACCTGTTATTGAGAATATTTAAATTTAAAAAATTCCTTTCCAAGATGCTATATGATGTAATCTAGGACCTTACACCTAAATCTTTTCAGTTAACTTGCTGAATATTTATGAGCATTGATAAATTTTGAAATTTTGAGTACAGCCAAAGATATGCTTATTGCAAAATAAAACTATCACATTTGCCTTGATAAAGTCTGTCAAATAATGAAACAAATCAGCTAAACTAAGTATAGTTTTCCTCTTGTCTTTTCATTCATTTTGTCTCTTCTACAGATATATTCCATCTGAAAAAAAATAGTATATATATATCACAGCTGTTTGAGGTTTCCTATAGCCCCACTGAACTTAAATAAAGCAAATTCAGGTTTCCTATGGTAAAAATTTTCTTTCCCAAGTGAAAATCATCACAAAAATGGCAAAAGTCATTTTGTCACAACTTATTTTCTCTCAAAAAATGGATTTTCATACTTTTTTAGGGGTAAAATATTGAAAAATGACTGTTTTATCATCACCTAAACTAATATCATGGAAACTTTTGATCTGAACCTCATGAAACTAGGTATTTTCTGAAAGCAAAAGATATATTCTTTCATTTAAAAGTAAAATTAGCTGATGTAAATGACTCAAAATTTTTTTTCAGTGGATAAAATGTGAAAAAATAGTGAAAATTTTGCATTTTTTTTTGTTCTAAACAAATATTTCCTCCATTAATGGGAAATTAAATTTTTTTTTTTTTTTTTGAAAATCAAAAAGCCTAAATCATAATCAAACTATTTCAGGCATTGAGAGTTTTGAAGGAAATCGACATTCCTAGGGATTCAAAATGCAACAAAATCCATTGGTAATATTCAATTATGACTGCCAAGGGTTAAAAAAAATTGAACCTGGCCACGGAAATCTTTAGTAAAAGGCAAAAGATTTATCTGCAATTCCTAACCACCAAAAACCAAAAGTTTTCTTTTTTCCAAAAAATAGCAGCAATAAGGAAAATTAAACCTAATTGACTTTGACAGCTAGGTCAAAGGTCAGCCGTCCAGCCAGCAATAAACGGTAAACCTTAGAACAAGTTGTAATAAAACCCACCACTCCCAGATAAAAGCAAAGAGTGAAAAAAAAAAGGGTTCAGCATTACTAGGGCTTGATATAACCTATGTTTGAACAATGGCTTGATGAGTTTTGTTTTGTTTTTAACACCCTGTGACACGGGTGATGACAACAACACTTAGCAGACGACATTGTTTTTTTTCACTGCATATCTTTCGTATTTGCCATCACCGGTCTATTTAGCCCTTCCTTTTATTCAATGATGTTCATGCCAAATGAAAGACAAAAGGAATGAATTTTGAATGCTGTTATTTTGAAGCAAAAATAAATATTTTTTCATAAAAAAAAGATTTTTTTCAGAACATTGGGCATAATTTCTTAATACTAACCGCTGAGTGACATTTTCCACAGCCAAATCGAAGATTAATTACCAGTGTATAATTCCATGTGAAAACAATAGCCATCTGGATCCTATAACGTCCCCCTAAAAGGTCCAGAAGTTTACTAATTGATCGAAAACCTGTTGTGCATAATTGTATTTTTCACGGTCAGTTTCCATTATTTCATCTTGATATTATCATTTTCGGACAGCCAAGTCATCAAGGATTCAGGAAACACAGTTTGGCATAGGTTTTCTTTAAGAACTTTACATTCTATGAGGTGTTTAAAATGTGACTGACGAATGAGATTTTTTTGTTGAATATTTCGTTTACGCGCCATGTTGGATTTTCCTATATGACAAAAACAAGGCTTTTAAACAGCCGTGAGATATATATATATATATATATATATATATATATATATATATATATATATATATATATATATATATATGGCATGGTGGAGTAGTGCATAGAGGAATCAGAGAGCTGAGTTCGAATTCCAGTCAAATCCATTACATTCACTTATGTGCTCATATCCTTGGGAAAGGTATTAATCCTCATCTTCTCCCTCTAGCTATGGGTAAATAGCAGGACAGACTGGGTTCAATAGCTTTGGATGGTAACTGGTCCAGGAGAAGGAAACTGAATTCAAGACCTGTGGAGGGTTGTTTGGGGGACCTTGTGGCACATAGTGCACCAGATTTTCGTATTCAGCCCTTCAAAAAGTGTGGCTAGATCCAAATTATATATTCTGGTGTCAGAAACTGAGCTGCTTGACCCTCATACATTGAATACAATGGGAGAGTTCACTATATATATATATATATATATATATATTATATATATATATATATTCAGCGGTACCGGTATTTAATGCTGAGGTATCCTTAAAAAATAAGCCATATCCATGCCACTTTTTGCCTTCAAGTTCAAAATTAGATAACAAAATTAGTCGTCAAAATATTTTCATCTATAAGAAATTACTAATTAATATTCATGTTAGAAAGTAAAGGATTGTTTTGTTTGAAATTTACTGTACATATTTTTTTTGTTTCAATAGTTATTTTGATTTTATGCTGAAAAAGCTTTATATTTTTATACCGTAAAACATATTCTAAGTTAATAATGTAATAATGTAAGTTCTTTTTTGAAAATGTCTACTGCAATGTATCATTCCTAATAATTCTAATCTATATTATTATGTGTCAATAAAAAAAAATTTATTTTTAAGGTTTTAGTTTATTTTTATAAATTTTTTTAAATATTTTACATTAACTTTTTACAAATAAAAAACAAATTTTTCAAATTCTAAAAACATTGCTGTACTGCCCTCATTTTTAAGTGGTCCACCAAGATTTTTAGCTTCTCCGATCTTTATATATGTGTGTTGGAAACTAAAATAATAAAAAAGTATTGTTAATTTTTCATATGTATATTTATTTTGTAGACATGCTTTATTTTATTTTTAAATAAAAAATAAAAAAAATGTATCCAAATATTAAAATATTAGCAGATGTGTTGTCTGCTAGTTTAATGATTTTTTTTTTTTATTGCAAATGTTTATTATTTGCTTTAATGTTTTTATATACTAGCAGGAAAAGGAAAGAAAAGGTAACTGATTAGTTTATTTTGCCCATATAAGGTATTCTTGTATGTATGTAAATTGACTTGTTTGAGTTTAATCATGTCTTGAAGATACTCGTAAAAGAGCGAGTTTGTGCCTTTTGGGGAATTGTTTTTGGCAGTGGCTGGGAGCCTTGGTCTGCTCCTTTGGCCAGAAGATATAGAGTGACGTCATCATCCCTTCCTCCACCAACCCAAGAAAGTTCATCACAGCAGGAATCATCAACATCTACATGACTACCAACAAGCACAAAATAGAGTGAAAGATCTCTTCATGAAGAAAGCAGTTTTGCATCTTTCAAAGCATCTTCTCACATGAACCAAAATTATTCAGTTTTAAACATGTGGCAGAGTAAGCCAATATTTTAAAGGGTTAAATTTAAAACCTGTTATTAAGACCTTTAGTAGTTGCTTGAAACATTTTTAAAGGAACACATTAGCTCTAATAAAAAAGAGCTGAGATATCCTTTTTGTTCTGCCAGTAAGTGCAAAAGATTATTTCATTTACATGTTTAATGTTAAATTTAACTTGTTTATATATTAAATAAAGTTTCTTTTTTATTTCTAAAAACATTGCGCATTTGTCATTTGTTTCTTTATACTGTCCTTGTTTACATTGTTAACCTTCATAGCAGATTTGTTGTAACTTGTTCCCGAACAACACACTATCAAGTTACCCCCCACCTTTGTTCTTTCTAGTATCATTGTCCCATAAACGTTTGAGATCGCAGGCATCAACTTCCAATGTATTTTTCCTATATATATATATATATAAAAATGAAGTCCACCAATGACTATGACGATGTCTGCTCCACCAAATGAAGAATTGAAGAAATGACAGGTTGATGACATTATGTTGATGGCTGCAAAGACCAAATTGAGACACACATTGCCATCCACAGGTTGAACACTGAACGCCAACACCTGGTGGTGGTGGTGGCCCATGCACCAGACAATCATGACATTGTTGCCATCGAAATTCCTGGTCTTGAATTTAGATAGTTTAAAATCTTTCAATGTCCTGACAGAATAGTGTCTTCCAACTTTTGCAATTGACTGCTTTAAGTTCCACAGGATTAATACCACACTGCTTTAGCATTACTTTCAGGTGGTCTTTCAAATGCTTTTACTACTCTCACTCTCTTTCTCTCTCTCTCTCTCTATATATATATATATAGAGAGAGAGAGATAACTAACACAATACTATGGAATTTTTGTATAATAAAATATATTCAGATAGAAAATTTACTTTTTAACTTAATCACTCATTTTCTCTTTTTCCTGCAAATATAATTTATACATTATGAAAACATCACTCATTTCCTCCATGATTAAGTAGTATTTTCAAAGTTCAGTACAATATAGCAAAATGCAAAAACTACATATAAGTAAATTAGAAAACTTTATCAACCAAATATGAATGTAGGAAATCAATATTTCAAAGTTTATTCACAACCTCTTCAAATCATTACCTAAATAAAAGAATAAACATATGACTTACCATAGAGCACTAGTTACATGGATATTTAGAGGGGTCTCTTGCGTATGAATCCACCGATAACAAGTTGTTGATAATCTGTTAGAAAAGGAAATAAAATGACTTAATGATAAATTAGTTTCAAGTAAAACAATTAAAAAAAAAAAAAAAAAAAAAAAAAAAAAAAAAAAAAAAGCTTTAGGAGTAAAGCCTCAAGGACAAATCCAGAACTGGCATCCCTTTGTCTTCAACCTTGTTCTGACAGATTGCCATAATGCCATTACTAAGTGCTAAGTTACATTGGCCTTTATTATTCTCTTTGGCAATATCAGTAGCGTGAAGAGGAGAAACTTATAGCATATGAAGCTATCTGTCTTTCCATACAAGACATTATAAATGTACTTTTATGATCTTGTGAGAATCATAAATGCTTCAGAATGGGGAAAAAATTTAAATCTACAGATTTAATATTAGAAGTGTTTTTTAATCTGGATTTGATTGATTGATTTTGTTTTTTTTTGTCTTATCCACCTTTTGCAGGTTATTTAAAGCCAGAAAATATTTTTAGATTGTAAGAAATTTTAAGAGATAACAATTTACTGATACAAACTAACCCATAGCTAGGAGTACAAGAGATGGATTCATACCTTTCCCAGAGGTACTTGCATGTAAGTGAATATAACGAACCCAACTGGAATTGGAACTTTGCTCTCCAATTTCCAATTCCAAGCCATTATCTATTACACTACCTGCACATCCTCGCTTACACTCATCTAGGTACTGACCAGGCTTGATGGTGCTTAACTGATCGTACAAGAACTGGTATTTTAATGTCATATGGCCATAAATCTATTAATCTAAATTTGCTGATTAAGCCCCAGAAACCAATTGTAATGAAAATTTCCATTCTGATGTAAATTTGCATGCTTATTTCGAAAATAATAAAAGTTTTCAGAAGAAAACCGTTTAGGAGTTATCGACAATATAAGTTCGGCTTCATTCGAGTCACAGCTACAGACTGGCCACCATTGCTGGCTTTGTTTACATACGTTTGCCTTGAGTATTAATGAGTGGAAGCTTCACTTGTCTTGTTTACTGTGTAGAAGTAAAAAGGCCATTAGTTAAGTAAGCTTAAGCATTCATCATGGATTTCAAAAAAACAAAAACACAGAAATGCACTTTTAAGTATAAAAATACCTTCTTTGAAGTTAAATTTTGTTTTTATTTGAAAGCTATACAAATAAATAGTAAATAGCCTAACATTAATCCAAATTAAAAGAAAAATTAATTTCCATAGAAAATTTTTAGGTAAATTTTCATTTTAACACCCAAGCGCTAATATCCCTTCAAATTTTTCCCAAATAGTCTTATTTCCGTGCAAATGTATATGATGAACTCAAATCAACAATTAGATATTAAAGAAACCTACCTTTTTGGATGTTAACGACCTGAAAAAAAATCGGACTTTTTCCTGGTCTTTCGTCAGCCATTAGCAGCTTATTGATATGTCATTCAGTGCTGAATTCTGTCAGTGGACGTATACAATTTGGGCCTATTACTCCCTCACAGTAATTCCTTGTAGTTAACTTTCAAATTAGGGTTAGCTGGGGTTTTTTGGGATTTTTTTTTTCGGTTATTCTTTCTTTTTTTTTTTTAAAAAAAAAAAAAAGAAGAAAGTTAACTTTTAAATTAGGGTTAGGTGTTTTTTTTTTTGGTTATTCTTTTTTTTTTTAAAGAAGAAAGTTAACTTTCAAATTAGGGTTAGGTGTTGTTTTTTTTGGGGGGGGTATTCTTTTATTTGTCGATGTAAAGTTAACTTTATTCTTAAATTAAGTACAAAAAAAATCGCTTTAAAGTTTACGGAAACGCGTACTAATTTCTGAAAGAAAATAGTTCAGCAGTAAATGATGCTCGAGTGTTAAAATGAAAATTTACCCAAATTTTAAAATCTCTCAAAACTCCGCTTTTTGTCCTAATAGACGGGTTTCAAAGTCATTTATAAAATTTGAAGATTGATTTAAAAACTAGACTTTGTAAAAAGTAATTATTATTAACTTATTGAAAATAACATTTGTTCACGCCTGCAACGTCAGAGAAATTGTAAATTATTTCACCCCTGACTTAAAAAAACACACGAAGAATTATTAACGAAATAACTTAAGCAACAACACCAACATTGCAACAATCAAGAAATTGGTATTTTTATGTTTAAAAATAAATTATCTTTAACCTTAAAAACAGTAGTAGTTTAATATAGTTTTTTTTTATATTCTAAAAATGCTTTTTTATTAACTGAACTTATTTTTTTTATATTACAATTCAATACATTCATTAGTACTTTAGTAGATATATAAAAAAGAATTTAATTTAAAAACGTGTGAAATTATATTTTTGCGTTTTTTAATTCATTGCTTTTTTTATAAATTTCTATTTTCTTACTTGTTTTACAATTGCACCCAATGTTTTTTAATTATTCTGAATTTAAATTATTGTTTTATTGATTTTTAAAACAAGACAATTTTTGATGCCAAATCAATAACACTTTTTTAGCATAAGTCAAAAACCCTGGAAATTAAAGAATTTTTTAATATTCATATTCTTCTGAATCAGTCAAATGTCGTAATTCAGATTTATTTTCTTTTTGAACACCAATATAAAAAATAACAGCTACTAAAAAGTGAAAAAAAAATTTTAAATGTAAAATTCTTTTAAAAGAAAGGTTCACATTCGAAAAAGGCATTCATTTTAAAATTTTATATTTTTCAATTCTTCAAACATGTCTTTACTTTAATTTAAAAAAAAAAAACTTACGAAAAATAGGATGAATTTCAAAATCGCACTGAAAAATTACAAGTAGATTTTTTTTAAAAAAAGTGTATTTTTTTCTGTCAATTCTGAAAGAAAATTAATATTTTAATTTTATCAAAATTAAATTATGCAAGCACACCAACTGCTAGAAAAATAGTTTTGATATTTATTATTTATATTGGTAAACTACGGTACTATTTCGAATTCAGAAATTCAAATATTCATATCGAATATTCCGTATGATCAACAAACTTGAGCAGTCAGGGTGCCAACAGCAAGGAACAACTACTTTTGTTTTACAATACATTTATTTTAAAAGGTTAAAAAGAAAAAAGTTGGGGAGGAACCCCCAACTGCATTGTTAGCTGAGGTGGCGATGTGTGGATTCATGCCTTTCCAAAACCTAAAGGCATTTCTTCAAACAAATTGTCAGTAGATTAGAACTCGGTTTGTTGTTGAATCCATTCGCACCACCATAGTTTGGGAACATGAATTTTCACACAAAGGTCTGGAAAAAATAACCTTTGAGTGAACGGCAACAAAATAATGAATACATTTTTTATTTATTTTGTGGCTGTAATACCAAAATAATTAAATATGGAATTCAATAGACCAATAAAAAAAGATGAGCAACAGAAAAAAAAAGATTACTTTTTTCTGAAGGTCACACATACAATTGTTATTCGTAACTATTATAATTTAATTAGTCAAAAACATCTACCACCAGATTTTTATTGTTGCGAATATTAGGCACTTTCAATAAAATAATTATGTCAAAAGACTTTACCGTCTTACCTGAGATTCAACAAACTTTTTGTAAGAAATCCTAATGAAGCAGCCATGTTGAACATTTTCAAGGGCAGGTAACTCTAATCTTTTAAAAACAAAATACTCACTCTCCGTCACTGGCTTACACATTATTATTCTGTCCCCCAAATTTCACATTTCTGTTGTTTGTGGTGGTCATAACTTATTACTCAAACATACCGAAACGTTAATTAAAATGTTTCATAATGAAGAATAAAGTCTATAAAAAGAGGCAACAAACTAATGCTTCAAAATACTACCATTTAATGCATTTTTTAAAATATTTCTTTATCGTCAAATATGTGTATTATTTTGCTTTTTCTTCTAAGATTCAGTAACCTTCTTAAGTAAAAAAATAATATGCGCTGCTAAAAGGATTTTGGGAGAGGACGAGAAGAGAGAACATCAAATATTTTATCCTGAATATTATTAATGGTGCAAATGAAAAACAAAACTTTTACCACGGTTGAAATTTAAAAGAAATTTACATTTATATGACAATAATAATAGAATACAAAATTTAAGAAAGAAGCTTACACAAAATATCCATTTGTGTGCCAAACAATTAGGTAAGATAAATTCTAAATACAATTCTGTTGGGCTCATAAAACAAAACAATTATAATTTTATTATAAACAAAAAAATGTACACTTACTTCGTTTCATTCAACTGTCGAAAGGAGCTGGAAACTTTTCAGCTCCTTTCGACAGTTGAATTGAATGAAACGAAGTAAGAAGTGTACATTTTTTGTTTATAATAAGGAAAGCAATTCACAAGCGTCGCTGCGTTTCTTTTAGACAATAGTTCAATTTTACAAACTTAGATTTAAAAAAAAAAAAAAAAAAAAAGAGATGACTCTCTTATTTTCATAAGTTCAAAATCAGGTTTGATACCTCAAATTTTTGTAACAAAGTTTTGACAAATAATTAGTGTTGCAGCCAAACCAATGATTAGACAAAGGCGGAGGTTTATATTTTTTAACCAAACATCAGTTTTATTTCGTTAAAACGACGTGCGTTTTTAAAATAGAACGAAAACAGAAAAAGATTTGCTGGATGAAATGTCAGGTTCGGGTAGACTGGACTGGTAAATGAAACCAATGTTAGATAAGTTGATCGTCGGTCGGTTGGGGTTCGAGGTCAGATAAACATAAGTGTGATTGGACTGGACGTTTCAACGACGGGAAGTTGAGGTGTGGTCGATCTGGTCGTGTCGACAATGGGAAGGCTGGACAGGAACGTATCAGTAAGGAGAAGCGGGTTTAGTGGCTACACAGGAACATAATAGCGAAACGGGAGCTGGAATGGTCGCCTCCTGACCGTCTGCTTTTACGATTCGGGTGAACCGTCGGAGATGTTCTAACACAAAGGTTGGAAACCTTCTGCCTCCTGGTCGTCTACTTCAACGATTCGGGAGAATCGTCGGAGATGTTCCGATCTGCAGATAGAAAATCTCCTCCCTAAGCAGGGTCGAGATGGTGAGATGATACAACTTCCAAGGCGGATCAACTGTGGAACACGGGATCACTCCGAAGAGTACCCCTCAGCAGGACACCTGTTGTAGAGTACGAAAGTTTTTTCTTCCTCCGTATGAGTTCGAATCCCTCGTCGCCAAGTTGTTATGTAGTGTACGAAAGGTTTTTCTTCCTCCGTATGAGTTCGAATCCCTCGTCGCCAAGTTGTTATGTAGTGGTTTCAGAGGGGAGGCTTGTATTTGTATTGTCGGTCCTAAAATAGGTTCGACGTACAAAACGTTACGAACTTGATATAATAGGTAATGACGCAGTAATTTAGTTGGGGTGGCTGATTCTTTAATATCCGACTAACGGTCGTCCGACATCGACTGACTGACCAACTCACTGACGACAGCGACTGTTACTACTCCTACTTATTATAGGTGGGAGAGTCTATTAACTATAGAATAGGTTTGTTCCACTATCACAACACCGGAGAGATAAAAAAAAAGCAGCGCACATATACTGGTATTTATTATATATTAAAATACAATTATGGCACAAGGCCGAAAAAGGGGGGGGATTGAGGCTGGTCTTCACTATCTTATACCTAGCTAATCTGATTCACAACCCATTTACTCATTACAATTTGCGCATTCACCACAAAAATTCGTCCGTCACCAATCAATCCTCTATACACCATAATACCACATCCTCTCAAGGGAGACCTACAAAACGCACCCCATGTTATAAAAATTTAATGATAATAAATTATATATAAAATTCTAAAGATAAAAAATGAGAGGGAAGGGAGATGAACCCAATAAAAAACTAAACATGAACACAAATTAAACTAAACATAACTGATATTAGTAGGGTCCGTCCAACCCTCAAAAATGAAAGGCCGCTGTATTCTGCCCATTGAACACAATCAAGAGACTCTCGCTAAGGGAGTGGGAAAGGAGAAAATTATACGGACATGGGAAAGAAAATAGCTGACCCAGTCGAGATAAAAAGGGATCAAAACAAACTGGGGAGGTTGGGAATCTCGACCTGAATCATAACCAAAGATGCAGCCGGGAACAGGCCAGGAACAACACTTACTCACATTAACTAGGTATACAAAAGCTTGTCTAACCTAACCAAGGAAAGGGCTCCACAGGAAACCACCACAATGTGACGTAGGTTGACCTAAAAGAGAAAATCAAGGCTAGCCCCGTTCAAACGAACCAAGCTCGCCTCAGTCACCCATCTTTCGCTGAAGAGTGTTGAATGCAAGCGTTTTCTATCATCTTTATCTTGAGGTGATGCTCAAAGAATCGGATTAGATCATGATGAGAAATACGATTGCCTCGCAAGAGTTCCTCCTGTCGCGTCGTCCAAATCATCATTCAGGCTGCGGCCAGCAGCATCAGAAATACCATTCGTTTCACCCCAGAATACGGAGGCGACACATTGTCACACGCGTATGCGCGATCAATGAGCACGAGCTGTTCGGGAGCGAAACGAGCCGTCAACACATCGACATGGTGTCATAAGGGGTGGATCCGGGGACAATGGTAGAAGGCGTGCGAAGCCGTTTCTTCTAAATCAAGTTCACACCGGTTACAATCTGGCAACTCCGCCAAGCCTCATATGAAGACAATTCCGAGCCAATCACCAGGTAAGCGAAAACTCATGGTTACTGAGATAATTCGCCGCTGGCACCCAAGACCAGAAAGAGCGAAACTCCTCCCCCGACAAGTCGAGCTGCTCACGTAGAGGATTCTTCGCAACCCCTCCACTAAATAACGATAGAAGACCTTCCTAGGCCGTGAAAGGTCACTGGACCGAGGAATGATCGTCAAGGCATACCGTCACTCGCGAAAGAAATCCGATTGATCCCGGGATTTATGATGGCGCTCAACCCGCGAGATGGAGGGACTGATAGTAAGGAAAGGGAACGCGTCCCTAACAATCCCCGCCATAATCGAATCTCCTGTCAAAGAGCGACGTAAGAAAGCCAACGCACAGATACTACACCGTAAATCTGGCCCCGGGCCGAGAAACTGGCTTTTCGTCGAAAAAGGGGCCAAATTTATGTCATAACGTTTGTTTATCTATCCCTGCTACTGGGAGTAGAAAACTCTAAATAATAATAATAATAATAATAATAATAATAACAACAAATGCTGTCGAATGCTGGTTAAAACTCCTTTATCAGATATACTTAATGGTATGTTTCTAAGTCGAAATATATGTAGATAGCTGTTTAATTGCTAATTAACTGCTGATTCAATTTTGGGAGTAAAGGGGTCGCTAAGGTCAAGGCCGTCCTGTTTGTTTTGTTTAAGAGCGGCCATCGGCGGCTGCGACAAGGTCCTCCGCCTAGATAATTGATCGTATCAATTAGTAATAGTAATATCGACTAGGATTACTAGGGAAAGTGACCTTCCTTCCGGATCTGGTATGTCGGACGGGAGGCGCTGGCATGTCGTCGAGGATCTCCTGTGCCAGGTTTGCGCTGCTCTGTCGTCTCTCCATAAAAGCAGGCTTAGTTCGATCGATCGATCGCGACAGTGTCAGTGGTGTCATCCCGCCTGATCATAAGGTGCTGGTCGGTGCGGCAAAGAACCTTAAATGGACCTTGATATGCAGATGTGAGTGGTCTTCTCACGGCGTCGTTTCTGATGAAAACGAATTCGCAATCTCGCAGGTGTTGAGGGATATATGAATTCGTCAGATGCTGTCGTAGAGGTGTATACTTTAGTCGAACTATTTTATGGTGGAGCTCCTGGGCGAAAGGTTTTGTCGGATTGGAAACCGTGTCGAGGGAGTCGTCGAAGTAATCTCTGGGCAACGAAAGAGGTGTACCAAAAACTAGTTCGGCGGGTATCGTATTCTTCCAGCCGAGAAGAATCAAAGGTAGGTCATCAACCCAGTTCGTCGTGCCAGGTCAAGTGGCCAGGGAGGCTTTTAGAGACCGGTGAAATCTCTCAACCAAGCCATGGATGATAAGCGGTCGTTCTGATGTGCTTGACTCCGCGTAGGTTGGTGAATTCCCTAAAAAGGGACGATTGAAACTGTGCTCCTCGGTCGGTCGTGATGACTTGAGGCGTACCGAAAATTCCGATCCGTTCCTTCAGGATTGTCTTGGAGACGGTGCTTGCAGAAGTGTCCTTAATGAGTATAGCAGTCGGTCATCGCGAAAAACGATCCACAACTGTCAGCAGATACTGGTAATCCTGACGCAGCGCTCCCACAAGGTCAAGGTCGACATGTAATAACCGTGCATCAGGATTGCTGAAAGTACCGACA
Source organism: Acanthosepion lycidas (assembly GCA_963932145.1). Lineage (NCBI taxonomy): Eukaryota > Metazoa > Mollusca > Cephalopoda > Sepiida > Sepiidae > Acanthosepion > Acanthosepion lycidas. The sequence continues at coordinate 90,786,047 of OZ010595.1, forward strand.
GGGAATTTGGGTGTGTCGATGGACCTTACATCTCTGGCATTCCTTGCACGTCAAAACCCATTCTCGGATGCCAGCATTCATATTAGGCCAAACAAATCAGTCGGTAATGAGTTTGTCCGTCGCTCGCTTGATCGGATGTGACAGCCCGTGGAGATGTCGAAACATCTGTCTTCGAAGAGTAGGGGGCGGGTATGTAGGGCCTAGGGTTGGTTAGGCTGACATCGCAGTACAGAGTGTTGTCGCTGAAGGATGCTGGGAACTCCCGAAGCTTCAAGGAACTGTTTGCAAGCATGTCTTGCAGCGTTAAGTCGGACTTTTGTTCAGCGGCTATCGAATCCTGACTCAAGACGTCGATCTCAAGAGAATGAATTTCTGTTCGGGATAACATATCTGCGACCACGTTGTACTTTCCCTTTACATCACGGATGTCAGTCGAAAACTGTGACAGGTAGTCGAGATGCCGGATCTCACGGGGTGTGTAGTTATCGGAGCTGATACTCATTCTGGGCGTCAATGGTTTGTGATCGATGTAGATGGTAAATTCTTTACCTTCCAGTTGGTGCCGAAAATGATTAACGGCCAAGTAAATGGCCAGCAGCTCCCAACAGAAGGTGCTGTATTTCCTCTGGGCTGACGAAAGCTTAGTCGAAAAGAACGCGATGGGTTTGCGTTGGGAATATGATTCCTGCTTAACCACCGCGCTCACTCCTGCATCCGATGTTTCGGTTGTCAGTGATAGTTGTGTTCGAAGATCGTCGTTAATATACGAAATCCTAGTGAAATTCGCTAATGCAGTCTTTGCCATGTGAAATGCGTGATGCCTTTGTTCTTTCTCTGCAGCAGGTTCGTCAGGGATTGAAGAATGGTAGAACAATTCGGAATGAATCGTCGATAAAAATAAAAATTGATCATCCCGATAAAACGTCGCAATTATTTAATAAACGTCGGCGTTGGAAAGTGCTGGATCGAGCAGATCTAAGCGGGCAGAAGTGCAATGCTGTTCGTGTCGGTGTGGTACCCGAGAAAATTGATACTGGGAACCCTGAAAACACACTTGTCCCGGTTCAGCTTCTGACCGTAATGGAAAAGTCGCTGGAATATTTCTCGCAGGTATTGCCTATAGAAGTCGACGTCTTTACTGGCTACCAAGATGTCGTCAATGTACGCGTATACGTACGGTAGCCCGCGCAAAACTTCACCCACAAGACATTAGAAGGTCTGCCGTCTTAGGGATGTCTTCCGGATCCACGGGAATCTGATGATATGCCTTCGTCAGGTCATTTTTGGAAAAGACACGGGTACCCTGTAATCCGGACGCAAAGTAGTGGATATGAGGAACAGGGTAACGGTCTGGGACGGTCGACGCATTTAATTTCCTATAATCGACGCATATCCGATATTCCTTGCCACCAGGTTTCGGTACTAACTGCAGTGGTGTGGCGTAAGAGCTATCTGAAGGACGAATAATGCCGTTGTTCAGTATCTTGTCAAAGTTCTCCTCGGCGTATGCGAATTTGTGTAGCGCGAGTCGTCGTGGGTGGGAATGTGCAGGTGGCCCACTCGTCCTGATGTGGCGATGAGTTTGGTGGTCAACTGAATCAGCAGTTTTGAATGGCTGCATTATGTCCACGAACTGATTCAGGAGATCCAAGTACTCGCGACCATGGCACGATTATGAAGATAAGGAGGATAGGTAACGATTGACTATTGATTAAAATTTTACTTGAGGTCAAAATTAAACTATTCAGTTCAGTTCTTGGAAAAGGTTCGACACAAGCGAATACATGAAAGGAGGGAAATAGCGATAAATCAACTTCGTGGAGGTAGTATGACGTGTCCTAGCTGTAAAGGTCTGATCTGGAAAGACGAAAGAGTGCAGCTCTTCTGAACATTTGCTACGGCTATAGTGATAGAGTAGTGATATGTCCCGGAATGTGATATATTTATCGAAGTAGCAAAGTGTTTGTTAACTACTGTAACAGAGTAGGACAATCTAGCAGGTAACCGTAATGGACTGGTCCTCGTCGTAGTGGTAGGCAATAGGCGAAGACAATAGGCGTAGTCAATAGGTGTACTCCCTGTACCTCCATATCAGTCTGTATTTATGGCTGACACCAGCCAATCATATTACTGTGAGAGAGACCCAGGTGTATGCATATTCATTACATCAAGTAGCAACAGGCTTGCAACGTTGCGTCGGTGAAAAAGAGGTTGGTCGGAACTTCCGATGTTTGGTTTACATATTCATAGATTTACTTTGGCTTTTTTTTTCAAGGATTATATGACAATCCAGAGTACAACATTTGAATATTCTGTACTTTCCGCTGTTATGGTTAACTAATTTGAAACAAATTCAAAAATAAACGCTAGGATCCTATATATATAAAAAAAAGTTCTTTCCAGGTATCGAAACAAATAACGAGATTTTTTCGGAAGTGAGTCGGACTGATATCGTTTTAGTAGCCCCACCAAAATTGCACTCTATTATTTTATAGAAAATTTGAATAAAACTGCTTGCCATTATCATTTTCACACACACGCACACACGTGCGTATATATATATATATATATATATATATATATATATATATATATATATATATATATATATATATATGCAAATATAAATGGATATAAATCCGACAAAATGGAGAAAAATATTTGGAAAAAACAAACAAAAATCCTTAAATGCAATTATGTTGTTTTAATATGAATGAAATGTCAACGTCTGACGTTTCGGTTTAATAAACCTTCTTCAGGACAATATTCATTAAAATACAATTAACATAATCAGTTCAACATGACAAAGACGATGGACATAAAAACAAGTCTTATCAAAAACTCATAACTGAAAATTTTAAATGATCAGCTTTCCGTTTAAGCATGGTCACGTTGTCGTCAAATGGGCGACGCTTTCAAAACGTATTCCTAAAATTTAAGTATTTTGAATGAAAACGAAAAGATGAAAAGAATTCTATTATAATGGAAAATTGTATGTACGCTTGTCGAGCATTAATCTCGCTAAAAAAGGGGAAATACTAAAGAAACCAGGTCTAGTATTCACCGTGCGTGAGATGGATATTATACCTGCTTCATAAATCCTTAAAAATTTTGTGGAATTTCCGGCACATCAATGGTGCTGATGTGGAGGTGCCGGAAAATTTTAAGAAGGCCCGAACTCTGCTAACCGTCGTAAGAACTGGCCCGGGTACGCGGGAGATTTGGGGCATGATATAGGAGGCAAAGGCGTCCTTGAAAGTGGTGCCCCCAGCAGCATTACTTTTGGAAGAAAAATTAGACTCATCAAAACAATGTAAACGGAGGGTCCCTCTTTTTGTTCACCCATCCCTTTATAGGGCACTTAAACTAACTTATCCTGCGGACATCGGCGGCTTGTCTCAGGATGATACTCTCGATACTGAGATGATGTCTGGTTCGATGGGACAAGCTGTCGGTGTCCTCACCCCAGCTATGTTCTATCCTGAAGGACAACCCTAATTCGATTTGACAATGGCGCTCTGGTTAGCTAGTTTGAATGTCCGGGGCCTGAGGTCCGAGTCTCGCAGGGCGAGGCTCTCTCGTGATCTTCAGCGCCTCGGGGTGAACGTATGTTGTTTGCAAGAGACCCGGTTTTCTTCTCATGACCGTGAGGACATACTGTCTAAGGGGTTAGCTCTTTATTCAGCATGTTTTGATGGTCGTTCGAGGGGTGTCTCTTGGTTAGTGAGCAGGTCTTTGAAGGCTGCATGTACCCTTGTCTTCGCAGATCCGGCGGGCAGACTTTGCGTGCTGGATGTTACCATAAAGGATAAGGTTCTACGTCTCATTGGGGTTTATGCGCCCAATATCCATGCCGAGCGGCCTGCTTTGTTTCGGCAGATCGCACCGTTCTTGACGACGTCTCGTCGGGTAGTTTTAGCGGGGGATTGGAATGCCGTCCTTGACCCCGATATAGATCGTATAGGGCAAAAACTGGGTACTAATAACCCGGACGTGAAACCATTTCGGGACTTTGTCGATGAGTTTGATCTTGTCGATAAGTACCGGAATGAACACCCTCGGGGGGTAGCATGGACTTGGACAACTAGTGGCAACTCGGCTCCTAGGACGCTTGCGAGCTACCTCGACCGAGTCTTAGTTAGGAGAGTCGATGTAGGACTCTTAGGGTGTCCAAGCTTCCATTACATAGTTTATACGTATCATAGGCTTGTCCGAGTCCGTGTAAACTTAGATACGCCTAAGGTTAGATTGGCTGGCTACTGGAAATTTAACTGTTCATTATTTAGTGAGAAGGGTTTCCGGGACCAGCTCTTACTAATGATACAAAGGGAATTGACAGGGGAGGTTGTGGGAAACACCTGGTGGGACAACTTAAAATCGAAAATTAGAACGTTTGCTGCCGATTTTAGTCGTCGACTCAATCTAGATAGATTAGCGGTGCAAACGGCGTTAGAAAATAAAGTTGATCGGGCTGTGAAATCCCGTGTTAGTGGGGATATAGCTTTAGCTAAGGAAGAGTTGTCCTCCTTGCTTATCAAGAAGGATCAAGCTCTGGTAGTTAGGGCTAGGTTAAAAAGAATGTCTTCTGAGGCGACGAATATGGCCGCTGAACTGCGTGCAGAGGAAAATCGGAACGCGTCTAGGCGACATATAGCGTGCGTCACATTGCCGGATAAGCGGACCGTGACTACAAACGCGGGCATATGTGAGGTCTTTCGGGATTACTTTCTTACAGAGTCGGAAATCTGGGAAGCGCTGAAGCAGGTTGGCCTGGATAAGTCTCCGGGATTAGATGGTCTTCCCTACGAAGTGTACTTGAGGTTATCGCACGTTTTTGTTCCTTTGCTGGAACTGATTTTCAACCACTGGATGAAGCAGGGGTCTATACCTCAACGCTTCACCAGGGGTGTGATCAAGTTGCTGCGTAAGGACAAGAACGGTGGGGATGGGATAGGGAACTTTCGCCCTTTAACCATGTTAAACATTGAGTTAAAGATTTTGGCGAAGATCTTAGCCAACCGTTTGCAGCTTGTCCTGTCTAGTCTGATTGGCCCTGAACAGACTTGTGCTGTGAAGGGCAGGACTATTCAGGATAACGTTCATATGGTACGCTTGATCTTAGAACAAGTCGACAGTGAAGCCGCGCTGATTAATTTAGATCAGTCCAAGGCCTTCGATAGGGTTGACCATCGTTTTCTGGAGGCTGTCCTTTCGGCGGCCGGTTTCAGAGCCGACTTTCGCTCCTGGATCCGACTTTTGTATGCGACCCCCGGTGCGCTGGTGGAAGTGAATGGGGTAAGATCGAAGCCTTTCGTATTGTCTCGCTCCATTCGTCAAGGTTGTCCGCTCTCGCCTTTGCTTTACGTTCTTGCGTTGGAACCATTCCTTCGCAAGTTAAAGGCGAATCCGGTCCTGCGCGGAATTTCCCTGCTTGGGGCTTCCACCTCAGCCAGGTATTCTGCCTATGCTGACGACGTTTCGGTTCTTGTGTCGAGCAGAGCCGAGATTGACGAATTCAGCAAAGAGATCAGTGGGTATGAGATGGTGACAGGGGCCAAGATCAACCGCGATAAGTCTGTGGGCTTGCGGTTGGGTGCGTGGAAGGGAGTTTCTCTTCCCGGACCTTTCCTCTGGACGGATGGGCCGATCAAGATACTCGGCGTCTGGTTCGATCCTGATCTCCAGTTGGAAATGAACTGGTCGGAGGTACAAGGGAAGGCCGAGATCGCGGTTAATCTGTGATCTCGGAGGAGACTTTCCCTGAAGAGAAGGGCGGAAGTATGTGTTTCACGCATCTATCCGATTTTCCTGTACCGACTCTCTGTACTTCCACTCCCGTATGCCAGACTAATTTTATTAGTACGGACCTTGTTCTCTTTCTTGTGGAGAGACAAGGCCCCTATGGTATCTCGCGAGATCTGTTGCCTTCATCCCTCTGAGGGCGGTCTGGATATGCCTAGCATTGAGATTCGTCAACATATGCTTCGCATTACCTTTCTAGACCGAATGTGCCGCGGTTCGGATGAGGTGGGCACCTTTTGGAAAGAAGACGTCCGAAAACATTTCCCATCCCTGAGAAGTGTGCACTCGTGCGAGGAGGAGGCCGGCCGCACACCTCGAGTCGAGTGCTCCTTCTACCGCGAATGTCGTCGTGCTCTGAAACTCCTCTTACGGACGTCGGATGGCCTCTCCGACGCCCAGGCGTTGTCTCGTAAGGCATTGTATCGTCTGTTAGTTAGGGGGGCCGTTCAAGATGATCTGATTGGCGAGCTCGGTCTTACGAAGCAGGAGGCTCGCTCGATATGGCTTTGGGCGCCTGGGTTGAAATGTCTCAATAATGATGAGGCATCACTCACCTGGCTGATGATTCGTGGGGCCCTCTGGGTCGGCAAGAGACTTTGTTCAGCAGGCTTGGAGAAATATCCAAACTGTCGTCGCTGTACTGGGGAAGTCGAGACCATTGGTCACGCCTTTTTTCAGTGCAAGACGGTAGTGCCGTTGTGCGGGTTTGTTGAAGGCCTCATGGTTCGCATGCTGCAGGGAAAGTTTTTTGTCCTTGAAGCCAGTTCTGTTTGTAGCAATGTGGTGCCGCAATTGACGAAGGCTGAACACTATGTGTTCTGTTGTTTACTAGGGGTTATGAGAGTCGTGATTTGGACGACGCGTCAGAAGGAATTCTATGATGGCGAGAAGTTCACCTCTTCCCAACTGATCTTGTTCTTTAAACATCAGCTTAAAAAGATTAGGAAGGAAAGGCGGCGGCTCCCTTCATCAGAATTTGGCAAAAGGTGGGTAAATCTTGCGCGAGTGTGTAGAGTGAAAGGGGCTGACTTAGAGTGGCATTTGGATATCGGTTAGGCTCAGGATTTTGTCCTATCAGGGTTGAACAGAGGCAACCCACCCCGATATTAGGTTAGTTTAGGTTTTTGATTTGGAATCTTTAGTTTCACGTTTTCTGGTTAACTTAGCTAGGGTATGCATGCTCATTGGCCCCCTTTTTATTTCTGTCCCTATTTTTCTTTTGTTTAATTCCCCATCCCCTCCCTCGTTAGGTGGTCAGTGATGTCAGTTCTCTGGTGGATGCGGGGCGCCTTTCGTTTCGTGTGTGTGATTTTTCGTATTTATTGTTGTGTATGAATGTGTGTGTGCCTGTGTGAATGCCTTGGAGGAATGAATGTTTTTCTTATTTTTCATAGTCCCGCATTGATTTCGTCCAGTGAACTAATGTTTCTGCCGCATTTAGGGATTTTGTGGGTTTTTTTTATTACTAACGCTATTTTTGTTTTGTTTTATGTAAATATTATATCATATTGTAAATAAACATTTGTTTTTTTTTTTAAATTGTTGTCCCCCCCCCCAGACTTTTAAATGTACATATGGGGACTAGTTAGGATTTCATAGAGAACTTGAGGTATTATGGTGGACGCAGTAAGAAAGGTAGGAGTGAATGTGTTGTTTTGGTGATAGGATTATTGTTGGTATGTTTGGGTCCGTGTCTGTGTCTAGCTAAGTTTAGAATTAAGACAGAAGAAGACCGTCCTTCTCCAACCCGCTTTTAGGCCTCGTGCCACATTTTGTACTTTTGTACAAATAAATATCGTCGTACTTCTCATTCCTTGCTACCAAGTGCCAAGATGTAACCATCAGGAACTCCCGTCTTAGTCATTGCTGACCAGACGTTAAAGATAATTACCAACATTCATGAACTCTGAAATCACTCCTGAACTTTTACCAATTTTAGAACGCACAATTCCAAACTTTATTCTTGTAAATTACAAGTTCAATATTACTTCTTCTTAATATGAACTCCGGTACAACTATTACCAAATCAAAGGGACACGACTCTGTCCTACCTTTTCAGTTCGCATGCTCAAACATTAATAAATCTAATTTCTAATTGTTACATTTTTCAGGCATTCCGTTGAGCTTTGGTCACTACACTAAAGAACATACATAAAAGCGGTAATTGATTGATTTTGTTGAAGTCATAAAGACATTAATACGATTTTCAAATTAAATCCAGAAATGAAAGGTGCAATTATCAGAGGTACGACTTTGAAATGCTTTTTTATCGACATGTAATGAAAAACACTGCCGGCACTAGGCCTCGTCTCCAACTCTCCTGAAGGAGGTTTCGGGGTTAAGACGCGCCAGACCTGACGAGAAATAATGACGACTGTAATTATGTATTGTTGTATTAAAAAGTGAATGCAAAAGATGTGGCACAAGGCCAAAAATTGCAAGGAAAGAGGACCATACTGATCTTCACTATTCTGACCTTAACTTCGCTTAACTTCGCTTAACTTTTTACTGACCCAAACAATCTTCATTATTCATTTCACCATTACTTCGCATTTATTTGAAAACTTTTATGCAGCAATTACCAAACCTTTATCGCTTCTCGGCCTTTTGGCAAGAATGAAAGCGAAAAATCTATACTGTGCCTTATTTGAGATGGGAGAAGATGCCTGGTCCTGGGGATTCAACCCTGCATTAGCGCCTTCCTCGTTGCACCAAAAGAGGTGGAGTCGGCGTATATATCGATGCCAGTGTGGCAGTGGTTGGGCAATTTTTGTCCCTGGACCATATGTATATGCATGTGTATGGGCAGCCCACATAAAAAAGACTTTGTGTTATATATCCTACTTTAGTGGGGAGACCAGATAAATACTATCACCAAAGGTTTATCGCTTCTCGGCCTTTGGCCGGAATGAAAGCATAATCTCTCCTCAATTGAGAGAGGATAAGGCGCCCGGACATGAATAGGTAGGGGGCCCGATGTGATATTGACACTAGCGTGGCAGTGATCGCAGGGATTTGTCAATTTTTGTCCTTGGCAAATTGATACATACGTAGGAGCACCTCATATACAAAGGAACTTTGTGGGCAGGCCAAGTAAATAAAATAGCTTCTCGACCTTTTAGCCAGGATTAAAGCGTGGTATTTCTTATCATTTTAGATAAGAGGTGCGTGGTAACGAGGATTCCAATCCTGCAGCTGCACCTTCCTCATTGCACTAAGAGATGTGGAATCGGTGTGACAGCGATCGCGAGGACTAACCAAATTTTGCCTTGGGCCCTTATGCATGCATATGGACACCCCACATAAAAAGGCTTTGTGTTGCTTCTTGCCTTAATGGGAAGGTCGGATAAATAAAAATCACTAAACCATAATATGAAGACTAATAAATTATTGAAGCTTATTTTGCTCAATATAAAAATAGTCACGTGATTTCACAAAATTGTACCATAAATTAATAAAAAATTTTCTGAATTAAAAAATAGTTTTTGTTTCATTTCATTCTCCTCCAATAAATGATTAATTAAATTTTCGTCGCGAAAATTTTTTTATACATTTGAAGACGAGATCAACTTTCGTGATCTCGTCATTATCGGGCATTCACAGACAAGTTCTGGTTAATTCATTGCCTTCAATCGCCATATGAACGCTTTCCATGTTTTTTTTTTAATGGTGACTGGAAGTCAAACGTCTGATCTACAGGTAAATTAATTGTTGTTTAAATTTATGCTCCCTCCATTAAGCTGGTCTCTCACTTTGTAGTTACCTCTTCAAATGAAGTAATCGTTACATTTTACTGCTATAATTTTTCGCCAGAAGTGTTTCATTCCTTACTGATCCTTAAGTTTCTTCAATTTAAAAGAAAAACATTTGCACTTTTCAAAGACATGTTTTTAACTAAGAAAATAGATTTTTATAAACTTTTGATTAGAGTTCATTATTTTATTTTAAAAATTATAAAAAAAAAACTCCTGTTTTCTTGTATGTCTTTGCGGTTTTAAGTGTTTGTTTTTTTTAATTAACGACCCCAACGCGCTAGATAACTTCGCTATAATTTCTATCGAGAATCGTTATTAGCCGAATTCTGTATTTGCTGTCTTGGTAAAAATTAATGTTAGTTCTTTATTCTTTTATAGAAAATTCGCAATAAAGAAAAGACACTGTTCAACAAGAATTGTTTAAAATGCTTTGACGTGGGGCATAATGAAAATTACACCGCAGAGAATTTTTATTAAATATTTAAAGAATTTATTCATATACAGTTGATTCAATAACTCAGATTCACAAAATTAGTTCACTTAACATCTAGAAAAAGACTTTTATATGCCTTTAACAGCAAAATAATTTAGTTTAGCAAATTGAAAATATTTGCTTACTTTTTTTTTTTTTTGTAATAATGGAACGCTGAAAATGAAAAAAAAATGTTTTTTAAATGTTCTCATAATTTTGTTTTTCTCAAGTTTTGATAGCGTTCTGTAAAAAAAAAATACTTGGATTTGAGCATTGAACTCTTGATTCAACAATAACATTTTTTTTCTTTTGAAATTAATGTACATTATTTTGAAAACCTCTCATTCCTTCCAGATTAATTTTATTTTGAAATAAATTATGAAATGAATATGCTATTCAAATATAGCAGGTAAAATTAGAGTATAAAAAGGTTAGCTTCCTCCCTTTTCAACAAACTTGTTATGTAAGAATCTTGTTGGAGAGTGAGGTTAATATTTAATTATTGTTTCTATTGCAAGAGTCACCCCCACAAGCAAAATGAGAAAGCTAAAAGAGCTTCTTTTTCAAAAGCAAGTACTAAGAAAATATTACTTTCTTCTTTCGAAGAGAAATTAAGAATTTGTTGAGTGAATATCACTGAATAACTTATGTTTCCTACTTGATTGTAATAATGTTAGTAGCCTGGACAAGAAATAGCCTCCTCTGCCATTAGAACTAGCATGGAATATCACGTTTGATATGGACGTCGTGGTCTTTCAATTTGAGTATAGAGACTAGCTAAGCAAAGTCAGATCTCCAAACAAAATGAATGGTTTATGCACAGGGCCAGCGCGTCTCCCCTCCCGTTGTAGGCTCTGCCTTTTTTTTTTTTTTTTTTTTTTTTTTACCGGAGATGCGCCGGCTAATCTTTATGGAAATGTAAAATTTTCCGAGTAAAGCAGTCATGAAAATATTGGTGGTTATTACAGAAAGAATAACATTTTTCTTTTTTAAATTAAAAAAAACAAACTATTCATTATACAAGTATGTACTGAAATTTTTATTTATATTGGGTAATTCCCTGATTCTTGGTAATTTGAAAAAAAGCGGTATCCCTTCGTGGCTCCCAGGTTGGGAAACTGAAATACACATGTAGTAGAGAAAGAGGGTCGTATTAAAGTTTCGGGGTGGAGGAGGAGACTCTAGTGCCGGCCCTGATTATACATGATTACTTATGCTATACTTTTGTATGCAATCTAATTCTACTTAGAGTCTGAAGTTGTCTGAACTTAAGCACTGTCATTGGTAAATTTTGCTTTCATTGTATTGTTTCTTATCAATATTGTTTACTTGAAAGAAACTGTGGAAGTTGTGATGAAAAGCAGCAATGAGAGAACGTGAAACTATTAAGAAATCCAGAAAATTTAAAAACCGATTTGCAACTTTTTGCCCGATAAATTGATTTCTGCTTAATTTCTGTAATCCAAATCGTACGATTATCATACGTGCATCCTGACGTCGCTGCTATTTTTGTAGAAATATTTTTTTAAGAATTTTTTTCTTGTAGATGTGATTTATGAAATTTGTTCAAACATGGAGATTTCTTCAATTTTCAAGTTATTGTTTTTGAAGTATTGATGTTTGAGATTTTTTTTTCTATTCCATCCTTTCCTGAAAGGAAATAAATGTACGAGAGTGCATCAGCAAGTCGTTGGTCAGTCAGCTGGATTTTGATCTGAAATTTTCACTGTATTATGTTTTTTTTAGTCTTTGTGATTAACGAGAAAATCTTGCATTTAAGTGCATTCATAAAGAGTGTTGTAAATATTTTTATAAACTATTGCACATGCCGGATAGGGTTCCTCAGCTGCGTCTCTGTCTGCGGACAGAGACGCAGCTAAGGAAAATAAATACTGTGAAGTGCACGGTCCCATGGGACAACTACACCGGACCCGCTATTTGACTAAAGATGGCGGATTGGTAGTCATACCGAGGCCAGAGCATCTGAGGTTGGGCAATTTTGACCTTGGCACGAGTGTATACGCTCGGATTCACCATGTTAAACTCGACCTTGTGTCACATCCCATCTAAGTGAGGAGACCAGAATAAATAATGCTACGACGGCATTTGATAGCATTTTCCTTGCCTAATTTCAATAGGGAAGATGTTAAATTGAATATTTCCTATTTGAATTTCATTAAATGTGGTCTTCGAACTAATTTTATTTTTTCCCACACGTTTCGACCGCGTATTTGCTGAACTTCCACGATGTTGAACATATCAGACACCCGGAGAAGGCCTGAGGGTACACAGACAGAACTTTCGTGGGGAGGGAACATCATCACATAAAAATGATTACATTTCTTTTCGTGTGTTTAACAAGTTTATGACCTAATATTTGATGGGGTAGGGAGTGGATGTTGTATACAGCCCCCTCTCCTCCTGTTCAGTACTCGTAGACATTTGTAGAGTATAGGGCCTACGGCTTCACCATGCTAGTGTTGCAGCTGTGGTTTCTTTGGCAAGTTGACTTCTATCGGGGAGGAGGAGGGCGTTACAATCCCCACGTCTAATCTGTTGTGAATGTACGTCTAGCGTAGCAGTTATTGGTACGGAAAAGATATGAATGCATTCTTTCTCTCGCCACTTTGGGTTAAATAGTAAGGAAGGTTGGGCGCTCTATCCTGGACTGGCAACCAGTCTAAGAGTAAGGCAATTCTGAATTCATATGCCATGAAATACCCTAAATCCCTTTTCTTCGTCTTTAGGTTATGGACTTATTGATGCACCTACGTAGATTTATTGTTAATATTTATTGACGATATCGAAATACGCAATCACTTGAACCCATTTCTTAGACATTAACTGCGCATACTTTTAATAAAATATTTTCTGTTTGAAACTTAAACATCACATTGAATGTTATTAAATAACTTTTTTTTTTTTTTTTTTTTTTAACAGATTAAACATCAAGACGAAACTGACTTCTAAATTTTAGTTTCCAATTAGGAAAGGAAACGAAATTACGGTTGATGACGGAGAATGTCTCTTTTGTTTTAGGATGGTACCAGAATTTTCTGCAAGGAAAGTGAACAAACACTGTTTTTCTTTTACACTTCACTTACGACCCTGTTTGAAAACGTTGACTTCCTTTTCAAAATGACTATTTTTTGCAAAGTGTGTGGAGAAATATTTAAAAGTAATATTTCGCTGATCAGACATCGCAGATGTAAAAACCGAACATGTAGACTCTACAGAACACACAGCTGCTGTCTGTCAGGTAGTTTGATCTCCTACTTGAGTAAACATTCAACTTTGAGGATCTTAGAGTGCAGCAAGTGTGGCAAAAGCTTTTACAATTTGAAACATTTGTTGATCCATATGAGAATTCACACTAAAAGCACACCTTATAAATGTGACTTTTGTTCCAAAACATTTATGTTAATGGTGCACTTTTATCGTCATTTAGATTCTCACCGGGAAGAGGATAGTGATATAAAATGCGAAAAATGCAATTTTGAAGCACAAGAATTATTGAGAAAATTTAGTCTTACTGATTCCACAGTTCGTTCTCTAGCCTGCCTTTTCTGTAAGAAGAGCGGTTTCTCTAACGTTTCTCAGTTTAAGGTACATCTGCGGACCCACCGTCTTCAGACGCCAGTCTGCTCCAACTGCGGCTGCTTGTCTATCTCTTTCCAGACTATAGTTTATCATTTGCAGAGTCAGGCTGCCTTAAGACGAATAAGAAATCGACACTGTCGTCCTGTTGGTGCAAATGGCACCAAAAACATCCAGTGTGAAAGCTGCGGACGGATATTTCAGAAACTTCATCTTCTGGAAATTCATCTCCTGTCGCATATTTCTGATCCTTTATTTTGCTGTAGGAACTGCAAGGAAGTGTTTCGAAATGGCCGACTCTATATGATGCATATGAAGAAGTGTATGAGAAGAAAGACGCTTCCCTCGTCCGATGAGATTCTTAGCAATTCTTCCGGAATAAATGATGAAACTTTTGACTGTCCTTACTGCAAACTTTGTTTTTCTTCGCCGTCTCAACTGCAGAGACATCTCCCGTTACATTTAGCCGTCAAAGAATCCAAATCGGAAACTGAATCGGCCGATGATGATTTCATGGCGAAAGATGAAACTGAAACTAGAATGAACTCCAACCCGATTTATACCAGCACCTTTGTTTGTCCGAACTGCGGACAAGTCTTCAAGGAAAAGGAAGAACTAGGAGTACACCTTAAAACCGACTGTCCTTTGGATTATAATTGTAAACATTGCTTCAAAGTTTTCAGTCGGTGGTCGGATCTTGAACAACACATAAAATATCATAATTGCAACAAATCTCAGCCGAATTCTCTGGATCGGAGATTATACGAACGACTCCAACTGTCAGAATACGAAGTCCGACATCTTTCCTCAAAGCAACTCTACAGGTGCAGCCAGTGTTATAAGTCGTTTGTGAGCAACACTAGTCTCGACACTCACGCGAAATTACACCTTGAAGGAACCGTACTTTCGTCCGGGAAAGACCCTAACAAAATTCCCAGCAATTGTTCTCCCAGTTACGCTGATTCAGAGAACAGAAATAGAAATCCTGAAAAAGAGAAGATCAATGATGATAATTGTAAGATCGTGTCGGATAGACGCGGTCTTTGCGACGTCTGCGGTGAAGTCTTTTTAGGTTTGGTCGACCTCAATCATCACATGAAAAGGCACAACTGTCAGGAGGTCTGTGAACCTATCTACACCATGGCCAACATAAATAATTCCAGACAGCCAGATATTTATCCAAATCAACCCCCTTTAATGATGTTTCCTCCACACAACAGTCTGTCTGCACCTTGCATTTTGCCTGGACCAGATATGAATTCAAACTTTACCAGAATAGGAAATATGATCCCTGGGACACATGCTAGTAGCTTCTCTACTGTTCAAACTAATAATGTTCCTGTTCCGACTTTTGCATCTTCGGCTAATGTCATTCCTTTCATTCCAAGTGTTAACGAACTGAAAAATGTTCCTTATTCTGATTTTGTACCACCTGGATTACCCTTTCATGTACAGAACATTAGAGGTAGCTTCTTTCCTATTCCAAGTTTTGACAACCGTACTTCCGAATCTAACTTACCTTATGGCGACTGCAGAGATAAGTTATCTTCCTTCCCTTACAACGACTCTAATAGATTTAATGTCTTCTATTCAGTTCCAGTGCAAGAAGAAGTTTCGCTATCAAACAACAAAGATAACAATAGCAACCAAGAGAGAAACAGTTCCATTACTACATTTGTATGTGAAAACAGGGATAAAATTATTTCTCCGCTTGCCTCAACCACTCAGAATAATGTAAATATTGGGACGATTCCTCAGAAAATAAACACTGATATTCCTCGTTCGATATCCGACTATCAAACTAACACTGTATTTCTTCCTGAAAAAGAGAATTTTGTTCCTCAGCTTTCTTCGAAAAGCAATCTTGGTGCAAACTTGGATACCAGAACTTTTCCCGTTTCTTTTTCAACGTCAAAAAACACAAACTTTATAAGTAAAAGTCAGAATACTCCTGTGGAAAGTGGCTCAAGCAAAACAAACACCAATAATATAGAAAATCAAAATCTTGAATACCCAGCAAATGAAATATTAATTAATTTACCGAATTTATCACAAGGCTCAAATTTCCCTGGACGTACTTTACCGGAAATTGAACCTCTTAACCTATGTCAAACACGAAACCTTGAAGATGGGAAATTTTATAATTACCCTGTCGGTTTAGACTCTAAAGCTTTTCTTCCTCAGCAAACTTCACTAAGCAATCTTCACAACACGCAAGCAACATATCCTGTTCCACTTTTCTGGGAAGAATCAAAGTCTGATTTTGAAATGAACTTTAATATTGGAAACCAGTGTTCTAACGATGAGAATGACGATACGCTCAAGTTCAGTTCAGAGTTTCAAAATGAAAATATCCAATCTCCTTTATGGAGTGAACCTAAAACTTACTACACTATGAACCAAGTTTCGTTTAGGGATCGAAACTATGATGACGTGAATGGCAAGGTCGGTAAAATAAGCACTAACAAACCGTCTTTTTCTGCTTTTTTGGAGAATAGAAGTAAAAATTTTAATTCTTCTTTATATGAGAAACAGAACAGCGTATCTGAAAACGAACCTCTGAAAACAGCAAATAGTCATGTGGAACATATGCAATTTTTACGACTGAAACCAAATTATACATTATCAAATTCTATCAGTAGTACGGCTAATGTTCGTAAGAGTAACAAAGATAGCGTTAGTGGTGGCACTAGTAAAGGGACTAAGTATCAAGATCATATATTGATAACAGCGAGAGATCATTGCGAAGTTGCCATGATGCCAAATGCAAATGGTTTCGCATCCAATCAAACGGGTGCAGGAAGCACCTAATGCACTAAAAAGAAAATTCCAACTTAGTATTTATTGATATTTTTTTTTATTGTTTAAGTGTGTATTTTGGCGGCAATTGTTTTGGTTGATTGGTGACAGATTTTAGAATTTTTCATTTCTTTAGCGATGGACTTTGATGTGGATTAAATTCAGGAATCGATCTCTGTTTTGTCGGAAGAAAAAATTTATTCGAAAAAAAAAAAGTTAATTCTTACAACTTAACTAAATCTGTATCGTGTAAAATGCCTCCCCTACCAAAAAGAATTGGATTACAATTTTTAGTTATAGAATATAATTTAAAAATGTTTTACAAAACAATTTTTTTAAAGGAAGTTCCATGTAAATTTTTTTTTGTTTTAACTTTTGTTTTCAATAAGGAACCTTAACTTTATTTTTGTTTTGCATCATATATATATATAGAGAGAGAGAGGATTTTTTGTATACAACTGAGTCTGTACGCAAGCTGTCAACACGAAAATGTTTTGCTGTTTCTTTAAGACCCTAGGCACTTTTAAAATGTATAATTCATTACTCTGCGGAAACCTGTAAAAAGAGTAACCCAGATTTTTCACTTGACTTCCATCACGCCTCTTTTTTCTTTTTTTTGTTCTTGTTGTTCATGAAATTGCTATGAAGTAGATTTCTTCTGAAAGTTTAAGCATCATTTTCAAATGATGCACATTATATTAAATCTTTAAATATACACAATGACCATCAAATGATTAACTTCAAATTATGTAACCATCGGCCTTTGGCTAAATAAGTGGATTCCCCTGAAATGGTCAGACCATTCTGTTTCAAAAACTCAAGTTATTGAATCAATTTTAGGATTCTAACAATAATTGATGAAAAATAACTTTATGGATTATCATCCACTGCATTTTACCAATTTATGAATATACTCCTAAACATGGCAGAATAGGAAACCAGACTGCGAGGTTAGATTAGTTAAGTCATTAACATACGAATTGGTCAAGTTGTTTTTTTTTTGTTTTTGTTTTGTTTTTGTTTTGTTTTTTGTTTTTTTCAAAAACCTATTTTCACATGACAAGTGGAAATAGATAACCTAATGTAAAACAGTGACCGATTTAATAGGAGTTAACTTATGAAAAGTGTCCAATTTGAAACCTGCGTGAATATGTTCATTTTCAGATTTCGACCATTTCTATATAACAGCTTATTTTGGTTTGACTTTATTTGTTTGCCGGTTAATTTTCAGATAAATTTCTGTCAAAATTTTTATTCTAAGTTCGCTTACAACTACTTCGTCATTCTGATTATAATACGAAGTAGTATCGGGAAGTTCCCGGACTGTATACGCTGTGATTGTATTGATCAATAGAAATGTGCGTCCAGCTAATTCATATTAGTACCTAGTCTGTCAATAGAATTCGTATTCAGCTATTTATGCTGGGCTTTGTAAAATTTTGATGAAATGGCACTGCGATCTTTACGATGGCTGACAAATTTGAACACCGTGTCTTCAATTATTTTTACAAAAATGGCTATCGAGACCCTCGACGTTTTCCGTCAGATTTTTGATTGGTATACGCATTTCAAGGCCAGTCGAGTGTCTGCTTACGATGAGCATTCAGAATGACTAATCAGCTTGCAAAAAAAAAAAAAAAAATGCTCTAGCCCCCACCCAGCAAAAAATGACCACAAGCCAAAAAACAAAAACAGAGCAAACAAATTGTGAAGTCGTCTAAATGAAGACTCCTCATCAAAAGATTCCTCTGTTCTCGCTTACGTGATTGGAATTATTCATGGAATCTTACAAGAGAACCTTATTGAAATTCCTGACTCTACCTTGTATTTAGGAATTTAAAAAAAATGTAATCTTCTCTTTGAAAAATTCATTGAAAGAAGATTCCTTGAAATACACGCTGACCACGGAGTATGTTATGGTAAAAAATGGTGAATGATAAAAAAAATGTCTATCCGCTATATTGCATCGGCATTTTAGTAAAATAATATTAAGTGTTAGAAAGTTTAAAACCAGCAAGGTCACCTAACATTACTTGGAAGAAAATGATCTTTACTTCACTAAAATGTAACCCGTTTCGGGTTCTTAAGCTCGATAAGTGTGCAGACGAGTGAAAGTTTTAGGAAAAATAAACGTTTACTTTGAATTTCTGATAAAATTTGGTAATTTGTTTCTTGTTAATGACCTTTTGATAAAATACAGAAAGGGCAAAAATACAATGCAAATTTTTGTTTTTTATAATTTGGGACTTTAAGCCAATAATAATTAGTCAAGTAAAACCTATACCTGGTAATCTATCTCCCCATGAAAACATTGACTATGGTCAGTGTTATTTCCTAATGCCTATGGAAATAGCCAAGAGAATTGGATAATGGGGGTAAGGGGCTCACTATGCGGTCATGATTCGTTGGTTTGGCTACTTTTCTTTAAAAAAAAAAATTAAACCGCGTGTCATATTTGTCCTCGTGATAAATAATTAAATCAAGGACAAATAATTCTGAATTATGGATCTTGTAAAATTTAACGTTGAGTCAAACGCACAACTGTATTTGCCTCCCCACCATGGCATATACGGCACGAACCTAAGTTTAATCTGAAACTTTAAACGGATTGTTACATTAAGTCGTGGCAAAACGGGTCAAACTAAAGTTTAGGTAGGAGTGAGCTGACACAAGGTCCACCGGTTTTATTCGAGTACAAGAAGGAAGAGAGGGAGAAAAGGATTAGGGAGAAAAGGGATGTTTAAGGGAGCGGCGAGAATTGCGTTCTTTAACATAGAGTAGGGAGCATATATTAAACTGTAATACAAAGAGAATAATGTAACATCATCCCTTTTGCAAATAAAGACTATGGTCTTACGTACTGTTGTCGGGGAATCATACAGGAAGATTCCTAATTATATTCCATCTACTACTACTACTACTATTGTAGAGGACCATGGGGTGAAGATGTAAAAAACACACGTGGGTTAAAAGTTCCTACTAGCCGGTCCAGCTACATGATAATGTTGGGCTTTAATTAAGTCCAAAGAAAACAAACAAGACCGATAATTACAGATAAACAAATATTAGGTTGGTGCAAAAATAATGACGTAATAATGTCGTATTTTGACGTATTTTTTAACGTCAAAAAACGACATTATTACCTCATTATTTTTGAGTTACACGCACATGGACAGTTACATTGAGCTTGTGTGGTGAATATTATGTGTATGTATTGTGGTGAGTGTTCGTGCATACGTGTATTGGTATTGTTCTTAGCGTATTCCCAGAATTTGGGAAACGCTGTATTTGTGAGAGCTCACATATTGGTATTAGCTGAAATGGAGAAAGAATTACCTCACCTCCAGGCAAGGTGGGATACGGCCCAAGGCCTGAAGGGAAAAGAGATCGAGGCAAAAGGTCACCCAGTATTTATAGCAAGGGGAGAGAGAGAGACCCCTGGTGAAGGATTAAGGAACTAAGGAGGAGCCAACTCCGACACTATATTGCCAAAATACAGAAGCATCAGGAATTCCGAGCAAATGAAAAAATGAGCTGTATAGGGTTGGGGAGAAACTCTTAAGTCAACAAGGATAACACTTGTTAGAATTATACTTGTAAGAACAAAATGTTTTTACATACAAAAAGAAAAGTGAATAATGTTCATAGGAAAACTTTGTAAGACAGGTCTTTTGGGGGATCCGGTGATGATTGTTGAGATTTGGGGCACAGAAGGTGATATATTGTTGGTACTAACTCATGTAGGAACCTCCATTAAATTTTCGATACCTAAAGTTTAAAATTAATTTTAAAAAACAAAAAAGCATTCTTAGAGTTTTCTTTTAAGCTTTAAATTGAAAGCTAAATGATTAAATTAAATTTACTATTTTCAGTAATCAAAATACTATGGTGTGTTCCAAAAAGAAATTATATTGATTGGAATCTCAACTTTTTGGTCGCTTTTAGAAAATCGATAAATATCGGCCATTCTAAGAGATTTGTGTAAAAAAAAAAAAAAAAAAGTTTCTATTTAAAAACATATTTGTGACACGAATTTTGTGAGGAAAATTTAGCAAATTTAAATTAATCTGATTTGAAACAAATATTACTTAGCATAAAACGTGGGTCCTGTTTGTAGTAGACCCCTTGGATGGGACGCGATATAAAATGGCCTGTGCGCCCAAATGAAGATAGTCACAGGAGGTACGCTAACGTTTATAAATTAAAGACGTGAAATCCGACAGGTGGAACAAAAATGGACAACAGAATGAGGAATTTATATCAGAGGGCTTCATGTGACTAACTTTATTTGGGCGCAAGGGCCATTTTATATCGCGCCCCTCCAGGGTGTCCACAACAACTTCAAAAAGAAATTGAATAAGAAAAATTTAAGTTAAAGTAAAAATTATTTTTAATAGAATTATATTTAGTCTCGTCTCCAGGTTCTTCTTAACTAACTGAAATTTAAAACAAAAATGTTTGATTGAAATATGACATAAAATTAAAAATATTTAGATAAATAGGAATTAAAAAAGTAAAAATTACTTTAAATTTTAAAGTTTAAACTTTTCATGGGATTATATGCTAAGCCCGTTGAGACATAAATACAATAAAACAAATGAATAAAGAAAGAATTGCAGACGGCTAAATTTTTCAGGGATCTCAACTCTTAAAACACGTGATGGGCTCCCATACTTCATGAAATTAAATGTATGTTGGGGGAGGGGGAATAACATATGCACCCCCCCCCCAAAAAAAAAAACAAAGCCTTAAAAAATAATTTCATTTGTGAATAAGTCCCGAAAAATCCGACAATCATTTGATTTTTGCAAGAATTTCTAAATCAATGTTTGTCACCTGGGGTGGGGGCGCTAAAACACTAACCGTAAATATTACGTCAACCGCTGACGCAAAAAAAAAAAATTAACAAAAATTTCGAACGTGCTAGAAATGATTAAAAAAAATTTAATGAAATAAAAAAATGTTTTTGGTCTTTCATTTTAATAATAACGTAAACATTTTGACGATAAAACTTTATTTTTATTAAGTTTAGGCGTTTTTTTTTTTTTTTTCATCATGCTATGCTGTTTTTTCAGCGACATTGTGGAGGTGCCTACATTTAAGTCTTAAATGTAGGCACCTCCACTGCTACTACATTTTTAAGTTTTAAGGTAATAGCAGTGATTACTAATTATTTCGAGTGCTGTCCGGAATAAAACAATGTCTTACATAGAGACAGACATAACAACGTAATGGTGAAGCAAGGCATTTAAACAAATGAATTTAAAATGAAACTAAAGATAAAGATTTATTTATCAACAAATAACAATTTACTTACATTATTTACATGATCCGGACCGTTATCCTCATCTTCATTGCCATATTTAGTAGGCACTGTGAAAGGCTGCTTTCCATTCTTTGGGTTGTGTTTTTTCTAAAATTAACCAGTGTCAGAAACTGATCATTGCTTTTTATTTTATTTTTTTTTTTTTTTCTCCTTTAACTGCAGATTCGGCTTTGCTATTTGCTTCTTGATTTCCGGGGCACGCCATGAGATGTTCAAAATACCATTTTTTTCCGGGTTCTTTAATACACTATTTACATTGTTCGGACTATCATCCTCATCTTTGCTGCCATATTTATCACAACGTTTCGGCCGTTGTACACCCTGGTTTTCTTCAGGTGGTTGGAACGTCGAACTGAACCCTTTATTTCGCTCAGTGGGGTAGACTGTTCTAGTTCCACGTGCCATGTCTAATGGATGTCAGTTATCAGTTATCTCCTGTTAATTCCCCTCTCCAACAAAGCAACATATGGCAACAAAGATGGGTATGATAGTCCGAACAATGTAAATAGTGTACATAATACCTCATCTCAGAAATATAGACAGATACTGAAGTTCTTAAATGATGAAGACTGAGGCAGTAGTGTCCACTATTTCCAAGAAGTTTGAAAAGTAATTGACAGTCAAGAGCTGCTCGACGCTTTCAAACTCAAATGGGTCAACGATAACCTTCCGCCGCGGACGATTATGTAGCGTGTGACATTAATGTCTCTTTAGGCTTTTTTGTTGTGAATTTCACGTGTGGAGATGTATTCTCGTATGTCCGATAACTTGCTTGGCGAGAAAACCCATTTTCTGGTCTGCCGTAGACACCCGTCAATACCTCGTACGTGCGATCAGTGAAGTACACGTTTAATGTCACTCTGCAAACTGAGAGGAACGAGTACACGGTCACCTTTAAATATGAGGCCATCTTGAGCGGACATCTCTTTACGTAAATGGAAATATGGGTGTAGTGTAGCTGAAAGATTTGCCTTATCAGACGCCCTCACCTGTAATATGGTTTTCTTCCGCTAGTCACATACTTTGCCCTGGTCTGTGGCTCTGTTTAAGCCTTTCATCGCGGATCGAAAGGAAGCTGACCATATTCACATGTGCAAACGGTTTGACAGCTCTCATCTGTCAAATATGATCGTGATAGCATGTCTACGATTTATATGTACTTTCCCTTTTTGGGTACGTAGTAACATTTCCTGTAGACGTTTTGATGCTTTTTCGCAAGAGGTTTCTTCACTATGTTCTCTAGTGGTCAGTGTGAATCTCTGTCCTCCTACCATATATGTACTGGTGAAATTTCTCCAATTAAAATACTATTGCAAGCATTTCCTTCTCAATTTTTGCATAACTCAGCCCTGTCTCAGCGGGGGTCCTGTTTGCCACAGGATTTCCTTACTGTTGTAGGGCTGCACCAATTCCTTCTGAGCTTACATCATACTGAATTACGAGTGCTTCTTCTAGTTCGTAAAAACTGAGTACTTGTGCATTTGTCACAAGTTGCTTCAAATGCGAAATCGTGTGCACGAGACCATGTGTATGGAACATCTTTACGTGTCGGTCATCAGTTCGGTTCCATGAGTGAGGATAGATTGCAGCAGAAATCTTGCCAAGTCATTTACAGTTCCACAATCTTATCAAGTCCCGCTGTTTTCCTATTTTAGGTGCTTTTTTAAAGCTGTTTCAAGTTCTGTGTCTGTAAAGTTTCCAGGTTTAATGTCAAGATGTTCAATGATTTGTTCGGCAATAATATCTAAAATACCAGGTACCTTCCCCAAAAGATTCTTAAAATGGTCTATCAGCCTGACTAATAGCTTTTAACTTGGATTTATTTGTTGATTTTCTGCCTCTGATCTCATTGACAGATTTTCAAGCAAGAACGAAATGTTTGTTGTCAGTAGCAAAGTTGAACCGGAGTTTTTTCTTGGATGTATTCAGTTTCATAATCGGATTTATTAATCTTCATAAGAGTTCTTGAGTTGAGTAAGTGCTTCGTTGAAGTCTTGGATAGATTTAAGGGATGGATTTGAATTTTTTATGGCGACTTTTTCTTTCACATTAGCCCTTTGTGATGCAGTGCTATTTGATTTCCAAATAACATTGAATCACAACGGAAAGAAAAATCCGCCATAAGAAGTTCTACTTTGATATTCCCTTTATTCGGCTATATACACCATATGGTTTACAAGATCTCGAAAAATGTGCATACTAGATGTGCGCCTTGCATATTTTGGGTTTCTGGTCGTGATGATACGTGTTTAGAGTAAATTGAAATTGTAATTCCTACTACGACAGTCTTTGCCTTTTTTTGGTTGTATCTACTAAACGGGACTGCGACAATGCTTATTAAAATACAGCAGTAGGTCGTTAGTCATCTTCTCAAGTCTTACCGTTTATAAATCCGTTGCGGCTGCAAGGACTGGTTTTATGTTAATCAGATTTTCTTGTATGAACTTGAGTCGTATGATGTCGCTGCTCACCCCAATTTTTGTTGATAGCGCAATCAGTTCATTTAAATAAACGGAAGGTCTGTCTGTAAGAGTGGAAGAAGACATTAATTTGTCAAGCGTCTCTGGATTCAATTTCTCATGCAACGTTACGACTGCTTCATTAAGTTTACTACAATTTCCCGATTGTAAAATGGTAGATTGTAGCTTGCATACTATCTCCGGTAGTAATGCGGCCAACGCGTGATAAAATTACTGTATGTGTGTCCCTATCCTCTTAATGTTGGACTGTGCCCCCACAACTGAGAATCATACAATTCCATTCGATTCAATGAACACGGTTGCTTTAATGGATACTGTTTGTAGCGATTCGCCGACCTTCATGGATGCTTGATTCATCTCGTGTTCGTTGTCAGACATGTGAAATTGTGATCAATACTGTAAGAATAGGTATGTATTTCTTCGCACTTCGAGGGTTACCAGGTTGTTGTGGTGTGGGGCTTAGGGGTTAAAATGAACAGTTGATTTACCCGCGCCAAGAAAATTAATGAAGGATGATAATGGCGAAGAAACACACGGGTAATTTTAACAAAACAAGATGAGGAATTTATTTACAAATATATACTTGAATACACTTGAAGTAGTTTCAGTAGCTCGTAGTTTTAAGAATTTTCATGAAAAGAAAATATTCATACAACATTAAATATCTGACACAAAATAATATTAAAAAATGTGTAAGAGAGTTCGTTTCTCATCGAAGAGATATATGATTTGGCTATGTTTAAAAATAGACAAAGAGTGTTTGAAATAATTAGCTTTCTAGAATTGTTGAGAGAAAATTCTTTGTAGTGTCTCGTGCTGGTTAGAAGCCGATAATATAATTGGCGAGTAATTTTACACAAACGAGAACGTCAATGCTGGTTGCGATGAACTGAAACGAAACATTTCATATGACTTCAGACACTCTTCTGATTAATTTTTCTCCTCATTTTATATCAAAAGGAATTTCGTGCAGGCTTACGAATTTATTTCCTTCTTGGCCGATCGGACAATTTCTATGAAGGCAAGGTTTTCATTGGTCTAAAAACAATTTCACACAGGCTCGCTAATTTATTCCCTTCTTGTTCCTCAGCTCACTGGTTAATTTCTGTGAAAAGCAAAAATTTCTTCTTTCCCATTTCTCCGAATTTGAAAGGAGTGGGTGAAAGGTGTTATTATTATTTCACATTCACTACATATGGATGACCCCAGAGCTCTTTGTTGTGATGATCATTCTGTTATTCCAGTTTGTAAGTATACCGACAGGAGCAATAACCCAAAGTTCTTCCAGCCGCTTCCTTTTTTATTTGAAGGATCATGGGCACTTGCGTGCGTTCCGGTACGGCGTATGCGGTGTCACAGTTCCGTCAACTTTTAGATGCAACTGCTCGAATAATGATCGCAGAACACCGTAGAAGATACCCGTATAATCTGTTAATAGCTGTTTGTATTCTGGTACCGAATTAATATTAGTAATGCTATCGTAGTCCACAGTTATCAGGTTCATTTGTTCACATGCGCGTTTTCCTAGCAAATGAATGACACTTTCTTGACTGCAGTGAATTCAACTGAATGTTTCTTCGTATTTTGGTGGTTGTACTGCACGGTTCGACATTTACCAATGGGCGCTACTTCCGGCCCGTTCCAAATTTTTATTTTTTTTGCAACTTTGGTTGCAGATAAGCGTCACGCACATATTTCCACGGAATTACATTAACCGACAGTAGCTCCAAAGTCCACTTGGAACTTCACTTTCCTTTGGTTGAGCATCATATTTGCCGTAGATAATTTTATCTGACTGATCTCTTTCCGAGTTTATGAATAATACATATGTCAATGGAAGAATTTGAGAAAAAAAACAAAAAACAAAAACAAACAAATAAAACACTGTCAATCTTGTGCTTAGATTGAACCTCCTTTATTTTTCAACTAGAATAATTTCTCCGACATTTCAGTGCAAAATGATTTACAAGAACTCTTTTCTCTCATTTATAAGGATTCTTTTCTCTCTATATTATATGCTAAAGGATTTAGAAACTTTCAACACGAGAACTTTCTGATAGGAACCTATGAACTCTGAATAATGTATATTTTATTTTAAGAAATATAAATTTTTATCAGTATGTAAATGCTGCTTTCTTAAGTGTTGGGTTTACCAATGTAAATGGTGTTTTGTTGAAAAGATTAATGTGGCTGCGTGTTGAAGAGCATTTAACATTTATACATTTTTTAAAATCAAGGAAAAACAATGGAAAACCGATTTGTGTTTCAACGATAAAATATATATTAAAATCAACAACAAATACAAGGTAATTTTTGTAGTGTGTGAATAAGGAGAAAAAAATATTTTCCCTTTATCTGTTAGTTGAATATGGTAATATTTAAATAAGCAAGTTTTCTGAATATAATATTCAGAGTTCTGCGTTGAAATAAAATGTGTATTCAGAAGATCGTACAGTTGTGTGTTTGTAACTCACAGGGTTGTTGCAACTTGGTTTGTTCACAAAGGACTGGTGGTGAATGATATTCAAGTTCTGAGTCTGTGTGTGTGCGTGCGGAGTGAGTAGAATGAATAATCTGTGTAGACGCGTGTGAGTAATTAAGTTCTACTGTCTTCAACTTTACTGTTTGATTTGGGAATGAATCCGAACTTATATTACTATCGGTGGCTCCCAGCACGAACGCGGGATAAATTTTGAAAGAACACGAAAAATATCTGATTGGATGAAAAATTAACCAATCGGTGATTTTATAACAAAAGCATGTTTGTGAGTTAACGGTAGGAAAAATTCAGTGTGGTGAATGCGATCAGTAAATTGTCCTGTGATATTTAGTATATATTATTTGACCAATCACAGTTCAGAAAAATGTAGGCGTGACATAGTAGTAATCACTACAAGTACATGCAATATATATATTTGTATTTATTGTCTTTGCATGTATTTTTAAAAAGTAATAAATTTGTGTATATTTGGATTAAGGTCGTTATACGAAACTAATTTCATCTTGTCATTATGTACAGAAACCAGAAATAAATATATCTTTATTCTATTTAGTATACACTTGATTGTTATTGCCAATTTTCCCCTTCAAGTCATCCACCGCCGAGAGAAACTAGTATACGAATTAACCGCATTTAAGCAAGACCGACCATTCCGAACTTGTAGAGTATACGAAATAAAAATAACTCTTTTCTCCACGGTTTTCAAATTCGTGAGCCTATGCGAAAATTTGTTTTTAACCAATAGAAAAAGGGATTGGCTCCTGGTTGAAGAAAAGACCAAGACAAAATTTAAAGAGCCTATGTGAAAATTTATTTTGGCCACTGGAAAGAGAGCAGCTTACAAACTGAGAGAAAGGTAACGAACCAATGAGAAATCGCTTTTTGATATAAATAGCCAGAGAAAGTTGAATCAACGGAGATAAAGAAAAGGAAGAATGGAGGAGACAGAAAGCCAAAGTTCCACGTATCTGAATAACGCCGGTGTCAAATTACACGCTGATACATTATCAACCACTAATGAAAGCAGGACAATTTCAAAGAACTCTATTCAACTCCAAAGCTAAGAACCTTAAAATGTATCTTTTCATTTATGTTGAATACAACCGTATAACTTTTATGTGAAAAACGATCTCCCTTAGTTCGTTTTAAACAATTCGGAATATTACTTTGAGTCCGATGATTTAATATGAACATTTCACTTCTTGACAATTCATCGAAACTACGAACTTTAAATATTTGATTCCTTTTCCTCAAACAAGCGACTGACAACTTCAAATGTGTAAATTTGTAAATAAATTCCTTATCTTGTTTCGTTAAATATAACACGTGTGTTTCCTCGTCACTATCCCTCAATACTTCAGACTATTACTACGTAGTAATAAAATATCACAATGTCAAGCTACCGAGTGCCGTAGCAGGATTTTCATACGCGACCTGTCACAAAACAAGAAGAAGAAAAGTAAGCAAACAAATCTTTCGAGTTAATTTAGGAAAGGGTCGAGAAGTACACGTACATAAAGTACATGTACACCACAACACACACACACACACACACACACACACACACACACACACAGAACGGAAAACCCGGATATTAAACTATAGTAAATGTGTAACTTAGAAGAAGAAATTTTATGTCACATGGTTATGTACGGGTGTTGCTACATATATTTATCTTTTGACTAGAAAAGGCGTGATTAAGGAAAGTAAAGACGCTGGAGGTTTCTATCCAATGTGGCGTGCACAATGCAATTTATATTTGACGTAAAATAGCACATAGTATAAAATACAAAACAGAACGTAATGATTCAAAACATAACAATTGAATTTATTAGTGAATATAAGCTGAAGGTTTGCTAGAGTTATGTCTCTTAGATTTGGAAATATTTGTACCTGAACTCATAAAGTGAATTATTAAATTGTAGTTTAGAAGAATAAGTTCCTGTTGCATGTTAGGAATTGTGTATTGGATAAAGTTGGTAAGAGTTCAGAAGAGTTAAGAGTTGTACTTGTGTGAATGTTGTAATGTTCTTTAACGTTTGGTCAAGACGGGAGTTCTTGAAGGTTACATTTTGGCAGCAAGGATTGAGACGCAAGAGAGACTGAAGAGAAACACGAGGGAGCTTATTCGTGGGGTTTTTTTTATATATAAGGCTGGGTATCACGTGATCGGCTCAACCTTAGTGAGCGGGAAATTTCATTCTTCGCGTGCAGGATATCTGATTGGTCGGAATTGACCAATCAGCGAGCTAGTTTTGAGATCAAACAATGAATGCTTGTCACATGATTTCTATATACTGCGTGTATGTAATGGTCGTGGTAGTTACCACAGTTATTTATCGCTGACGTATCTCCCAGAAGGTAGATTAGGTTTAAGGCTTCAGATTCTAGATTCAGAACTGTCACACAGACAACAGCCAAGTGGATTAACGTGTAGGGGTATTGACGGCCTAAATCAATCCGTATATTTTTTTACTTTACAAATGTGTAAGCAAACAAGAGGAACAACACAAAAACTGTTTTTACAATAACAAACAATATTCATATTTATGTATGTCAATGATATACAAGCATAATTAATAGGAGTTACTTCCCTTTGACTGGAATTAAAGTATTTACTAAAGAAATATTTTTATTTGACCTAGAAAGTTGAATGAACTTGCCGCTCAAAATGTTCACTGTGAGTGAGTTGAAAGAATTCTGTAAAGCTGAGAATATGTTGATAAACTTAGCTTCAGAAGAGTTGAAGGAGTGACTGTTGTGACACTATTTAGGTTACTAGAAAGAAAGAAGAAGAAGAAAAGAAAGAAAAAGGCGAGAATTAAATTTAGGTGATAAGAAGCTACCACGAAAAGGACACTAAGCGATGTTGGAGTTGGAGTTGGAGACAGACAGGCAAGCAGTTGCCGTGAGCTGAGGGCTCGCAGACGCCTCGCAGACGCCTCGCAGACAGCTGACTAAGATTCCACGCAATTCCGAACTCAACTTCTAACCAAGAACAATTTATTTTTGAAGAACGACTTAAACTCACACCACCAAAAACAAGTTTTACGAATATCACCTGAAGATACACCATAACCAGTTTCTTAAAAGAACAATTTAAGATGTTAAGACTCGCCAAACAAACACAAAGTATCACGAATCCATATAAGCGGGTTGGAAGAAAGACGCAGTCCTGTATTCAGCAACCAGATATAAAATATTGTTATCCCTTTTTAACATATTTGAACTTTTCGAGTTATTACTCTATTTTGTTTTGTACATACACTTGTGCGGTATTGCCCTTGTTCGGACTCGACTTGCATTACGGCCCGGCGACTGATTGATTTCGTCTACCTAAGATCAAATCACAACGTGGGTAGGTTAGACTAGAAATCAAAACAGTTACTTCGGTAACCAGACGTTGGGGGCGAGCTGGGAACGACAAGGCTGATACCGAATCTAACCAGATTCCCATCCGAATCACCAAAAGGTTAGAATGTCACATTTGATGCCGCGACCGATACCAAGCCAGTTGGTCGTCACAGGACAGGATAGCACGACGGACGTGGCCAGGCAGACGTCACATTTCGCGCAGCGACACCGGGGGGGGGGACGTCACAATGTTCCGTAATGTTTGTAATTAAGTTACTGTTGTTAGTAATGTTCTGTAGATTCAGTTAAGATTCAATACTGTAAATGAGAAGTTTTCAGTAAGTAAATGAGTCCGATGCTGTTTTGAATCAACAAAGTCCTGTTTGATTGTGCTTGGCGAAAGTTACAGAGAGAAAATGTAAGTTTGTAGTTGTAATGAAAAGAGACCTTTTTAGAAAGTTGAATATTAAGGTTTTATTCAAAATAAAAAAGAGCATACATAATTACCAGTTACATAGTTATAAGATATGGACGAACGGACGCCAGAGAGGAAGAAAGAGGCGTCCCACCGTTATTCATAAACACAAGATCACGTGACGTGAACCAACGCGAAATCATACAACAGTTCGTATGCAGATAAGTAGAAGGTATTAAATGAATGAATACAAAAGAATTATAAGTATATCACAACAGTAGTTACGAAATTCTGTGTCTGTGTGTGCGTTAGAGTGTGATGAGCAAGATCGTGGATTTGTGTTGACGGCTGGGATCTTACTGGCGACTTGCGAAAAATCGCCTTTATTTAAGGACAAGAGGTAGCCTTGCACGGAACCGCGGGGAAACTTGATCTTACATTAAAAATATATGATTTGTTAAAAATTAACCAATCACTACACACGTACTAAACAGAATAGGTAAGCATGCTCAGAACCAAAAGATTCAAAGGAACGACTGTGATGGCTAAATTGTCCTATACAAAGGTAGTAGTAATTTATTAGCCAATCGCATGCGAATAAAATGTGGATGTGAATAACATAGCAACCGCTATAAGTGAATGCTGGACAATTTCCTCACAAGCGAAGCGAAAACTTTATTAAAAAAACTGTATTTTTTTTTATTATTATTATTCTACTCGGTTTCTGAACATTAAAAAAATAACTGTTCTAAATTTGTATGTTTCATTTTCGTTTTTACAATTTATCTTTAGGCAACATGTGCTTTTAGTTAGAAACATTGAAAATACCAATACAACAGGGAAGTTTTAAGATAATGGGAACAAAAAGAACACTTATACTCAGAATCAAAGAGAGAATGTTGCGGCACATAATAAGGAAAGAGGGTTTGGAAAATTTGACACTCACTCATAGGACATGGTAGGAGGAGTAGAGGGAAACAGAAAATAACGATTTTGTGTAAAAATGGATGACATAACAGGTACTCGGGAGGATAGTAAAAAAACGAAAAAGATAGAAAGTTGTGGAGAGACATATTCACCCACGTCCTGAAGAGACACGGCACATAAAAATATTTTTAAATAATATTTTAATTCATTTATATTTTAGCAGTAAAACATTTGATGAAGCCGTCTTTACGCACTTTTTTAAAAAAATAACTTTTATTAGTTTTATTCATTACAAAAAATGACATGTCCCTAATTAAATTACTCATTAATTTTTTTTATTGAAAGATAATTTTTTATTTAATTCTATATTACTTTTTTTTAGTTTTTCTGACTGTTCTTGTTTCAGTTTCTGTTTCTGAAATTACTTTTTTCTACTCTAGTAAAAAAATGTATAACTTTTTCTTCCATTCATTTTCCTACAACCAACTTTATTCAACGTCTTTTATTTTTAAGTAGGAAAATGAAATTTCACATTTTAAAATTTAAATCAACGAATCGGAATATGCAACCAAAATCCATGGACACGGAAGAAACAAGATGTTCTGTTTATCATAAAAACTGAACATCTTTTGTTTATGTATGAACTCAGATTTTCAAATAATGTTAAAGACTCACTAAATTAAGAAATTTACGGAAAAAAATAAAACATTCCCATCGTGAATCATGGATTTTCCTTTTACGGTACAATTTTTCGCGCCAACAAAAATAGAGAATTATTTCAATTTATTTTTAAAGTTGTGATTTATTTCCCTTGTACACCGACATTTCATGAAACAGAAATTAAAAGGTCAGCATATTGTGGGGTCAGCACACATCTGTATTTTGTTGCATGTAAAGTCAGATAAAAAAGCTTCATTTCTTTTTTCCGAGTTGAGCCGAACGGAGGAAAGTGAAATATCGATAAAGAAACCGAAATGAGTCACGTGGTCATTTCTGCACACGTGGGTCGACGCCTTCTTAATTCATTAACAAGAAATTATTTCATCAGGACGTCTAGTCTTGTTTCCTCGCCTGGTTTTCAGTGTTGGTTCACGTCATCTAATCTTTTGTCCCAGAAAATCAAAGCTTTCCAGCATCTTCCTACTTATCGCGACTTTGGTACGATGTCTGCTGCTACACTCAGTGGGAAAGAAGTATCGGCGTAAGTATGAAAAAAAAAAAAATCTCTTTCTTTGCTATTGTTTTTTTTTTTTTTAATCTTCCATACGCAGTCAGATTTTAAAACTTATAATAAGTTTAATGTATTTAATTTATTGCTCCAATAAAGTAGTTAGTATTCTATTCTTTTTCTCGTTTTTTTTTTATAAAAAAATGTTAATTATTTACTTAGTGACGTTTTAAAAAGTTAATTTCATTCAAGCGACAAAAAAAATCTTACTTTTTAAAAGCACGTGTTATTTTTTAACATTAAATTGTAAAAAATCAAATACCGCAATTTTACAGAAAAAAGACAAACTATGTTACGTAACGTAAACTTTCCTTTTTTTTTTAAATTATTAATTAATCCTCTACGTTAAGCATTATTTTTCTCTTTAAAAATAAACAAAAACAAAAAAATAATTATCGACGTTTTGTCAATTTATAAAAACAGTTGAAACTTTTTCATATTGATGACTTCTTAAAAAGAAAGTGACTATAAATTAAAATTTTAATTTATAGTCACTTTCTTTTTAACTACTAGAATTTTAAAAACTTGTTAAACGTTGAATTTTAAAAATATAAGAATTGTTTTGCCACGAGCAGGCTAGAAAACGTGTTCAAAATTCGAATGATTAAAATTTAAAAAGTTTGTTATTTATTTACATCTTTAAATAAAAATGTATCATAAATAATAATTCGTAGTTCTATTTGGCAACCTCCTTTCTTCTTAGTCTTCAATCAATTTTCAAATCGAAATTGAAAATCCATGATGGGGATTTTTTTTTTTTTTTTTTCTCAAAGAATTTTTGTCAGTAAAACTTGAAAACTTATCTTTTTCGATTTTAAAAAAAATGATAAAACAATATCAATTTTTATTGAATTTAATAAATAAAAACTCGTATGAAAATAATGCCGAGTTTTTTTGGTTATTCAATGGGACGGAATGTTATTTTTATTTTTTCTGTAGTACATTTCCATTATTGTTTTATTCACGTTTAGACATGAAAGTTTTCAGTTATTCTAGCCAACAAAATTTCTCAAAAGGTTCACCACGGAAAGAAAAAAAAATTAATAAGGTATATGAAGAAAAACTGGAATGAATACTTTAGTTTTTACTCTTTACCCTCCCCTAAAAAAAAAACAAAAAAAAAAACACTTTGAATTTGATTTCCTGTTTAAAATCGGTTCAGCAGAAAGAGTGGCACTGAAAGGTTAAGTATTATTTTTAGAGCAACAAAGGGGTGGGGTAGACGTAGGAATTATGGGCAGAGCCATGATCACCCAAGTCCATAAAAATACTGGATAAAGGGAGAATTTAAAAAAATCCCCAAAAAAACAAAAAAAAAACACAATGTTTCTAAAGATTCTTAACTGTTAGTGTAACTGTAATCTATGAAATGTTGTGGGTATCACCTCCTTTGTTGCCAGGCGGGGACGTTTGTTTGTAAATATTTAATGATTACTGGAATATTTATCTACAAAACAATATTTGGTGAGTCCAGGTAACAAAAGTATGGCTTCTAAACAAACAATTAATACACATATTAACAAAAAGAAATCACATTAATGTGTACAAAGTTGAAAGAAAAACCATTAAAAAAACTTAGCTATTAAGAATGTGCTTGTTTGTATATGTGTGTCAGTCAGCAGTAAAGCATGAATGCGTCCCAGCAGAGATGCTTTCATCTATGTATTGCTACATCTTGGAATTAGAAAGATGAAGGCAATCTTTGTCTTTTTATAAACATAAACAACACCACCTTGGGGGTATTTGGAGAAGCCAAGTGAGGTAATTCACAATCAATCATTATGGTAATCTCTTGAGATCTGAGGAAGATGAGTGTCTTATGCAGTTTGTGACCCTAGGTTGAATTTAGATGCATAGATACACTTGCAGTTGGAAGCAAGAAACTCTTTCTGTTGGGCATTGAGAGGATGTTTTTCTTAGTTTGTCTTGAGGTGCGTTACATGCACCAGTTGGCTTGGAAGTTGTTTGCTGCCATGGAGCAGAGGAAATGCATGACTTAAACTGATTGGCAACAATGTGCTTGAGATCAAAGAGGCTGCAGTTAGATGTGGTCGTCTTTGTACTCCTTCCTTTGGTACAGTTCTGATAGTGTTTGCCATAGAACAACTGATGCCCCATTCTTAATTCATCCATGTGGATCACATCCGAGTTAAGGCTTCAAAATGATGGCTTCAGTACTTGCAGAATTGGCTCAATTCAGGATACAGTCTTGCCAGTAGATTTGCATGATTTCTTGCAAAATGCGACTCTAGAATTGTTGAAGCTGTATGCTATATCTGATATATTGTTCAGGCCTTGACAGGGGCCATATTGAAATGTTGAGAGCACAGCAGACTTTCAGTTGGGTGGAGAAGCAAATATCTTGATACAGAATTTAATATGAAGTTTTAATATTGGTTGACTCGTTTTTGGAATCCATGATGTAATTTCTTTATGAAGGAAATTATGGTTGAAGATAGTCTTCAGAATTCCTTCTGAATTTTTGGATGAGGAACTATAATTATTTACATGTGGACTTTTGTCGCCATCTTTGTTGTTTTTCTCACAATGTGTTTCTACTGTTGTACCCTCCTACCTTCATCAGGTATTTGCCAATCTGGATAACTTTCAGGGAATTTGGAAATGAATCCTTTAATTAATACAGGGTGAGGAGAGATTCTTCTTGTTCTGTTGTTTATATCCAGAGATATCTTGTCTCATTGATATTTAATACTGCTCGAATATTGCTGGTCGTGTTTCTGCTGACTTCAGTACATACTTGGGCTTGAACTCACAATTACTATTTCACTAAATGCACAAACCAACACTTTAATCCATTAGGTTATTGTTTTTGATTTGCATAACCGTTTCTTGGATTCACTCTTTTACAGAAAGGGAGACAAAATTAATAGCAGTTCTATGAAGAATTCACAAATGCACTTTTTTTTTTCACTGGGTTCAAATGATGTCCAGACTTTTTCTTTCATTCAGGTTTTTACTTTTTGACTGACTGAGTTTGATTAAACTCTCTACTCATGAGAGCAACTTTCACAAATATCTTGAACTTACTACAACATCTTATAAAGTTGTTGTCATATCTTAAAAAGGCAATAAAACTTCTGTTAACTATCTTCCTGCTTTCCACAATTTATTTAAGCCTCAACATTGACAATGAAACAACTTCCACATTCGTGATGAATATTAACTGTGGTACAAATTATTAAAAAACTTTTACTCTGTGGGGAAACACTAAGATTTTTAGTAGAAGAAAATTTTTATCTGCCTTTTATACTACATAGCCTTTGTTCTAAGGTATTGAATTAAATGTTTATCAATATTGTTAACAAGAATTTGATTCTTTTTCACTGAAAAGGTTTATATATTTGGTCACAAAAACATTTCAAGACCCTTTTAGTTAAAATAGCATTAAAATGAAGGCATGGAAAAAAGGAATGTTGAAAAGTTCTTGTTATGATCAAAAAGGTATTACTCTCACCATTTTGTGTGTGTGTGAGAGGTATTTGCATATTTGACATTTAATAGATGAAACAAACAGCATTTATTTGTTAAGATTTTGTTTTTCTTTTTTACATAGTGGTTATTTTTTTGTGGACAGATAAATCAGTCCTATAATAACTTTCTTATCTATGTCATATCTGTAATGACATGCAAGTAATAATTATGGTTATTACCTGAAAGTTAATTAAATGAATTTTATGTTGAAGAACAAAGTTTCTCAAACCTTAACAAGAAGAGCTTTGAATTGTTTAATGGCGTGTTTAGTGTCAAAAATGTTGAAGAAATAAAAAAACTTTACATTAAATCTTGACACTTTATTAATTTAAAAAAAATAGTTTAACATCTTGTGACATTTTTTTTATTGCAATACCCAGGTTGTCTTACATTTTTCAACCATTTAAGCAACAAAATTAAGCTAAACATAATCTAACCAGATCCCCTCACTCCTCTCCTCCCCTCCCAAAAAAGAATGATTGTTTCATGAGGTAAATTCTGATAACCTAAAGTGATAACATCTACCACTATGATTGCTACTAGGTGTAAATGAACAATATAACATCAAACACAAATTTGAATGGCATTTCCTGGTTAACTTTTGTAGACAAATCCTAGCTGTCTATGTTGAAAGGTTTGGAAAGAGATAAAAGTTCAAATCCCATTGGCAGTTCTTTTTTTTTTATTTTCAGGCTTAAAGTTTATCAAAAGTAAATTTTATTTATGACCAAGCTCATTGTATATAGATGCTTATATTTCAGTTGGATCCTGTCAAGGTTAACTATAGAAGTAACTACTTTTGCCTGGGCATGTATAAAAATTACTGAAGACTAATTTTCCAGTGTGTTCAATCATTTGCTCATTTTATAGGTCATTAAGTTATTTTGACTTTATTTCTGGCAATGGGACAAGATGCAGGGGAAAAGTGGAAACATGCCTTTCTTTCAATTGTATCAAAATGAAGTGAATATATGCAAGGTTAAGCTGGAATTTGAACTCTTAGAGAAGCTGTATAGAAGTCGGAATTGTTAATTTAAATTAATTGTAAAAGATAAAATCTGCAAAGTTATGTTCAAAAATATAAACAAGGTCATTAAGATAATAAATATTTTTTTTTTTTTTTTTTTTTTTTTTTTTTTTTGCTTAATCTTCACAAATGACTTTCAAATATGGTTAAACATGGAAAGTGTTTTTGTTCAATTGCTGTTCTATTCAGCATTCTGAGTATTAAATTCCAGTAGTGACCTTATTTCTTACAGAACAGTACATGAAAAGGAAGCTACAGTATTAACTGAAGTCAATAAGCATGCTGCAATTTGTGTGGAAGAAAATGTTTGCTCTGACCAGGTCATTATTACACAGGATTGTGACAGTTTTTTGTGCACATTGAGTTTATATTTGATTTTTATTCTATCTAAACTGAATTCTTAACTGGTACAGATGAAATTGATTTGTTGAAAAATTGCACACAATTTCTTGACAAGGGGGGGAGTTTAACTGGTGACAACATGAGAATTATTTTAGAATTCCTTTATTTTAAGCAGAACTGATAAATATTATATTATATTATATATATATATATACCTTGCTAACCAGATGCTTCCTCTGTAGCTAAATGGTATAGCATGTCAGATTATATGATTTATGATGTTTCTGTGTAGGATACAGGTTCCATTCCTGTTGGAGGACACATATATTCTATGAGATTTCTCTGACATTCAGTCTGGTAAATGTTGATATTGTTTATTATAAAGAGAGCATTTGCTTAAATATTTGTATCCACAAAATTAACATAAACTCTGTGTGTATGTATGTATATGTATGTATGTATGTATATATATATATATATATATAATCTCAATCTTCAGGCGACTCAGGGGTTACAAATGTATATATTAGCTTTATCACAGATATTGAGTATTTTTTACTAAATACTGCGCACACACACACACACACACACACACACACACACACACACACACACGTGTGTTTGTGTGTGTACCCAACCAGACATGTACATATCTCAGAGGCTTTTTTTTTTTTTTTTTTCCTTATCTAAATTTGTACATATATATACATGCTCATTCATGAATATCTGTGTATACACACATAATACAGATTTTTTCCACACACTAATTGACTGTGTATATACTAGTATATGCATAAAATAAACATTACTTTTTGTGGATTGATTTAAAATCCAACACTCCAAACAACTAATATAAACAGGCTTACAAACATCCTCTTAACTTTGCCCATGGATATATATATATATATATATTAATTTAGAACACCTACACGTGGGGGCGGAGTGATAGATCATGACTTGTCAGGAAGGTGGCTTCTTAGTGTTATCGAGCTGGAGTCGTGATCCCAGTGTACCACACTTTTAGAGTGAAATTGGGTTGATGGGATTGTTTGTCAAAGGTCAGCATGACCTAGGGTTTAAGCATATTGGCCTTGTTCTAACTGTTGATTATATCAAATTATGTGCCCTCACCCATAAATTGTAACTACGGTCTGCTCAGCATAGTTGCAGTAAACCACAGGTGGGCTCCGTGGGTGTTGAACAAACACATGCAATGGGGATTGGCTAGTAGACTGGCCAATTACTAAATATATACAAAAATGTATATGAAGTGTCTTTATACATTTGTGTTGGTAATGTCTAAGTTTTTGCTCATCATTAATGCAAGAGAGCATGACATCTCCTGGTGGCAGTGTCTTTGTTATAGGAAACTGTTTGAATAAGGCAAAGAAAAGGGACATGACCAAAATAGAGGTAAACAATGATAATTCTTTTGCTCATTTGTATGCAATAATTTATATTTGAAGACTTGCAAGTGGAAAGTTTTTAAGAATAGTAAGGATATGAAATATGGTATCCTTTCTGATTGAAGCGATAAACTTTTGTATGTATGATGTATAATCAATTTTCCTCTTGTTCACACATTCATCTCGTCCTACACCCTACTCGGGGAGGGGGGCTGGAAGGTTCTCAACCTGACCCACTTTCAATATTTAGTGTGAAGCTTGTTGTTTTGACAAGAGCTTTTCACCATCTCCTTGTATATAAATAAAAAACTAATTCTTTATATAATCTTTAACATTCTTGATGATGTAGAATTTATTGATTTAATTGTGTCTAATAAAATGCTTAATACTTTTTATAGCTTGTTGTAATTTTATGTGCTTGTCTGTTAAGGTCAAATTTTAGATGATTGGACTTGGCAGTCACCTGATGTTTTTGACTTGCCATTTTCTAAGTTGAATTATTTCCTCCCAATCAAGCAACTACAATTCTTTTAAAAGTGTGTCAGTTCAGAACAATTTTGCTTTAAATGTCGTGTGCTTGACATTTTGAGATAGATTACATTCATGAAAATTCAATTTTAGATTTTTTTTTTAAATTTTTTTTGTGCCCTTTCCCATAGCAATCACTTGTGATATTTTAAACCGAGTGAAACATATCTAATATTTGGGTGTCTTGCCATGGGTTAACAAGCTAGTCATGTAAACCATTACAACTCTAGAGAGTTTGATATTTTCTGGATACTCCACACTTTTGCAAGTTGAAACTAAATACCTATAAGTGTGTTATATGTAAGTACCTCCACAGATTCACAATACCTCAGGTTTAAAATTAATTTTTAAAAAAATTAAAAAATCTTTCTTGAAGCTTTTATTTTAATTTCAAGCTAATAGATAAAATTTAATATTCCCAATAAGTAAAATACTTTGTTGTATTTCAAAACTAATTTAAATTGACTGGAAGTTTTCTTTTTGAAAATGCTAAAATTACTGATTTTAGCACCATTTTTAGCCATCTTTCATCACAATGTAATTTTCTTACTTAAAAAATATCTTTCAGAAATATGCTTTTCTGAAATTTTATTTGAGGAATACTAGCTGATTTAAAATTTAATTAATCTGATTTAAAATTTAATTAATCTGTTTTGAAACCAATATTACTTAATTTTAAAACATTGTAGAAATGCATTTTTAACACAGCAATTTAAAGTGTTGACAGCTTGACTGACAGATGGAAGTTTATCTAATGTTGTTGTACAGTGGACATATCTGTAAAAAAATTTCTTGAATATAACATGAGTCCATTTTTTTTCTTTTTTTTTTTTTTTTAATATAATTTTTAACTACCCAACAATCTTAAAAATTTAGGAAAATATTCTCTGTAATTTAATGTTTTATTGAATTTTGAGTACTTTGGCTTTAAATTCACTATAATATGGACATCCATATTTGCAAAAAT
This sequence comes from Acanthosepion lycidas, assembly GCA_963932145.1. NCBI lineage: Eukaryota > Metazoa > Mollusca > Cephalopoda > Sepiida > Sepiidae > Acanthosepion > Acanthosepion lycidas. Next base: position 90,826,464 of record OZ010595.1, read on the forward strand.
TGTCATATATATATATATATATATATATATATATATATATATATATATATATATATATATATATGCACCTCCACTGAATTTTCAATACCTAAAGTCTAAAATTACATTTTAAAAATGAAAAAGCATTCTCGAAGATTTCATTTTAGTTTTAATTGAAAGATAAATGATTAAATTTTATTATTTTCAGTAAATAAAATATTAGGTTGGTGCAAAAATAATGTCGTTTTTGACGTATTTTTTAACGTCTAAAACCGACATTATTTTTGCACCAACCTAATATGGCCCAGTTGGTGGGGCATCAGAATACGCCGACTGCCCCCCTGCAGAGAGTAAAAGTCCCTCAATGGGGCCACTTGTTGGCCGTGGGTGGCGACCCGTAATGTCTGGGGACGGGATCCTGGTGGTTGAGCAGGTTGTAACCCAGGTGTAAAGCAGTCACAATCCTGTAACACACCACTTTGGCCCTTACCTGGGCTAGACGGGCGGTCGGAGGGGCCCGATCCGATCAATCGGCTGGTCATGTCAAACCCCATCATATATAATCCATCCCAAACTTATAACTGACACTCCTCTTCCCAACCAAAACTAACACTTAACCCTAAATATGTGATGGAAGGCGGTGGCTGAGGGTCAATCAATTTGGGAGAAAAAAAAAGGATCTGACACACTTGCTAAACCTTCACAGCCGTAATACTTGGAAAACGGAAACAAAGGAACACGCGTGCTCATAGACTCCTCCCAAAGAGAGTATATCATTCACGTAGCCCCGACATGGCAAGGCGAATGGGTTTCCCCCTTGTCATGTCCCAATACTGGACTCCGCGGTGGGTAGGGAGCAAGAATGATGAAAAAAAATAAAAACAATCAATGGAAAAAAAGAAATCTTCCAAGAGACCACATGTGGATAACGACTCGGAAACAGAAAATGACAGCGAAAACTTTCCACGATTTATTGTACTTGAAGCAAAAAAGCATTAACAGAAATTTCATCATTTAAAATACAAAAAGCAATATCAAATATCATTATACCAAAAAATGTAAAAAAATTACAAAATGGAACACTACTAGTAGAAGTAGAAAAAAAGATATATGCGGACACATTAATAAGACAAAAAAAACTACAAGAAATAGAAATAAAAGCCTACCCACACCAAACCCTAAATTTCTCAAAGGGAGTAGTAAAAAGCAAGGAGCTCTCCCTGTGCACTCTAGAGGAGATAAAAATAGAACTCCAAACTCAAGGAGTTACAAATGTCAAAAGAATAACAATAAAGAAAAATGAAGTAGAGATACAAACTAATACCTACATTATAACTTTCAACTCCCCCCAAATTCCAACAACAATTAAAATTGGATATGAAAGTATAAAAGTAGAACAATACGTACCAAACCCTCTTCAATGCTATAGATGCCACAAATTTGGGCATCACAGAGATTCCTGTAGAAATAAAAGAATATGTGGAAAATGTAATGAAAAAGAACCTGAACATAAAGAAAACTGCCCAAATGAGAGCCTATGCTCAAACTGTTTGGGAAACCACTCTGCTCTTTCAAAACAATGCAGTATATATAAACAGGAGAAAGAAATAATTAGAATAAAATACAAAAAAAATATATCTTTCATAGAAGCACGAAAGGAAGTTAAAAATAACATAAAAGAAAACACCTATGCTTCCATGGCACAAAAAGCAAATAAAATAAACAATGAAGATAAAATAAAAGGTTCAATTGAAATAACAAATTTATGCAAAGAATTAAAAGCTCTCCTTGAAGAATTAAAAACCTTTTTAATTGAACTTAAATCGGATCAAAATAAAACTCAACAATCCAGATCAAATGGAATAAACCCAGAAGAAGGCAAAAAACTTTGGAAAGAAAACGTAGAACAAAACTCCAGCGAACCCTCTTCTTCCCAAACCCAAAATAAGAAAATGAAAAATAAACAAAAAGAAAAAAAAATGACAACAGAGCAAGAAAGCAACCGATCAAGATCTAATTCAAAATCAAGAATCAATATATCAAATGAAAATAAATTTGAGCCTATGGAATATATGGAAATAGAAGAGGAAGAAAACAAACAAAATTCAAAACAAAACCAAAAATCTGACCGAAGGATACCACAAGCAGTTGAAGACAAAGCTTCTAAAAACTCAAAAGATGGAAAAAAACTAGGGAGGACAAATGATATAAACCTAGCAGGTAACTTTACCCCCAAAAAATGAAAGTATAATCATGGCACATAAGATCCTGCAATGGAAATGTCGTGGAATAAAATCTAATTACAATGACCTACTCATACTTATGTCACTACTGTATCCAGCCGTCATCTGCTTACAGGAAACTTTTTTACAAGAAAATGCCAACTTAAAAATTAAAAATTATAAACAATACCACTATAACCACAATACAGGACATAGAGCTAATGAAGGAGTGTCAATAATGATTAGAAATGACATACCGCAAAGTAAAGTACACATTAAAACTAAATTACAAGCAATAGCAACACAAGTGACACTAGATAAAACCATCACAATTCTTTCCATCTATATACCCCCACAGGAACCAATAAATACAACAGAAATAAACAACTTGATGGAGCAACTCCCTAAACCCAGAATCTTACTAGGAGACTTTAACAGTCATAATCCTATATGGAATAGCAAAAAAATAGATACTAAAGGTAAAATAATAGAAGAAATAATTAACACCCATAACTTATGTCTATTAAATCATAAATCCTCAACCTACCTTAATCCCTCCAATGGAACAGAATCGTCAATAGACTCCTCAATAAAATATAACCCTTGCAAATAGTGTATATGTATCTGCTTATAGACATATATATGCATGTACGAATGTAAATATTAAAATACACAATCAGAAATAGTCACAAGAAAAAGCAATCCCAAAAAATACAGAAGATTATGAAACCCAACAGCCTTTCAACCTTTTATACAAAATAACCAACTTAAATTCATAAATTAATAAGGCTTCGGCATAAATTGACCCAAATAGGAGTTGACATGCCGTTAAATCCAACATCCATCCAACCTAATATTTGGGTGTATTTCAGATGAAAATTATATATTGAAATGTCAATTGCTTGATTTTTGTTTTTTTTTTTTTTTTTTTTTTTCTTAAGATGCTATTAAATTTGTAAACAAAACAAATTTATCAGTTTTAAAAAAGTCTTCCACACATGGATTTAAATTTAAGATTTGTGGCATATTTGAATACAATTAGAAAATTTAAAGTTAAATTAATCTCATTTGAAATAAATATTACTTATTTATAGCATAAAAAAAACTATACAAGCATTTCTTAATGGTATGTCCCCTCTTTTTTTTTTTTTTTTTTTTTTTCTTTTTTGATCTTTATTGCTTTATCGAGAGGCCCTCTAGGTGATGACAGCTTTTATAGATAACCAGAAATGATGAAGTCTAAGTGAATACTTTTTTTTTTTTTTTTAACTACCCAGTAATTTTTACAAATTAACATTTTCTCAAGATTTTCTAAAATAAGGGAAAAAAAAAAAAAATTTTTTTTTCTGAAATAATTTAGTTCATGTCAATAGGTTCTGAAAGTCTCATTAAAATACAGGAATTATTTGAATTTTTGAAAGAATTTTCAAATCCATGTGCTTTTCACTGCAAAAAAGATGCTAAAATTTCCTATGATCTTTGGTCCCACTGCTGATACGAAAACAAAATTCTTTATCTTTCCTCTTAAGTTTGGGACATTGTTTTTTCATCATGTTATTTTTTAGCTAATCAGTGGAGGTAGCTATTTGTATGTATAGTGGTTTATATATATATATATATATATATATTCACACATACACACTTTTGTCAAATTTTATTATGCAAGTGACTATTTTAAAAATTGATCTTCAACAACTGATGTTTGTCAAAGTTTCAGGATAAAATGATATGATGAATATACCTGGTTAAATTATACCATTGGTTTATGAATTTGGTAGTGCATAGTAATTGGGAATTCAATCCCTGAACTGGGTATTATATAGACTAGCAATAATTGTGCATTACCAAAAAAGACTAAATGTCCTTAGACATGAACAGTGGAAGAAGAACAACCTATTTCTGTAGATTAAATAAAGAGTTAATGTAGAAGGCTAGCAGGCACAATGAATTGTAACAACAAAGATGAGGACCTTAGTAATTTGGATAATGCCAATCCTCTATCAGTACTTGTCTCTTCAAGTAGCATTTGACAGATTGTACTGTGTTACATGGTACTAGTGACAGAATTGCTGATATCAGTGATTGTGCCAATGTTGTGTCAAGAGATAATAAAGTAAAAAGAAACTGGTAGGTATGGGGAGCTAAAAGGTTAGTTGGTTACTAGTTTGATATGATGCTTGACTGCCCATCTCTTCAAATAATATGATTGGTTGTAATAGATTACCTGGTATAAAAGAGATCTTAACTGCAAATTTATTATACTTGTGACATTTCTGACAATCATAGTCAAGGACACTGAAAGGGAGGGTTGAATTCATATCTTAAATGGAAGGCTTGACTAGAGTGTACCATTTGCTTATTCTGTTTTTAGAATTGATAACCAATTTTTATTTGAAAGGTTCTTGTTGCAGTTGTTTGAATGCTTGTAAAATCTATGTAGTATTAATATTTATCTAAGCTCTGGCTTGTTACCATAAAAAAAAAAAAAAATCCTTTTATACTGTTTTGTTTTTCAGGGAAATCCGGTCCACATTAAAAGAGGAGATAGAAAAAATTAATGAGACCAACCCTAAGTTTTTGCCAGGCCTTGCGATTGTTCAGGTAAATAAGCTTCAGAGAGAGAAGAGAAAAAAATGGAGGGTTGTATAAAAATTAAAAAAGAATAAAATTTATTTGTATCTTTTACAGTGAATTTCCTTAATTTTTAAATATAGCTTTGTCAAATTTTGCTGAGTTTCATAAAACAAATATTAAAAAACATAAAAATGAGAAGCTGGTGAAATTTTAGTAGTCAATATATTTTTAAATTCAACAGTGTGTTATTCTTTGGGTCAGTTATTTTATTTAATATTTCTAATTTAATATTAATATTGGAATTACAAACTGATAATTCTGTTTTTTTTTTTTTTTTTTTTTCATCTTTTTAGATTACAAAGTTTGTGGCTGATTAAATTATGTGAATTTTAGAACTATGTAGCTTTTGATTGAGTTTTAATCTCATCCTCTATAATCTTGTTCAAAGTTACCACTCTGTTTTGAATTTTAATAATTTAATTTGAAGGCTAGAGAATAGATTTGTAATAAAAGCAACACAAATTTGAAAAAGTAATCAAGACTAGAATAAAGGACTAATCCTATTATGAACCGAGTTATTAGCCCTGCCTGAATACAAAGAGCACATTGACTGTAACTTAACAACCAAGACAAGATTGAAATATATATAAATATATATTTCTTCATCTCAGAAATTAAAACCTTTATATTGTCATAATTTTTAACTGGTTTAAGTCAAGTGTAATCAGCACACACACACACACACACACACGTTTCATGAATATTTGCATGCAAGTTTTAGATTTTTTTTAAATTTTGAGGTAAGTTATTGTCTTTGAATTTATTTTGTCTTAATCATTTCATCTGTTGAAGTAAAATTTTTACTCAAAAAATGTAAATTCATTCAAATTATATAATTGCAGAACAAAGTTTGAAAAGTACTTTGATTTGATTTGTTGCTGTTCATGTCAATTTATTTTTTATTCTTTTTTTAGAATGTTTATCTAAAATATATCTCACAAATTTTACAGGACTTATTCTCATAAGTGAAAAGTCCTCTCTCTTTTCTTTTATTGCACACACACACACACACACACACACACACACACACACACGCAATAGGTAAAGATTTGTACTGAATGCTTGTTATTTGCCTTGTATCAAAGTTTTTTTTATTTTTTTTATTTTTATTTTTATTTATTTTTATAGGTTGGTGATAGAGAAGATTCCAATGTCTATATTAAGATGAAAGTCAAGAATTCTGGTGAGATTGGTATGAATGCACAGCATCTCAAATTGCCTAAATCAACTACACAAAATGAAGTGAGTATAGCTTTTTTATACTTAAGTACGTTTTTATATTTTGCACATTTTTTTTTTTTTTTTTTTTTTTTTTCAAGGGGAAGATAAAATTAATAGAAAAAGATGTTTATCTTCAAACAAGTTTGTTGCTTGCTTTTTGCTTTTTGGAAGCACTGCAATATTGTTTCAGTTTTTCAAAAAAGAATCATTGAATGGTGAAAATATATTTATCTCTGAGATAAATTTGATTTGTGAATGAAAACCTTAATTGCTTTTTGTATTTTGGTCACTTGCATTCTAAGTTAAAAGAGGTTTTGTTATTTGCAGTCATTTAACATTATATATAAGTACATAGTAAACAGCTGATTACTATATTGGAAAAAAATATTAAAAAAAAAAATTATTAATCGGTCTCTCCTTCCCCTCTCAGCTATAAGTAAATAGTACAGAAGATTGTACTGTATATAATCTTGCTTGGTGACCCATCTAAGAAAAGGATAGCACTGAATTTAAATCCAGGAAGCTTATAAACAACCAATCTTTTGTTGGACAGAGCACAGCATGTTGTTTAAAATGACTTTGTTGTCTACTATATCCCCTATATGCTTCCAGACATGTTGATAGTGTCCTGCTTCTGGATCCTGGCAAACAAATACAAGAGCAAGGATGACAATGTGCACAACTTTGCTTCATTATAATGCAACTCAAATGCATGTTATAACTTCAAATGAAGTGATGGTCATCTTTTGATTATAGAGGATGACCATACTGACATTGTATGTCAATCTAAAAGTTCATTGTTTTCCTTTTAGATTAAATCTTTTATCTCTTTGTTAACTTGCTGTTAGGTCTTCTTCTGATGTCAGTTAAATATTCAGATAGATTGTCTATATTCCTTTTCAAATACAATACATCCAGTATCTTTATTTTTTTTTTTTTTTTTATCTCAAAGCTATCTTTTCTTTTCTAATTATTGTCTCCCAAGTATCAGTTGATATTTTTCCTTGGACTTTTGAGTGCACGATTTCAACAAAACATGTCTGCTGATTCTGTCAACCTTCTTCTTCCATCCCTGTTGTGACTACCTGAGAAAAGCCAATGGATTATAACAGGAAAGCAACAAAAGACTGAATCCAAACAAAGCAATACAAGAAGATTTTGTCTGAAAACATCTAAATAAATTTCATTATTCCTGCTTCCTCATCCTCTGGTCAATCCCAGAAATAAATAATTCAAACAGGGCACCTGCTTGACAATTCTGATAAACCAAAGAGAAACTTGATTTAATAAAGTCAGAAAAAATATGCTGAGGTTACTATCTTAGCAAACTCAGTATATTTTGTGTTTTCCTTAAGTCAAGAATTTACATTTTTTTTTTTTTTTTTTTTTTTTTTCAAGTCAGGATAAATTTTTCATACATCAAATTTTATTTTAGTATTTATTCTTATAATTGTTCTACTTTATTAGTTATTGCTGTAATCTCTAAGATCCACAGTAAGAATGGATCTTCTAAACTTTATGTAACTTTTATTAGTCTATTCTATTTTATTAATCTTACTGTGCCTAATAAGATCTACAATATAAACAATTCTTTCATCTATCACATAATTTTTATTATTGTATATTATGTGCATAATTTACAAATTAGACTTTATCAAAGGTATGTACCTATAGCAAAAGATGTTGGGTTTAGTGGGTGTTTACTTTCTCGTGTTTCTATAGTGTGGGGTCAGGGAACAGTATCTCAAGTGTAAGTTGGAGATGACTGTACTCTCAAATGGTTAAAATTTTTATTGAAGATTAATTTTTTTTTCTCCCACTTGTAATTTCAGGTTGTGGAGACAGTAATTAAATTGAACAATGACCCAACTGTGCATGGAATCATTGTGCAGGTAAAAGAAATTACATGTCTATTTATTTATTTATTTACAGTTGGGATAATGTCCTCATCTTTTTATGTTCATTACATTTCAGCCATTGTATCATCCAGTCTTCTTCAGGTGTTGCTTTATTTATTTTCCAAGAATATTTAAATATTTGCAATGTATATTTTATGCATTTTTTTTCTCTCTACTGGGTCAACCTATTCGCTCTCTTAGGGGCCACCAACAGAGCAGTGCACTCTGGTGAAGCCCTGAAGGGACCCTTTCCAACTAATGACTGTAGACAATTTTTTATATGAAGGGGGTGCTGAAAAGTTCTCAGCCTGATGAAAGTGTTAACTAAAAAAAAAAACAAAAAAACACACACACATAATCAATAAAAAACCTGATGTTTGATTAGATTTTGGTAAGTTGTGTAGAGCTGAGAATTTTGCAGTACCTCCATATATGTGATGGATGAGATAATTTGCATCTTTGCAAATAAAGTAAAATACAGGATGTCAATCCCCCCCCCCACCTCTATAATTCAATATTCCTCCTCCTCCTCTATTTTCTGGTAATTCATATTTTGTATAAATGAAAACAAAGATTTCAATGCACAAATCTAAACATTTTTGATCCTCCATAATCTCATCAAATGATTTTAAACTCATGTATTGAAATCTTCGTTTATAGTGGGGATTAAATTTTCTTTTCTCTTCAATATCAACTTAGCTATTTCATAATGTCTGCATTAAGGACCAGGAAAAATCTAAAAAAAATTGTTTAATTACAATTAATTCGATTGGAATCATTTGTTCATCTTGATTGGCAAATTTCATAAAAGCTTTTTTTTTTTTTTTAAATAGTTTAGTGGGGAAATTATCACTGCAGATGTCAGCTTCTGTTAAATTATGACCAACTCCTTTTCCATGTTCAGTCACCTTTCCAAGTTGCTTCCAGTGATTGGCAAAAGTTGAATGGCTTAATCTAATTTTTCAATAAATTCTTCAGTTTATTGGTTTATAAGCTTTGTCATTGTCAGTCTTATGATTAAATATTAGACAAGCAAAGTGCATCAATTTAATGTTCTAATGTGATGAGATTCTGAATCCTAAAAGGCTTTTTTAATTCTTACAGAAAATAAATTTGAAAGAATGAAATGAATAAAATTGTATCATTACAGTTGCCAATGGAATCAGAACATGAAATTGATGCCCATGTTGTTACTAACACCATTTCTCCTGCAAAAGATGTTGATGGGTAAGTTGTGTAAATTCAATTATTTTTTTTTTTTTTTCCTTTTAGATTTTATTTTTGTTATAATCCAACTTTTGTTTCTTTGTGAACTGAAATATTTGGACATATGAAGTTTAATTAATTTTATGCCACACATTTTAAAGCACATTTCTAATCAGGAACACTGAGCTCATTAAAGAACAGAATTGTTCACTCAATTCTGTGTGCTTTCACTTTATGCCATGTTATCAATTTAATAAATTTTTCCTTTTAATAAATTTCTGTCCTTAAATTATTTTAATTCAATCTTGTTAATAGATAACAAATCAAATTTCATTTGAACTTTGAATGAAGATATAAAATAGAGGCTTTGGGGCAGGGGGACTACGGGAAGTGTGCATGTTTTTTTTTTTTTTTCTGGTATAGACTTTTTTCCCTCTTTTTCACTCATATTTTTCCCCCTTTCACTTTAAAAGAAAATTTTTTTTTTTTTTTTTTTTTTAAGCCTTCACATTCAGAATGCTGGAAAGTTGGCACTTGGTGATTTGCACGACTGCATTATTCCTTGTACACCTCGTGGCTGTTTGGAATTGATCAAAAGATCTGGTGAGATTTCACTTTTAATTACCAAGTATTGTTCAACATGGAATAAAGAAACTTGCAATGTATTTATAGTAAAAGCAAATTAACATAACTAGGGAACAAATGACACCCACAATCAAAATTTCATTAAAATTGCATTAGAAAATTTAATTCAGTTTTCAGAAATTTTGTAACAAAAGAAAAAATATAAAACCTTTTTCTGCCAATTTGTGGAAATATTTGTTTGAAAGTATTTTTCAGTTAAAAGAAATTTAACTATGAAAATTTAATTGAAATAGATTTAACAAATTTAAAAGTTAACTGATTATTTAAAATTAAAAATAGTGTCTTTATTGCAACAATGACTTTTAAGATCCTAACATAATGGATTCCTTTGATTAAAAACCATCATTTGTCTGAAGAAGTCTTTTTTCATTTTTTGCTCTTCAGTTACCCACCCTTAGTCTGATATATATATATATATATATATATATACATTTTGTATATCATCTTCTATAAATAATTTCATTAATTTTTGACACTTTTCCTTTCACATATATGTAAAAATAATGTATAAGACTATGGAAAAAATAATTTTTTGTTTTGGTATTTAGGCATGAGGTACTATTTTTGACGTGTTGCACTCTCTTTACAAGTTAAGCTATATCTTTCCCCTTATTTTCTATTTTTCCCTTCCTTCATTTTCTTTCACTCTCTTTTTCTCTATTCCCTTTTGATGACACATTCTCTACTTCACTATGCTCATCCGGTATAAATAGGTCAACGTCTGGTCCCTACGACTTCACACATATCTCCTTGAACAGACCTATTTCTTTCTCCCTCTCTTTGCTTTCCTTTCCCAGCCTTGGATGCATATCCCTCTTTTCTATCTTCCCCTCCCTCCATTTTGAATACATCCCCCCCCCCCAAAAAAATTTTGAATGAACATAAATTATGTAGATAAATGGTTTTATGCCTGGTAAAATTCATATCCATTTATTTTTGTGAAAATGTATGATCTGATGAGTTAAAACCATAGTATTGGTTTTAATTAAATAAAATATTAACGTGATGTTTTTAAAGTCTCCATTTTCATAATCATTATTATTTGTTCTGTTATTACATTGAGTTCTATATGGATCTATAGCCTCTTTGGAATGATCCATATGGATTACCAAATATATCATTTTTATATATGTTATTTTTTTTCTAGATACAAATATTTAAGTAAATGCACTGTTTATAATAAACAGTACTAACATTATTTACCAGCCTGAATGTCTGAGAAATTTCATAGAAAATCTTCTCTTACAGGACTCGAACCTGTATCCTACACAGAACCATTGTAAAGTCTGATGTTCTATACTATTTAGCTAAAGAGGAAGCATCTGGTTAGCAAGGTCAAATTACTGCTTTTAAACTACAAATTTACCATGATTACTCTTGAACATTCATATCTGCTCAAAGTGTATCTTAATGTAAACAAGTGCTAACCAAACACTTCCCCTGTAGCCAAACGGTATAGCACATCTGGTTCCATGTAGGATACAGATTCAATTCCTGTTGGAGGCCACATATTTTCTATGAAATTACCCGGACATTCAGACTAGTAAATGTTAATATTGTTTATTTAAACAGCATTTACTTAAATATTTGTATCTATAAAAATGATGTATAAACAATAAATATATTAAAATAATTGTCAGACTTAGTTCATTTCATTGTGTGTGTGTGTATAAATTCTCAAATTTCTTTTACAGCTGTTAAGCAGTATGAATGGTAAATAAAGAATGAGTTTATAAAAAAAAAAAAAATTACCCTCCTAAAAAGTATGGCAAGATAGAAAAATCCACTTGATTACGGTTTTACAAGCTAAGAATAGTAATTGGTAATATTTAACTGAACAGATTTTGGGACACTTGCCCATACCCAAAGTTAAAAAAAAAAACGAAAAAAACAAATAGAAAAATAGGTACATAGTACCAGAAAATCATTTGGTTGACAGACAGACCGACCAACCTCCATGTAGACCCTCTGCCCCAATCTGCCAGTAGGAAAGTGAAGAAGCTTAGAAGACTGGCAGGGATTGAGAAAGAATTTAAAGGGAAGATAAAAAGCTAAAAACAAATAAAATTTCCCAGGTAAGATTTTAGCAGTGCAGAAAGATGGAAGTGAGTATGGTCTAGGTACTTGTTATGGACTTTTACACTAGCCCTGAAAATACCAACCAAAAATGCCCTAATTGAACATTTGTTGTCTTGCACCATAAGGAGGCAGCAGGTGATACACTGTGAAGAGCACAAGATAAGTTTCTTTGCTTTGAAATCTCTCCAAAGATAAGGATTGATATAGAAGGCAAATCGGTCGGGTAAAGACACGAGACGCCAGGGTTTAAAATATCCATAAGGTGGCAAGTAATACAGAAATGCCAAACTTTTTACGTTTCTAAAATTAACTTTTAAGTTCTACCCAGAAATTAGGAAGTCAAAAAAAAAACAAAAAGGGGGTGGATTTAGGAAATGTTATGTGAACCAAAAAACATTTAAGAGAGGATAATGAATGCTGACCTTTGGGCAAAATATTGGCATTTAAACAACTCTTCTTCAGTTGAAGATTTTTTTTTTTTATTTTATTTAAATCTTCACAAGAAATAAATCCCTCTTCTGTCAACTGGCTGTTGTGGCTGAGTTGCTTTGAAGCAGAGGTTAGTGTTGGGGGTAAAGGTTTTGGCTCCAACTCTGAAAACTTGAGAACCTTAAATTATCCCCCCCTGCCACACCTCGGAACAAGCAATGTTTTTCCTTCCATCCTGCTACACTAATATTGGATCAACAAAGAAGATTGGTTTAAAAAAAAAAAAAAAAAAAAATGAATTTGATTGAAACTTGAGACTAGTAATTCATATTTTGGTAATCTCTTCCAAACAGGAATCACATATCTTTTTTTTTTTTTTTACTTTCCTTTCATATGTGAGTGACTTGTCATTACTTGAGCAAGACACTAGTTAAATTAGTAAGAAAATTTACAATGTGGTGAATGAGTGACATTCTCCAGCTAAATTATTTTTTTTTTTTTTTTTTTTTTATGGACAATTATGGCTGTTAGAATCTACATTGTTTATGGATGTTAAGCAATTGACTTTTAAAAAATTAATTTTATTGGAAATATCAGTATTAAATAAGTCTTATGTAAGAACTAACAAAAGTACTCTTAAATAATAATAGCCACTAATTATAATAAGTTTTTTAAAAACATATATATTAGTATATGTACAAGCTTATTTACCTAATAATGAGATCATTTATTCTTGGATATATTCAGTTTGTTAGTCTGACTGCTAATCAATCTCTAGTCAAGTCCTATGATGATAGATATTTGTCATTTTATTTATTTTGACAGCCATAATGATAATGGGGAAAATGTTAACTCCATCTCCCTCTTAACCCTAAATGCATTCTTATCTTTGTGCAATTGAAAACAAGAATATTTTTATTTCATTTTTCTTATAAATGTTTTTACTGGTGATTCAAAAAATTATGCAATATTTTCTTGATATTTTTTTCTCCAGCTACTTTCAGTGACTTGTCCATCTTTGGGCAGATGGTATTAGGGAAATAAGTGTATGACCTTGAACCATCAGTAAAAATACATGCAAGAAAAAAAAAAAAAATAGAAATTATTTCTTCACAAGAAATAAATCCCTCTTCTGTTAAATATTCAAGAGCATTTGCTGCCAAAGTACACTATATATATATATATATATATATATATATATATATATATATATATAATGTGTGTGTGTGTGTAACCCGGATATAAGAGAGTTGTCAGGACCAGAGAAGAAATCTCTTATATCCGGGTTTGGTCTATTTTGTTTAGGTAAGTATGGCTCTAATTTGGGACCAGAGAAAATTTCTCTTATATCCGGGTTACACTATATAAAAATCTTGACATCCACAGACAAACAGTTTGGCTGTATCACAGCTCATCAGTGCAGCGAGACATCCAATTGCTTCAAGCTGGGTTCAAAACCAGACTGATTTGGCAACAGTCAGATTTTTTCCCCCTAAGCCATCAGCGCACACAGTAGAAAAAAAGGCAAATTTTTTACATACTTATTCTGTGAATAAACACGCCAGTGACTGATAGTGCTCAATTTTAGGAAGGGGAAGAACCTTGTAATATCAGTAGTAACAACTATTGTTTACAAATTCACTCTTATCTTCCAAGAGTGCCCAATCCAACCAAATTTAAGCTTTTTGGGTGTTTTATAGTCTTATCCACAGACTGACTATTCATCAGTGTGGCTAGACATCTGATTACAGCCTATCACAGAAGTCTGATTTATTAAATAAGTTAGTAATATTGGAAGTGAATAGTTTTTTTGTTTTTTTTTAAGCAACAGTTATTAGGTTGGTGCAAAAATAATGACGTAATAATGTCGTTTTTTGATGTATTTTTAACGTCTAAAAACGACATTATTTCTGCACCAACCTAATACATCCAAACCCCCAAAATATCTGTAAGCAAAGTTTTGATTGCTGCAACACTTCATAACAAAATTTTGTTTCTTGTGGCCATGAAAAAAAAAAAAAAAAAAATATTAAAAACTAACTCAATAGGGTTATTATATACAATATCTTCTGCTAGATTCCCTTTTAAAGAAACTTATTTTTTTTGTCTGTAGGTGTTTCAATTGCTGGAAAGACTGCTGTTGTTTTAGGCCGTAGTAAAATTGTGGGTGCTCCTATGTCCAATCTTTTACTGTGGAACCATGCAACTGTCACGGTGTGTCACTCAAAAACTGTTGACCTTCCTTCTGTGGTAAGTTTTAAAAAAAACAAAAAAAATTTTTTTCTTTTTTCTTCAACTTTTTGTCATAACATGCTGGTTAAATTTTTTTCTCCAAGTGAGAGGGGATTTACATTTTTTTTTTTTCTTCTTCAATATCCAAAACTTTTTAATTGTTTAGATGAGAGATATGCATGTCTGTGTGATTGAGAAAAATATATATTTATAAATGAAAATAATTGTCTATATTTCTGAGGTGAGGTATTATACTATTTACATTATTCGGACTACTGTCCTCATCTTTGTTGCCATGTTTATCACAATGTTCCAGCCATTGTATGCTTCGACCTTCTTCAGAGCACATGGCACTGTGGATAAAGGTGTTAGTTAGACCCAGTGATAGGACCCAAAGAGTGTGAGTTCAATACCTGGGTAAGGCGGTGGAGAACTTGAGAGGGGAATTAACAGGAAATAACTGATAATTGACATCCATTAAACATGGAACTAGAACAGCCTACCCCAGTGAGCAAAATAAAGGGTTCGGTTTGACATTCCAACCACCTGGAGAAGGCTGGAGTGTACAATGGCCAAAACGCTGTGATAAATATGGCAATGAGGACAATAGTCTAAATAATGAAAATAATTCTTTAATACTGTTTGAATTGTTTTATGGGATGAAATAATTAAACAGATCAGGTTTTCATCTGCTTTTTGTTGCTCTACTATTATTAACCAATGAAAAGAGAATCACCTTTTGCTAAGAAATTACAGTCAATGCTCAATGTAATAAGACCATACCATCACCTGAGTGAGATCGTTGCTGAGTGAAGCCAAATTATTTATTTTTGAGGAGTGTATGGACACATATGAATTGGATCAAACATGGATTAGAATTTGACAATAGGATAAGGAACAAATAGGAAACATTTGTAAATTTAATGTTTCATTTTTAATTAAACTTAAAGAGAAATTTCTGGAAATTAATTATAGGAAGAGAAAGTTCTGGTCTTGTAGTGTGTACGAGTGAGAGAAAAAAAGACAAACGAAAACTTAGCTGGCATGTTTGTCCTCTTAGGAGCTATATCAAGGCAAATTTGCCTTGCTGTGGCCCTTGGGAGTATGAAACATGTCTACTAAAATAAGTTTTCTTTTTGTCTTTATTCATATTGTTTTTTTTTTACAGATATACTCTGAAATATTTACACACACTTTAAATATAAAATAAGGCTTGGCATATTCCCACGGTTCAATCACAGCTTAATGTTATCGCTCGCACTTTGTCTCCAGTTCATCTTGTCATTCTTACCTTGTCTTTATGCAAATGTTTTTTTCGTTTATTTCTGAATTGTTAAAATAATTTTGCAATCCTTAAAAATCGAAATCATTGTAATAGCTTGGAAATTAGAATATTGCATTTGTGAAGAAATTTATTTTCCTCTAAGAAAGTGTTGCTAGCTCTTAGAGATTCTACAGTTTAAGAAAAGTTAAGCAAGATAACAATTTAGAAAAAGCCATGTATTCATAGTTGGTTAAAGTACAATGTTGACTTGTGAGATTCTTGGAAAATTTTCATTACTCGTTAATTTTTATCATTATTTTTCCAAACAAATCTCTTTAAGCTGTTAAAATTTTAGACATTCTAAGAAGACTTGCATCTTCATGCTCTTAACACTATCAAAACTGCCATTCTAAGATGGCATTTTCAAATTTTTTTTTTTTTTTCTTTTTAACTGAAATCGAAATGAATCATGAATTTCACTCGCAATCAGTCAAATTGTCTTCTAAAGTGAACATAATTCCTATCAATTTGCTAAATTACTGATGTGTGTGAAACTTATTTTCTTTTCAATTCATTTTACTGGTAATGAATTATGCTCAGATAATGTTTGAAGTTTTAAAGTTTTCTCTTCTGCAGGTGAAAACTGCTGATATTTTGGTGGTAGCCATTGGAAAGCCAGAATTTGTCAAAGGTGACTGGATAAAACCTGGTGCTGTGGTCATTGATTGTGGCATCAATTCAATACCAGGTTATTATTAAAAATCTTTTTATTTTCTATAATACCATCTTACCTCTGCCCACTTAATTAATTAACTGAAGTGCCATGTAGGAAGATTTTCTCTAACTGGGTTGGGTGGGCATGTCTTTCTTGGAAGAATAACTCCTTCAACCAGCTCAAGATGGCATTTGAGGTTAGCACCATTCATGCTAGTCATCCACCTTTCAGAAAAGTCCTTGAAAGAAAGCCTTTCCTTTCCACCCTGATTTCATCCTTTTGCTAGAGCTAATAAAAAAAAAAAAAAAAAAAAGCAACCAGATGAAATAAATAAAAATCAATCAATAACTTAATTCATCCTCATAAAACTAATGAATGGATCTGGGAAAGATAAACTCATTCACCTCCATCATAGCACACATACAAGAGGCAAATTCAGGAACGAAAGTACAACTTTATTCTTACTCCAGGCAAGACAACTTCTGGGAAATGGCTCAACCCTACCAAAGGCATTGGACTAATCCAAATTTATCAGCATTCGATGTTCTCTTTTTTGTGCAAACCAAATAAAGGTTATCTTAGTCTGTTTGTTTACAACACAAGTCTGTTCAGAGGGAAACGAGAATATCAAGCAGTGTCTGTAAATGCTGTGCCAGGAATATGGCCAAACTGCATTAAACAAAGGTCTAAAAATTACCAATCCTGTAGCCCTCCATGTTTGTTCATGTGAATTTCCAGCAGCCTCAAGTTGTGTAGGGCAAACCATTATACCCAGATTTTTATCCTTCCTGCTTGCTATGTGACCCTCACTAGTCTTGAAGTGAGGAAAGACTGGCCAAGAACTGAGATGCACTAATAGTACCAAAATTTCCTGCATATGCCATCATACACCATGAGGGCTCTTCTATCCACTGATGTGACATGTGCAATATAGCCAATCAGAGGCACACTAAAGTTCCTCCACATGCATTTGTGGCCATTATTCATTGCCTCAGTAGACATTCCTTCTGACTACCTGATGAGTTTGGTTCTTGGTAAGCAAGGCTAACTTGGCCATATCTAGTTAGCTTATCATTATCTCCTGATTTGACAGTCTTCTAGTGACTTTTGTGCTGCTAGTCTCTCTAGATTAAGTTGTCTGCTATAGGTGGCAAAAGACCTGATAGTATCATTAAGGTGTTCCCACTACTTATCCCCAAGCACAGAATCCATCAGTACCCATTGTATTGTTAGGATTTCTGGGACCAGCTGCTACTTTGTTGAATTTCCAAGTCAGGTAATCTAGGCTTACTTATAAGGTTATGTGGGCCTGGACAAACCTGTGGTCTGAATAAACTACACTTAGATAAGATAACCTAGGAGATTCTCCTAGTTGGAGAATATGGCACTGAACCTCGGCTTTTCAAGTCAACTCTACCCGCTTCAGATATTCATTTTTGAAATTTATCAACCAGATGGAGTCTGGTGATTTTTTTTTTTTTTTTTTTTTTTGAGAAACGTTTCTACTCTTATTAGAAACCTTGTGATAAGTCTCAAGCAAGGATGGTATCTCAATCACCCACTAAACAGTTCTGACAATATCACAAATTTATCTGTGCCATGCTGTAGACCAACATTCGGTTATGAACATCATAAAAGTTTGGCCCAGGGCAATTCCCAAAGCTATTCAAATGGCTACCTTATTTTGTAGTAGGCTATATTGCAGGAAATATTTTTTTGAAAGAAATGGATTGTAATTTTTTTTTTTTTTGGCTTGCAGAAATTGTTGATTAAATATTGATTTTTTTTTTTGGCTTGCAGATTTTTTTTTTGGCTTGCAGAAATTGTTGATTAAATATTAAAATCTCAGGAAGCAGATTTTTTAAAGGCTAAATTTCAGTACCTGGGTTTAAATGCAAACATTGCCCCATCATTTAGGTGAAAAAGATGCCATATAAAAGAAATCCCATCATTTAGGTGAAAAAGATGCCATATAAAAGAAATTCTTGAAAGATTGGATACAAAAATATGCATATTTTACCTGTGTTATCTTTTCAGATGAGACCAAGAAGAGTGGAAAGAGACTGGTTGGTGATGTTGATTATCAAGCTGCAAAAGAAGTGGCCGGTTGGATAACGCCAGTACCTGGAGGGGTTGGACCGATGACAGTGGCTATGTTGTTACAGAACACTGTAGAGAGTGCTAAGAATAACCTTAAACAAGCTGTTTGACTTTGTGGTGAAGAATGAAAAAAAGCTGAATAAAATATTTTTCCTTTTATACTCTGCTTCTATTTTTTTTTTCTTTTTATACATATAATACAATACATCTTTTAGTAGTAATCTAATCGATGCTGAATTGGTTCACCTCATTTGTTTCTCCAGGTCAACTGATGATATACTGACTATTAAACACAGTACTAGATTGGTGTTGAGATCAAGTTGCAATTGGGCATGGGCACCTCAAGGCTGTGTGATGGTTAAGCAACCCTGATCCTCAGTGGGTATCCCATACTTCCAGCCTTATGTCTCATCTAAGCTACACTTGAAAATCACTACAGTTGAGTTTCACTAAATTATAAACACCATGCATTAAAATTTCAGCCTTTTGCATTATTTTGAAATTTATCGACAAGGTGGAGCAGTGATTTTTTTTTTTTTTTTTTAGTTAAAAGCACAAACCCTTGGAGAACTAAAATCATTTACTGAAAATAAATGCAATAAAATTGACATCTAATTAAAATGTTTTTTAAAGATATACATTATGTATGGACACCTGTCTTCAGAAATTTTTCTTTGTGCATAATTTTTTAAAAATTTTAATTACAGAATTTATGGAACTTAATTGTATCAATTCCACCCTTTTTAAGTAAGAATCAAACAAAAGCTCAATACACAGCAAACATCAATATTTTAGTAAGAATGCGGATTTGTAATTATGGCTGTTCATACATGACATTAAGATAAGGGCCATAACTATGGTAAATCTAAAACCAGAAACTATCTAAAATCCAATAAAAACAGATACAGAGAGTATTTAAGTTTCAAGATTACTGGGTTACAATATAGTTTCTCATTATTTTCATGGCTAAAAACCACACAGAACTATATTTTTTTGAAGATAACACTGCAGTGGAGTAAAAAGAAAAAAAACTTACAGGTAATTTGAAAGATTTTTTAAATACAAAGTATTTTTAATCTACTAGCTTGAAATTAAAAGTAAGCTAAGTTTTTTCATTTTTAAATTCATTTTAAACCTTAGGTTTTTTGTTTTTTTTGTGATGGTGCCTACATCAATCTAAGATTCACAAAGAAACAATTCACACAACTTATGAAAATTTGGATGCATTAAAGACAAAAACTAGACAGAGACTCAGCTAAAACATTTATTCATAAACATCTTTAGGCTGCTTCTTCCTTTGTGTTTCTGGTGTAAATGATCTGTGCATGATGTTTCGACACAAGCTTGATCTTACCTGGAAAAGAAAGAAAAGAGAATCAAATCAAAAAGTGCATTAGACAAGCTAACCTCAAATACTTTTATTCTGGCTCTTGATAAAAAGTTGATATTTCAACAAATTCAGATGCCAAATCAATTGATAATGTCAATCAGCTTCAATTGCACCATTAATGTAGGTATGACATACTGGGATCAAAAGAACTAGGAATAAAATGGTAGTTGACCACAGGCCACACACTATTTTCAGATACAGAAAACACCCACACCCACACTCCAAAAAGCAAGAGTTTAGATGCCAAGATGCAAACAACAGAATTTGTCCAGGAAAGTCGTTTCACATAAACAGCAACTTTTTAGCTAAAGCCTTATCTGGCAGATGATCAAACAAATTATTTTTCAGATTAGCCAAGATGATAAACTAGTGTCAATTAACATACTCCTTTATAAGTTGTATGAAAAGTGTGCACTTACCCATAGAATGCAATTCTCTTAAAGCCAATTTAGCTAATGAGCCTCTGATCTTTAATCTTTCACTGACAACAGAGGGAGTGATCAATTTGTAACTGGTCACCTCTTT
The DNA here is from genome assembly GCA_963932145.1 of Acanthosepion lycidas. NCBI lineage: Eukaryota > Metazoa > Mollusca > Cephalopoda > Sepiida > Sepiidae > Acanthosepion > Acanthosepion lycidas. Next base: position 90,847,003 of record OZ010595.1, read on the forward strand.
ATAGAGTTTGTCATATGTAGCTTTGTCAAAGAACACCAAATTGTTCAACTTGTCTCTGACTTTCCCTTTTGACCACTTCTGCAAGACAAAAAAAAGAAAAGGAAATTAGAAATTCACAACCAAGATATAATTCGAACACTAAAGCTTTCAGCTAAAAAGGCCAAGTAAATAACTTCCAATAATTTTTTGTAAAATACATCTATAATATTAGGTTGGTGCAAAAATAATGACGTAATAATGTCAAAAAGGAAATTATGCCATTATTTTTGCACCAACCTAATACCCCACCATTATATATATATATATATATACACACGCACAAGGAGCAAACATCTAACAAAAGAAGATTTTACATCTCATGAAATATTATGGCAGTGAATATGCAGATCTTTATAAAAATCTACCACATCAGATACATTTACACTGCTGTTTTATCTCTTCACAGAACCCATCTCTTATCCAGCAAAGAATGGTTCTAGACGCCTTTTACAGTCTTCCATGCATGATTAAAAAAACAAAAACAAACAAACAAACTGAGGCTGCATGATGTGAAAATCTCCCAAACAAATTGTAAGTCATTTGGTATTAAAGTGTGTAGTTTAGTATTATTGTTCTAATAGAAATTTATGCCCTTTCTCAATTGATTTTTTTTTTTGGTACTTGTTGGAACTCTTAGGATTTAATCCTTTCCCAATCTAGTCAGTTCTTACACTTTTTCAAGACCAGTATTTGGCACAATTAGAACTTGTTCATGCAATCTCTTGCATCATACAAGACTCCTATGAAATTATTTTGCAAGTCACTATTTCTAATGCACAACTTTTCCCAACATCCCCCCCCCCAGATATGTAAAAATAGTTACCTTCATGAAAATGTAAACAGAGATAGCATGATGAAAAAGACGCCGAACTTGACGAAAACAAGTTTTTATTGTCTAATGTTCATATTATTATTGAAGAGGAAAGTATTTTTTTTTTTTACATTTTTCTAATCGCTCATAGCACGTCCGAAATTTGTTAAAAATCTTGTTTTTTTTTGTTAAAAAAAAAAAAAAAAAAAAAAAATGAAAATCTGACTGATATTTTAAAAATGAATTTATTTTTTTTGTACTTAGCTTTCATCTTTATGTTTACGATGCTTTATGGAAAATATAAAGAAATTAAAAAATAAGACTTACGAGTGAGATTAAATTTCATAAGAAAAAGGTATAATTAATTTATAGGTACCTTTCTTATAAAATACTATAATTTTATGTACATTTACTGTGTTATTTGTATTTCCATTCATTTTATTAATTTTGATATTTCATTTATGGAAAAATGTCATAACCGAGATTAATATAAAAATAAGATCATATAAATTAAAGTTTAGCAGTAGTTAAATTTCATAAGATGATACTGATACTTATAGGTACCCTTCTCAGTTGAAATTGAAAAATCAAATTAACTTCTCCATTTGTGTTTCGCAAAAGTAAAGGCCTTAACAGCGGAGAACAATGCTGAACTAAAATAATGCAACTAAATTGTATTCTGGTTGGTCTTCCATACTTTATAATTACTGCCCGATTATAAGCACAAAAATTACATTTTTTAATTACCATGGCTCTTCTGATTGGTCCAAACGATACAATTTTCAAAGTGCTAGACAATGACGATCTCATCTGGACACCTTGAAAGGTTGATGTTGCTTTTAACTAATGCTATATTTTTAAAAACTTAAATGTAAAAATCTATTATAATTAAAGAAATAACAAATAATTGTATTAAAAATACAATTTTCATTGAAAAATTTTTTTGCTTTCAGAAAATATTGTCCATATTCATAAAAACAACTGAAAACAAATAAAAGCATTTGAAATTAATGTTTTATTGAGTTTTGTATGTTACAATTCAGAGCTGATTTTCAGGTACGTTGGCTCCAATTAAATAAAAAAAAAAAAATTTGCATTCTTCAAAGACTTGTGCTTTTAACTATTGTAATCACTAAGCCCTGCGTGCTCGAATTTCTAGAGTTTTTTTTATAAAATTAGTTATGTATATAAAAAAATATTTCTGCCATGACTTTAATAAAAGAAAAAAAAAAAAAAAAAAAAAAAATAATGAAAGAATCAATGCAAAATGGACATGGCAAGTGCACACACACATGCATTATTTAGAAGGTGGTGTAAAATAATTTAAGTACCTTCTTTTTAGCTTTACCACCAGAACCTCCTTCCTTCTTTTTCTTTTCGGGCTGTTTGCCCGATTTACCTCCTTTACTGTCTGCCTTCTTGGGTGGCTGAAATGACAAGTGAAGAAAAAATTAAAACTACTAAATACAAATTGGTCAGGAAAAAAAAAAAAAGTTTTTGTAAATCCTTCCCTGCTAAGCTCCTAACTATGTCTATCACTAAACCAAATCACTGCATTTTTACAAATTTTAATTCTGAAAATGAAAACAAAAGCATGCTTCCTAATACAATGGTAAACAGGAAAAACCCCAGAACCAAATAACCTAATTTCTAACACTGATTTAATTTTTTTTGGGGGGGGGGGGGGTCACTAAACAAAAACTATGCACGTTAAAAAAAAAAAAAAAAAAAATTTTTTTTTACATATTGTGTCTGCTCATTACTGCTGCACACTATTCCAATTTCCAATGTTAATTTGCCCCCAATTTTCACAAGAGTTTATGGAGGCATGTTCCAAAATCCAAAGCATCTGGCCATTACATCATAAATGAAAAATCACATAGCTTAGTCCCCTAATCTAAATTAATTTTGGTATCTAAGCAATCCCAGCACCGCATCTTCTCAAATCCCTTTTTGGAATTAGCAAACAGCTGACTTCTTGCATTCTACTTGATCGCAATCACAAACTTGAACCCCCCCCCCCCACTTTCCCTTTATAAAAAAAACAAACGGCAGTGAGTCAAATATGTATCTACTAACTTAAGTAGTGCAAAAACATGTACTAGTTTGAGACAAGCACTCTAGAAGCAGTCATCAAAAGGACATGGTTCTATGATCATTAGTGATAGTTGGTACGCCGCTTATAAAGACCTAAAATGATCTTGGGTACAATCACAATCTTGGTGATTTACAATACTACATGAATAGTTCGTTATACTCACAAACAATACGGGATATAGATGGCTTCATCTCAAGCGTTTTACGAATGGGGATTATTCAGAGAAAAAAAAAATGTATTTGAAAATTAAAAGGCATAAGTAATTTTAAGTCGCGAATTATAGGCTTTTACTAATATAAATTACCCTACTACCGGAGTTTTAAAATGTGTAATATCATTTAGTCTACGAGTCTTTACCAAAAATGGCAAGCAACAGTTATTTCAATATAAAATATTTTAATTGACTGCAGATCGAGCACTCGCATGTCAAAAAGAAATTCAAAACACTATAAAAAAAAAAAAAAAAAAATAGTTATTGTCCTATGAAAATAGACAAGAAGTCTCTTAAAAAGAACAAAAAAGCTTAGTTTAAAATATAAAAATCTTAATTATCGCAACATGCATTCATTTAAATAAACGAATAAAACGAAGTGTATGGGGCGGGTGAGAGAAAGGTCCCGATCAATTATCTGTTCAGTACTTCTTAGAGGATTCACAATCATTGAATATCTTGTGAAGAAAATATCATCCTTACAGACAAATCATTAAATCGGGAATTTTAAAACAATTTTAACTTGTATTCAACCCATTTCCTAAATTGTCAGGGTGTCTAAAAAGTGATAGCAAAACACTAACAAAAAGAAAAGAAAAATTGAAACTGGATGCTGTAATATAAAGAACATGTCCAGATTTCGAGTTCAGAAATTTTAACAGCATGGGTGATAATACTAAGTAAATTTCTTTAGCCGGAAGCGAAAAATAAAATAGCCAATTCTACATTAACTATATATTGAGTATTTAGTTTATTTATTCCTAACATGAATAACTGTAAAATCTCAAGTCTGTTTTGTTTCATAATTAAGTTGCAAACGAAATCTAAACTGAATTCTACTTCAATTTTTCAGTACAATAAACCACGTGTGTTTTTTAGCAAATCATTTTTACATTTCTCAGTGAAATTTAAAACAAGTCAAGCCATACTTACGACAGTAACTAAAACACAAATATGTAACGCAAAAATACTGAAAACAAACCATAATTTGAAAGAGAAATCAACCGCTTTAACTAAAATAAATTTTTCCATGGCCGGTCACAATCCGCCATATTGCCCATGATAAAAATGTCAAGAAACGTGCAATGTCTACAAGTTTGAGTATTTTCATAAATTAAAACTAGATTTTCAAATATAAACATAATATATCCAAGTTAAGCATATTATCTGGTACAAAATTTAACATTAAAAATAAATATTTTTGCACTAACAAAGACAAAAATGTGAAATAAAACCGGAGCTAAACATACCATGATTCACTAGACACGAGGTAACTGTAGAAAGAGAGAGTCTTTGCGGCTGCGTCAAATACCCGTATGTTACAAAAGGCAAGTCCGCACTTAACGGAATTATATTGAATATTTAATTGAAATAATTATCAAAAAAGTGAGAAAACTTATTTTGGCATTATTAAATTTGAAAATAATTTTAATTGTACAAAAAATTCTTGTACCTTCAAAAATGATATAAATTTCATTCACGCTGCTAGTCCTGTTACCTCCCTTGATGCGGAGGACAAGTTTGTCGGCATAGCTATGGCGATTGAGAAGTTCATAACTTGCGAACACGTTTGATTCAGAAAAGTGTTTGTAAGTAAACAAGGTTAATATGTTAGTTGTTTTGGATTTAAAAAAGACAGTTTATTTCTTTGCAAAACGTTTCTGTTTAATTAAAGTTGAATCCATGCAAACCATTGAATTATCTTCTAATAAATGTTTTTAAAGACAAATTTTGTTTTTAGTTTTGAAAGCTTCAGTGGCCTGTATTTTTATGGTGATAATATTTTAAAAAATAATTTTGTCAAAATTTTTCCATTTTATCTTTTAGAAATTTTATTTATTCCACTCCCATTTGTTGTTTTTAGTGAAGCAGCACTTGTTGAATCTCTGAAAGAGAGTGTCTTTCAAGTTAGGAAAAAAAATGATTTTGTTCCACTCCTTGCAACAAGGAATATTAGAAAAGAGAATTGAAAACATGCTGTGTGTGTCCAAGACACAAAAAAAGAAATTAGCTAAGAAGGATAACTAGAGCAAGACCAGACTTAAGAACTTCAATCCTGTTATATTTTTTCTGCATAATCTTGTGCTTGTCTTATTACTCAAAAACCGAGTGGATTTGGAAACACTTCTTAGCTTATCACACCAATACTTGAGTTGTACAATAACAATATAATTTTTCAAATTACAATTTTATTTTCTACTATATGTGATCACATATAAAACCTTCCTCCAAATTAATAGAATATAAATGGAGTTAGTCTAGATTACAACTACTACTGGTAGTCCATGACATCTGGATAAATAGCTTATACCTCATCCTCACATATAAAACATGGGAGATAGTGTTTTTCCAGTCATTTGGAGGGTGGAATTTTATGTATCATCAAATATAATATTATTACTTGTCAGTTTTTTTTCTGTTAAAGTCTTATTTAAAAAAATTATAAATTAAGTTTTTCACAAATCTGGTATTGTTCCAAACTAAGCTTTGTAAATCCTGTTAATACAGATTATGTTAGATATCTTTAATCTGACACCACTGGGTCCTGTGGGATGATGAATTTATGATTTTGTTTGATTTGTTACAGGCAGGGATGGATTATCCTTTAGGCAAGTAGAAGCTTCAGCCTAGGGCCCAGGGCCAGGTTATCCTTTAGCCAAGTAGAAGCTGCAGCCTAGGGCTGGGTTATCCTTAAAGGCAAGTATAGGCTGCAGCTTATGGCCAGATTATCCTTTAGGCAAGTATAGGCTGCAGCCTAGGGCCCAGGGTCAGATTATCCTTTAGGCAAGTAGAAGCTGCAGCTTAGGGTCCCTCAAGCTTTTATTTAAAGCAGTCATTTTAATTTTCTAGATGTTGAAACTTCTAAATAGTTTAATAAACTGAAATGATATCAAGATGAAAAACTCATTTATTTTGATTGTTTTATTGTTATGATGCTTGTTATAATTTCTAAAAAAACTATGGTCGTGTTGAAAAAAATGTGCTAATTTGGTTTGCGATAATTAGTAAAATAGTGGTATTTTTTTTATTGACAAACAAAAGATAGCTATTCTAGTTGAAAGAATTTGCAATAAGGTTACTTATATTCAAGACAGGTATGGACAAGTTAGAGGATGACTCTTGTCAGGGTGGAGGGGGTCTATAATTTCATTAGCCTAGGGGTCCCAAAAGGTCATAATCTGGCCCTGATTACATGTTACTTGAGTTGGTCACTTCTAGTCTAATAGCAAACCACCTCATACTGTCAATCAGAACAAACTGGATAAAAAAAAAGAGAGTGGAATTAATAGTAATATTACTATTAGCTGTTTCCTTATCAGGAAACATTTGGCATTCATTGTTATAACAACCACTGCTACTTTCACTTGAAATTTATAATAACTATTAAAACAATTCAAATATATTTCTCAAGTCCAGTAATTGTTATTGCTCTTTCCAGTATTGATACAGGTTTTAAATTTCTCAAGTGATGTGGTTTCCGTTATTTGGTAGAGTACTTTGTTTATGATTCTGTACTGCCAGGTTTGAACAGTTATGCTCTTTGCTCAGACCTTCAAGCTGCATTCACTCAAAGCCATTTTTAATCTTTGATCTGAGAAAGCAGCTGTATCCATCTGATAATTTAGATATTTTTCAATGAAGTTGGTCTCATATATGATGTTCAGATGAAAGTCTCAATTTGACAAGGCTATTTAAGAACGTGAATTAAGTTTTTAGGTAATGTCTTGATTTTGTACTAATTTTCAGTGTTGGCTAAATCTACCCCTAGCACATTCTATTGTAGTTCAATTTCCTTATCTCAGATACAAAATTTATTATAACTGATACAGACTCCAACGTATATGAAGTGTTTAGTATTTAATAATTCCACTAATTCTTGAATTTTAATGATGGATTTAGGATAAGTACCATCACTTTTTTTTAAAATTCCAGATTATAGTGTCTGTTTTGGAGAGGTTTATCTTGAGTTCTATTTCTTGAAAAAACTCGTGTTGATTTTCCATTCAAGATCATTCTTATCACAACTAGGAATACCTATATCATTAACATAGTGTAGCTGTCACGCCAAAAATGACCCACAGGAACAGGGCAGTCGTCCTTGTCAGCTCCCTCAGCCCCAACTGCCAAAACCTTCAGACACACTCATTTTATAGACCATGACTAAGCAGCTGATTGGTTAAGTGGGAGAGTTTTACATATGCCTAGGGGGCATTCCACCAACTTTCCCTTCCTCCAACTGCTCTGCGACCCCCATATGCATGCAATGTATGGGCATTTTCGGGCATGATGCCGTGTATCTTGCTCACGACAATCACACATAGCACACCTCATCATGAGTACATTGACATCAGGAGGTAAAGCGAGAACACTTTTTGTTGCTGCATAGGGTAATGCTCAAATATCAAAGGAACAGTGGCATTCAAAAATACTAGCGGTAGCAATAAAATTTCCATTAATGTAGTTTTCTGGGGTTTTTTTTCTCTAGTACACAAAATTTAGTTAATCCTGTTTAGAACTTCTCTTTTTCAGTTTGGGAAGAAGCTGATGTCACTTGGAAAAAATAATGAAGTTTGAGTAAAATAGAAAAAAAATAATGGGGACCTATACCCAAAAATATAAACTAAATAAGAATGTTAATAAAACCAACTTTTCTGCAAAATATAGATCTAAAAAGAATACATCAATAAAACCAGACTCTACAAACCCTCTTTACAAACATACAGCAATGAAACCTGATCTCCTACAAACTGATTTCTTACAAACAATACATATTCTATTCATACAAATCTATTCAAAAAATCTTCTCGGAATTAAATAACCCATGGAAGTTGATATGCTGTAAAACAAACCCAAACTGAAGTACAAGTAAAATAGAAAAAAGTAATGAAGTACAGATAAAATAAAAACACTGATAGGTTACAGCTAAAATAAAAATGTAATTTGAAAGTTTTGTGCCAAAAAGTATATTATTACTACTTCTTAAGAGGAGATGTGGATTTTTTTTTTTCTGGAAATAAGTTTTTGGAACTTTATCTTGAAAACTAGCCAAAACATTAGGGAGGAAACTAAGTCATTGCTGCTGTAAGTAGCATCATTGAAATAGTAGTGGCAGATTGTTGTGACAACCCAGATAACTTGAATTTATGTTTCATCATACAAACATTACAAATGACCAGATTAGCAACAGTCAATGTTTAATAATGATTCTGATATTCCATATTTTCTGGAGAGTGTAGTGTTCAGCTATTTCCTTTGACTCATACCCTGAGGCCAGTTTGTACTAATTTCAAATTTGAATTGATGAGTTTTGTCAATGAACAAATAAAACAGTGGGATTGTGTCAGGTTAAGTGTATGTTTGAGTGACTGTTTGGCTGATTGATTATTTTTCAATTATTTTAATGCTGCATTAATTTTATCCATTTAATTGATATTTCTACCACAAGGTAGGATTGTGTGTGTATGTGGGGGGGGGGGTTATTACTAACATGTTTTTGTTGTGTTTTTTCTATATAGATATCTTACACTGTAAATACACATTGGTGTCTAGATTTTTTTAAATTGTTGATTTCCCTTCCCCTGCCCCACACACAATGACAAATTGCACATACAGGGACTAGTTACGGCTTCTAAAGAATTATGGTGATTGTCGTAAGAATGTGTTTGTTTACGTTTGTGATTGTGGCTAGCTTAAAGGCAGATTAAAGATCAGTCTTCCTCATTCCCTTTTGTCATTGTGTCACATTTCTTATATAAACATCTCTATCTAAATATTTTTGGCATTTGAAGGAAATGAATAAAACACCAAAAGTAAAATAGAAAATTATAAACAAAACTAGAACTTGTAAAACTTGGGATGATCCATGCCCTTTATGCCTACATGAAAAACTACGCATTATTAAGTTTCTAAATAATAAAAATCTATTAAACAATAGACAGGAGTTAACGGTTTTTTGCCGACATCATCAAATTTTTGCATTGAATAATTAGCATAAACAAACAAAATAATTTTTAAATTCCATAGTCCTAATAAATAGTTTAAATCCCCTACAAAATAAGATAACCCTTTATGAAGTCGTCAAAAAACAAATGTTAGTGATTTACGATAGATTTTATGTACACAAAACCCTTTCAGAAAAAGATAAAAAATAAAATAAAAAAATAAATAAATCTCCATAGACGCTTAACCAGACTGGACGATGTCATCTTCCACTTTAAATTTAGGCACTCCAACCTTACCCTGACTTGGCGTCTCTGAATGTAACTGAGATATTGATACAAATTATTAACACCATACGCCCCTTTCCTTTAAACAATTGCTCTAGCTGTTACCATAGAAATTTTGATTTCAATAATGAATTTGCTTATAAAACGCGTAAACCTCAGAAATAAGTTATTCCAAAAAAATTTCACTTGAAGATGGAACAGAGCTTAGTACTTTAATTCAATTTAATTAAAATAATTATATTGAAGTGTTTGGCTCGTTTTGAAATATGAGAACTCTTATGTAGCATGTTGGAATCATATTTTTAAATAAATAATTATATATATATATATACATATATATATATATATATATATATTTCTAACTCACAGGGTATGTAGTTTGTTGTGTATCTTGTTAAATTATGTTTCTTCTCTCATAGGAAATGATATTGTCTAGTGTATAACATTGTAGCCAATTTACATCCATATGACATCTGGATGTCGTCTATGATTCTAAATCTCTTACATATGATTGCTTCTTAACTTTTGTTTTTTCCCTTACTTTGAACTTAGCATAGGCCATTCCGGTTGGTTGATCTGAATAAAGACAAAACAAACTCTGCTATAATCTCCTATCTTTTCTTTCTTATTCTTTTTCTTTTCTTATGAAAAGAGGGTGTATATTGTTTTTAAATCTCAATAAATTGTCTACTCACCAGTTATTTACTAATGCCTGATGAGATGTGTTAATATGCATCGAAACATGATTGCATTTGTGTAGTGTTTTTATGTGTTTTTGATGCAATATCCTAAAATAAAAAATATTGTTCTACTTTTGTATTGAGCTCTCCTTTAAATTGTAGGTTACGAACGTCGGAATTGGATTCTATTTATTCTCATTTTACATGGAGATATATATATATATATAGCAAGAATACATATTGAAGGCAATGTGGTGGACAAGTGGCTTTGTGGTTATTTGGGCTTACAGCTCTGTGAATTTGTGAGAGTTTATTACTGGGGTATATAATTTTTTTGTTTAGTACAGAATATATGTTTTAATTCATGATCTTCATTCACAGATTTTATATTTTATATGCAAATATCCTTAACATTGTACTAATCTTTTGAAAGTGTTTAGCATTGAATTTATTATGCTCAATCAAAGGAATTAAAAAAAAAAACTGCTTCTTTTCAAAGCATGTTATCTACAAGTTTGAGAAAATGTTTTCTCGTGGAACATGTAAAGATAATAAGAAAAACATTTACATGGGAGATTTTCAATAAAGAAATATATAGGAACCTTTAGCAAAAGCTTATGACTCAATCAAGCTGAGTGTAATAATTCCAGCCTAAAATTCAGTAACCTCAAACCTTATTGCTTCTGGGATGAGTGATCACTTAGATATATTTGGTACTGTAAGCAACTACATGGATGACAAAGTTTGGCTAATAAACTATAACAAACAGTTTATTTACCATTTAAGGTATATGAGAATAAATTGTTTTCAATCGTTATGAGTCTACCGATTGAATAGAATTTTATTATAAACAATTGTCTTGTAAATGGAATTTTTAAAGCATTCTGAATGTGACAATAAGAAACACTACCTGCCAAAAAAAAAGTGAAGTTTGGTTGAAAAATGTAGGAAATCCGATCTCATATATAAACGAACACACACAACCTGAGTTTTATAATAAGTATAACTCGATATGAGTTGTCCCCCTTTCATTCTTGTGATGCCTCTTAATTGTGTTTTCTAATTGATTTCATGCAAAAACAATTGTGTTTTTCCAATTTTTGGCGCTTTTAGAACCACCACAAGGTAATTTTACGTAGTCCTGTGAAGTTTTGTTGAAATCGGTTGAAAAATGTAGGAAATCCGATCCAATATATAAATGTATAGACACACACACACACACATTCTGCGTTTTATAATAAGTAAAATTGATTATTTTGAGTATTTTTTTATTTATTAATTATTCATTGCTGACTATTATTATTATTATTATTATTATTAAATTGTGGTTATATGTGCATTTGTAGTTTAATTTGTTTATTATTTATTTAATTTGGATGTTTTATTTGTTTTTCCTTTTGGTGGTTGCTTATTTTGTTACTTTGTTTAATTTAAATTATTCACTTTGTTATATTATCTGTTTTATATATATAGTGTTATATATTTGCATTTTTCTTGGTGCTGTTTTACAAGATATTTGTTTTAAGTCAACTTGCATTTGTTCATACCTATATAAGTATCTAGTTATAGCTGTCTGTTCATTATGTATCTATCGCAGTCTGTTCATATCTTTCTATCAAAGATGAGACAGTAGCTAGCAAAATAAAATGATTAAAACATTTTACAATTGTAGAAAATTGCTCTCAAAGATTTGATTCTGGGTTACTCTTCATGTTTATCAATGACTGAATATTTTGTTTAAGATTTTGTACTAGTTCAATTGATACAATGGCATTTGTGTTACTTGTTAATTCTCAGTCTGACTTTGTGTGTCATAAATATTCAAAGTTTGTAGTTGTCATGAAGAAGTCCATTCTGATATCATATTTCTCTATTATATTAGGTTGGTACAAAAATAATGTCGTTTTCTCACATAAAGTTGAATATCAAAAAACGACATTATTTTTGCACCAACCTAATAACTCATCTCTTGCATTTGACATTTCATTAAATAAACAGAAAACTAAATTTTGTATTGTTGATATTACAGTATTTCAGCTGATCGATTCTGCAGACTTTTTCAGATGTATAAACCATCAGGTAAATCATTTTATTCAGATACCATCTGACAAACAGCATTCTGTCTATCTAATACACTGACTTGCCTCTTTCTATTGGCATAACATCAACCACTGCAATCCACATTGTTCAGATGATTCTAATTTATATATTGGAGGTGGGTACAGATTGGGCAAAAATAATAAAATTAGCAACACAATGAGTTCCATTGTTCAGATAATTTTGAGAATATTCTTCTTCTCAAAGTTATAAACAATAAATGGTGTTAAAATTTGTTGATTATGTGTTATTGATGATTCATCAGTTGAAGGAAAAAAAAAAGTGAGGCTGGGTATGTCTCATCTGTCCTTGCCTCATTTACTGGGTGGGGCAGAAGTAAGAGGAAAGCAAATAACAACATAAGAGAAAGAAGTAAATATTTAGTATAAAACAACAATAGTGACTCGGCAAAGTTAAAATCATTTAGTCACACTCCACATACTCAATCTATATCTGGCATATGTTCCCAACATTTTTTTAAAAACTAGAAACGGAATATACAGTTGAAAACCAATTTTTTGCTGAAAACTTTTGTATACATCAGATTGGGGGGGGGGGCTGCTAAATTATTTCGCTCTTTGTTCAAAACACACACACACACAAAAACACATAGTAAATTCTAGTCAACTGAGACATAAAGGGAATAAAACAATAGTAGCTATCTACCACATTATTTTACAAACAACAAATAATTTAAATATGTATTTTTGAGATTTTGTATAAAGTATTTTGTGTATGGAATACAAAAATGTCTTTCTTTTAATTCATTTAAAAATAAAATTTTATTATTAAATCAAATTTAGAAGAAAAAAATCTTTTGAACATTGAATTTTTTTCAAGCTTTTGATTTAATAACATACTGAACTACCATTTAGTTAATGTTCATTGATGTTTGAAAAAATTGTGTGCACCCTGGCTGTTGATTTTAGAGCTCCAATTTTTTATGCTAGTTGTATTGACTTGTGTTGGATATTATTTTTTTTTTCTGTGAATAGCAATTTTCCTAGAAAGTAATGAATTTTCATGTGGCCTTAAACTTTTACAGGATTAGAATTTTGAATACACTAAATGACACACACAATTGTATCCATTCTCTAAAAAGCTGCTTTTAACTGACATTACTGATTGAAGTTGAGGAATTCCTTAAAGACCAACCAAACTTTCAATTTGGTTTGTCCAAATTGGTCCTGTTAAATGAAGGAAATTCTAAATATATTTGGATTGTTTTGGCCTTGTAAGATAAATAAATGGCCTCAGTAAATCTAATTACCTAGCAGCATTAGATTATTTTCCTATAAATTTCTGAAACCATTTCATAATGTTATGATAAAAATGACAAAAAAATGAAAACTGGTCCAAATGAAGCAATGTGTAAAAAAAAAAAAAAGTCATTGGGATATTTTAAAAACTTTTTAATAAATATGATTTGATTAAGATGCTTGCTGTATAATTGTGGTTTGACAGTTTTATTTGTAATAATTGCAGCATTGTAGCAAAATGAATGATATTGTATAGCTGGCTGGGCCAACCAGTGTGATTGATTTGTTTTTTATGGCTTATCAACCTTTTGCAGGTTATTTAAAGCCAGAAAATATTTTTAGATTGTAAGAATGTTTTGGAGATAAGGATTTACTGATACAAGTCATGCTAATTAACCCTTAGCTGGGGGAGAAGATACTTTTCCCAAGGGTATGTGCATCTAAGTGAATATGATGAACTCTGTGGGAATTGGAACTCAGCTCTCCACTCTACAATTACTATCTATTATCCATTACACCTGCACATCCAAGCTTACAGGACTCTTTATTCCCAAGTGGTCACTCATTTATGTACTGACCAGACTCAACATTGCTTAACTTTGATGATCACATGAGAATCAGTGTGTAAGTGAATATAACGAACCTGACTGGAATTGGAATTCAGCACTCCAATTTCCAATTCCAATCCATTATCCATTACAGCACCTGGTATTCCCAAGTGGTAACCTATCTGGATACTGACCAGGCTTCATGTTGCTTAACTTTGGTGATCATAGGAGAACCAGTGTTTATATAGCTATAAGCCCCAACTAGTGTGAATAGCTAATTTAGTTTTGGTAGCATGATAACTAGCATTCTACACATTTTGTTGCATCAGTTTTGAATTGAGTGACATTTTCTTTAAAAATTTGATATCCAAGTTCTTTGGAGTTCTACAAATATCTATATCATATCATTATTTTGTCAGTTTAGTTTAACGAACCTGATACAAGTCCATAAATATAGTGAACCTATGAAGATAACACTACAGTAGTAATGATTTGCTGGACTAGTCTAGTAATCATTGCTCTATGAGAATTTTCTATGATGTCCATTAATCATTAATTTTTTTCACCTGTTTTTGAATAAATTTCATGTTGTATTTTAACTTCAAAATATTTTGATTTAGTGTCAGGTGCAATGCACTTAAAACTTAATTCTACTCTCATATTTAGTGCATGATTAGTAGATATAACAATTATTATGGGACAGAGGTAGTAATTTTTCAAGTGGAGTGTAAAAACTTTATTCAAATTTGTACATATTACAGTTTAATATTTTTTATTTGTAATATTAATTTCAAACAAAAATAATTTACATTTACATTAAATTGTGAATAATATTTGCATATTAAATGATTTCAAAATAAAAAAAAACAAATAATTAACAATTTTTATTTTGAATTGCCTTTCACGTGTCTGATTTGAAAATTCATTTTCTATTTCAAAATTTACTAAATGGGATATACAGATCTATTTGAATTTTTTAAGAATCTGTTTATAAAATTCTTTACTATCCAAGCATTACTCCCACTTGGTCTTTCAAGATGCCACTAGGTGCTGCTGTTTATCTACTATAAAATGACCAACATAACTCTTCCTTTCTTTTCTTCCAACAAGTAGCAGTTTGACACTGGAGAGGGTTTTTTTTGTCCTGGGTTACTATTGAACTTTTATGCACACACACACACACACACACACACACACACACACACACACACACACACACACACACACACAATTCCTAATAGCGAAGTTTTAATGTTTTTTTCTCTCTTTTGTTATTCACTTATTAAATTTATAAAAAATACATGAAAATATTGCCATGTTGAAATTCCTTCCTTCCTTCCACTCATTCCACATTCATTCCATTTACTTTTATCTTTACAAATGAAAACAACCTGTCATTAAGATGTGAAAATTTTGGTTGCCACTGCTTTTAGTTAAGCTATTGGGTTGGAAACAAAGTTCCTGCATAACATTTATATTGTTGTTAATAAAGATTGTGCAGGAACTTTGTTTCCAACTCAATAGGAGTAGTGAATAACAACTAAGTTAATTTTTGCAAAGATAATTGATTTAAGAAATATTTTTAAGGCTGATGAAATGATATGCATAAAAGTGCATAAGTCTAGCTATGTTAAAATATATTCCAAGTTTATAGAAAGTTTGACATTGGGATGTTATTTGTCAGTGAATAGCCTGGTATGTTTTTGTCTCAGCAGAATTGGTAATGGGTAGTCAGGTTTCTTATAATTGAATTTGTTCTGTAATGTAGGAATGTTGAATGAATTATATACACAATAGATGTACAAGTAGGAAAATTATCAATAGGTCCCTGGAATCAGGATTGCTGGATTGGGGTAATTTTGAAAGACCAAGGCTACTAAAGTTTGAATTTTGCTATTTGTAACTTATTTGGGATACGAAATGACTGATAAAAGAACCATAACTTAAATGGAAAAAGACTGACGTGATTGATTTTGTATATCTTGATCATAACCTATCTTGCAAGGAAGTTGCAGTAAAATCAAATAAGCCTAGGCTGGGTTGCTTTTGAAAAAATATAAGGTATGCTGAAGTGAACAATAGTAACAATCCACACTAAAATGAAGATCTACCATATATAGATTCTTTCAGTTGCTTTATTTGGTTTAAATTTCAGTTCAAAGTGAAACATTCCAAAAATATTAGATGTATATCATCATGGATCAGAAACTGATAGACAAATCAAAAATAACTACACTTGTAAATGGGACCATTTTTGTCTATACACTTCAATATGAGCAAATCCTTGAAACTATTTGTACATATTAAAAGATCTACTGCATGGTTCGTTAATTTGTGTCTTGAAAAAAAGTAGAAGAAAACCAAAACAGAAGTGGGGGAAAACATAATTCTGTGGCCACCAAATAATGAGAGGTGACACCAAATAAGCTTGCTCGAAGTTGTAGTAGATGGCAGGAAATAAGTTAGTTTTACAATCTACTGTAGGCAGAAATAAGTAATGGCTGACTTAGTTGACTTATAGCAATTTTATTTATTATTACATTAGATTACATAAACAGTTTAGCTCAGAACTCCTTGTAGGCTACCCAAATGAATATACACCTTCAGAAGGCTGAAGAGCACAGCGGCCGAAATGTGATAACAACAACAAAGATGAGGACACTGGTCTGAATATAAATAGTTTGAATAAAGATTTTTTTATTTGGAACATTATTCTCATTTTTGCTGGTTTTATTTATTTAAAAGTGAACTGTAAATACAAAGTGCCATTACAGTCGATTTATACATTGATATTTATTGTTCGTGTTTAATAATTATAATTTAAATGTAATTTAAATCACGTGTGTGAATGTAATGAAGTGTGGTGAATAATGTATGGGAGTTAACTCGGGAAAAGCTTTATAAAGGGAGATAACTTCTAAGGCAATCATTCTTATGTTACGTGTCTCTTCAGGACATTGGTGATTATGGCTCTCCACAATTACCACTATGTAACACTTAATAAATCTTGTATTTTGTTATCTCTCTTAAACATTGTACCACCATTCATTCACTCAAGCTCACCAGATAGGTTATGAATTGTTTTCCTCTGTCCCTTTTGCCTTCAATCTGTCCTGTGAGTATCACATTTTACAGGCCTTCTTTCCTCATTATGTGCCCTAGAAATTTCAACTTACTGATGTTAAGTATAAGTATCCTTTTTGTTTCCATTTTCTCTAAAAGTTTGCTTTCTCTTAAAAAAAAAATCAATGAAATTAATGAATGACACTTTGAAAAAAACTTAATATTTGATTTGCAGTGAAATTTTGTACTAACAAGTACTATATAGTATATTAATACTCTTAGCAGTGCATCTTAAAGAACCCAATATGAGGACATACTTTGAGTTTTTATAGTTATATTATTTTTTTATTTTTGGTGGGATATTTTGAAAAACCTGAGACAATTAGCAAAATAAACTAAATTTACCATAAAATACCCCAAGTTCTGAAAGAAAAATACTACTGAATATAGTATGCAAAGATTGGCATATATACAGGCAGGTAAGAGTATATCAATAAATGGACTTATGGCCATATCACATTGAAATATTAGTTCTTGGACAACCACTGAAGTTAAGCAACATCAAACCTATTCAGTACTTAGAAGGGTGACCAATTGGGAATACCAGGTGGCATAAGCTTGGATGTGTGGGTGGTGTAATTGATAATGGCTCTGAATTGGAAGTCAGAGAATCGAGTTACAATTCCATTCTGATTCATTATATTCACTTGCGTACAAATACCCTTGGGAAAGGTATGAATCCACCTCTTCTCCTCCTCCCAGATATTGATTAATTGGTAAGACTTGTATCAGTAAATCATTATTATCTCCCCAAACCATTCTTACACTCTAAAAATATTTTCTGGCTTTAAATAACCTGCAAAAGGTTGATAGGCCATAAAAAAATAAATCAAGTGCAATAAATCTGTAGCTTGATATAATTATTAGCTGATTATGAGAAAGAGTATGTTGTGAATTAAATATTTATGTAAAAGAAATGTTTTTTTTTTGTTTTTGCCCATAGACTGTTTTATATATATATATTGGTAACTGAATGACAAAATGGAAACAAACTTTCTTTCAAAAGGACTTTTCAGTTTGAAGGACAAAATGCATAATTAATTTTTTCTATTTCAATATTCAATTATCCACAAGTAGTTTGATATATACATTTGTATACCATATTTTCTACACACACACACACACACATATATATATGGTACAGTACAGGTAAGAGATCTGTTGGTATATAATCCAGGTGGATCCTAGTAATATCAAATATTAAAACTGATCCACAGAGAGCTCAATGTGTTTATTATTAGGTTGGTGCAAAAATAATGACGTAATAATGTCGTTTTTTGACGTAACGTCAAAAAACGACATTATTACGTCATTATTTTTGCACCAACCTAATATTACAGAGCATATGTATTTTTTACAGGTAATTTTGGATTTTTGCTGTAAAATAAATATATATATATATATATATATATATATATATATATATATATATATATATATATATATATATATATATATATGTGTGTGTGTGTGTGATGGGATGGTACCAATATTTTTACTAATTCTGATACAATTCCCGATTCTGACAAGATTTACAATTCCAATACCTACAATGATTAAAAATCATTGTTTTCAGGACCTAGAGATGATTTGGGAAACTTAATGAACAAAGTACATTTATTAATAAAACATTTAGTAGAAAAATGAATACAAAAGCTTATGAAATAAAGTTAGATATTATTTTTATTTAAAAAAATTGGGTAAGAATTTAAACAATAAAGAGAACAATTTCTTGGTGTAAATCACTTAAGTGCCTAGCTACAGTTGACATATTGCTTTACTTTGGTTATCATCAGATATCTTTAAAAAAAAATGTCCAAACTACACTTTTCTGCTTGGCATCTAATCCACTTGCCATAATTGGGGTTTGAAAAACTTATAAAACTTGCATTTCATTTGGCTCCGAGGAGGAATAAATGAGAAAAAAGTTCAAAATATTTTAAATGTCATAATAATTTAACACAGGAAAGTTCAATTATGCAAAAAAATTATTAGTAATTTAGTATTAGTAAATAAAATTAAATACCATTTTTGATGGAAATTAAATTTTAGTTTTTTTAATATAAACTTTTGTGTGAAAAAGCGTTTTTTTCAGGAAACTTAAAATAAGTTTATTTTTATTTTTTTTTTAAGTAGGTACTGCCATGAAGACACTAAAAAAATGAGCATACCATGATAAAAAAATCATGCTCCAAACATAATGAAGACATAGTTTTATCATCAAAATCTTTTCTATTATTAAGAGGAAGGATCAAAGTATTTTTTTAATATTTAATTAAACTTTTTACTCCTTTTTATAACATTTGAAATTTTGATTAAAAAAAATGTTTTTCTTTCATCAGCTGTTGTACTAACTTTTAGCATAGCAAATTTTAGCCTCTTTTTTGCAGCGACAGACACATTAATTTGTAAATTCTTGCAAAAATCAAATAATTCTTCAATTTTAATGAAATTTTCAGGACTTATTCATAAATGAATGGAAATATTTTTGAAAATTTTTATTTTAGAAAATCTTGATAAAAATAGATTTGTAGTAAGATGAGGTTCCAATTTAAAAAAAATAATCAGTGATTTAAATTCTTCAAAGAATTCTGCTAAAAATTATCATGTTGAATTTCTCAAGTTTTTATTAAAGGAAGTAAGTAGGGGTGGGTAACATGTAAAAAAAAATTTTGCTAAGATTTTCAAAAAAAAAAAATTCTAAAATACAAAATCAAATTTCTTTAGATTCAATAAAAAAATATCCTTGATCTCTTACTAAATCTTCACTTTAATTAGTTATTCGAAATAATAATTACATTCAGTCTACTGTCCTCATCTTTGTTGTTGTTATCACAATGTTTCAGCCCTTGTGGCCTCCATCCTTCATCAGGTGTATATCAATCTTGGAAACCTACAAGGAATTCTGAACTGAACCCTTTATTTAATCTATATTCTTGTTCTACTGATCATATTCTTATTTTTAGTACTGCTCAGTTATTGCTTACCTGTTCTTTCTGTAACAACAATCAAAACATAACAGGTAGTAGTAGCACTAATCAACAGGTAGGCTAGGTTTAAGGCTCCATGTTCACTGTGGGACAATAACCTCATGGATTAAAGCATTGGTTCATGAATTTGGTGACATAGTAAGTGTGAGTTCTCTGGGCTGGGCATTGTGTACTTGGACTCAGTTGAAATGTGTGAGCAATAAGATGATGGACTGTAGAATAAAAACAGTCTATCCCTGCAGATTAAATAAAGGATTCAATTCTGAATTCTCTGTAGGTTACCCTGATGGAGGCTGGTGGGTACAACGGCCGAAATGGATGCGGACAATAGTCTGAATGTAAATAATGTAAATCATATCTCCTCACCCCAGAAATTCAGACAGACATTATTTTGAATATGTTAAATGTTGAATCATAATGCTGTTCAGTAAGAAAGAAGACTCAATTGCTGTCTATAGATTACAAAAAGAGGGAAGTAACCATGTATCAGTAGAAGGGAGATAACTAGTATATTAATATAGCACTGCTATGTGAAATTTTCAAACTTCTTGTAGTCCCTTCTGCTCTGAATACCAGTGAAATTATTCTTCAGATAATTGTATTTCTAAGAACTTAAGTTTAAAAGCACCTCTTTTTGTTAATGAATCTGCCAAATCTAGTTTATCATCTACCCAAAATGTTTTACCTTTCTCTTCTGACACCATTTTCCTTCTTTGTGTTATATTCACTCTTAATCTTTTATCACTTACAATGCTTAAGGTTTTTAAGTCACTAGTTAGTGATGCATTGTTGTCCTGTTAGTATTGAACTAGTGGTCATATTGTTAGTCTTAAAATTTCTTGTGCTAAAGAAAATCCTAAAACTTCAGCATCTGTTTTAATGTTTAACAGATCAATGGACTTTTTGTTAACCTGTCCAATCTTCTCATCTTGAATAAAAATAATAATACCACCCTTGGAAGATCCATTTTTTTCAGACTTGTGTATATGTAGCATAAAAAGGATTCTCAGCATATTTGTAGGATTTCCCAAAATTAGAAATTTGTGGTGTATTTCAATTTAGACAATGTTTTGTTTTCTTTATGTAACATTTTTACAGTTGGGTGCATTCCATAGCTTATATTTGGTCTTGTTTGTCATGCAACTCATATTATTCATCCATTTAAACATTACAACTTTTTTTTTTTTTTTTTTTTTGCAATCAGTTCATCAGTTTCCATTAAGACTTTAAACCCAATTAATTCGGATTAAAGTTAAAAATATACAAACAATGATTAATATATACTCTTCTAGTTTGTAAAACTTCTAACCCCAAATATTTGAATGACTTATTTTCAGGTTTGCTTATCGTAAATGTTTCATGTTTCCTATAACCTGTTCTGGGAAAAATTTGTTATCATAGAAAACAGTCATCTATATGACTAACCAAATTTCCTATGAGTGAGCCTCAATTATCTTATCACTTGAACAAAGAACTGTCATATGAACTAACTTTACCCACCAGTTGTAATAGCATATTTTTTACTTTTTAGTATGGTGATCTAGGTGAATCATTTAGATTGTATGTACATTTTTAAGGCATCTAATTTTAGATTTTAAACATGAACCATGAAATGGATGTAGGAATATTTTCTTTTGCTAAGGGACCTCCACCCTGTAGAAATACTGCTACTATTATATCAATAATAAAGCTTTCAGACTGCTGTAAAATATACCACTTATAGGCACTCTCTATTGCAAGTTAGAGAATCTTTCCTCTTTAAAGCTAACAGTTTTGCTTTGATAATTTTCTCTTTGCTGTCTTTATATTTCTAAGCTGTAATCAAATGATATGACATAGCTAAATTTTGAAAAGGTATTACTTCAAAGGCACAGTGGAGTAATGATTGAGGAATTAGGGAGCTAATTCCAGTCTGATCTATTACATTCACTTACATGCTAATATCCTTGCAAAAGATATGAATCCTCTTCTTCTATCCCCAGCTATGGGTAAATAGCAGGACAAATTGGGTTCAAACTTGGGTGGAAACCAGTCTAGTAGAAGGAGGAAATTCTGAATTCAAAACTGACCTGTAGAGGTTGGGCTCCATCTTGCCCAAGAAACACCACTTCTATTGTGGCTGCAGTACACGTGGTGCCCCCTATGACCCCATAGGTCATGGGATAAAAAAAAAATACTTCAAATACATCATTACTAACCAAACTCCTCACATTTTTCTCTCTTTATCATCCACAATGCCATGAAACATTTTTTTGATCAGCTGTTAACAGTACAGCTTTTTCTTGATAGGGTAGTTAATCCCATTGTTTAATATATAATCCCCATTGACAGTCATTGATTCCTCATCTCCTACAGTATGAACATTCAATCTATCTTTAAATTTTGTTCACTTCATTTTAGATGTATACCTGTTACTTTAACTTCTTTCCAGATATCAGCACTCCTTATGTTGAACCTGACAAAAAGAATTTCTCATCTATTTAGTAGTGAAGTTATTCAAATTCTGAGTAGTTTTAAAATATACCAGTGACTGTCTCTCCTTACCCAGAGAATCAGTTTCATTTGGATTAGAATTTTCATAACAATCCTTTTTATAAATATCATTCATAAGTAGATTACTTATCTATGGTCTTATTTCCTTTTTTTTGTCTCTCTCATGACAAATGAAAAGTCAAAACCAGAAATGCTTGATAAACTGATATCATCTTCACATATGACAGGATGTTCATTGATATATTCAACTTAGTTTATATCACTAGTCAGTCACATTGACATATGATGTCATAATAAGACATAAATTTATTCAAGTATTAATACTGTCCATCCAGCCAGTGATAGCATCTCCAACTGATCTAGACATAGATCACTTTGGAAAATGCGCAAATGATCTTCTGTTAAATTTTTAATAGGTAGGAAATTTACAAGTCCAGCAAGTAGCCCGAGGAAAGCAATGTACTAACAGACATAGGGAATTGTTAAGAAAAATGAATGACTTCCTAGCCAGCATTTGCCCTTTCAACAAGGACCAAAAACCTAAATTTTGTCGAGCTCGTTTTTGCAGTATATGCAAAATTCTGTAAGTTGGGTTTCAAGAGGACAGAGTGTAAAAATACAATCCACATCCTCTCCTCTTTCACCTGCACCTGCACCTGGTGAGAGTTTGGAAAACTAATTTGACAGGGTGTGTTAGCCTTCACCTACTTTGCCACTTTTTGAAGTCATGGTTAGAAGTTCAAAATCTTAATTTGTTGGGCCACCAAAATCCTCTAAGCGGGCCAAGCATAGACATGAATATAATATGGGAACCAGTAATACAGAGTGCTAGACAAAAACAATAACAACAACAAATTGTAATATGAGCTCTGGTAAAAAAAAAAATGTTTACTGAGACATTAGGTTTATAAGTCTCAAAAATTCATACACTGATGTCATGGCCAAGTGGATAAAAGCATTGGTTGAAGTAATCCAATGACTTTACCCAAAGAGTTATGAGTTCAATACCTGGCCATAGCGTAGTGAACAAAAACTTGGAGAGTTGAGTTACTAAAAGGAAATAACTGAAACTAAGATATCCAGAAAAGGTGTGGCATGTGGAATTAGAATAAAGGGTTCAGTTTGAAATTCCAATGTATATCATCTGAAAAGGCATGCAATGGCTGAAATGTCATTAATATGACAATAAAGATGGGGATGATAGTCTGAACAGTGTAAATTGCTCAGTATATATATTAAATTTTTCACAAGATGAGACATACGTTTACCAGGACATTTGTGACTGCAAAGTCTCTCCTAGGTTCTGGTTTTCTAAATCGTTTTGGTCTGATGGTCAACTGCACAAATAATAAACCATGACTGTTACCTGAGATTATGAATATCAGAGTATACCAGAATAATGCTGCTGACATGACAGCATGGGAGATTATGGAAATATATCCAAATCTATTTTCATCACATTGCAATCCTAATGCAGCAAAAGCAAAAGTAATTTATGGGTTTGAGGCTTTTCTAAAAGTAACAACTATTGGTCCATATGACATAATGAAGGAAAAATTTTGGAAACTCCAAAAGCAAGCATAATATATCCTTCTAAATTAGAACAGAATTCAGCTTTACACATGGTACTGAAGTCAGAGCAACTTCTTGAGATTTCAATTTAAACATTGCTTTGTTTACAGACTCGTTGAAGACTACAAGCAACTGAATACAATAATAAAAGTTGATTGATAACTGATGAATATAAATTCAACAACTGACTTGTAACAATTTACACAGTTGACTAATATGTGGGTATATATACATGTTGATTTCAATCCCTAGGTATGACTGCAGGTCACTTGCCTCTCCCCTTTTATAGGCAAAAACTCACAAATGCATGCTGGGATTTTCTTTTCTTAGCCAATAAAATAGGCTGGTTTGTAGTTTGACATGACTCAGTTCTAATCTGCCTTGTCTAGAAGTCAGAATGCTAGCTTCGCTTGTCAAAACTTGCTTTTGTGTGTTGATGCCAATTCTTAGTTTGTGAAGTTTTTGCCTTCTTACCTGTTAATTTGCCTTGAATATATTGTTTGTTTGTTTGCTTGCTTACTTGATATTATTTCATTTTTGCCCTATTCCTTTTTATTGAAAGTTTTCTGTTTGTTGGAAAGTTATGTTCTCTATTTTGCATTTGACAATAGCTACTCACTCCACATGTTTATACACACACCAGGACTCCTTTTCATATATGTGTATTGAACAATCCTAAATTAATCACTCCTTTCTTCTGTAAAGATTTTATAGCAGATTTGTGTAGCATCAGATAAACTCTTAAGTCACTCTGTTTATTAAATAACATGTTTGTTAGAAGAAAACAGTAGCAACCTGATGAAGTACAAACTAAATTCACAGAGTATCACAAACATTTCAAAGCTGTCACCAACTTGAGATGCAGTGTTGATGTGAAGAGTTGAAAATTTAATTTGTAGGGATGTAGAAGGCAATTATTGCCATTTTGACTGGACAAATTTACTGATGTCTTAAGGGACTTTTGAGATTCCTGTAATAGCCCATTGTTGAGGACACTCCAATCACTCAGCCATTTCCAGTAGTGCCAGTTTTACTTAATCAAATGTTGACTATATATGGGCATCATGTTAGATGGCTCAGGTGTTTATTATCTTAACTTGGTTTTTCTCTTTGCAGGATGTGTTTTCATATAAAACTGTTGTCTGACTCTAATATATCAAGAATCTTTTTCTTTCCCTACTAGCAAATGGACATTTTGGCAATCTTTAATTTATACACTTTGCACCCATGTTCCTTTTCTAATTTGTAGTTGAACAGATTATTTACCCACTCTTTTATTTCATCATCTTACTACAAGCAGGGCAAATGTAATTCTTGTGGTAAGTTCTAGAACCTCTTTAGGGAGAGGGTACTGTAGGGATGGAGAAGGTAATTATCTTCTTTTTGACAGGACAAATTTACCCATATGCTAACAGACTCCCAAGTGTCATATGACAGCTCATTGGTGAGGATAACCAGTTGTGGCTTAGCTTCTAATAGTGGCAAATGTAATATCCAGTTGTGGTTCAGCAAATAATAGAATACAATGTGTCCTAAATAAAGGAGATAAAACATATAACCAGTACTGTACAGTATTCATCTTGTGAATGTTATAAGTAAAACCTTTTTATTTGCCCCCCTCACATAATGCTTGCCTTTTTTGTCATGTGTGTTATAATTGATCAGTGTCAGACAATTTGTGACAAATATATATATATTCTGCATTTTTGTATGGCATATTTGTATATTTCAGTGTAGTATATAAAATATGAGATATAACTCTTTTTTAGAATTCATTTCTGTGGGTTTTTCTAGCCTTTCCTTCCATAATGTTAATGTGTTAGTATATCATAGATATACTAATGCCTGTAGTAGACCTTGGAGTGTGAAGAAGATCAAGGTATTTCTTCTCTTTTTCCTATTAAATTCTTTGTTAGTCATGTGGTAGCCATTTTTAATATTTAATGTAGTCAGGTGACCTGATTTGCATGATTTCAAGATGATTCTTGGGAGAACAATCAATAAACTTTTTCAGAAAATATCTACTTGTGTTTCTTTGTATAAATATTTAGAGCTTATTAATAAATAAAAATGCCCAGAATTGATCTCCAGTGTTTGTTATGTTGAGGTTTAAAGTGAAAATAGCAACAAAGTATAAATTATTTTGTGTTCTATTCCTAAATTTTCAAAATGTATGAAGATAATTGCTGTGGGTTTTACTTATAATAAATAATAATAATAAAAAGAAAAAGAAAAAAAGCTGTATCACCAGGGGAAGTGGAAAAATCAGGCATGGCTGCCACATATGGAGAGAAAAGGGAGATCACTTCCCTCTGTGGGATCAGGCTGAAATCATAGACAAAGAACACCATTGGAAAATTCATAAACTTAAGGAATCAGCACATATGCTAGGCCACAAAAATCTCCTGAGCCAACCAAGCATAGAAATAAATACAATATGGGAACCAGTAATAAGGAGTGCCAGAGAAAAATTGCAATATGAGGTCTGGTAAAAAACATGCAATGATAACAGCAAAAATTGCAATATGAGCACTGGTAAAAAAAAAGTCTATAAGTCCCAGAAATTCATACACAGATGTCCTTAAGGACACATGGCACAGTTGGTTAGATCCAGTGACAGTGTGAGTTCAATACCTAGTTAAGGCAGTGGCGAACTTGGAGAGGTGAATTAACAGGAGATAACTGATAACTGACATCCATTAGACATGGCATGTGGAACTAGAACAGTCTACCCCAGAAATAAAGGGTTCAGTTTGATATTCCAACCACCTGAAGAAGGACGGAGCATACAACAGTCTAAACATTGTGATAAATATGGCAACCAAGATGAAGACAATAGTTTGAATAATGTAAATAGTGTACATAATACCTCATCTCAGAAATATAGACAGATACTGTAGAATCTGACATATACCAATAGGAGAAAGGATGGCTAAGATATGTTGGTAACACCTTAATATGATGATCTTACCAGGAAGCTATTGCTGGATTCTGTGAACTCAGTAAATATTTTGATTCAGTTCCCAAAACAATAATCAGCTGAACTTCCTGAATGTATTAACTCACAGAAAATAGTGTTAAGACATCTGTATATCATGTTGACCTTCATGAGTCAATACCTTAACTTCAATTCCAACCATCTCCATCCAGCGTGAAGAAAATATGATCATCCAATGCCTACAACACTGTGACAACACAAGCAGATGCCAACCAGAGATGATCAGCATCAAACACACCGTTCAGAATAACAACTACCTTGAAAACATAGAAACAGATGGAGGTATGGAAAACTGCTACAGTCTGTCTCCCTTATGTCAAGGCCTTATCTGAAAATATTCAGAAGATCTGCAATCCATACAACATCATGGCAAAATTCAGGAGTTTGAAAGCCATGGGGAATCACATCTGAGTCATGTCTAATACAGAGAACATAACTAAGAACTGTGTATATTCTAACTTTTGCAATTGTGACAAATATTATAAAGGTGAAACCAGCAAGCCCTTAAAATGAAGGTTTGAGAGACAGTGAAAAAAACCTTAATTAGGAGCAAGAGAATAAAATTAGGCGTGGATGGAAAAACTAGTGGAATGAAGCAAAAATACTAGACAGGGAAGAACACTGAGGAATCAGATGTTTACAAGAATCAGTACATATACTAGGCTATGAGGACCTCCTTAGTAGGCCTAGTATAGAAATAAAATATGCAAGCTGTTAATAAAGAAGGAAAGAGAAATGATAGCAAAGCTTTAATAGCAGCAAAAAGAAATCTTGGTGAATGCAGTCAAGCATGACAAGTAGCAGCAGTCTCATCAGCAAGCAGATTATATTCAAAGCTCTAAATTCTACACTCAGGATTGTCCTACAGAATAATAGCCTGGTAGATTAAAGTGTTGGTTAGTGAATTTGGTGACATAGTAACTGTGAGTTCAATTCCAGGCAGTGAAAACTCACTGGAAATGAAGCAAGCAATAATTAAGCTGTATTAAATGATGAGATATCCCTAGACATGGTCAATGGAATGTGAACAAATTTACTCCTGTAGATTAAATAAAGAGCTCAGTTCAAAATTTCCTGAATGCAAAGCACCTGACACAATAGTCCACATGTAAGTTATGATAAATCCTCATCCCAGAAATGAAAGCGAAATATCAAAACTTTGTCTCCAGAAATTCAATGATTTTAAGAATTATTATTACAATATTTATGAAATGTGCTGATTATGTTTAAAAAGTATCGACATACATGATGAAATCATCCCACCAAATAAATTAGCAACACAATGCACTTTTTTGAATGATAGCAATGATAATTTTTTTTTAAATGTTATTATTAACTCTTGCAATTTTATCACAGTTTATTATAAAATTGGTAGCAATTGCATCTCTAGTTCTACTTTTTTTTTATCTTGATAATCAAGATGTTCATCAACTTTTTTTTGTTCATTAATCCTTTTTTTCTTTCCCGATATCAAAAACTTCAGTAAATTAGAAGATTCAGAAATAATCAATTTTTATTAAGTTTTTTTTCCATAATTTTTGTTCTTTTCTTCATCAGAATGCTTGATCATTTTAACCTTTCATGACCATTAGGTAAGCATGATGGATTATAAATTTAGGATTTAGCCATTGATGACATTTGAACTGGTATCTCTTATCCTTAGGATCCTGTTTGACATGGACATCACTTTACTAATTAAGCTCTATCATGAAAATTTAGTCACTTACAGCCATATCACATTGAAACACTAGTTTCTGTACAATCACTGAAGTTAAACAATGTTGAGCCTGGTCAGTACTGAAAGCTGAGTTTCTATTCCAGTTGTAGTCATTATATTCACTTATGTGCAAATACCCTTGGAAAAGGTATGAATCCACCATTTCTCCCCAGGTATGGGTTAATTAGTAAGACTTGTATCACTAAATCATTATTATTTAAAAAAAAAAAATTCTGACAATTGAAAAATATTTTTCTGGCTTTGAATAACCTGCAAAGCGTAAAGCTGTAAAAAAATCAATCAATCACTAGATCAAATTTAATCATATCTCCCATAGAAATTTCTCATTCTCTGATTTTTATTCCATTTCATATTGTTTGTTTACAGCAAATGCAAAAAGTTTCTTTTCAAAGTTTTTAGTGTTATTTTATGTATTACATATTTTAACAGTAAATCTTTATTCTTTTAAAATTTACTATTCATATTCATGCATGTAAAAATACATGGTCTGTCTGAAAAGTATCCAGCTATTAAATATAAAAAAACAATTGCCTCCATAGAGCAATGGCACGTTAGTCTTCTTCAAAGTATTTCCCTTGAAATGTCACAGCATACCTACAAAATTTCTTTAATCTCACTCACTACCTGAGACCCTCTCTTCCCTTTCAATAGTAATTTTAGCTTTGAGAAAAGCTGGAAGTCAGATGGAATTAAATTTGAACTGTAGGTTAAGATGCTGCCAGATCTGAGTGAGGGGATGTTTTGCTAAATAATCTTTCAGAATATGTGAAAATTACTTAATTCTGCAGTGTAAATGCAATGCTTACACAATCAGCAAACCAAATTTAAATTCTAATTGAGGCTGGTTATGTTCACTTAGCAAAAGGCATCCCTCCATTCTATATATGTACTAAGTGGAGGTGTGAGATGAATCAGCAAGTGATGCTTCATTTTTGAGATAGAATAAAATAAAGCATTTAGTTACAATAATGATTAATTTTCTCAAGAATATCATCATTATATTTACATATTCTGAATAAGAAAATCGAAAAACATACATGTGCATCTTGTGGTATGTTTTGTATCACCTTCTCTTCTACACACATGTCCATTCCATTTTAAGGCAGTATGAACAGCTATGGCAATGTACTACTCTCTGTTTTTCTGTTCAGAGCACATGATTATTTTGCTGTATGATGTTCAAATTGCCAAAGTAGCAATGAATGTTTGAAATCTTATGAGCTCATGATAATGAGCTTAAATTTACTTGGTCTTGTTTTAGTTTTCTCTTTAGTTTACTATCAACTTGCATTCTCTGTTGACAAAATGAAAACATTTTGTGTACATCTTCACTGTTGACTACAACACTTAGCTGCAATTATTTGACCTTATTGCAAGAACACTTATAATAGTTAAAAGCTATCCTATTGCATTGAATACACTTTTTTATGTTTTCATGTTTTAAATCTAGAATCCCAGGTTCTATCAACCAGAAATAAAAAGAGTGTTGGTGTCATTCCTCCCCATTTTATAGGCAGAAGCACACAAATACATGCTGGTATTTTTTCCTAGCCAATAAAATAGGCCGGCTCTCGGTTTCATATGATTCAGTCCCAGTCTGTCTTGATTTAAAGTCAGAATGCTACGTTCATTTGTCCAAACTTGCTCTTGTGTGTCAACCCCAATTCTTAGTTTGTGAACTTTTTGTCATATTACAGTTAATTTGTCTTGCATATATATTTTTTTTTTTTTTTTTTTTTTGCTTGTTTTACATTATTTTTTATCCTGTTCTTTTCCTTGTTATTCTTTATTGCTAATTTTGTCAGTTGTGTATGTTAGACAGTTCTGTTACTTATTTTGCATTTAACTAAGGCAATTCACTCTACAAGAATTAATTTCACAGCAATCTTTTGTCATTGCTAATAATATGGATTATGTCTTTGACAAATAAATTAAACATTTCTAACATTCCAATTGGTTTTTATTCTCTCTCCAAAACTTTCATGTTACTTTCTAAACAATTTAATATTTTATGGTTAGTAGAAACCAAATTTGAGAACAACTATACATAGTTTTTTCTTCATCTTCAGATTTTGACTATTCTTACATATAAATAGGATTTTATTGTCTTTCTTGTAAAAAGGAATTTCAATCACAATATGCGCCTATCAAAGAAACTCATATTTTACCCAAAAAGGGATCAAAGGTTAAAGATCAGAACTGATGATCACTAATCACTTCTAAAGTAGATATTTAGACAATATGGGATAAAAGACTTTACAAGTATACAAATGTACTGAGTGATTATCTTTCAAAAGGATAGGCATGGTATCTGTCACTTTAAAATCAACATTTAAAATTCTACTCAATTTCTGACATTGAATTGCTACCACTGTAGCCACTGAACAACCTTATATATATATATATATATATATAAGTTGTAGGGTTATTAAAGTTTTATATATATATATATATAAGTTGTAGGGTTATTAAAGTTTTATATATATATATATATATATATATATAGAAGTTGTAGGGTTAGTAAAGTTTATATATATATATATATATATATATATATATATATATATATATATATAGAAGTTGTAGGGTTAGTAAAGTTTTATATATATATATATATATATATATATATATATATATATATATATAGAAGTTGTAGGGTTAGTAAAGTTATATATATATAAGTTGTAGCCTTAGTTTATCTGTTTGTTATTGAACCACCTATGATTCTGGAGATAGACAGCCATAACCACATATATTCTGAAACTACATTACCCAGGGTACTTGGATAAGTATATTTCATTTTGATCAAAGGGGGTCCCGATGAGCACCCCCGCATTGAAATTTTTTTTCTTTTGATATAAATTAAATTCAAATTTGAACAAGGGAATGACTTCTATCCAAAATATAAAGGGAAAAATCCAGAAGATGGAAGTCACATCAGCAAGATCAAAATGAGACAATATGGACATCAAGTTGAGCCAGAAATCACCAATCAGTGAGTAGTGCCTTACAATACATAGTTGTTCGACAATTCAACTGTCATATCAATGCTGAAATCTCTTCATCAATTTATTCAATCGAGTATTGCATCAAATACATATCAAAGGGGACAGATTAAGCTGTTTTTGCACAAACCCCTCATTGAATTTTTTTTCCTTTAGATTTTAATTAAATTTAAATTTGAACAAGGTGATGAC
The DNA here is from genome assembly GCA_963932145.1 of Acanthosepion lycidas. NCBI lineage: Eukaryota > Metazoa > Mollusca > Cephalopoda > Sepiida > Sepiidae > Acanthosepion > Acanthosepion lycidas. The sequence continues at coordinate 90,879,084 of OZ010595.1, forward strand.
TCCTATCCAAAATATAGGAGGAGAAAGCCAGAAGATGGAGGTCACATTGATAAAAACATTGAGTAATATTAAAACGCATCATTTTTCTCTACAAATTATAACAATGATTTAAAATCATTCATCATTTTCTTACAAAAAAAGGAATGTGTGACACACAGCAAGGCGTGGGTAATTCAGCTAGTAAATAATAAAACAATAAATGAATATTTGAGGAAATTTCCAAGATATTAATCTTTATGCATCTTAAAAAATACAGACACTTTATAACGCAGGATAAGTTTTATAGTTTAATCTCATGAATAGCAGTGAAGGAATTTATATTTTTTCTTTCTCAAAATTCATTGCAGAATTTTCAAAAAACAGAAAAGAAAAAAAGAAAATTTAAACAGGCAAACATCCATAAGTGGCTGATTAAGAAATACATTGGGATGATAATTTGTATTTTGATTTTTTTTGTTTTACACTTTGGTGACTTTTTATA
>OZ010595.1:90887064-90909564 GCA_963932145.1 Acanthosepion lycidas
GGATATAATTTTTAATTTTTAATTTTGAGTCTTTGAATAATTTAGTAATAAGTCTAACGTGACTCATACAAATGCTTGCCATATATGCATCTTTTGCTAGAGTGAACTGCTACTCTATGGCTGTGTAAGAAATGAAGCTAATAATTATGGATCAATTTCAAAACAGAATCTATGACTTCTGCTGAAAATCATTTTATGTTGAAGCCATCACATTGGGAAGAATTGACTGAATATCATCCAATGATTTTTCTACTACTATGAAAAAAAGAAAAAAAATGGAATTTAGACAAGCAAGAAGAAAGTGGAATTTGTGACTGTATGTATTTCAATTTCTTTTAGTCATATTGAAATATAAATATTATATAATTATGCAATAAGCATAATTTCAAAGGTGACTGCCATTTTGAAAGTTTTCCTTCCTCTGTATGTGTGTGTGTAACATATCTACACATCTGTTTAAAGATATTGAAGCTGGCTCTTGTCTAATATGAGAAAAACTGAAACCAATTCTGAACCCTTGTTTTGCAATCAATTTTATGGTGCCAAGATTTCTTTCTTATTTGACTCATAAAATATTTGAAAATGTTCTTATTGACTCTATTGTTTGTTGTTCATAATTTCGCATGTAGTATCAAGATTTGTAACCAATTAGCCTATGTTAATTTTATATAATTTTTATTGCATTTTGATATCATTTCATTAACAAATTTGATACTGGAAACACAATTGTGATTTTTTTTTTAAACCTTTTCTCATTGAGATTATCTACAGATTGCTTTCTATCTGATTCATGATAAATGATTTGTGATATATTCTCATAAATTCTATATATTAGCAAAGCATTTTCATTTGCTCACACAATTTACTGCCTTGCAAATGCTTTGTCAATCTTCTGTTGAGGCAAGTATGAATATGTGAAACATACGGCATTTATAATTTAGTGTAATCTCTCTCTCTCTCTCTCTCTCTCTCTATATATATATATATATATATATATATATATATATTATATGCGTGGTACTTAGTGGAAAGTGCCCAATATCTGTGATAGAACGAGCATATTCAGTTGCATGGATAGTAATTTGTAACCCCAGGTTTCATGCTTTTGCAATCATGACATTTGTAATGTTAGAGCACCCAATGAGGATTGAACTCACTAGCAACAATCACTTTGCAAAAGTGTGAAACCCGAAGTTTCGGAACACGATAATTGTTCCATCATTAGCTGATGTTGGGTAACTTATCCAACATCACCTGATGATGGAACAATTATTAAGTTCTGAAACATATAAATTTTTGTGTAGCGATGTAAAATATTTTATAATAAAAATATTATTGTAAAATTTGGTTTATGTTGTATTGAGCACTTTTTTAAAAGAAAAATAAATGCTAAGAACGGTGGATTCTTAATTTGTCTGTTCTTTATCTTTATTTGATACACACAGACACACAGTTTATATCGTCCACCTTTTTGATACAGATCCAAATCATGTAGGTTTTGTTTTTTGAACTCAACCAAAATTGGATCAAAAGATTTTGTTGATATTTACTGACCATTATTCATGGTACTTAAAAGATGACTGCTTAAGTATGTCTAAAGTATTTGAGTTGTTATGGTGTAATCTAATCCCACTGATTTGTGGATCTGTAGAGATTGGGCTACAGAAGTTGAACCTGCATTACACCTCCACACATACACACTCTGTTGGTATTGGCAGTTTCATCCTAACTTGAAAGGAATTTTCCCAGAGTTAGTCTGTATTTTCATTTAAATTGCAATATTAATCTTTTGCAAATGAATGACTTCATTCCTGACTGACTTCTCAATGTTGAAAAGTATTGATGCACATTAAGGTATATAACCTGAATAAAATCTTTTTTTTTTCTTTTCCTGATTGGGTTGAATGACAAGACAGAAATATCTGATAATTAAGTTTGCTTTTGATAATCAAACATTGTGGCTGATATATTAATTCCAGACTGAAAATATATATATATATATATATATATATATATATATATTTTTAATGTTGAGATTATTGTGATGCCATGAAACTATTTACTAAGCTTAGTTTAATCTGACATGAGGCAAAATAGGGGTGGTGGTGGAGGAAGGGATAGCCTACCTTAAAAATCAACATTTAAAATACTGATTTTCTTTTTTAACCTAGACTTGAACCTTGATCACTGGTTTGGGAAAGAAATATGATGACTACTTCAGCCATAAAGCAGAGGACTTGGGTTTATCTGGCATGACACCTGTAATGTTATAGAATCCAATTCTATGGTAAGTATCCTGATTTACTTATTTTTACTTAAATGTTAAAATAGCACTTTCATTGGACTAATACTGAATAAAATAATCAAAAAAATGTTAATATAGTGAAGCACTTAGAAAACAAAAAATAAAAGTTAGTATGTCTTTTTTATTCTTTTTTGTAAATTCTGCTTGTTAAAGCAGTTACCCAGCATAATCTGATGTCAAGATGGCTGTAACATGTCACATGACATTCTTTAAAGTTGACTAGAGAAATGGCAGTATAGTTTACCAGGAGGTGCTTTGCTACATATAAAAAAAATAAAAGAATAATTAATGCTTTTAAAAATTTATTTTCCCTTTTTAATTTTGAGATAAGTTATTATCACCTCCTAAATTGTTCAGATTATTGATTTCATTATTTTTATTTGTTTTTGCTTTTGTTGTTACCACAACTTTTCAGCTGATCCTTTCTACAGCCTTCTTCATGTGTATGATCCATAGATAGGAAGCATTGTTGGAGACAAGGAAAATTGAAAAAAGCTGCATGCATTCATCTTATGGATAGATGTATAAGTCAGGCCTGTATTCATTTTAGCACGGGATTTCTTTGCTCAGAAAGCAACTGATTGGAAAAATTCTGCAGAAAAATATGAAATTGCCTGTTACATGAGATACCATGATGATCAATATTTGCTACCATTTTTCTGCTTTGTCTTATTAGTGGACATTATCTGGAAATAAATAGACACTCCTTTCCATACAGACTGTATAACCTGAGGAAGGCTTTAGAATGGACTAACCAAAAAATTGTTAATAGCAAAAGCAACACCAAAAAAAAAAAAAAAAAAAGAAAAAGTTCAATTGTCTGAACAACTAATGAATTAGTTTTCCCTTTGATCTGTGAACCAACTTGTTAAAGTAAAATTCTTAATTTTCATGAGAAAGAAGGTTGGAAATTAAAACAATATGATTTGAAAAATAATTGTAGGAGGCTGGAATTAAGAGAAATTTTTCTCTTTACTGACTGGAAAATGAAATTTAAAAAACAATTTTTTTTTTAATTTTAGGGTGAGCATAAAATTATGGTCTCTGAGTTTCATTTTTTAATTATTTTTATTTTTTTTTAGTTTGATGACAGGGGATTCATGCGTTTATAGGAATATTATAAAAAAAGGCTGGCATATATTTATTTTTTTAAAGGTATTTTGTAGCATAGACATAATTGAAGCCATGGTGTATTGATAGATACCAATGAGTTGGTTGTACCTCAAGTCTTTATCTTGAGGTCTACACAAAATCATACTTGTCAATCTATAATGATTCTTTATCTGGGTCAGTGTTTTCCAAATTATTCATGGTGGCTTAGTAATGGTTTAAATGTTAGCTACTTAGAAGATGGAATTAAGGTGAAAGGAATTTGGTACAAAAATTAGCAACAAAAGAATTTATAAAGAACTGTTCAAAAATGGAAGTGATGGGGCGTAGCAAAGAAGAAAACCTTTTAATGGGTTGCTTCCCTTAACCAGTTAATATACTGGACGGACGGACAATTACTGTTTTTGACAGCTTTGCCCTATGTGGCTACACCATTAATAAATTCAACAGATTACAAGTAGTTCTTTATGAATAATGAATATAGCAATGGCATGGTGGATTTTACAAGAATAAAAATGTACTAACTGCACTGGGTAAGTAGAGAGGGAAAGTAAAAGTTGGCCAAGGTTTACTACTTACTGTCAAGTTTGAACCCAAGTCAACTGTGTTACTGATCCATTAAACAATTGTCATCTTTACTTGATGAGCTACAATAACATTTTTATTTATATTATTTATTGTAGCACAATATTTACTCTATTATGTTTTTACAAATATTCAGAGAAACTCATCACAGTGAGCATGAGAAGTTTACCCAAAATTGTACGAGTTGAGCTACGCAGCATTTTGTTCTCGGTTAAATAAATGTCGTACAAAACATATTTTAAGTTTCATTTTCGCGTAATGAGAACGTTGAGCAAGTTCTAAGGGGAATAACTCCGTATATTAAAAATCTTAGATTTGCATCAGATGATATTTGGAGGAAGGAAATATAACGATATTTATTGTGCATTTTAGAATTATTCAAGTGAAATGATGGCATAGTCAAGTCTTGCTTAAAAACTTGCTGGTAGCTTCTATGACATGTAACTTTAACTAAGATGGCCAGTTAACAAGTAATGACTTGCAAATTTTCAAAATGGAATGACAAGTGGCACAGAGGTTTCTTTTGGCCAAATTTTCTTCCTGTGACGGTATCAAAACTACTGAAGATAAATCAGTATAATTATTAGATGCGTCATTATCAACTCTTTAATCTTAACCAACAGGAATAATAGATGCTGGCAACAAGTTTGACTTAAAAGAAAAAGATTCTCCACAGTTGTCAAGGGAAATAACTGTGTATCCAAATTTGGCTTTTGTTTTTGGAAATTTAAAAATTGTATAATACTTATTCACAACAAACTTCAAAGAAAATTTCATTTTTAGTTAAAAAAAAAAAAATAAGAAAGCACAAAAGTAAATGGTTTCTTAACATGCGTTTGTGATAAGACACATATCACTTGCTTTGACTTGATCTTTCAGCTTTCCTGATCACTTTTCTTTTATTCCAATCACAGCCAAATCTGTGAGTACTGAATCTGTGTGAATGTTACAGCCTACTTTGTCATATAAAATTTGATATGATCACCTCCTTCTCCTCTTTTAGAAATTTAATTTCAAGCCATCTGTCTTTATGGACCCTCTCTATCCAACAAAACTTCCTTTTACTCACAATCATTCTGGCTTAAGTAATTGTACATAAAACTATATTTTTTTTTAAATTTTTCTCATTATCTGGTATAGGCCACCAGGATTTGCTGAGGCAAGAATGGGGATCACAAGAAGTGAAAATATGTCCGTTAAAATAGAATGATCACTTCTTTTTCATGTTAGTAAATCAATCTAAATCTTTCTCATTGCTTAGGGATCTACAGTGGAGTCATGTGAATTAGAAACAATTTTTAATGCTAACAAAATATACTGGAACAAATCAAATGTAGTCATTTTAAAAAAATGACTATTTTAATGTTACTTTATTAAATATTGCTTAGTTAGAGAGTGGGACAGAAAAGTGCCAACAAAGAGTGTTTGGAAAACACTGATATAGCTATTTTTACTCCCCTTAACACATATTTTAAATACATGTATTCTCTTTTTCTCCATAAAAACAAACATCCTTTTTTGATTTTAAATACATGGAACATACACAAAGAGCAGTATTCATTTGATGGCTACAATGGACAAGAAGTGAATTTGAATCTGAATTTTTTTTTAACTAGATATCTCTTCTAATATATGATTGGATTTATAAATGAAAATAAAACAGAAAAAAAGCATGGATTACAACCAGGCCAAATAATTCAGCCTATATTTTTGTTTTGAGATTGATTTTTCATATGACCATCTCAAATCCAGTGAAGCAGATCCTTATAGAGTTTGACATTTTTTGGATTGGAAACCCTGATTTCAGATTTTGAATGAAATTCTCATACATAGACAATTTGCTGTGGATTTTGACAGCAGTAAACCATAACTGGTCCTGGAGTCTTAAATAGCATCGTTTTTGCAATTAGCCATCATAGTAAAGCGATAAAGCAGCAATAATAACTTATAACACATTTGTAGGTAAATATTTTTTAAGGTTTTGGCCTCTGGAGTTGTTTACACTGACATAAATTTGGAGCTCTACTCCACCATGGCTTTAGTTCCGAACAAAGGAACGGGGTGGGGGGAAGCAGCAAAAATATTTTATAGTGAGTTTCTATTGCATCTAATTCAATGATTACAACAGCTAAACAATTTTAAAAGAAAAATAACAAAACAAAACAACTGAATATTATTATTGTAATAAATATGAAAAGAAGAGAAAGAACAGCAATTTTTTAAAAATTCTTGTCATGTTTTTATCGGTATGTAATGATGTGTATTGAGTCACTAAAACCGTTTTTATTCTAATTTCTAATAATGAGGAAAAAAATAAAAAAATGGAGACAAATATCAAAATCATTACTCAAAAACTTCCTGGAAAAATTTTCAGGGAATGAAGAGAATATATTAAGAAGCCAGTGAAATATAATCTAAAATTCCCTTCCATCAGAAATGAGAGTGGATTAAAATTTAATTTGGAAAATTTAGTGACCAAACATCTTTGCTCCATATTAAAAAAAAAAAAAAAAAAGAAAAAAGATTTTCATTTGTTTCCTGACTGTGTTCTTTGTTTCTCATTATTTTCAATTTGTCATCTGTGGAATTGTCATTTCTTGATGAAATCTCTTACATCATTCATTCATCCAAAAAAATTAAAAAGAGAGACATTTACTGGCTATAAATTTTCTCTTCTTTATTTAGCCATGTTTTATTGCCTACACATTCACTGAACACAGATGAATGTGCTTAATTTTTTTTATTTAGTTATTTTAAAAATCTTTATTTTTTTTTTATCTGTAGCTCTGGATTTAATTTCAAGTGGTATTTCAGAGAAATACCATTTATCAAAAACCCCTTATTAGGGATGCATATATGCAGTATGCACAACCTACCAGCTTACATATGCTTACATGCAAGCACACGTACAGCACACACACACACACACACACACATATATATATATATATATATATATATATATATATATATATATATATATATATATAAATAAACCTTCATTCAAGCATATTTAATGAAGGTGAGATCAGAACTTATATTTCTGAATTCTGGATTAGATTGACTAATATAAATCCAGAAAAGGACACAGAATTTGATTGTATCACTCAACAAATTTAAAAAAAAATTTTTTAAGCAAAAGGTTGGGGAGCCTGCATATATGTTGATGTACATAAACCTGTTTGATTTATATGTGTGTCTATTATGTACACACATGTAGATACACAAGCAAATGGATTACAACAGGAAAAAAATGAAATTGTTTTCTAAAAGTGAAAAAAAAAGTCTTTAATTTTTCATTTTCATTTTTGCTATTTAATTAATTTTGTGGTCACCAAATCTCTTGTAATTTTGAGATGTGTAGATTGTTTTTTTTGTATTTAATTTTTTCAAGTATTTTTCCCAAAATACTAGTTGGATGGAACTGACTTACTTTCATATTGTTTGTAGCCAAGAATTTAGAAATAAGAAAAATGTTCCAGCAAGATTGGGTAGGGGTATGAGGATTTCAATTTGGAAATTTGTTCCAAGACAGACATGAAAATTCTTTGTTTTTTCTTCTTCTTTCTTTTGGCTTATCACATGACTGCTTTTATAATCTTGTTCCATAAAAATGGTTTTCCCTTTTATTTTTTTTCTTTGCTCAAGCATGTACCATATCCAGGTGTTGGAAATAAAAAAAACAAAGTTGTTTATGGTAGCATCAAATAGTTTTCTTCCCTTCAGGCATAAACCTAGGCTTTCATTTTGAAGGAGCTGGCTTAACAAGTAGTTTTCTTTTTTTTTCTTTCTATATCTTTTAAAAATCTCAGAACAAATTTTATAAGTTGGGGATTGTGTAATTACAGTGTTTTAATTTTTAATCTATCTTTTGTCTCTTCAATTTAGATGGTTGAAGAATTCTAATCCCAAATGAAGGTAAACAACAACAAAAACAAAAAAAGGAGGAAAACACAAATAGAAAGAAAATTAATGTTCCCCACCCTTCAGTCTCCAGTTCAAAATAAATTTCTCAAAAAAAAAAAAAAAAAAATAACACTTCAGAAAATGGTGGACAACAAATTTTAGATGTCTGTTTACAAACAGAAAACAGATTGTTCTGTTAAAAATTTTTTGCTGTTGTCAGATTTTGTTTTCTTTGAAATTACTTCAGTCCCAAATCTCTTTAAAAAAGAAAAAGAAAAAACAGTTTGTTTAAGTAAAGGATCGTATAAGTAAAACAAAAAGCTACAATTTTTTTTTATGTCAGGTGACTAATGTTCATTCTTTATTCCACCAGTGAAATAAGTTCAAAATTGTAAACATAAAATGTGGGGACTTTTCTTAAAGAGAAAAAAAAAACAAACAAAAAAAACAAAACAAAAAAATTAAAAACTCTCCTGATGTTCTGGTTTCTAAATGCTTCAATTGTAATATCATTCATTTCATTTTTTCATTCATGAAGCTTCTGCTTGAAGCTGAAGTAAGAAAATTATCAACAACTTGAGTCATTTTTTTTTTTTTTTTTTTTTTTTTTTTGGGATGATATTTTTTCTTTCTTTTCTTATTGAGGAATTAAAATAATCCTTTTGAAAAATGGGGTTTAAACACTCCAATTTCCAATATTTTTTCATTACTCTTTTCTCTACAAAAAAGACCCACTAATGTTTTTTTTTTTTTTGTTTAGCAACAAGATCTTTACAAGTCAGCCAAACTGTTGACCAAATTAAAATTAATAAGCTTAATTTTTTTTCAATTTTTTTTTTCATTTTGTGTATTTCTAATGTTTGAAACCAAAATTGTCAGTTATTATTGATATTAATTCAATTTTTTTTTTTTTGGTTTTCATGAAATTTCTGGTGAAATGTCCCAAGTACATTGTAATATTGATGCACAAAAAAACCTCTCATTATTCTGAATTACAAGCGACGCTGCCAGAATCTTGGAAGAAACTTCCAGCAAAAAAATGTTGCATAGTAAAAGTTCTCCTTTTTCCTCCCATTAAAAAAATCTTTTTCTTCCATTTCTTTGAGTGCAAAGTCAGTACACAATTATTGTTTGGGTCCAAGAAATCAACTAACAAGGAGGACTTTCTTTACAACAAGACTTCAATTTCAGTAGATTCCCCAAATTCTGTACTTTAATCATAAATTTTTTTTTCATTTTTTTTCTTTCCTTTTCTTTTACATTTTTTTTTCTTTTGTTTTTGAACTGGACATTTTTATGTCCTTGGATGAGGCCCCGATGTTGTCAAACATGCTGACAAAGGTTTTCTATCCAAAATGAAACATTTTTTAATGACAAGTTCTGAGAAGAGGGGACTTATTCATGGCCTGATTCTATACTTTTTGCTCCTGTAAATATAAAACAAAACAAGAAATTTAGTAATGCATGAATTCAATAAAAAAAAAAAAAGACAAAAAATCATTAAAAAAACATGTACAAATATTTTTTAATACGTATCAAACTTTAAAAATGTTAGACATTTTTCTTTATGCTCTTTGTTATGTATAAAGCAAACTTCAAAGACATTATTTTTAATGTTGATGAAAGACAATGTCATATTTGAACCATCTACGACCACAACGGTGGAAATGTACATAAAATGATGCTCCAATGCAAAAATGCATTATATGCTACAAGTGTGAACTAACTATAGTAAGACAACAAAAAAGAACCCCAGATTTTAATAAAAAATGAATTTTGCAGGTGGGAAGTAAGTATGCCATTATAATTCTATATACCTGATAACTGCAAATTGTTGGCTTGTTGATTACAACTTGTTTAAAATTATTATTTAAAAATGGTTTGCTCATATTTTCTCAATTATTGTAGTTGATGGCATATAAGAAAGCCTGCTTTTGCTACCCACTCCAATATAAATCCTGGTGTTTTTCTATAAAGTTAAAGTATCAGGTATATGATACACTATAGAGTACTTGAATCTAACTCCATAATATTATAATATTAAATATAAATAGGAAGAGGGTTGATGTTTCTGGTAGACAAATGTTTACCAAGATGCCACAGACTATCAGTACTTGAATCTAGCCTATTGTGGAAGATTCCACATTTGCCAGTTACACTCCAATTGGAAAATGCACTCTTCCTTTGTAGTAATTATTACACACATACATAGAAATCATGTGACAAGCATTCATTGGTTGATCTACTCAAAACTAGCTCACTGATTGGTCAGTTCCGACCAATCAAACCGTCTGCATGTGACAAATCTGTTTTCCCGTGTTTTCAATCTGAGCCGGTCATGTGATACATGATCATATATAAACAAAACACGTGTAAGCTCTCTCTCTTCAGTTTTTCATTCATCTTTCTCCTTGCTACCAAGATGTAACCGTCAAGAACTTCCGTTGACCATGCAGTCAGACGTTAAAGACCATTACCATTTCACGCAAGTACGAACTCTAAAATCTCTTCTGAACTCTTACCAAGGTTTACAACCCACAATTCCTAACATACTAAAGGAACTTTATTCTTCTAAACTACAGTTTAATAATTACTTCTTTATAAGCTCAGGTACAAATATTTCCAAATCTAAGAGACATAACTCTATCACACCTTCAGCTTATATGCTTGTACGCCAAACACTAATAAATTCAGTTGTTATGTTTTGAAATCATTACATTCTGTTTTGTATTTTATACTATGTGCTATTTACGTCAAATATAAAATGCATTGCCTCCATGCATTGTCCTTAATCCCACCTTTCCTAGCCAAAGTTAAATATATGTAGTGCACACCCTTACATAATGGTGACAACCCACTACAATATTGGTAACCCCATCGCTACACTATCTCCATGGTATTAAATGTAAGTAATGGCTAAGTTTTATAGCATCAAATACAGTTACAGAAACTGTTTGATAATCTTGTAAGACTTTATTGATATATGATTAAATTGAATTTATTACAGTAAATAGTAGTGTACATTATTGTATTTATCATTGATAATTATATATTTAAATATAAATAAAACACAAATAATAATTTTTATTCAAAATTAAATTTACCAATATTTTATAACCCCTAAAAGTTTATGAATTGTTAATGATCAAGTTTTACACTGATGTAAGAATTCTACATATTAAGGAATCAAAAATGTGCTTCTTTTCATATTGTACCTAATCTTTAACTCTTTTTTTCCAATTCTTGTAATTGTTTCTGCTTTTGGGGGTTTAGCCACATTCTTAAACATTCTAACTTTCCTTTAATTTACAATTATAAAATATTTTATTCAAAAATACACTATTCAATAAGTTTGCTTCTCTCTAAATAGCCTTTATTGTATTAATATATAAGCAGTGTTATTAACCTTTCCATTTTTATAACAAAATTCTTATAGGTTACTCAATTGAATGAAAGTTAATTCATATTTCAGATCAACATTTTTGTTATGCTTGAATCCAATATAAAATTTAAGTTGTTATTATGGAAAACAAACAAAAATAATGAACTAAACCAAATTTGTATACAAATTTATGTTTAGCAATTTAAATGTAAAAATATTTAACATTCAAAAACCTCCAAATTCTTATCCTGCTATAAGAAATTCTCTACAACTTTAAAATAATTTAAAATATTCAGTACATCTTGAACATAACAGATTATAAAATATAATATCAAGACTTTTATTTCTTTTTAAGCTTCAGAAAAGCTAAAAATTTTAGATAAAAGGAAACACACACAAAAACACAATTTCCTTTACACTGGACAGAACAAACGTGTCCATGCTTGGGAATCACATCTTGCTAACCATTATTTTCCTTGTTTTTATGTTCTTGCTTATTCTTTGAAGTTCTTTGAGATCACCTGTTTCTATTTTTAGTATTCTAGCATGTGATCAGAATTGGTAAATTTGTCAAGATCATCTTTTCAATATTATTGCAAAAAGTTGGTCTTAGCTAAAACATCTTTATTTCCTATTGATAGTTTTATTTTTGTAAAACAAATTCAATCATTTTATTTGCGAAGATGCAATTGTCTTGTCTTAAAATGTGACCCAATCAATTTCGCCGAGATCTTCTAATGATTCATGGCAATGATTCTTCTTAATATATTTTTGATAATTCTGGCTGGTATTTTATTTGGATAGTATATGTTGAGAAAACTTCTCAATAGTCTTCTATGGAATATATCTTGTTTGATTTCTTCAGTCTTTATGCAAGCTCCATGTTCTGTTATTGTAAAGTATGATTAGTTTTAAAAAAAGGTTTTTATATAATTTTATTATTTTTAACTTAATTTGCTCTCATCTGATCCATACAGATATTAAATTTTTAAAATGTCTTTGATGTTAATTTCTTTTGTCTGTTTGTTTTCCAGACATCATCCAACTTTTCTTCATCCTTCAACCCTTTTGTTCTCTTTTTATTGTTATTTACTCAGGTTTTGTCTTGATTTTTGTCTTTAGACTGAATTTTTTCATGTCTTCATTTCATTTATATTTCAGTGTCCAAGCCATCTTTGAGCACACTATGTGGTTATCATCCTCATTTTTTGAAGACCCCCTCGGAGAACATCTTCCAAACATATGGCAAATATCTTCTTGTCATCTTTCTATGCTAGAATAGAAAGAAAGTGTCATGGTTGCATCTCTTGTGTCATTAATTTCAATTAACTGTACAGATTTCATGTTCTCTGATTATGGATTTTAGGATTTCAAGGAGAATGTTAAAGGAATGAGACATGTCTGTAGTCATGATTGTCCTAGGAGAACAATACTCTTGTTGACAACCATTTATGTATGAATATTAATTATGCTTTTTGTTGGTCAGAAGCCACTTTGACTTGTTAGATATTTTTCTACCTTCTCTTTGAGTCTGTTGAATGTTATCAATGATAAAATCTTCTGGATTGTATTTAGTAGCACAAATAGACATAGGTTGCTAATAGGCCCTTTCAGCTTGACCGGTTTTTGAAGTGCAACAAGCCATATTTTATTTCCATTGTATAGCTTGTATCTTTCAAGTGCATTATTTTTTGGCTAATTGTTTTGAATCTTATTTCAGTAGTTTTCCTGGAATGCTTTCATGCATTTTTTTTACCTCTTACAATGGGGTAACTTTTCATTGAGAAGTTTAGGCTCATCTCAATGTGCTTCCCATATAAAGTTGGATTGGGTCACTAAATTTCTTTTTAAAGTATGATGATATGTATCCAGGCTTGCAAAGAATTTTTCCTCATTGTTGTGCACTTTCAAGTTTTCATATTTTCTTTCTTTCATGTTTTTTTACTACTCTGAACATCTTCACAGTATCTTTTGACATAATCTATTTCATTTGTCTGGGCACTTGGACATGGTGTAATGATTAGCAAGCTTATCTTGCTAGATGAATTATGACTGAATAGCGAGTTCAATCCTCACTGGGTGCTCTATACTTTTGGCCTTGTGCCACATCTAATCTATACTTAGAAAATCATCTATTTCATCTGCTTTCCTATCTAATTCCTGTTTTTCATTTTCTACCATTTTTATTTCTGACCTTTAGTTTTTGTTTTTTTATTATTGTCTTTATAATTTTGCTTTTTCAGATAATGTTTCCATTTCCCTTATAATTTTTTTATTTCTTGATCATATATATGTTGATACCTTTTATATAGCTTAAAAAGGCAGAATTGTTGAAATTAACTGTCAGAAGAAACACACGGTATAATTCCTCTTAAGTGGCCAACATTTTGATTAACTTTCCTCAAAGAGAATCGTTGATAAATATTAAAAATCATAAAACCTTAAATAGAATTACTATTAAAAATTGGTTTAAAAATAAACATTGTCTGTCATTTTAAAGAAAAGAAAAGAAAAACATTACTGAGGCTGGGTAATTTCAAAGAATATAAAAAATTCTTCTGTTTGCACAAAGATAGTTTCATGTTTTTTTGTTTTTTGCTGATGCCTCTTCATGTAGTATTTCTGGTTTTATTGGTTCAGTCAACTTTTCTGAAATTCCCCCCCTCTCCAATCTTTTCTCTTTTGTTGTTTTGTAAGATTTATTCTATGGTCAAAATCAGTTATGGCCATCTTGTGATCAGAAGTTGTTATTGCTCCAGCATATAATCTCAGCTGTACGATCTGGAACAGATAATCTAATCTAATTAGCAGTAAAGGTCTACAATTTCACTGTTTGATCTTTTTATTTTCTTTGGCTTGACTATATTAGAATGTCATTTTGGAAGGTGTTGTCGGTGATGTAAAGGCCATTGTTTTCATATAAGTCATGGAAGCAGTTTCCACTTTCATTTCTATAACTTATGGAATATTTACTTTTGTATTTTTCCTTTCCTGTTTTTCTGATTATGGCATTGAAATTGCTGCATATAGAATTTTATTTTGTTGTTGTTATGTTTTCTCTAAACATTCATAGAATTGTTCTATTTCTTCAGGCTGCTTTGGAATATTTCATTGTTAGAAAGTCTGCTTTAAAAATATAAATGTTTCATTTTTTTGTGGCTGGCTAGATAACTGCTATTGTATTGAGGATTTTTTTATGTACTCGTTTGTCCATTTTTTGTGAATTATAAAACCAATTCCATATTATTATGTCTGTTGATGCTAATATTGATTCCTCTTTCAGCTTTAGTTTCTTGAAGACAGATAACATTGTCGGCGGCAAGTTGTTTAAATTAAATGTTGTTGCCTTAAATGAGTTATGACTTATTCAAGACGAGTTTGCAGTGTGAATAATGGTCGGTTATAATATATGAAAATGAAATATAAGTGTTCAAATAATTTGAACTTTTAGGGGAGATAACAGCGAATTATAATTCACGCAGTTATGTCCCTTGTAATCCAAATACCATTAATAAATAAATGAATCATGTTTCAAATGAGACAAATCATAAAAACGAAAGTTCTTACTAATTCAAATTTTGCTACAAATTCACATGAAAATCTAAGAAAAAAATTAAATTCAGGTCTTTTACGATTTATTTTCATTTAGCCCTATATATATATATATATATATATATATATATATATATATATATATATATATATATCAGACTCTATACTTTTTTAATAAAAAACAATAAAAAATATAAATAAAAACAGTACTATGAAATGAACACACACAAACAACCTTAGAATTTAAACTCTGTTTGCTGACTCATTTTTCTTTTCATCAATGACTGTTAACTTCTCTACATTTTATTAAGCCATTAGCAGTGGCAGAAATTTTCATCAATTGAAGTTGAGCCATGGAACAGAAAAGAAAAATTTTTATCCTCCATTGTTAACAGATTAAATTGTTGGTTCACCA
Organism: Acanthosepion lycidas; assembly: GCA_963932145.1. NCBI lineage: Eukaryota > Metazoa > Mollusca > Cephalopoda > Sepiida > Sepiidae > Acanthosepion > Acanthosepion lycidas. The sequence goes on from OZ010595.1 coordinate 90,902,320, forward strand.
TTTTTAATGAATAAAGAAATGTTGAAGATTTCCTTTTATGAGTCTTATGAATTGTCTTTATGGATTTATGGATACACATGAATTTCTTTTTAGCAAATAAAGAATTACTTTGAAGATACATTGATGACTTATATTTAAGTGAGTAGTGACAAACACAAAATAAGTCAAACATTACCCCTTAATTAATATGTAGTCTTAAATTATATGAAATGCAATATAACATTTGATAAATATATAATTTATCTTTGTAATGCTCTATTAATTTCTTTTAAGAGCAATGTGGGTAGTGCTGCCTAGAACAAGGTACCCAGGAAGACTTTTTTAATGAGTAACTCCAATAAAATACATTATATTACATTGATATCAACCTGATATCAAACTCTAACCATATCTTGAAGAGCAGTATGTTTATGCACGGGGAGGTGCTGTTTAAGAAAGATGAATCCTTGGTGCCCTGATTTTTTTTTTTTTTTTTAATGCAAGCAAATCTGGAAAATAATGTGTCTCAATGTAAACTGCAGACATCAAGAAATACTATCTCTGCCTGTTAATAACCTTGAATGTGCAGTAATTTGGTTTTAGGTGAGCACTTCTGAAAAATGTTTATGTCTTGGCATAAACTGCAGGCATCAGGGAATGCTTTTATTCTTTATTTTAAGTGCAAACCTACATAATTTAGATAGGGTAATAAATGTTTTGTTTTTTTATGTATATTATTCAATATTCTTTTGCCAGCACTTTTCATCCTATTTATTTCTTGTGAATAGTATAGTATCTTTTGGCAATATGAACCAGAAATGAAAAATCCTTGTCACAAAAAAAGAGAAAATACACACTTTAAAAACTGCATTTTTGTCTTAACCCATTGTACCTGAGCACTGATATAACAAACCAATTAAACAATACCTTAAAGCATAGATAAAGTTTGATAATTAATTTTCTGAGGAACAAAGTAATGATTATTTCAATTATTCTTTCTTGTTTATCCCTCTTGGACCTTATCTGATCAATTATTTCAGATAGAGCCTGAGTAGATGAAACAGATGATTAAATTTTGACACTGATCTTTCAGATTCAGCAGGCTAAACCAGATAAATTAATTTCTATAATTAAGATGAGTGTAATTGAAATAGATTTTATAATTTGTCATCTTTTAATCTCAGTAGAAAAATTGTTCCAGATAATTTCCAAAGATATTTTTTCTCATTTTGTTGTTGGCAGAGCAACATCTCAGAAACAATGATTTGGTTTGTTTTACGACATATCAACCTTTTCCACAGAAACAATGGCTTAAGTAAATGTTTGTTTGGATGTTTAGTGTCTAGTGGAACTTAAAGTAGTAGTGTTCAGATCACACAATAAAGGAATCAGTTTAATAGTAATTTTTTTTTTTTTTTTACTTGACCTACCAATTTACTAAAAACTGCTCCTTTTCAAGAGATCATGTGATACTTCCAGAAACCTGACATCCAAACGACTGATAACATAGAATATTAAATGATGTACAGACCAGGATAAAGTCAGTTTTCTTTGTGTTCATTGATAACAGCTGAACTCTGTATTATCAGCTGACGATGATCGATTAGCTGAGTGAACCATTGTGAACTTCTAACTGAAACAAAGAATGTACAGTCTAAATAAAGAAAGATCCAGCATTATTTTGGAATTTCACATCCCAAAATTATTGCTTTATTCAATTTTTGCTCAGGTTTCAAAATAAAAGTGAGAATTCCATTTTCTTCACTTTTGATTATAGTTCTTGGCAAAGAGTTGGAAATATAGTTTTACAAAACAAATAACTCAAACAAATGCCATCAATTTTACTTGATTATATTTCTTTAATAAACATCCTCTTAACACTCTGGTTAACAAATGATGTTTTTATAAGGTAGAGATGTTGATTCTAAAATCTTTATATAAAAAAAGATTAATAATGAAAATGGAGTGGGAATAAAAAAAGAATCTCAAATTTTATATAGTGTGAAAATAATTAAAATAAGATTTTAATTAGTCATCTCAATTCCACTCTGAGGTTTAAAGAAAATGTAAAAAAATATTTTTAGAATTTATATGTTGGACTAGCCAATACATGAATTCTATTTGTCTTCTTGAAGTAATTTCTTTTAATGTTTGTTTTTAAAATGTAAATAAAATCAGCTAAAACAACCTTAATAATAGACTTAAAATCGGCAAGACAGATTTCACTATCACTTAACATTACTCACCTTCTGTGCAAATGTTACACAGTGCAATTTGTTTCGAATGTAGTGTCTGTATGTACCAATTTTAGCTGATAATAATAATAATAATAAAGCCAGCAACATAGATCCGAACTCTACAATTTCTGATAACAAAATTGTAATGTACCCTAAAAATTATATTTCTTGTATATACCATATCACTTCAGTGTGTAGGTGATCTTGACTCAACACAGAGATTCCTTTTCTTTATTATCTGCGAATTGCCATACATTCTTGGGAAAGATAGTTAAGCAGCTTCCCTTTGCTTTCTCAAAGGCTGTAATTCAAAGTTTTCCTTCTAGATTGGTTGTCACTCAAAGCTAGAGAGCCCAATCTACCCTATAGATAACCTATAGCTATTGTGAGAAGACATATTTATGCCTTTCCTACAGGCATTTGTATGAAAGTGAATGCAACAGACTAGCCAGGAATTTGAACTTTCCAACCTGATATCAGTTGCACTACCTCCACATCTACAAACAATTAGCAAATTAATTTTATCTATTTTCTCTTTGTATAATCTCTAAAAAATCAAATTTAATGTTTATTAGTAAAAGTGCTTTTGTTTCTCTCCAAGGTTATTTTGTAATATACATAATGTGTTTTATGCATAAATAGCCTGATTCTATCAATCATGCTTGCCTTAGTTGACCATGGACAATCTCTTTCTTCTTGATTTCACTGCATTTCTATATTAAAAATTATAAGCAATGCTTTTACATTATGCAAATAATACCATCTATTCTATCCGTAATACATGAAATTTTTCCCATTGACAATCTTTCTTTTTGATTTCTTTATAAAATTCATTAGTGATGCACCTACATTATACATATAATAGCTCTATTCTGCTAGTAATGCTTGTATTAATTCCTGACCACTGACAATCCATTTTATCTTGATTTGCAAAGCATAATTTGCTGATTGCTCAAAATTGCAAAAATAAATTACTAATAATCATTTATAAATTCTGGAATCTTTATTAAGACAGATATGAATTTTTTAATCCCCCTACCAGAGTTTTTATTTAAAAAATAATTAATACAAATGTATCGTCACTCTAAAAGATCAAGCTCTGTGTAGGAAAAACTTATGCTTCAAGCAATTAGATTTTGATGGACTGAACTGAAACCATGATCCTATCAACTAATTTAAGAACAGAATGTTAACTGAATTCAGAATACAAATGACAATTAGCTTATTTTACTTACAAGGGTTTATAGTTAGTTTTGCTCATCACTATTTGATATGCATCTTGACTTACACTTGGATCCTTGTATGACCATGCTAACCTACCCCCATGTTGTCATAACACAGCCAGAGTTACTATAAACATAAATATCATCAATAAACTCATTGTTGTCATAAAATCTCTTCTTCTCTTCCATTGAATTAATGTAACTGATACAAAAAGTAATTTGCTTATAGAGATCTTCAGTGAAACTGTGAACTGATTTAGTTGTTACAATTGGCTTTCTCTTTTTCGTTTTGCTTCTGTTTGTAGAATTTGTCACAAATGCTTTTAAACTGTTTAAGACGTTTGGTAAGAAGAAATAAGGAAAAGTAAGTGTGCATTTTTCTTTCACTCAAAAAAATAAACCATTAAATAAAAATGCCAAGTATCAACAGGAGTAATCAGGATGTCACTGCCCAGTAGAACCATAGACCCCCAAAAAGATCAAATCTCTGAAAGAAATCAACAAAGAAAAAAGTTATCAAAAAAAAAAAAAAAAAGTATTCTATATTTTATTTAATATTTTATTGAGGGACCTTATTGGGGCTAAGGGCAATGACTGAATTTGCTAGTGATTGCCTTGTAATATGGAGGAGGGCTAGTGACAACTCAGATACTCACGTCAGCAGTTTGTACAGTCGGTTGGTCAGTAGTTTGAGGGGAGCAGTCAATCTCTGACGTTTGAGTTTTGTCAGGAGGAGGTTCTGTCTCCTGAGTGGAGGAACTAATGTCGGTAGTGACAGCTTCATTAGCTTTCCTTGAGGAAGCTGAGGACTGACATGTTCCTGAGGGGCTCAGGATCGGTTTGGAAGGAGAGGGAAAGGTAGGTTTGTTATAAACGGGAAGATCAGCAACTGAAACACGAGGCAAAAAAATTATAAGAAATAATGATAAAAAGGAAAAAAAAAATTAGAGGTGAGAAAAGATAATAATAAAAAGTAATGATCACAGAAAAAAAAGGCATGCATTTTATTTCTAAATAAAAAAAAAAAAGAAGAAAAAAGTAAAAACAAGTAGAAAAAAATGAACAAAAAACTTCAATAACCTCACCTGTTCAGTTAATTATTTACTGATGAAAAATCTTAAAAATATTGACAAAATTCAGATTAGTTAGGTTTTAACTATTTCCAAAAGCAAAGCAAAGTTGCTTTCTGTGTCACATGGCACATAGGAAAATGATTTTTGCCCTTTTTATTGAATGATCCACAGAAACCCAATCATTGTTTGCAGCAATTGCATCTTTTTATGGAACTAGGATGCTTACTTGACACCCAAGACAGGCTGCTTTACAAGGTTAAAGGGCTTCAATTGCCCTGCTATTTTCCTTAGCAGGGAGAAGTGGGTTCATACCTTTCTCAAGGGCATTAGCATAAACTGAATACAGAGTGTTCCAATTGGGCATTTAATTTTGTTCACTCACACATCCCTAACTGTTCTAATGTATATAAAATTTAAACATAATTGTCAAAAATATGTCTTGGACTTAATGACAGGACAATTATTCCTGTCTAAGCTGGATACAGGATTGATTAAAACAGACTGACCACTTTTACTGTGGGGTTAAAATCCCACTTTTGTCTGCTATTTATACATTTTGATGGAAAATTTATTATTTATAATTAAAAAAATAACTTTATTGTACATGTTTTATAGAAATTTCTTTTAAAAAATTACTTCCCAAATTCCTTGTGGTTCAATATTTTCTATGAAATGGATAATGTTAGAATTTCAGTAACTTGTAGAGACTAATATCATCATCTTTGCTGCTTTTATCACCTGGCCTAGAATAGTTTATCTTTTGATTATCTTCAGACATGTACAAATGAAACATGGTATGGTAAAAAATATATTCCAGGTTAAAAAAAAAAATGTGTTTTTAACTATAATGATTTCATTTATTTTAGATAATTTTTGTACACACACACGAGTGATTCCCAGAGGGTCCATCTATGAAACCCTGGAGTTGGGATGCTGAAGGTAACATCTATCAGCTAGGTGCCAAACATTTTACATGTATTAATTCTCTCTCTCGTTATATATATATATATATATATATATATATATATAATTTGTTGGCCCATAAGATAGAAGATACACTTTCTCTATAAAAAAAACATATTTATATATTTTATGGCATCTAATTAACTGTATATTTGTTGCATAGACAACATAAACTGATAAAAAATAAAAAAAGACATAACATGAATATGCTACAGAAATAAAGATAGCTATGCTTTGTGGGGAAAATGTTTAACTACCAATATAGTCTACCAGGTATCTGTAAAGATCAGGGGTGAACCTGATATGTCTTCTATTGGTGTTTCTGAAGGAATGTGGAAACAAAGATTCTAAAAACCACAAAAATGACCTTCACGAGTAGGCTTTATGCTAATAATATGACACTTGAAAGAAAAACTGGCAGGAAAACTCCAGAAGTGGATTGGAGCATATTAAGAAAAACATTTGCACATAAAGCTGAATCCAGTAAGTGTTAATTATGTGTTGCAGAAAGGTTATGCATTTTAGAATTCCTCCCAACAGAACAGACTAGTGACTAAAATTTCAGAATTATTTTCCAAGTGTAAGCAATTATCTGTTCTGCTCTCTATTAAATGATTACAAACTCTTCTATATTTGTATGCTATTAAAAAAAAGGGGGAGGGATTTGCTATGAGCCTCAGTATGAAACTGGCAGTTATACTTACATTTCCCCTCAACCCATTAATACCCATTTGGGGTAAAGTGAGTATTAATTGGTTAGAAAACTAAAATTAATGCTAATTTTTCTTTTAAAACTCATAATTAATATCAGATTTTATTCTAATTTTTATAATTAATAATGAATTTTTTGGTGAACATTAATTAATAGGTCAAATAGCTACACAAGTGCAGTCAATTGCAAGTGAATGATTTATTTCAAGCCTTATAATTAATCCTTTTTCTTTTTTCATAAAAGAGGTTTTATTTTGCTTTTAAATCTAAATAACTTCTTCACTCACCAGTAATTTACAATCACCTGATGAGATGCATTTGATACACATTGAAACATGACTGCAATTGTGTAGCGATTTTGATATGTTTTTGATGTAATATCTTAAAATAAATAATGTTGCTCTAACTTGTATTGAGCCCTCTTTTAAATTAAATGTTATGAACGTTGGAATTGTACTTTATTCATTCTCATCTTACCTGTTTATATATATATATATATATATATATATATATAAGCTTATCTGTTACTTCCAGGACTTTACAAATGTATCATTGTTCAGAGTACTGAACATTTATTCTTTTGGTTATTATTTTTATAACAGACTTCAAAGTATTTTTTAAAGACTAATTTCTATATGCCTCTAATAATTCAAGTACTTTTTGTGAAAATCTTTCTTTTTTTTTTTCGTCTATAGAAATGCACAAATTTGTCCGAAAAATGACAAAATTCCTCTGCTATTTTTCTTTTGAATTTTGAAATATTTTAGTAAGAACTTTTTAATCTTTCTAAATACTCAGAAAAAGTTGACTGAACTCCCACACTCTCCATCCACATATTGCAGAAAAATAATAGATAAAATTAATTTTTTTCTGTAATTTTAAATCAATTTGGAAAAATGTCATACCAAAATTTATCAATCCTGACACAATTTTAATCCCAAATTACTTAACATTTATTTCCTTTGTTTTTTATTAAATCAAATTTATTATTTACTAGAAAAGTATTTTTGCTTAAATGCAACTTGATTTTGTGATGCATATATGTTTATGTATATATTA
>OZ010595.1:90914564-91094564 GCA_963932145.1 Acanthosepion lycidas
TAAAAATTATTAATAAATTATACATTAGAATAAATTCAGTTTTGGATTATTGGTATTACTCAGTCTCATGTTAAAAATTAGCAAATAATGTTGAATTTTAATTTATGCAACAAAATTAAAATCAGTTGTAATAAAAATATTTTCATTTGATGTTAGCAAATTGTCTTGCTGATGAATAAATACAGGCATGATCAAATTATTTCAATATATATATACATATATATATATATATATATATATATATATATATAGTTCTTATATGCATTTTTCTCAGATATCTGTTTAATTTATATTTTTATAAGTATTCATTTTTAGCAAGACAGAATACTGAATGTTCTTAAATGTTTAAATACAAAAATATTAAACGTAGAAGTTCAGAATTTCTTTAAAATTATTTTAGGAAATATTCTTTAGGATGATATACTTGCATATTTGAAATTTTGTTGAAATGTAAGTTTTTAAATTTTATTCTTCGAAACATTTCCATAGAATTTATATATATATATATATATATATATATATATATATATATATATATATATAAAATTTTAACAAAATTCTTTTAAACATTAAACTTATTCTTTTAAATATTTTTAATTAACATTTTTAAAATTCCAATTATTAGTAAAAAAAAAAAAAAAAAAAATTGTGAAATGGAAATTAAGAGAATGAAAATAAAGAAAAAGATAGTAAAAGAAACTAAAGTCATGTTTCCACCAACTGAATAGTATTTTTTTTATTTTGTGCTTATGAATAGTGTGAAATATATTTCATATTTAATTGGGCTGAATTAAGGACCAAAAAGAAGAAAATGATTTTCAGTTTGGTCATAATAATTTTGCTGACATCTTCATGGTTCTCAGCTAAAATAGATGGAATAGGCTAGCATTTCTTTTATTTTTGAAATATAAAAAAGTTGCTTTGATATGAAGACAATAAATATTAATTTTACCTTTAAAGAATATAAAGAGTGGGATCAATTTTCATGTGTTATGTATTAAATGGATCCTCTTTTGTCCAAGTTCAACAATTGCAATGATTAAATAATAATGAATTGATAAAATAAGAAATATAATTTGGCTAATCAACTGTTTCTTGTTTCCATTGATTGTTGGACAACTGAACGTATTCTTTGTCATTTTTGTATTCTTCAACACTCATCAGACTTATTCTGTGAGAAAAAGGAAACATTTTTTCCAAGGGAAAAAAAAAATTATTATATACATAAAATATATGATCTGTAGATTGAAAGTCTGTGCAAGTAGAAAAATTCTTGGTGTGAAAATGGAAATCTGTAAGTTGAATTTCAAATTCCAGTCAAGTTTGTTGTATTCACTTTGCTGTAATGTCCTTGGGAAAGACATGAATCCATTTATTCCCCACCCACTCTATGGGCAAAATAGCATGACAGACTGGGTCCTATAGCCTTGGTTGATAAGCAATTTAAAAGGAGGACAACTCTGAATTCAAATTGGTTAGGCAAGCAACACAAAAATTCTGTTTACTATTAAAATTACATCAGCATCATCCACTCTAATGTTCTTTCAGTCCTATTCTCTATGCGGAGTTTATAGGTGAAAAAAAAAAAGATCAGAGATTTTGGACTTTGTTCTATCCAATTTTTAAATAGTTCTTTTTTTTTATAGCCAAAAGAACTTTTGCTTCTTTTTAGGTATCCCCAGACACAATATCACATTTATTCTATGGGAATTATATATATATATATATATATATATATATTTTAGGTTGGTGCAAAAATAATGTCGTTTTCTCACATAGTAACATATGTGAGAAAACGACATTATTTTTGCACCAACCTAATATATATAAAATGCACAATTGTATGACATATATCATTGAGGAGTGAGGAATTTGAAGGTGACATATTGGCTTGTTAGCCAGTTATATAAGTGATACTTGTACAGACTTTCACAATGTGTGTGTTTTTCGCTTTATAAAGTAGGTGTAGGAGAGCTCTTACATGTATAGTTTGAAGTTGCTATCTGAATACTTGGGTGTCATGTGTACCTAACGTTGTTCAAATGGATTGATCAAGTTTGTATATTAATTACCATCTTTTTTCATTTGCCATATTTTTTCTTGATGAAAATGTTTCCACTTTTTTCATCAAACACCTGATAAAGGCTGAAGAATGTATCAGCCAAAATATGTTCAACAAATTTACAAAGGAGTTCATATGTCTTAACAATATTTGGAATGTTAATGATTACTTTGAAAGCTATAAACAATACATTCCTTTGTCAGAAATTATAATTAAAATCAACCTTTTATTGGGACAACCATGATCATCTTCTTTGTTATACTCACAATGTTTTGACTGTTTTCATGTATTTGTCATCATACTCTTTAACCTACTCAAAATTTTGAACCAAATCCTTTATTCAATTCTCATTCCACTTTCCATGTTTAAGGGAGATAGATCATATCAATTAATTCTCTCTTCTTTATTTGCATTTGTGTCATAACAATCAAGATGAGCATGAGAGGCTGAATAGGAAGACATAATAATAATATTCTTGTTTTTTTAAATGATAAATGTTGCCCATAAATATTTTAATTAAAACAAATTTAGGAGTAAATTTATCCTTTCAATTTTAAAATTGTCTGTTGGACAAGGTTATTGAATTGAAGAAACATAGCTTATTGATTATGATAGGTTTTTCCAGAATTTCTTAAAATAATTTACAAATTCATGGCATCATTATTTTTTCTTGCTTTCTATGAATCTATGAATTATATTACTTCATTTCCACTGAGTTTCTTCTGTTGTGTCCTACAGTTTTGATTTAATGAATTCTTCAGAGTTTATTTTGATATCTTGAATCTTTTGGAACTGCTCCCAAGGTAAGGAATGCTGTTTGGAGTAAAACAAGTGATAGTCTGAAAGTGACTGATTTGGAGAAAATGCCTCATGTGGGAGAACTTTTCTTCCTAGTACTATGATTGTTTGTGTTGTCCTGCAATTTTTCCAGGATTTTTCCCCCAGAAGAAAAAAAAGATCTTTCTATTCCAATCTGTCATTCAATGAAGCCTTTGGCTCACTGTGGAATTTTACAGTAAAAGATTTCTGCAATTTGACCGCCCACACAAAAAAAAACTCTCTTTTGCCAGAAAATTCAATTCAGATTGAGATATTGAAAGTGTCCTGGATTTAGCCACAGTTTTAGATTCTAATGATCATATCTTCCATGTCAAGCTAAAAGAGAAAGACAAATGTTTTTGCTGATTTTTCCTTTTCATAAGTTTATGTGGACCCAAGTTTTCTAGTTTCTATATTTTTTCAAAGATTTCTAACTGATGTTGATTGATTTGCATTTGATTTTTTTTTTTAAATTTGTATTTTTTATTTTTCATTATTGTTAAAAAGATTCTCTAATCTATTGTCAATTTCTGAGATCCTCCAGAATGTTCTTTGTCCTTGGGATCAAAATTTCCTCTTGAAAACCATTCTTGGCACATACTTTCACCTACTGAATAATTACCTTAATTATTAGTGATTTAGATTCTGCTTTAATTATTCCCAAATTAATCATGATTAGTAAAAAGTGTTAAATGTAAATTTTATATTTGGGAATGATTTTTGCCAAGATAAATTCAAACAATTCTTAAAACTTATTCATGCTCAAGAAATAAAAAATAAAAAAATGAGTAAACTTGACACTGCTAACATTTCCCTGACATAGTGAAAAATACAGTGAGAGGAACTTTTGCTTCAACCTGCTAAAATATTGAATGGAAAAATATATGGGCTATTATATTTTCCTTTATGAATCCCCTGTTCACAAGATTTCTTTCTTTACTGATGCACTGATTGACATTCATTTGTGATTTTCATTGCAATATCCATTGTAGTGAAATCTTTAGGCTTTTTACTAAAACATGTTTCCTCTGTAGTTTCTTCTTGGGTAAAAGCCAGTATCAAGGCTTTTGTACCTTGTAAATATCTGATAAAACCAGTTCACACCTGCATGTTCAGCCTCTGTAGCCCTCAGGAATCACTTTTTCTGGCAATATTGATATAGTAGTTCTGATCACAACAGACACTGTCTGCTTGTAATAAATGTAAACGTGTCCCCAAAAAGGCTAAATCATTGTTTGCTGAGGAAGTGAGGCACCATATTGGCTTGATTCTGTATTGTTTGGTTATTGTTCTCATTACTGGGGGAACTGTAAGAGTGTGTTAAACAAGGATAAATCCTCAATCCCTCTCTCTTCAATTAATTTAAAGTGCTATCATTTTCTGCTGATAAATCAGAATGCTTTGCTTACAAATTCTTTTAATTCTACTCTTTACCCATCAGGAATTCCTTCACCTGACTTTCCACTTAAAAATGATTCTCTACTGTGTGGTATGCATATAAAACCATCCATAGTTTCAACTATCATCTTCAAATTTGATCCCCCACAAAGCATGTGAACTAGATTGTTCTTCAGAAGTGTGTTTCCGAACTGGCTCCTGTACTCTGCAAGATGATTTGCTGCTGCTTGTTTTCTGGATTGTTGGAAATCCACTTCTGTATTTCCCATTTTTAAAACCTTGGAGAATCATCAGATCCTTTGAACTATCAACTTATTAGTTTTCTACCTTTTCTCTTTGGCAAAATAGTAGAGACTCTAATCAATTCCAAACTGGTTAAGTATCTCGCTTCACAGGGTTTTCTTTCTGACTGTTATATTTTCGTAAAAAAAAAAAAGGAAACTAACTTTCTTGTCCACGTGACTTTTCACACGTTCCCTTTTCTCTATAAAAGCTGCGTTCTTCTTCCTTTTCATTCTGAATTCTTTCCTTTGTTGATTACTGACTGCTGTGAATTAAGTTCAGTAAAGCCTTAAGAAAAGGTTATTCTATCCTTGCTTTCTTCTTTGTACTATGTAACACTGACAAACAATATGGTTTTTGCTTCTCTAGGTCAAATGTCAATGTATTGATGGTTTTGTTGAAAGAGTCTGTCAAGCTTTAGATAAAAATAGTGAAGCTCAAGCTGTTGTGTTAGATATTTCAAAGGCATTTAGCATGCTCATCTTTTTCATAATTGGAAGGTTTATGGTGTTTTGGGCCATTTCTTTGGTTTGATTGACTCTTTCTTATCAAACTGCATAATGAATGTTATTTTGAATGGCTACTCCTCTAGACCATTTTGCATTAATGTGGATATCCTCCAGGACTCTATTCTTGAACCCACACTCTTCTTCTTTCTTTTTTTATTAACAATCTTCCTGATGTTATCAGTTCCTGACTTTGTATGCAGGTAGATGCCATAGCTATTTACTCTTAATAGTAAGTCTGACCAGTTCATTAAAATCAAATTAGTAGTTGAACTTCAAAATTATCTTTAATCTGTTCTGAGCTGGGACAAGAATTGGTTTGTTAATTTCAACATCTCAAAAATGAAACTGTTCTTTATTGCCTTATTTGGGATGAAATGATTAAAAAAATGTTTATAACAAAGGAGGAAACATTAATTGAGAATAAGGGAGAAAAAGAATTAAGCTTTTATCATTTAAGATAAGAATTCTTGTTGCTATTCAAATATTTGATCATTAATTGCAAATAATCACCTTGTCCATCAAACAATGGAAATTTTAATGTATAGGAAACTAAGTTGACTGCTTAAGTTTAAAATGAAAAAAAAATGACTTTCATAGAATGAAGTAATTTGTCAATGGGAATGACTGTCAGAATGTCATATGAATAAAATTTTAATAAAAAACGTGCACTTTTCTTTGACCTTGTGCCATACTAAAACTTAATATTAAAGGTGGGTATTTTATCAATAACACTCAACGCATTTGAATTACAACAGAAAACATTTTATCAGCTCTGAAGGTTCAAAAATTATTTCTGCTTGAATTTTGAGATGGGTGGCTTATTTATTAATATGTAATAATTCTTTTTGAATAACATCTTCATCTTAGTTGTTTTTATCCTATTTCATCCCTATTTTGTTTTCTCTCAGACATTCTTTCTGAGAGACTCTTCTCTATATGTCATATTTTCTGTACAGCTTTGCATTCTCTATTAAGCCACTGCATTCCAATACTCTACCTGAAGGTTATTGGATATGACAGGTATCTGAATATGCACTGTCTGAGATATCAGCTAAGATGGAGATGCTTGTTCAAAAGAATCAATTTACATGGTGGGATTCTGAAAAGTCCTCATCTAACAAAGAACTGATTGCAAAAAAAAAAAAAAAAAAAAAAAAAAGAAAGAAAGAAAGAAATTTGTTTGATCAGATTTCAAGAAGTCAAGCTAACTTTTCAGCAAGTCTTGTATAATAGCATACAGTTGACATGTAAAACAATGGAAATTGGTGTCTACTCACCACTGGATGAAATCAATGTGTTGTTTTGGGCATCAATATCTTTATCCCCATCTAAGCCTGGTGGGGGAGCAGAGGGTTCTGGGGCCAACAAAGGTTCTTGTTCAGGGTTTTGCTGGTGATTATGGTGCAGACTGTGCTGGTGTTGTCGAGCAGAGGATAATTTTTTATTACCTATAGAATGTTCAAAAGATACAGAAAGTGTTGGCAAGAAAGGTTTTAAAATAAGAGTTGGTTGGTTTTCACTTCAAATGTTACCCCTCCCTACCATAAAAATGCTGCCCACCCTCATGAAAATGTTACCCCTCCCTACCATAAAAATGCTGCCCACCCTCATGAAAATGTTACCCCTCCCTACCATAAAAATGCTGCCTACCCCCATGAAAATGTTACCCCTCTACCATAAAAATGCTGCCCACCCTTATGAAAATGTTACCCCTCCCTACCATAAAAATGCTGCCCACCCCCATGAAAATGTTACCCCTCTCTACCATAAAAATGCTGCCCACCCTCATGAAAATGCTGGCCTCTATGATGATTTTAATTAATTAGGATTGCTTCATATCTTTCATGAATTAGTGGAGGTTGCTTTATAAATTATATTCATCACTCCATTGCACAAATCAACACCATATTTTTGTCTTTACAAGCCATATCACTTCTATAGAAGAATGCTGTTAATACAATGGATGGAGTGTAGTATGAGCAGAGATGAATTTTTATGTATAAATCAAAGAGAAAAGGACACAAAAATCAGAAAGAGGCACAGTTGAAATTTATGGGATACAAAATGAAAGAGTTTGGAGAATTTGAGACTCAAAGCACATATTGAATAACAAAAGTTATTATGGATTACTTGTAACTGAGTGCATGTGTCTCAGTATAAATAATGATTGACCGATTTTATCATTGTAATATTTCTGCATTATATCAAGTATTAAGAATATAGTAACTAGGGTCCACAAATTGGAGGAGAGAGTTATCAAAGATAATGTTTTGACTTTGAATCCGCGGTTATCTCCCTTTAATCATCTCTCTGGACCTTCTTTGCCATAGGGCTGCTTACGCCTTTGCACCAGGACTTCCCTTTTGTGAGGCATAAACAAACTTTAATTCTGAAAATGTGGTCCAGAGAAAAAAGTTTGGGAACCATTGACTTAGACCGACAATATATAGGAAGTTGTGGAGCTCTATGATCGTCCATGTCTTGAAATGGCACATAAAATAAACAGCAGGATTATCATTATTTTATTTTTTGAGATGAAGCATTGTCAGCCATTATTATTATTAGTAATAGTATACTTCATTGATGAAAAAATAAAAATGACTGTTAATAAGGCATCCATTAAATGGAATTGAAATTTGATATTTTCATTAATTCTCTTGTCTGGACGAGTGTTGGGCAGTTTCATTGAAAAGGAGAAACTCACCTTGCTCCAATAACTGCTTCTTGCGCTGTGACTTGGGATAGGGTTTATGTACAACGGCACTGAAGTTGCTGTCAGTGCTATAAGGACTGGTAGGACGTGCGGCTCGGTGATGTCTCCGAGAATGATGCTTCTTGCCTGAAAATAAACAGTTCACAAGATCAGATCACATGATCCGTTGGACAAAAAGACAAACAGTATTTACATAAATACTTTATTGTTTTGTTGATAAAATAGAATTATGCAGGCAGAAACTATAAAGAATTTATTAATGAAAAGTATCGTTAAAATTTCTATATTCTAACAAAGATTTGAAAATATGATACTAGAGAAAACTTATCCATTTTTACAATGTATAAGGCACACTTTTAAAATTTCACTTAAAATGACTTATATATTATGAACAGTAAACATTTGGTGTGATGTGAAATAAGTAGTGAAGATTTTAGTTAAAAATTTGTAGGTGAAGATTTTAGTTAAAATTTTACAGAATTCAAAAATTGTAAAATAATGATCTTTGCCTGGATTTTCCTCCCTTTTTTTTTATTTAAATTTTATTTATTTTTTTCTTCCATTTAAAGCATTTTGTTATATTTACTTTTAACAATTGTAGCTTAAAACATAATTCCCATAAAATATTGTACATATTCAGTATATTCATGAAATCAGAAGATTACTTTGTAGAAGGATTTGAAATGAGTTCCAACCATTTTAAAAGAAATTGCAAAAATATAATGTCTGTTATGATGCCATGTCATCTTCACTGGCTGGTCCATGTCATAGCTGAAAATGGGTGTAACAACTTTTTACTGTGATTACTCTCTATCTGAATGTGTAGGTGAAGTAATAGTTATCAAAACAAAAATTAGTATTGACAGGTTGAATTTAAAATCTAGCCAAGGCTGATGAATTCAATTTGTATTAATGATCTTGGGAAGGTCATGAGTCCATCACTACCCTCTGCCTCCAGCTCTGGGTTAAATAAATGTATATACTGAGCTCTCTGATTGGCAGTCAGTCTAGGAAAGGGATAACTATGTATTCAGAAATCCCTCTCTTACCATCCTCAAGAACAGTCATGAAATTTCATAGAGTTATTAAAAGAATAGAAACTGGAGAGCCATGATTGTCTCCAGTCTGAAAGACATGGCATTAGCAAAAACAAAAAAACAAAAAACAAAAAGAAGAGAGTAAAGTCATGAGAAAGTGCTCATTCTTTTTTTTTTTCTGTCAATGATTGTGGCATGTTAAAGATGTTTTTCTTTTTCAAAATATCACTTGACTTGAGAGAATGTTTTTCCAAAAGTGTTAAATGAACATAAACATCTCTGGCACAAAATTAACTAATTTTCTTTTCTCCCATTGTAATTAGTCATTTTACTCATACTTTTACATTATGTTCCTTGGTAGGTAAATAATCTTCAATAAGTAAAAACCGTTTGAGTCAGCTCGATTCTATCAGTAATATTCAACATGATTCCTACTCAATCACAATCGCTTCTTGATTTTTTGTACATTTCTATTGTAAAATTATTAACCATGCATTCATAATACGAATAATGATAAATAATTGATATGAAATATCTGAACAAACTATGTAAGATGAAATATGTGAAAAAATATATGAATGTTTTATTTTTATATATTTTTATATGTTGCTTGAATTAATTCTTAACCATTGGTAATCCATTTCTTTATATTTCAATGCACAATATACAGTGTTGAAATTTGCTAAAACAAATTTTATAAAATAAAGTGCCACATTCTACTGTCAAATCTTCAAATTCCACTTAAGTCTTCATGTTACTATGGTAATTTTTATTGATTTATACTGAATGATCTTAACCTTGTATGAAGATCAATCACCATCATAAGTCAGCTATTACAAATTCTTTTATGAAGAGGGGAAAATGCCCTTTTTGTACAGATTAGGCAAACCTCTAAAGTTAATACATGTCTAGCATAAATAAGTAATAATCAATTTTTGAAAATTTACAATATTTGTTCATATGTCTCATAGAAATTTGGGTATTAGCTTGCTTCCTATATACTCTTTTAGTATTTGCTTTGTCACTATATAATCATTAAAGTGAACCAAAGTTTTGAAGCATTTTTTTCATAAGTATTACTAGTGATAACATGGTATATATAAACAATGTGTGTGCATATGCATGCACATAGGTGATCATGGCTTTTCTTTATTAACTGTGATGTCTTAGAAAAGATAGTGGAATATTTTCCTGTTGCTTTCTCTACAGTTTTGGGTTCAGAGTAATCTTTGTCCTAGACTGGCTGCTATTCAAGGCTAGAGGGTTCAGTCTATCTGGTTATTTAACTCATAGATGGGAGTGGGGGAAAGAGATGAGTTTATACCTTTTCAAGAGCATTAGTGCAAAAGTGAATGCAACAGATTTAAACTCAGACAATTCCACTTTTCTGCAACAATAACATGCACAAAAGACTATTTTTAATATACAAAAAATGGATGTAAGTCATGAAAACGTGCTTCTAGATTATCAATAGTTTATTATTAAACAAGACATGGACTTGATTTTTTTTTTAACCTTTTGAAATAATTATCTTAGAAATGATGGGAATAAATAATGACAAAATAACTTTTTTATTTCTTAATCAAATATAAATGACAACACGCATAAGGAGCTAGCTTCATTTTTCATAAATGCATATATACTATTTAATTTGGTATAGGAACACAAAAGAGCACTCACTGAGCATCAAACTCACTACCCTAGTCTGTGAGAGTAACTTGTATGGAAATTTACATTTTATAATTTGTGTACCAGTTATATATTGGTCATCTTCTTATTGAGTCACTACACCACACCACACCCATCCAGTGTTGCACACAGAGCACTGCTTGGGGTGTTAAGGTTTCAAGGTCATTAAGATCGAAGCAAGCAATATTTTCTCAGTGCCTGCATTGGTAGTTGGGATCAACATTGGTGGCATATCACCATTTCTCTTCAGAAACCAATAGCTGTTTGGAGGTAATTTAGGCAGGATCAGAAGGGCCCAGGCATCACTAGTCAGTGGGGAGAGATTCTGTAACGCTGAGAGAGAGAGAGAGAGAGAGAGCCTGTGTCCAACAATATTATCCAACGTTGTTAAGGTGGCCGCACCACATTGACTGATGCTGGCTAGGAGCTATGCTATTCAGCTGAGTGTAAAAAGCTGTGTCTTTACTTTAGCCTCTTTGCATTGGTTCAAAGCTGTGGAGTGGATGACAAGGGCCAATTTCCTACTTCAACTTTTCAAGTTGGGACTGATCTGTCCTTATGAAAAGCGGGGAGCAATGTCACCACACTACGTGCTATATATTGGTAAAAAAAGAGAACAACTTAAAAATGTCCTCGAAGACTAAATATTTGCAGAGTTCTGATTTGATCATAAAAATTTATTTCCCGGAATTGAATTGCAGGAATTCAGGAGGAATTCTAGAAAATGCTTAAACTCATATACAATACATTGGAATTTTATCTTTCATGGGCAATGCTTTAACCAGTTAGGCTACCAAAACTGCAATGATTAAGCAAACTACATGAGGCATGTGGTGGTCTTCTGCCAACATCTTTTTATTCCTATTACATGCTTCATTATTGACAGGGAACTGAAGAATAAAGGGACATAATCCATAGATTGTTGACTATCCAATGGGACAGGAAGTAGTATTACTCTCTATTTTATTTTTAGATTTATTGAAAAGTTTTTCACTATTAAAAATATTTTGACAGATTTTCTGTCACCTCCTTTTATGAGAGTGTGACTCCTGTATGAAACTATTTTATTTCTGCAACATGAATGAGCTAAAAAGTTTTGTTACAGAAAGCAAAATAGATGAAAGAAAATGTGTCAAAACATTTGAAATGGTGAAATTATTTCATCTCACAATCTCAAAACAACTTATGTGTATTAAATATGAAGATTTTTATAAACTTGCCACTGATGTCTCTGGGATAAAGAAGAAATTCACTATTATGAAGGAAATAACAACAGTCTCTAATTATATGTAATACATTTTCTACTTATATAAAAACCCATGTTGGAGTAATTACTGGATTCTTTTAAATAACAGGCATGAAAAGTGAAAAGACATCACACTCTTTGTTAAAAATTTAATGTTGAATTCTAGAAAAATTCATTTTAGATTGATAGCATTTTTGATTAATAAGACTGTATTAATAGACTTTAAACATTTTAAATTCTTATCCCCACCTAGTAAATTTGGTATGTATCATTTTGTATTGGTATATTCACCAGTATACAAGATGCACATGGGAATCAAAAATAAATTTTAATTATTACAACTAATGAATTGGTATTATGTTGAAGGGTCATGAGGTGTGGATGAATTAAAGTACGTGATAGTCTTTGAAATATTCTTATAAACCATGTTTCTTCTGAACTAGCAAATAAATTGAAACTGTCAAAAATAAAATGATGACCATTTAGATTCCTGCAAGTCTTTTACTTACCAGCTTTAGGATCACAGACAGTTGTTCCAACGACAGTGAGACCTGACAGTTCAGCAGCTTTGGCAACGGCGCTGGCAAAGTCAGCTTCTGTGAGGAAGGAACCGTCACTAGAACTGGCAGCACTTGAACGAATGCTGCTACAACTGGTGTTGCTGTTGTCAGTCACACTAGCCCAAGAAGCCATTATAGAAGCTGTGAAAATATCCAACATCAAAGAGGATTGAGAAGAAAAAAAAAAAAAAAGAACCTATGATTTTCTGAAAACAAACTAGATGCTGATACAACTGAATGCTGTAGATTTTATAAGTACATAAAGACAGTGCTGTGGGATTAAGTAGTTTGCAAAATCAAGCAAAGAACTATTTCTTTTATATTCAAATGGTGAGCTTTTTAAATTTACTTTTTTTCATTTCAAAATCCTTTGTGATTTTTGTTTATTTCTTTTAATATGTATTTAAGCCAACTGTTACAATTAAAATAATATCTTGAAGATGACTGAATGGAATAAATAAAAATAAAAATATTGTCATCTTTTAAAAATCAAAAAAGATTTCATGTGACATTATTTAAAAAGATCATACTCTTGTAATGCAACAAGATATTTCTGTTTATCTTAGTCTGTATGTAAATGTTCAAATTTTTAATAATTCCTTTGAAAAGGTAATAGCTTGAATTATCTTTGCTAAGATAATTCTTATTTTAACACTCTTGCAAGCAATTTTGTTTTTGTAATTTGGCGAATGTTGTTAATTCTGGAGTCAGTCATTTTTTGTTTTTTTCCAACGGTTATAGACTATTAGGAGGTTTTGATAACGTGTTTAGTATGATAAAATTATAAAAATTAATTTTAAAAATAGTTTATTTATCGCAAAAATAATAAGTTATTTCCCTTTGAATTCTAAGGGAGCTAACTATTATTATCGGAAACATGAGTTATTGTTCTTAATCATTAGTGTTTCAAATCTTTTCTCCAGAACAAAATATCTAAAGTGTACATATAGACCTCCATAAATAGATAAAATTATCCTTGTTAGTTCAGTAATTTATAATTTTGAAGTGTTATAAAGTAATTATTAGGAAAAATTTAACAGCACTGTCTTAAAAAAAAAAACAAAAAAAAAAAACTGATGCACACATATACATAAACACTCATGTATGTACTTATAGACACACAACACATTCTTGGAGAGCCCATTAATAATTTAGTGGATTCTAATATCCAAATTCAAATGATACCAAAACACATGCAAATTATAGGCGGAGGGGAATTGCCAAATGGCCACTGGGAAATACAATTTGGCAAAAATCCAAAAGCAAAATATAAGACTATCACCTTTCTCACCCACAAGATCTAATTCCACATGTAGACAAATACATGCTGTGCATCATCCATGTAAACAAACATGCATTTCTCTGTACACACAAAAGCACATGAATAAACACAACACTTCACAAGAAAATTTATAATCAGATAATTTATCAATAATGACCACAGAGACAGAACTTTCTTAAAACAAGACAACTTTCATTTATTTACAGATATTTACAAGAAAGGCTTCAGGTTGTTGTATTGCAGCCACACTTGCTTTCTTTTTTCATTACTTTTTTGTTCTACAGCCCAAATAACAAGTAAATGCATTTTGTATTTTCTCTGCCTCCTTCACAGTGATGGAGTTGCTTAAATGAGTTCAACAAACATACATTTATAGCAGATAATCTTACACTTTATGTGTAAAAAGGAGTTTACAAATTCATGATTAATTGTATAGAGGAAAAAAAAGAGGAGGATTTTTTTCTCTGGAGTGAAAACCAGTCTTTTTCTTTTTGTTTGTGACAGAAAATATTAAAAAAATATCAACAATCGACACATTTTAATAAACACTAAAAACATTTATGAAAATTATTGAGAAGAGATGTTTCCATTTTGTTTAAAATATTTTTTTATTCACTTACACTGCCTAATTTAAAGAGCTCTCTCTAATGACTGAGATTTACTATAAATGGCTTGTGAGACTGCCATGAAGAGAAAGTGCATCTGTTGTTAATGATTAGAGGTTGGAACAAAATAAATTTGGTGGTTTTTATGTTACATTAATATGAATGTATATGTATTTTTTTCCTTTTTTCATTCTTCCCTTTTGTTTGAATTTTTTAAAACAATGATGATCATGTGTCATGGTCTATCAGTTCAAATTGTACCATTATTTTGCTGAAGCCACCCATAACAATTAAAATGCTTGGCTGCTGGACTCAATTTCAAAATGGAACACATATTCTTGGATTTAAGTCTCCAAGATGAGCATCTAGTTGTTGTCCCAAATTATCACTCAAAGGATTGAAGGCAGCTGTAAAGGATCAGCATTCTGGCATTTTGGCATCAAAGTTGGAATCATAGCCCATAAAACAATTGGATGACTATTGAAAAGTGAAGAAAATGCAGAAATGTTCATGCTGTTTTAACTGATTGAGAGTTTACAGTTTGATATTTACTGCAACTTGCTTATGAATGACCCTTTTCTTGATTAGGTATTGGGTTGACCAAAAAGTTTGCTTATTATGTAGAAAATTTATTTACTAAACCAAATATACCTTTTGGCCAACCCCAATACTTGCTGTTGTTGAAGAGTGAGTTTTGTATTATCAGAAATTTGATTTACTTTAGGTTGATAAACTTGATCTTGTCCTCAATCTCCCCCACCCCCTATCCCAAATTCCCTATTCAATTCTCCTATCTCCTGATTAAAATCTTTTTCCAGACATTAGATGCAGATATGTGTCAGTAGGTGTATATCAATGCAGATCCTATCAAAAATGCCTTCCTATTTTTTACTGATCCCTCATGATCCACATTTTTATTGTAATCAAAGTCATTCATGATCAGATCATTGGCAACATTGTGTTGATTCCAATGTTGCTTCCTTTGGCTAATACTATTGCGATTTAGCTGAGATATGATGTTCAAAGTTTGGCTCTAAATGGCCATTTTATTTTCTTCCAACTTGAGACTAAACTTAGTACAGCACAAGACCAATGAGAGGAAAGGGAAGTAGAAATATCACTCTTCCAAGTGAAGAGAGAAAAAAAAAATCAGCATTTGAAATCTTGGTCTCAAACACTGATCACTGGTATCAGTGAATAAATATGCAACTACTTCAACCACAAGTTAAGTCTCTTGTTTAGCTATCAGTCATCTGACTATAGACACTATTTTTTCAATAACTGTTTGTTTCCTAGCCGCATTTATGTATCCTACATGGAGGAGCAGACTCACTATGACTAGCTGCTAAAACTATCGTGTATGTCACTATACACTTCAGAGGGTTAAGGATGATGTAATTAAAGGACATGTTTCTTATATTCCATTGCATTGCATGACCAAATAATTACACATTGTAAATCATGTAGTGTTGGGGATGTGGTTGGGGAATGCATATATAAAGTGACAAGTAAGCAATTGCAAGACATTTGTTTGTCTTTGCTTTTCAAGTGGCCAGCATTTGGGGCTTCAGGATCATCATCAATATTTCATAATCTGTAAACTCCTATTGAAATGAATGTGATTATCCCAAACATTTCATAACACTTGTAACTGTTCTTATATATAATAGGTCATTTATTATTAATAGTTGAGCAAGTAAAGACATGACTAAAATATTCAGGCATTGATAGTTGATGTTTGTTTCAATAAGCAACATTCAACACCTACCTCGAGCAAAAGCTAATGTTGAAGTTTGTTTATAATCTATTGGCACTGTCAATTATTTCCCCTTAACAATTCAGAAATGTCTCAATTTTTACTGGAATTCTGACATAGTTTCTTGTAATTTAAAAGAATATGTTCGATATACCATCACATATGTTCTATATACCATCACATATAGTATATTTAGATATACAAAATGTTTCTCATTTTTAGCAGAAAAATAAACAGTATATATCACTGGCCCATAGTTATTAGCCATTTTGTTGGCTAACCCTCACCTGAACATATAAACTTTGACTAAGTTGGCTTAACATGCTACAAGAGAGTAGATTGCAGGCAAATTGAATGGGAAGATTGTGTTCCAGTAACCCTCAAATTAACAAAAATCCACTTCCCTAGAAAAGCAGTATTCAATTTTTTTTTTTTTACTTGAGTTTGAACACTGACCTTTGATGTTAGGCAGTGGGACAGATATGTAGCTTTAAGTCATCCTCATGTTCAGAACATGAGGATATATTTTTGAAAGAAAAATTGTCTTAGATGCTGTCAAATATGGTGTTTATGGTATAGTGTTCATAATAACAATTTCTAGTATGTTCAAAAAAATCCCTTTTCCTTGATTGTATTTTTTATAGTCAATCTTTTAATAAAAATGAAGATATGACTGTCATTAAAAAAAACTTATTTTCTGTTATCATGAAATGGTATTGTGATCATATGATAAACACACTTCCTTCCTCCATGTGTAATTTTTTAATTACTTGACAATAACAATTTAGCAATCAATATGATTTTTTTCTTTGTTTTACTCTTGTCAAAATATGTCAGTTAATTTTTTAATATCAGCTTTCTTTGGTTTTAAATAAAAGCTTTAGTAGTTTTAAGTCTTTCAAAGTATTTGTGTTAAAAAAAAGAGCAAGGAAAAATAAACCCTTTGTTGACTGTGTTTTTATTATTACTTTTTTGGGGCTGTTTTCAAGTAACAAAAATTGTTTTTATCTTTATATATACATATTAGAAGCCACTTTTATTTTCATCATACATTGCAGTAAACAAATCTTAAAATTACAGGTACAAAAGTAAAAGACATACTTAAAATTCATAGAAATTGTTTATACCAATGAAAAGTTTATAAAAATTTAAAAACAAAATGCACAATTTTCTCACCAAGAACAAATACTTGTTTCAAAATTTAACACACACAGAAATGTACATGTGTGTATGTATGTATGTGTGTAATATATATATATATATATATATATATTTGTGTTTGCATATAGCTATGTATTTATGCATCTGTATATTTGTATGCATGCATATATATTTTTATAAGTTGTTTTTATTTATGGGCAATTAATACTTTTGTAATTTTAAGCAATAATAAGAAATGAGAAGTGTTTTTTTTTTTTTCTTTCTTCAAACCCCAAAATGCTAATTTGCTCAAGATAGGAAAATCATTTTATTAAGTGTTTCATAGAATGATCTTTTCCAATGGTATAAAAATTTTGAACAGATTTCTTGTATTTCTTTTGTTAACTTTTGCTAAAAGTTGTACACACACACACACACGCAGGTTTGCACACACACACATGCAGATACACACACACACAAAAAAAAAAAAAACAAAGTAAAAATGGACAGTATGTTCAATAAAACTGGTAATACTTGAACTACAATACATATAAGAATATATTATTGTACATAGATGCATAGAAAGTGTTGATATGCTGTCAGGAGTTCATTTATTCAAAATGCATTTTGATCAGTTTATAAATCTGTATTATTGTGGTGTCATGAAGGAAAAATAATTACTTAGAGAGTAATAAAAGATAGGAAGTTGTAGAGATCCATGATCACCCATGGAGGAACATAGGTACATAGATTGTTATTAATATTATTGATCCTGTCTATTATCAAGTTATATGAAATATTAATTGAATACATGAATAAATAGAAATGATTTTTGAACCTGTAATTATTAGTTGGTAGTCAACAATACAGCATGGAATAAAGTCTTAATGGAAACCAATAGTAGAAATATTGGAGATAAAAGAACTCTCATAATAATGACTTCAATGATCAGAGAAGTATAAGTGTGACTCTGAGATCACAAACTTTCTGGAGGGGGGATAGGATAACATTTTGTCTTGTTTAAAACTATTTATCCTGAATTTTTGCAAACGAATTGTGTGGAAAAATATTGTTTAAACACATGATAAAAAGCAACCAAAAATAAGTAAATAAAAATGAAAAACCAAGACAAAAATAAAAATGTGGAATAATGAAAATACTTCATCTTAGAATCTCAAAACGATTCAGGGTTATCTTGAATTTTATTTTTTATTACATGAACCACTGTCAGCCATTATTAATTTTTGACTAATACTTCTTTCATCTTAATTTTAGATACTTTTGTTGATGGAATAGCATAAAGATAATTTTTCTTAGGAAAACAATTTCAAAATGTGCATATAATATTCCATCAATTTTGAAAAAAAAAAAGAATTCAAATTTGTATTAGAATGTATTTGTATACCAACTTGAATGAAACAAGAATAATGAACTCAAATTTAGCATTTTTTTTCTTGGCAAGACATGCAAGCTTTGTGAAATAAGCTTTTGATTTTAATATCTATTTACAAAGCTTAGCTTAGCTGTTATAAGTATGGGGTACTCAGAGAGGAGACTCTGACATTTTATATACAATTTAATGAATTTATGTACCTTAATTGTTGTCCAAAAAAGTTGAACTTAAAAAAAGTGCAAGTCTAAAGAAGGCTGGGATGATAAAAAAGAAAAAAAAAACTGAATAATTCAAAGATTATATTGCATTCAGTTTTAGGAGACTGATAGAATGAATTGAGATAAATTATTGGCCTCACCAAAAATATACCTTTGTAAAATGTCTCTTTTAAAAGCAGGTAAATATAGTATGGTCTTTTGTTCTTTTATATTTGAGTCACTTTTTTATGTTACATTTTGAAGAATTTTTTTCAATATTTATTCTCATGAATGAAAAATCTTTCTGCTTAATTCAGTTTTGAAACTTTTCATTTGATATTCTGAGAATTATTCAGACTAATGTTTTTTTTTTTTTAGCAGATATATTCTTCAGGCTTCCATTAATTATTTAAACTAGTATCCCTATCTTGGTTGTTTTGATCTCATTTTAATAGATGCATTTTTCAGATTTCTTCATTGTCTACAATGAGCTATTATCATTATTTCAGGAATTATTTGGACCAATATCTTCATTTTCTTTTTCAGATGAGGTCCTTTTATTTAATGATGAATGATCTGGAAACAGATATTCCTCATGACAGAGGCAAATTCAGTCAAATTAAAAAGAAGAAAAAAATGACAAGAAAAGAAAAAATCTAGCAACATAGAAACTAATTTTCTCAGTACATTTATAAAACATTGACAATGTAATTTCTCAGCTATGGAAGACCCTAATAGCGGTTTTTTTCCATTGAACACAGGTCTGCACATTATGTTAAATTCTTCACTCTAAGCAAACTTATTGCAGTCCTTTGTATTAAAAACAACCACGAAAAGGATACTAGACTGAATACCTCTTGGAATCATTTTTTTATATGTTTAAGACTTTGGTTTATATGCCAAATAAATGAACAAACTCCTGACAGTTTTTCAAAATGGACAGGTTAGTATACAGTTACATGATAGCAGTAAAAAGAAAAAAAAGAAAAATGTTTAAGAAAGAAAACATTCAGTGAATGGGGGGAGCAACAGGAGTCGAGCCAGAAGAAGACTCTCACTTCTGTTACAGACATTCCAGGAAAGATTGAGATTGAAATATTCAATGCAGGGAATGAGGTTTGGTCGAGGATTTCCATAAAAACTGCCAAGTTATTTCCTTAATGCTCAATAAAGTGAATTTTAACAAATGTAAAAAAAAAAAAAGTTTAAAGGAATATTTTATATTCAGGGAATTTTTTTCACTTCAGTTTCATAAATTGTTACATAAAACAAGAACTGGCCCATCTGGACAAAGTTCTATGGTAATTATTTGGTTTTACTCAATATAAAATATGCCAAGTTTTATTGGAATTCTTTCGCTTTGGGAGCAAAGGATGTGGCTCATTTGGTAAAAATGTTACTTTTCCTGATCAATAAAATTTGATAGACTAGACAATATTTTTTCTTTAATGAATAACATGGCCGTTTTGGTAAATATGTCAGTTCTGTTTCTCATGTTAAAACAAATTTTACTGACACTGAGTCCTTGAATATGTCATTTTTTTGTTATTGTACCTTTTGAATATAGACATGACAGAATATATACACTTTATAATCTAAAATTTAATTTAAAAAATTCTTTTTAGTGTACTTATTGTCAACAAGGTTATTAGTTGAAACTTTGGAGAGAACTTGGTTTTAAGATTCTTCCAATTCATTAAAAAATGGTTGTCATCTGTTATTGCTTTTAAAAGCATTCAGGATTTATTTTTACCATTTGTCAAACTGTTGAATATATAAGACTCTTTCCTTTAACCCTACCAAAAAAAAAAAAAAAAAAAAAGAAGAAATATTTTTGGCACTGGTACTGTTTTTTTTTTTTATTAACCTTTTCATGCCTGTTGTTAAGAGGCAAAGAGTAATTTTCAGCTATTAAAAGACAGGGTTTCAAATCAGCCTCTGTCTCAAATGTATGCTTAGAAATCCTAACCCAGCTGAAGTCAAGTGTTGTTCTCACTCTCAATGCTAGTCATATTAATCTAGGAAACAATTGAGGGTGACTAGACTGTTCATGGTTGCTTTAATTAGGGCTAAGGTTAGAAAAATAAGAGCTGTTATATCCATTGTCATTTATGACAATTAATATAACAACTTTTGTTTATTCACTCATGTTTTACTAAAATGAAATGAATTTCATTCATTTTGAGAATTATTGAAAAGGTTAAGTGATTCTTCAAGTGTCAATAACACTTTATAAGCAAAGATTGTTGGTCAATTTCTTAGATGTGTTAGTTACTGTTAAATGTTAACATTAGTAGAGTACTTTACATATTGGTTCTTCCAAAGGAAGAAAAATGGGCAAGACTGACTTTTTTTTCTCTTTTCTTAAAGCAAGGACAGTAGAGTAGTTAGGCCGGAATAATAAATATTTCCCATCAAAGATGTTTATAATGATACTTTTTAATATCTTTTTATTTTATTATTTTTTTTTTCAAATTTAATTTTCCTTTATTTGAAACTGAAGAACTGGCAATTATTAAAAATAATCTTTTTTTTTTTTTTTTTTTTTTTAGAATAAAAAAACAGAAATTAAAATCTTAATTGCAGAGTTCAGATTTGACTTCAGCATCTGAATTATTTCCAAGTGGATGAGAAAAGGTTTAATAGTTTTTTTTCTTTTTATGACCGAATGGGTACAATGGGTTAATTGTAATATTTTGATCAATATACATAGATGCATCAATAAGTTCATAGCCTATTGATGAAAATCATTTATTTTAAACAACAAATATTTTTCAACAGAATCTTGTTTCTTGTCAATGCATTCAATTTAGTGGTGAATATTAATTACATACATTGAACATTATACGGTGAAAATTTCAGATCAAAATTGAGCTAATACTTTGTCAGGCTTTGGACTTATTGATCTACTCTCATATTTTCTGACTAACAAGTAACGTAGTTTATCAGTGTTGATAAAATGGAGGTATTATAGATTTTATAACTACAGGCTGGAGAAAAGCAAGCTTTCTGGTGACGTCAGAATTTTCCTTATTATACATGATCTTGAGTCAATGGATATCACAAACCAGGCACTGAGATTGGATGGAACTGAAAGAGAATTTTGCCACAAGCTGCTGTTTATTAAAGTAATGAAGACACAATTGTTCGTGGAAATTATTTAGATATAAACTTGTACATCAGAAGATGTATATAGGTTAATTTCCTGGCAAATTCAGTACAATATTCCACTAATGAAATTGCCATAAGAACAATTTCTGTTTTTAGATTTTCTAGCATCCTTTGATATCAAATGATAAATTATTCAAAGTATTGTACTTGCAGAGAGTTGCTTGAATTTCATTTAAAAATGTAACCAAATGGAGATAATTGGATGACCTTGCTGGATATAGTTGAAATGATAAAGACATCAACTACATTGAGGCTAAACTGAACTAGGCAACAGTGAAAACTGACTTCTGCATTGACACTTGGAAACTGGTTAATTTCATTGGTTAGAATTGTTGATCAATCATAATGCACCATTTTATTAATTTTTATTATTTTTCATGCTATTAGGTATTTTATTTGCTTAGATCAAAAAAATAACTAATGAAAATTTCTAAAAATAACATTATTTTGACAGTCAGTTTTAACCTCATAGATTGAAAGAAATATTTTATTATTTTAAAATCTGATTTAAAAAAAGGAAAATATAGTATTTAATATCTTTCATTTGTCAAAAAGAACTTCTGATTCATTTATTTTCTAATGTCTAAACCCAAAGTCTAAAAACCCCTTTTAGTTAGTGGGATTAATTTGCATCTCAAAATGCCTTTTAGGTGCAACTCAAACAAATTCTTGTATTGCAATTATAATTCATATAAAGAAATTAAGATCAAAATCTTCAAGATAACAAAACGATAAAAGTGAATTTTATTATTATTGTTGTTATTATTAATATTATTATTATTTTTGTTTTAATAAGCATCATTCATCAAAAGGTAGGGTTGAGGGTGTGGAGGTTTTAGTCCGGATGTCTGTAACGGTCCGTGAAATACCTGTCACACTTTCATATCCCTCATTTAGCCCCTCTCCGTTGCTGTCCTCTTCACTGAAGCCACCACACTGGAGATGAACAGAGTCCAGATCTGACTCACCAGCGTAATCTGGTATTTCTGAAACCGGTGAGTCTGGGTTGTGTGAGTAACCCTCAAAATCAACATTTAGATGAGGGCCGCTTGCTGTTACCTCCAACCTGAGGGGATAAAAGAAAAAAAAAATTGGATAATTATTATAAAAATGGATAAAAACATCAAACATGCAGCTTGAGAAAAAAACCATTAACATTTCAAATTTGAAACTTCCCAATTGAATTCCTTTGTTATTTATCTTGCTACGTCATCACTTCAGCCATCAGTCTAGGATAGATTTCAACGCTGCATTTACTTGATAAGACAAAGATGTTGGAAACACCTTTGTGAATAGATTGGGATACTGTAGAACCATGGATGGAAGTAACTGTTTCATTTGTGTATATCTAGCATTGTTCTACTGGACTGATCATGTTGGTGTATATATTTTTTGATGTCATATCCCTTCCAGATTAGTTGGACTATTGTCCTCATCTTTGTCGCCATATTTGTCACAACGTTTCGGCCGGGTATTGAAGTCACACTCTTTGGGTCTGTCACTGGATCTAACCAACGCCTTTATCCACTGTGCCATGTGTCCTTGAGGATTAATGTAAATACTGTACATAATACCTCATCTCAGAAATATAGACAGACTCTAAGAGAAATGAGTTCAATACCCGGTTTAGGCAGTGGAGAACTTTCAGAGGGAAAATTAGCAGGAGATAACTGATAACTGACATCCATCAAACATGGCATGTGGAACTAGAACAGTCTACCCCAGTGATCAAAATAAAGGGATCAGTTCGAAATTCCAACCACCTGAAGAAGGCCGGAGCGTACAACGGCCGAAACGTTGTGAGAAAAAAGGCGACAAAGATGAGGACAATAGTCCGATTAATGTAAATATTGTACATAATACTTCATCTCAGAAAATTAGGCAGACCCATCCAGATGTAGACTATCCAAAGATATTCCTTTATTATCTGTGAATTGCCATACAGTCTTTGAAAAAGATTATAGAGTGGTTACCCATTGACTACTTTACTAAATTCAGAGTTTTCCTTCTCTTACACTGGTTGCCAATCAAGGATTGAGAACCAAGTCTTTCCAGCTATTTAACATATAGCTAGTTGGAAGGGAGTACAAGACATACATTCATGCTCTTAAGGGAATTTGTGCTAAGTGAATGTAACAAATGAGCCCAGAATTTAAACCTGGTTTGCTAATTCCATTTTCCGATCAATAAATGTGGTACTATCTTCACATTTGTTGGTATATTACAGACCTTTATCCCTACCATTTTCAGAAGAAACAAGGCTTTTCTTTTTTTTATTGATTATATGAAGGCTGAAGAATGAATCAGTTGCTGTTGTCATAGTAACACCAAGAGAACAAAATTTGCAACATTAAATTATTATTTTATAAAATAATTTCAGATTTCAGTAAGCATGTTAATAACAAGGACAAGTTTGTATCTTATTTGATAAGTTATCTGAACTAATGTCCTGATCAAATTTATATTACACAGCATCTTACATTGTTAACCACTTCATGTTTCATAAAATGAAAAAAGGTTTATATACTGAATGATGATGGCAACACCCATTTGTGCAGCTAAAATGAAATCCCTCCATTCTGTACAGATGTAAAAATGAAAAATGACAGTCATTTTTATGAAATGTTCTAAATTTCAAAATCTCAAATTAATAACTTCATTGTGAAATTGAAGATTTAAATTTGGTTGTAAAGTTGATTTGATGTAGAAAAAGAAATATTTAATAACTTCAGTGTTTGCAAAAAGGTAAAACAATGCTGGAAATTGAACAAATGTTCACAGCAGGTATAAATGAACTTTGTGGATGACTCCAGTGAATGTCAGCCAAGTTGAAGACTTTATCTTGTTGTTATGTTCCCAATCAAAAGAGAAGTTATTAAAAATAATCAATCTTTGCCAAGATATGAAATTTTGTAAGGAATTGTTAGAAAGCACAAGATATCAGATATTAAATGAAGCAGCAAAGATGTCCATATTGAAATTTGAATGAAATGAGCAACTGAATACATGAAGATTGAGATATATTTTAACCAGTGTTTTTTATTGACTACTCAAGAGCCATATGGATGAAACAAAGGCTGGGTGGTTAGTGACAGAAATGAATTGAGTCATCAACAATGTGGAAGAGACATAGTGTTTTGAGTTTGGATTATAGATAACAAAGTTATGGACGCTTGTGCTGAATTTCAGATGGTATTAGGTTGGTGCAAAAATAATGACGTTTTCTCACATAGTAACATATGTGAGAAAACGTCATTATTTTTGCACCAACCTAATATTAAGATGACAGCTCAAATGTCCAGCTTTTATTATTAATATCATTTTGAAGGCATTTCTAGAGCAATGTTTCAAGAAGAAAAGAAATCTTTAGAAAGGAGATCATTTTGTCTGACATATGCGTGATCATGTTCAATGAAGAACATTATTATAAAAATATCAGAATAAAATGGTTTTCAAAAAGACTTATTTGATGAAGTAATCAGTTTATTTGCTTGACCTAAACCAGGTTGAGAATTTGTGGAGCATTTAGAAGACAAAAGTTTACATTAAAAAAAGTCAATTTAATAGCAAAGATAAACTTTAGAATTCTGTTTTAGATGCTATGTAGTCTGTTTCATATGAACCAATACAGCAGTTCACAAATTCAACTTTTAAGACAAGTTCAAAAACATTTCAAAATAATCTTTTTTTTTTATAATATTGTCGTCATTACAATTAGGGTATTTTCAAGTTTTTGTTCAAAGCACGTCTTTGTAAACTTTCTGCATTTGCTATAATTACAATTTGTAATTCCAACAAATATTTCTTGAGGTCACAATAATCTGGCTAATAATGTAAAATTTGGAAAAAGCTGTTAAAATTCCTAAAGTTGCCGTATTATAAAAGTGATATGCCATCTGCAATAAGTATACAAAATACCCTGCACATTTATAATGCAAATATTTCAGTGAATTCATTTAAGTTTCTAAAAATTAGAAAAAAATGTGAAAGTGGCTAATAATATGAGACCATGTAATTTTTTCAGTTTTTTTAAACAAATGAAAAGTTCTGGCATTTCTGAAAAAAGCTTTTTTTTGGGGGGGGGATCAGCAGCATTTCTTCTGAACACAACCTCATATAGCATTGAATTTCATGCTGGCCCTCCTGGCACTATATTTTTTTTTTTTTGATGGGGAAATTAATGTACTTTTCTATTCACTAAATCTAGCAGAATTGATTTTTTTTTTTTTAGACTGGTTATTAGATTGTTTCTGTTGAATTCTGAGATCCAGATCTACAACTATTTATAAGAAAAAAAAGCAACAGAAAGAACAGTATACTAGTTTGAATAGCATTGAAAATAATGACATAAGCTTCTCATTATCTCAAAATACCAACTAAATTATGAAGAATGTTTTATAGATTATTGTTGGTTATAAAAAACTAAAAATCTTTGAGATATTCAAGATGTGAAGAACTTTTAAAAACATTCACACATTTTAAAAAAATATTTGCACAATATTTACTTATATATATATATATATATATATATATATATATATATGAGGGATTGTGAAAAGTACTTGGCTTGAGCCATTTTCTAAAATCTGACCAAACATCAGAATTTATTCTGGAATATAATCTTGGTTTGGCAAAGACTTTTCAGTACCCCTGTCATAATGATAATATTAGCCATTTCCTTATAAGGAAGCATTTGGCATTCATTGACATAACAGCCAATGCTGCTTCTTTCAGTTGAAATTGATAAAATCTTTCTCTTGAAAATAATTTTCTCAAGTCCAGTAATTATTATTATCGTTCATTCCAGTATTTATGGAGGTTTCCTTCCTAACCTTTTGTTTGAAGCAGTAAGGAATGTTAACATTGTCATTATGTCATTTTCTCTTTGAGTTACATATGATATCCATTTTAGTGATGTGATTTCTGTTATTTGGAATTCTATTAGTAACATCTAGAACTATTCAAGACTGCTTTTCCTTTTTTTAAATTATACCTTTCCTACCTGCAGGGTATATTCAAGAAACTTGAAAATGGTTTATTATTTCTTTATTACTGTAAACATTATTTTTAGTGGGTGCACATGTTTGAGTTGCTATCACTGTTTTATTTTTTTCTTAAACCATGACATTAATAGTAACCAAGATTGTACTGACTAAAAATGTTTATTGTAATAAAAAAAATAATGCCAGATAAAAAAAAAAAAAAAACAGTAAAAAATTACTATAGCTTAA
Organism: Acanthosepion lycidas; assembly: GCA_963932145.1. Taxonomy (NCBI): domain Eukaryota; kingdom Metazoa; phylum Mollusca; class Cephalopoda; order Sepiida; family Sepiidae; genus Acanthosepion; species Acanthosepion lycidas. Next base: position 90,941,655 of record OZ010595.1, read on the forward strand.
TATATATTAATATATTTTCTTTTTATATGTTATTTTAATAGATACAATTTATTTAAGTACTCTGTTTTTTTTTCATTAAACAGTATTAATTACATTTACTGGCCTGAAAAACAGTGCATTTACTTGAAGAAATTGTATCTATTAAAATAATGTATAAACAGAAAATATATTAATAATTGTTGAACTTAACCCATTTCATTTTATCTATCTATATATATATATATATGATGGACTCTCCTTTTGATTTCAACATATGAGGATCCATCAACCTCATTCATTTTTTATGTTTGTGCCATATGTAACAATTCAATCCCACTAGTGACCTGCATAGAAGTCCACATATTGTGTAACAGCAAGGATCTCTGGCCATAGCAGGAGGAATATTTGCTGACACTTTCTGCCATTGTCTTTTGTCTCTTAGCTAATCAATACAACTGATTTAAAAAATTTCTGATATCACTCTGGCACAAATATCTCCAGTTATTTCTATCCAGGGCAACTCAATCAAAGTTAGTTTGAGGCACATACACATATAAAAGAGGGATTGATTCATAAATGCACAATTTATATATATATATATATATATAACTACACTCGTCTCGGAAAACCTTCGGTTTCTTGATTTGCTAATGATCAAATCAACTTCAAAGGAAAAAAAGTTTGAAAAAAAAAAGAGCTAGGAACATGAACGTCTGTTGAAAATAATCGTATAGCATACAGGTCCAAAGCCCAAAGAAAAAAAATCTGATATGAGTAATCAACTAACTAAAAAAGTGCTTGATACAAAAGTAGAGCAGACCTAGTCAAACCTAGAGAGCCAGACAAACCTACCCAGGTTTCACCTAAGCGCTACGTCAGGGAAAGCTGGCTAAAGAAGCAAAGGGAAACAGCATATTTATAGGCGATAATCAAAATCATACCACGGGACCAAAGAAAAAGAAGGAAAAACACAAGAAAAAACAACACCAGATGGGGTGAATCAGGGATAGAGCATATCATATATATATATATATATATATATATATATATATATATAATAATGGACTTTCCCACTGATTTCGATTTATGAGGATCTGACAACCTCATTCAGTTTTTATGTTTGCGCCATATGTAACAATTCAATCCCACTAGTCACCTGCATAGAAGTCCACATATTGTGTCACAGCAAGGATCTTGGGACATAGAAAGAGGAATATTTCCTGACATTTTTCACCATTGTCTTTCATCTCTTATATAAATGTGTGTGTACACACATATAATAGATATACAGATATGTGTGCATTACATTTTTAATTAAACTTATGGGATGAGGCACAGGTCTGTCTATACAATTGTAGTTTTTCAATTTTGATGTTTATTTTGTAAGAAACTCTGATCTTGATTTCTGCTTCACGGTTTTGTTTTCACTGTTCATTTGTTTAATTTTGATTGTCAAAGATGGAAACAAAGCAAATTTGTGTGATTTTATTGTATGCAATAGCAACCAATTATTTTGCTAGTGGACCATCAACAGACATTGATTGCATAAGTTTTGTAATAGAAATGAGAGCTTTGAAGATGTGGATGTCCTGCAATCGACAGTAACCAATTGAGGGCCATTATTGAAATGATCCCACACAAAATAACTTCAGAGATGCAGAAGAATTAAACAGTGACAATTCAGCAGTGATTTAACATTACACCAAACTGGAAAATTAAAAACATTTTGGAAAATGTGTGAGCTGAACAAAAATAAAAGGAATTTACCATTATGAGATTTGTTATGCATTTCTTTTGTACAACAAAGATGATCCATTTCTTTGTGACTTGTGGCAAAAATGGATTCTGTAAAATTGTAAATTTATCTATGACAATGCTGACAAAGAGATTGTCCCAAGAAATCAATAAAATTAAAACAAAGAAGTGCATTGATTATATCTGACATTAGCCATTCAGAAAGAACCACTTTTCTGGGACAATGCCTGATTACATGTCTCACAAATGGCTACAAAAATTGAATGAACTGACCTTCAAAACCCTAACCAGTTTACTCATCAGACCTCTCTCCAAGTAACTACTCCTTTTTCAAGCATCTCGACAATTTCTTGCTTAAGATAGCCTTTAACAATGAAGTAGCAGCTCAAAATGCCTTCAAAGAATTCATTGGTTCCTGGATATCAGAACTCTATTCTCCCAGGATCTCTAGATTTCTTTCTTGTTGACAACAATGCCTACAATCTAATGGTTCTTATTTAAATTTATAAATTTTATTCTGAGATAGACTGCTTTCAATTAGTAATTAAAAACTGTAAGTATTTTTGCATCAACTTAATTTGATAATCCTCCATTTAGTGTCATTAAAGAATATAGCAAGTTTACAGATATTTGATAGATATGAAAGAAAAAAGCTATATTTGAGAGGAGTTTTTGCTGCTTAGGGGTCAGCAAACTTTTTGGGAAGTTGCCTTGATTAGCTATGTTTTGGTATTTGCTGGTCAAGATAAATTCAAATTAAACACACACACACACACACACACACACACACACACACATATATATATATATATATAATTGCTGGTATATTCTGATAAGTAGACAGTGATTTCTGGAGGGTCTGTCTATGAAACTATGGAGTTGGGATGCTGAAGGTAACACAAATCAACTAAGTGACAAACTTTTTTTAATATTAATTTTACATATATACACACAAACATAAACACTATATTTTTTTAAATATTTTAAACCATATATAGTCTCATTATCAATCAGTTTTGCTCCAAATAAGAATGTTAATTTCTTGTGATGCAAACAATGATCCTTTTGACATTTTCAGAGAATCTTTTAGGGAGCTCCTCAATATTAGAATGGCAGAAAAGAGTCAAATTTACAAATATTTTTATCTTTGCTGGATACCAAGTAATTATTTCCAATTACAAAATTGAACTCATTAAATTAATAAATCACAAAATAAAACACTTTTGAAATTATATCTGCAGTTTACTTATTATAGAATCTTTTGAGAATGAAGCACTTAATTCAACATAAAGTTACTCAATTTCACACAGTTCTTAAAATTAGTGAATGTATACTTGCTATATTCTCTCAGTAATGTTTACAGCGATTCTTGATAATCCCTTTCTTACTGATTTGACAATGTAAAATACAATGCATTTACATTATACATTCAATAGCCCTATTTTATAAATAATGCTTGTTTTAATTCTTTACAAATGATAAAACTCATGAACAAAATTGTAAAACTTGATAGTTAAATCAGAAATGTTTTATTTCCTAATGTCAGAAATATTTATTTTGTTTAAAGAACAAATGCTAAGTAAAGCCATGAAGTAGTTGTAAAGTCAGTGGGCAGCAATAAGAAAAGGTGAAAACTTGTCTATGAATGTTACTATTGAATGAATTTGGTGCTAAAATATAGTCATCCTTATTCTTTCCTCTACTCCATTGTTAAAACTTGCTGTGTCTAAATACTTGATTATAAAGAGGAATTTAATTTTTTATACATTAAATGTAACAATGTAATAATATTAAAATATAATTTTGCATATCCCGATAATTGTATCCAGAATCCAATAAACGATAAATAGAATCATTTACAATATTTATTTACTTAAGATTTTCATTGTACAATTTCCTTTTTATAATAGAAAAATGACCTGATTAGATTAAGTCCTACAATAACATCCTGAAGAAAGAATTAATTTAAAATAAGTTGACATCAAAAATTAACATTTCTTTTTATATCATTTCTTTTATGTAATGTTATATGTCAAAATTTCAAATAGAGTATACAAAAAGAAAACTTATATTAGTCGACATGTTGATAAAGTCCCCCAGAGGACATAATGTGTCGACTAAGATAAGTTTTCCTTGTATCTTTATTCATATCGTTATATCCATTGATAAATTCAATTTTGATCTTTTTAATCCCTGATGAGTAGATTAATTTCTTTAAAACTTGAAGTTGGGAAATAATTTTAATATATATATATATATATATATATATATATGGTGGAGTAATGGATAGTGGCTTTGATTAAAGAATTAGAGAGTTAAGTTTGTTACATTTACTTACATGCAAATACCCTTGGCAAACCACCTCCCCCACCAGTAATGGGTAAATTACAGGACAGACTGGGTCCTATAGCCTTGAGTGGCAACCAGTTTAAGAGAAGAATAACTCTGAATTCAAAACCTGACAAGGGTTGTTTGGAGACCTTATGGTACACTGTGAACCAGTTCTCTGTATTCAGTGTGATTGGTTCTGCACAAGCTTTCATCACAATAATCAAATCATATGTGAGGAGTTTGGTTGCTTAGTTCTAAGAACTCAGCTGCTGGGTTCTCATACAACTTTGAAAAAATGACAGCAGAGTCCTATATATATATATATATATATATATATATATATATATATATATATATATATAAGTATTTATGGGTAAAAGTGCTCAATATCAGGGATAGAGCATATCATATAATGAACCCAACACCAAGTGGCGACAGTCTGTTTCATTTTTGAATGCAAACTTCAGGCATATCAAACTAATGACAGGTAATTGAATAACAAAATGGAAATATGTAGGATATTTAAAGACAATAGTGATGGAAAGCTGAATGAAGAGTCAATTAAACTATATCTCTATAGTTACACATCAGATGCCAAAAATTTAATATTTACTTTAGCATCCCCACATCTTCAGCATTTCTCTTGATGTATAATTATAACCAACATTTGTTGTATTTCATTACCTCCCCCTATAAAAATATATGTATATAATTCCATCAATAAAAACCTTATTTTAGAACTGATGAAATGCTTTTGAAGGACAAAACATTTAATGCTGCTTTTTAATTGTATGAGTGTGTGGCATTAGTTAATCTCGAGAAACCTTGGATCTAAGCCTAAAGAGTTATGCCTCAGCTGCTGGTGGCAGTACAGCATCTGTTATGGCAGTACAGGCCCATAGAGGAGTGACAGTCTTGATTTAATGCTGCTTACTATATATATATATATTTAAACATTTGACTTTTGGTAGAATTGAAATTTTATAAACAAGTTGTTTTGTTTTAGTAGTTCTTTTTTGTTTCAATAATTTTCACCCTTCTGGAATCAAAAGCATTTGATTTAAATTTTGTTTTGTATTTATCGTTCAAAATAAAAGGTTGTTATATATGGTACCTATGAGCACTAATGGGTATGTCCCAATCCTCATAAATACATTGGACACTATTGTAAGTGAGGGTAATATGCTGTCTAAGTAAGCCACCTCTAGCAGTGGTTTACCTACTTCATCGTGCTGGTGAGTATTGTATTTTGTTGATGTTATAAAGATTACAATTTCATTTCCAACCTTTGGTTTTTGGTTATTCCTCATTTAGTAACTCTTTCTAGGTTACAACAAACATGTAAGAGTCTGAGAAATAATTAGAAGTAATGAACAGCAATAACTATAGCAGGAATTTGTTATTCACAGGCTTACGGCCATATCATATTGCAACACTGATTCTTGTATGATCACCAAAGTTAAGCAGTGGCAAGCCTGGTCAGTACCTAGATGGATGACCACTTGGGAATACTAGGTGCAATGAGCTTGAGTGTGTGGTGCAATGGATAATGTTTTGGAATTGGAGATTAGAGAGCTGCGTTTCAATTCCAGCTGATGTTGTCTTATTCACTTAGATACAAATACCCTTGTGGAAGTTATGAAACCACCTCTTTTCCCCAAGCTATGAGTTAATTTATAGTTCTTGTATCAGTAAATTATTATCTCAAAAAAATTATTACACTCTAAAAATATTTTCTGGCTTTAAATAACCTTCAAAAGGTAGATAAGTCAAAAAACAAATCCATCAGTTTATTTGCAGGGAATGGGTTAAATATTTGGATATTTATGAAGGTATTCACTAAGTCATAAATAAACATGTCAAACTGTTCTTTAGTTGGATTGCTAACAATAGTCCCCAAGTGTAATTGTGAAACTATCTTTGTGTATATTTGCAGAAAATGCAGATAAACAAGATTGTCTACAGATCTTGAAATCCAAACCGTAGACTTTCTTGCTATTTGTCTAGTTTCATGAAAACTTGTCAAACTATTCTTGAGTTTGAAATACACACACTGAGAATGCTGTGGCAATGCTTTGCAGGTAGATAAAATGGGTGAACTTACCTAGCCGGGTAAAGTGGTGACTGCATGCACTCATTGGCCAGACTGGGTAAAGACGATTGGCAAGCCCTGTCCATGTGTGGTCCATCGATCAGATCCACCATATTGGTAGAATGCATCCTGACAGGTGGGGTTGGCCCACGTTCGGGATCACTGCTGATATAACGGTAATCTCCTTCAGCCTCTGAAGGGAGCCGGTACCCTTTCAAAGAGGGACCATATATACTTTGTTCGCAGTCACTATGGCAACATCGTGGAGTGTGGCCCAAGCAGGTGCTCTGCTGAATGCAGCCGGTGGTTCGGGGTGAATAAGCCCGTAGGTCTCCACGGGGGGACTGAGTCCGGAGCTCACTCAAAGTTTTCGTAGAATACGGATGGGTGTCCCGGATTTTGGCGTATTTTGACTGCTCTGTGTCTGAATAGATATTATTTCTGGCAATGTATGGACCCTGACTATATTGAACTGGACATGAGCAAGCCGAAATTTTGGAGACCGGGGAGATTAGCCCTCCCCCACTCATGGACTGGACGTTGGGATTTCGATGCAGGGTATTCACAGGTGAATCTGTTGGAGACATCATTTCACAGGGTGGCGGGTGCTCAGGGGGTGGCGGTAGAAGCTCAGCCCAGTTGACCATAGGCTGTTTGCCCAATGTCCCACAAGGTTTGTAGAGTCGTCGACCTCGTTTGATAGGCATTCCAGTCTCATCTGAGAAGAAATAAAAGAAAGAATTAAGTATGTTCAAAAAGAAATATTTAATTTATTTAAATAAATGGTATACAAGATATTCAAAGTAGTTGGATAGTTTTCAGACTGATTTTGTATGTATTAGGTTGGTGCAAAAATAATGACGTAATAATGTCATTTTTTGATGTTAAAAATACGTCAAAAAAACGACATTATTACGTCATTATTTTTGCACCAACCTAATACAAAACAGAGATAGGTATCACTTAAAAAAAACAAGAGAAAAGTATTTTTTTTTTAAAAATCTACAAAGAGACAGTGTTCATCTGTTGATGGGTGATGGAAACCATATTTTTTCATTTACTGCCACTTTTCAACATTTGCTGTTGACTTTTTGTAGCTATTAATACATTCTGCTTGCTAAATCTTGTCAGGTTACATTTTGATTAGCCTAACTTTATACATCACATCTGACCAATAGCCATATTTATCTCTAAGTACCAAATGCTTTTCAAAGGGAGTTGTCAGTGGAGTTCTACTTTTTGTCTCAATGAGGTGAAGTAGCTTCACTTGCGATAATGATGAAAATAGTAGTTTCCATACAAGAAACATTAGACATTCATTGACCATTAGCATTATTAGTTAGCATTATTTTAACTAAAACTTATAAAATCTTTTTCTCAAAACAGTTTTATGAGAAATTAAACTTCTCAAGTCCATTTTTATTGCTCTTTCTAGTATTGATTGGAGTTTCCTTCCTATTTTGTTTAAGGTCAGGTGGAAAGTCAACATCTTGATTGGATCCTTATTTTCCCTTTTTTTTACATGTGCTATTCATTTTAGTTGTTGCCACTGTTGGAAGTTTTCATGTGATGTGGTTTTTGTTATTTGGTAAAGCTCTTTCTCTGGAATTTGGTAGCACCAATCTATAGGATCTGATAAAGTATTGACTTTAAGAACTGGAGAATTCATTTACTCGGAACCATTTTTAATCATTGATTTGAGAAAATAGCTGAATATAGCATTTGAGTTAAGTCAACAGTCCAAAATATATGAGCCATTATTAGTCTGATGTTTGGCATTACTTAATTTTCCTAATAAACTTTTAACCTTGTGACAAATTAAGCTAAGTAAATAAATTATATGGTTAGATGAATTTTTATACATACCAGCTGTGTAACTGCCACTGTCACTTCCTGGGCTTGCTATTTCATGGTCCATCAAAATATCTGTATTTGGCCGACTGTTGTCTGTGTCACTGCTGCCCATATCTGGCTTCAAGCAACTATCACTTGATCCACTTCCTCCATGATGAATGTATCCTTGGTTAATTGGACGAAATGCACTCTGCGAACCCTTCAAACAAATAAACAAACAATCGAACAATGACATACTTTGTTTTTTTTTGTTTTTTGTGTCAATGTTTTTTTTTACTCATTCTAGAAAATCTAGACAAATTTGAAATGGTTAAAAGCAAGAATAAACTGTAAAGGTAGACTTTTGATTTTAGAACGTTGGAGGACAAATTTGTCCAAATATTTCTTGGCATAAACATTCTAAATTTTTTTGTTAATGTTGACTTTTAACCCAAAACTAAAAAAAAAAAAAAAACAACAATCATACAAAAAGTTAATTTACATAATCTTATCTACAACTGAAGAATTTATATTTATTGATGCTCTAAATACAAAAGGTAGATTATAAATAAAAAATATAAATTAAACCAATAGAAGCTTAAAAAATTCCATGATGCATTTCTGTCATGTAACATATTGTATTCATGCTCCCAAGATAATGAAATGCAGTACAAGTTTGTGTACGGTAGGTGCAGTTTTGTTGATCTTGCCGCATTCATGCAGACATAACTATATTGACCTGACATTTTTTAGTGCTATGTGGAGGTACTGTTTGGGAAATGGATCTCCAGGAGATAGACTGATGTCCGAGTAGAGCATAAGTAATTAATACTTTAATAATACAATTCCCTGTCTTGAGAAGAGGCAATATTTTCTGTGGTTAAATATGGGTAAATATCCAAATACCTTGTCAGTTTCTTTGCCAGTAATATTGAATGAGTTTTACATTTTAATAGAATCATTAACTGATCAGTGGGTAGTAAGACAACCTGTGACAGTCAAGTTAATGGGTAGTGTTGGAAGCATTATGCATACACACACACACACACAGACAATAGGTATGTAGGTAGTTATGAACAGATATATGAATATAGATTACACAATGCTCCTCACTCATTTAAAGAAAAATGGAAGAAATAATATATGAGGCATTATTATTTATTACATTTTTCATTGCATTTCATATATTGGCTAATAATAATGGTTAGTAGTTGTCACAACCTAATTTGTAATGCAGCTGCCATGGTAAGAGAATCTTTCAAGGATAAGAAATGGAAATTTGAATCTCAATGGAAGTTTCTGTTTACTTCCAAGAATTTCAATGTTTTTTAATCTTACTACTGCTTGTGATTTTCTTGTAGAAATTGATGAAAATGGAACATTTTCATCCAAACCAACTAATATTATGTTAATAATGAATGTCACATATAAAAGTGTTAAGATATTTGAATAATTGAAATGAATATGAAATATCTTAAAACACTGATCTGCATGTAAGACAATTGTGCAAACATTCCTTTGTTGTTGTATCACTAATGTAAATCTGCAACTTTCCATTTCAGGAGAAACACACACTCTTGTAAGATGAGTTTTTTATGGCACTAAAATGATTTTCTAAGATGCGTTATCTTGTCTCTGGCGGTGACCAGTTTAATTTCAATTTATGGGCTTACTGATGTCATAGAAGTATGATTTGAGAGTTACAATAAAATATAACATAAATACAATGAAAGACTAGAATGAATAATACAATTTCATGTAAGAGATTCAAAGACAATTATAAAAATGGTTAGTTATGAACTTCTAAAGAATTGTTCTAATAGTTTTTGTATAATTGTTTTGTGTACAGAGCATGATTATTTAGCAATCTTTTTTTTTCATTTGGATTGTTAAGAATAATTATAGAGTTAATTAAGAAATATTGTCTAAGGTTTCCATTTGAAACAGTTCAAATTTTAAGATGAGAAATTTTTATATGATGAGATTGTCTTTTTGTTTACATTTTATACTCATTAATTGTCAAAACGTAAAATTGTGATAAATTTCTTTTCATCAAGCATTTGACTAAAGTTACTAAATACAGACTTAAAACTTTACTATTTTTAAAGTTATATATTCAACTTGTTAAGAGTGTGCTTGGTATACAAAAATGTTTAGTAAGATTCACAGAATGAGTTTGATCCTTACTGAGTTAATTAATATGGTTCTAGGTTAAACCAAGCTTTGTAAATATCTGTGTGCAATAGCAGTTTGCAGGTAATTACTAGTGTAATGACTTTATTACCTGGTGCTCTACTATTGTGGCCTTGTGCCAGACTAAATTTAATAAATATCTATTTTAGTCCTCTGTTTTATGCAGAACAGTTTAATGATAAAAGTTTTACATAAAATAAATTTATTTTGATTTTACATTCTTTCTAAATATTTTAAACAAAATTCAATTTGTGCACTGCTGATAAAATCCATTGATTGAATTAAAAAACATTAGAAAATCTGTTTTGCTCAAAACTTTTTTAAAAATACAGGTACAGCCAGTAATTTTATTTTTTGTTCTACCTAAATTAATGTTTTTAATTTAATGAAACATTTTACATGGGCTAATTTTTCTGTTCAGCTTGTAATGTTTCTAAGATTTATCATTTTCTATGCTTTAGAAAAATAACATTATGAATATTTTTAGATATTAGAAAAGTAAACAAATCTAAAGAGGTTATAATTTAACAAATTTTGAAAATAAAGTGAAGGAACTTCATCAAAATGCTATCAAGGCTTTTAATTTTAATCGATTCAGTCAAAAACCTCTTTGGTCTTCTATATATCAAATAAGCTATAAAATTACTTAAATTATATATACATCTTTGTCCTATTTTTGACCTACTTGAGTACAAATATTAAATAATATTAAATATCAATATAAAAAACAAACTCTAGATATGATTTGATTATTCAATGTGAAAACTATTTTGATTTTCATATTGTGGGAATATGAAATGAAGCCAATATACTTACTCTGGACTAAGAAATTTGCTATGCCATATTGCTGGTATAGTGACCAGAATTTATTAAGAACTTAAAGTACAAAATGCTATTGATACTAATTGGTTACCAGAAAATTGTTCTAAGTAAAGGCAATAGCATTTATATAAAGAACTCTCCCTAAATAGAAACCATCTGCAATGGTTTTTCTGACTAAATGGTACAGGTTTTGCTAGATGAGGCAGCAAACCTGTGGTATGTTATATTAGTTGGTTCTTGTCATTTAATTAATTAGTTGAAGAATATATCAGTCAAAAACATTGTGATAAAACAAAAGCTAATATAAAGTACTAGAACTACAAATAAACTTTTTTTTCTTTTTTTAGATCTAAGTAAAATGCTAATGGATAAAGAGAATTACTATTATAACTGCCATAAATAGACAAAAATTATTTTTATTATTACCACTCATGATGATAATAAAAAGTAAAACTGAAAAACGGGCTAGCTAACTGGTTTTGAAACTTGCTCAACAGCGCTAAATCGAGAATAATAAACTGAATTATCACTAAAAAATGGACAAAGTGTATTGGAGAAAAGAAAATAAAGAAAAAAAAATGTTTAGATAGAAATTAGTTGGAGGCTTAATATGAAGTTCTGTTTACACAGAGAGGGTTTCATTGATAGAATATAGATGGCCTCCAACACTTTTAAGTGGTAATTCGAATGGGACCTGCTAAGAATGGTAAATGAGTCCACACTAAAACTAGCAGCACAATTATGGCTATTTATTAGGTGTTCTGCAATGGAAGACTTGCATGTAATGGTCAGAATGTCTGAAGGCGTGTACTTAAGGTTTTGGATTTTCGTTGGAACGTGTTGTTTTATTCTAACATCCAGCCTTTGAACTCATTTACCGGACTTATTTACCGTTCTTAGCAGGTCCCACTTGAATTACCACTTAAAAGTGTTGGAGGTCATTTATATTCTATCAATGAAGCCCTCTCTGTGTAAACAGAAGAATTTCATATTAGGTCTTCAACTAATTTCCATCTAAACAATTTTTCTTTCTTTATTTTCTTTTCTCCAATACACTTTGTCCATTTTTTTTTAGTGATAATTCAGTTTATTAATCTTGATTTAGCTCTGTTTAATGAGGCTTGAATCTGGTTAGCTAGCCCGTTTTTCAGTTTTACTTTTTATTATCATGAGTGGTAATAATAAAAATAATTTTTGTCTATTTATCGCAGTTATAAAGTTTTGTACCACAAAATATATCTTTAGAATTACTATTAAATAAGTAATAATTTATTAGTAATTATATTTACCTTCTATAATTTTAAGAAGTCATTATAATTTCAAAAGATATTTTGACTATTGAACTAATTTCTAGTGTTGTCAATCTTTGTTGTTTTGTAACAGTAATAAGATAAGAGTAATATTGTTGGAAAGACTATTTTTGTGTAAATCTTAGTTCTTGTTTCAAGGGAGATTACTCTCTAGATTTTTTTCTGCATGTCATTAATAATGTACTGCACATTATCTAAAGAAATACTCTCATTAGAAGTCGTTCATTTCTTTCACAAAATAGTTTTTGGAAGCTTTCAAGGGAGGATGATACAGATAAAGAAATAAATCTAATTTAATAAAGTATTTAACAAGGCATTTATTTAATCAGTAATTGCCATAGAACCTCAAATGTTTTATAAAATAATTTTATTTGTACAAAATTGCATAATAAATGAAATACTCTTGATCAGTTAATATCAATGATACTTAGGTTCTCTTTTTTGTCATTTGGAAATCATGGAATGGATATATTTTATACATTAATTTAATAAATTAACATAATTAATACAAAATAAAACTAAGAGAACTAAGCGGGGAATATTCTTTCTGCTTCTTAGAAATCTTTATTGATCTGTTGTCCCTTGGCCATGTATCTGAGACGTCAGGTCATATTTTTACTTGTGTGTGTGTGTGTATATATATATATATATATATATATATATATATATATAATATAAAAAGTAACAGTAGGATAAATAAACTTTTTAATACAATGCTTGATGTTATAAAGGCTATATGATAAATAAAGAACAAAATGACCATTTGTTTCAATAGAAAATTTGTTAGTAAAGACTAAATAGTGGCTTTGCAAAGGGCCTAGTATTCATATCAAAGGCAGTGTTTTTCTCACCTTTGACTTATTTAACCAAAAAAATGTTGGATGTTCAATTAACTACATTAATTATTAGGGACTATTTTAACAAGAGGAAAATTCAAATTTATTTTCTGCAATGTGAAATATTTATTATTAATCAAAAATGGGATTAATTTCTTAATAACAAAACTAATTGTTGGGGGAAATTACTTTTAACAACAAACCAGAATTCACTTTACCATTTAACCCAGTAATTCCCAAAGATTTTTTTTTTATCTAGGCTGCATCTTCAGAACAAAAATTTGCTCACACCTGATCAAATTTTATGTAATAAAAAGTACATTTAAAAATAAGCAGAGAGAGAGAGAGGTTTAAAGGGAGATAACCACTGATTAATTGATAACTTTCTCCTCCAATTTCCAGACCCTAATTACTATATTCTTAATACTTGATATAATGCAAAAATATCTCAATGATAAAATTGGTCAATAATTATTTATTACTATTTATATTGGGGCTCATGCATGCAATTACAATATTTTAAATTTTTAAATAGTATTTATTTTTGGCATATGAAATTTTGAAACTGTTTCTAAATCTTTGATTATCTTTCAATCATTCTGCCTCACCTGCTATCCTCTTTCACCACCCCTATGAGGTATGCCACACCATTTGGGAACCACTGACTTAACTGGATATCTTATTTTATGTTTAAAAAATGATGATAAATGATAAAACAAACCTGCTATATTAGTTGCGGTAAAATTAAATCTCATATAAAATAAGAAAAGCTTACTCAATCTTTATTTGAAGAAAGAAATCATAAAATATTTTATCTGAATATAACATTTAATATAAGACAAGAGTTGAAAATTGTAAGCAAGAGAAAGCCACAAAATCAATTTTCTTGTGGTAAAAGAAATAAAATTGCAGTGATATACCAAAAATAAAAAAGTAATAGTAATTGATTGTACTAATCTGCACTTACCTAATTTAAAATGATGTTTGTGACCCGTTGTATATAAGGGTAAAACATTGGAGTGTGTGGTTCCACGCTGGTGCTAAATATCATATGGAAGTGGGTGTATGCAAGTATGGTTCAAGCAAGCATTGTTTCAATTAGTGTGTATCTATGTGAGTCAGCTACCTGGCTTTATACAGGTAATATATATATATATATGACATGATAAGTACTAGCAGAACATGCTTAAAATAAGTACAAATCTTATACAGGTGAGCACTTAAAAAAAAAAAACACCTGGCTCTAATTAAAACTTTTTAAAAAGAGTGACATGGAACTGAGCAGTTGGGTGATTGTGTGCTGAAAATGCTTAAGATTAGCACTCCAATTCAGTCTGGTTTCTCTGTAGAGCTAATTACATTCTGTAATTTTTGGCTGATAAAGTGCATCTGTTATTATGCCAATATTGATATAACTGCACTTGACAGCTTTATTATCTTTTTCTCTAATCTAAGGATGATATAAGATTTCTAGAGATGATAATGTTTAATTTGAGGAATTCGGGAAAAACAAATCTTTATAGAATTATATTTTAAACTTTAAAACCTAAAATATAAAGAATTAAGAAAAAGGGTAAAAAAACAAAAATTAAAGTCATCTTTGATTTTCAAATTTCAAGAATAGAATTAAAAAAAAAAAAAAGAAGGCGGCTCTCTTTTGGGCCCTCCTGGTATATAAAAGCCTTATTCTATGCTTGCATTAATTCATGACCACTTTACTTTCTGAGTTTGGATGCATTTCTATAGTAAAACCATTAGCAATGTATATATACATAGAATATCTTTGTCTTCTCAGTTTGCATTAATTCATGACCCTTAACAATCCTTTTATTTCCAGAGTTTCAATGCATAATATAGTGAGGATGTAGGAACAACTTTTATAGAAGTTTTGCAAAATTCAATATTTTCTCTATTCCCAGAAATATTGAGTTTGCAGGAAATGAACTATAATAATTATTGCATTTGAGAAGTTAAATCGGTGCTTATATATATATATATATATATATATATATATATAGCTGTTTCAAATGGTATTGGTACCAAAACACAAAATCCTGATGAGTGCATCATTTTCTTTCTCCACTGCCCAAATTTTCTGTCAGGATGAATATAATCATTAGAGTGACTAAAAGACAAGTCATATTTGTTTAATAAATCCTGCCCATGTAATTACATAATATTCATTTTATTTATTATTTGACCAATTGGTAGACCTAAGTACATACTGACAATTATTTGTACTTTAAATGTTAATTAAAATGCATACAAATAAATCTGGATATAATTTTCAAACAGGGCAAAAGAATTAAAATTTTAAATGGTTGAATTTTTAAATTTGTTCGGAAATAAAATGGAGTAACGTTAGTTTCTAAAATAGCATAAGAATGTTGCAATTGTTTGTAATTTTATAATTATATAAATAATCACATATAGACTGTAGTATGACTGGCTGTTTATTTTTGAGTGTGTCTGCTAAGACGGTCAGCTAATCTCTGTTGCAGATACCTGCTCAGGTATAATTGTGTTAGTTTAACACCCACAGAACCAACTCATGGTTTATACTGCAACTATGCACTGAGCAGAACATGGTTACAGTTTCTGGGAGAGAGTACATAATCTTGTGTGATCACCTGTATGAACATGAACAGTATACTAAAACCCTCGGTCACAAGGACTTATGACTTCATGCTAGCACAACAACTGATGGTATCTGAACAATTCTATCGACTTGGTTTTCATTTACAAGCATGTTTATCCATGATATGGTTTTCAGGTGCTTCCCAAAAGTACCATATGCTGAAATTCTCTCTCCAGGCACACATTATCAATTATCTTCCTTGATAAATTGACGAGGATGAGATTCAAACCTGGGTGTCATGATTAGAATGCTAATGTTTTAACTACTCAGCCATGTACCCATAATGCAAGCACTCAAAAATATTGTAAAATGCTGTAAGTTGTGTGGCTGGTTATTAAAAAATTCTATAAGCTGATTGGTTGGTTATTAAAAAGAAACAGGATGATCTTGATTGGCTGATTACTTTTTAGTTCAAGTTAATGATATCAAAAATAGATTTTCATTGATATTAATCTGAAAATCAAAGTTTTACATATTCTCTGTATACACACACACACACACACACACATATATATAAATATATATATATATATATATATATATGAGAATTAATAAGATGGCGATGAATATCAAGTCCAGTTGTCTCAATATTGACCAACAGATGCTTCTGAAGTTCCAGAATTATAATCACAAAATGTCTCTTTTCTGAATTGTTAAATGATAAAAAAAAATGAATGGCTAAAAGGTGCATTTTGAAAGATACAGAGTTTGAATGAAAGAAATAGTAATAAAAATAAAATGCAATTTTAAAGGCAGGCTGATGCTTTATGCTGCAGAAAAATTACCAGATTTTATCTGCAAGAAAATTAACCAAGATGCAGCTGGTTCTTTGAAAAATGTGCATTTAAATATAGTGCAGCAATCAAAAAAGTACACATATATATTATCATATAGACATTCACTCAATTACATGCGTACACACGCACATGAATTGTAGGGGGTGGAGGGGTCATTATATCTCTGCTTACAAAGATGGAAAACATATTCAACATTTAGCAGAAAAGAATTTGTAAATAAGCCCCATAAATAATGTTATTGAGAAATTTAATTATGAAATATATGCAGAGACGAGAAAATACATTTAGATAAACTCAAATAAATTGTTGAATTTCAATTGCAAATGGTTATTAAAATTAAAATTAAGATATCTAAGCAAGTTTTTATTGCAAGTAAATATATGGCTCTGTATAAGCAAAAGATTTTAATGATTTGAATGACAAAAAAATTACTATAAATTGTTGCTTTTTCTTCTTGGTGATTTAAATTAGGAAATATGTAAAATGGACATTAATAGAATTGATTATTTTTTTTTATGTGTGTGCTATATACTTCACTGCCTTATGCCAATATAAAAATTGCAGCTGTGTGTGTGTGTGTATATATATATATATATATATATATATATATATATATATAGACACACACACACTAGGGAATACTGAAAAGTTCTTGGGCTCCAAGATGAAATTCTATAAAAGAATTGGTGTTTGGTCAGATTTTAGGAAATAGCTTTTCAGCACTCTGTCATATGTGTGCATTATATATATATATATATATATATATATGACAAAAGAAAAGGAAAACTTATCTTAGCTGACAGGTTTCATCCTCTGGTTGACTTTATCAGGGCAAATGTGATGAAATGTATCAGCCAAGGTAAGCTTTCCTTTTGTCTTTATTTTTTTTGTCTTTTTACAGATACATTTTCAGTATATATATAAACACAACAAAAAATTATACTTAGCTGACGCATTTTGTCCTCTGAGGCACTTTATCAAGGCAATCCTCAGAAGACAAAATGTGTTGGATAAGTATAGTTTTTACTCTTTTTATTCATTTTGTCTCTTATACAGATACACACTGAGAATATATATATATATATATATATATATACACACACAGACATACACCAAAAAAAAAAAAAAAAAAAAAATTAGAGTATCTCTGAAAAAACTGGTTGCAGTTAATATTTGATTCACAAACAGAAAGTTCTGAGAAGTAAGAATCAATATTTAGTTAACATGTGTGCATTTTTTGTTAAAGGCTACAACCATATTTTCTTTTCATTCAAAGAAAAATCTTTTTCTGTTTGGAAACTAAATATATTGTCAGGTCTTATTAAATAAATTCCAAGGAGAAGAGCATTCCATATAACCTGTCGTAGGCCGCCTCCTTGATTTGAAGAATACAGATCTGTGGTGGAATCACACGTCAGAAGTCTGGTACTCTTAGTGGCAACTTTTAGCATTTTTTTCGACTCGGCCTGCTCAACTACAAACTGTAATAAATGCAACAAATATTTTCAAAATTGAAAAGTGCAATTGACTTGAGCTTTCATGCTTGGTTCAGGTTATATCACAACAGACGAGTAAATCGAGTTAAAGTTTCAGGTGAATGTTTAGATATTATCATTTTGGAAAAGTCCTTTTTAAATCAAAACTATTTTCCCTTTTCTTCTTTAAGTAATGCATTGCAAATCATTTACTATATAGAAATGCATAATGAAGAGGGGATTACTGTGGCAATTATTTAGTACAGAAATAAATCAGAAAATATTTACTGTAGGAATGCATTGTGTATAAATTAATTTACAAAGTCTCTGTAATAAACTTAAAAGCAAAACAGAGTTCATATAAAGATGTACCTTTTATTAATTCAAAACTATTGTTCTTATCTTGATAAATAGATTCTAATATAGACATAATGTTACAGCCAAGTACTCTCTGGCCATCATCAGGTGTCCATTGATTTGGCTGATATAGGGTATCTGTTAATTGTGTTATTTCTTCTTGTGATTAGTTATTGTCTGTTCCTGATAAAACATTATTTCACGACATGATCCATGGATTAATTTCACAATCAGTAACCAACTCCTATATCAACCACACCACTGTCTTGAAGGACATTAATGGTGGGGTTTTTTTTTTTTTTTTTTTTTTGAGCCTTTTATATTGTCTATAATAAGATCTATATATCAACCAAGATGACAACAATATTTTGAAATAATATAAAAATATTATTTACATTGTTCAGACTGTTGTCCTCATCTTTGTTGCCATATTCATGATGTTTCAACCATTGTATGCTTCGGCCTTCTTCAGGTGATTGGAATTTCAAACCGAGCCCTTTATTTCGTCCACTGGGGGTTGATTGTTCTAGTTCCACATGTCATGCCTCTTTCAGATGTCTCAGTTATCTCCCTTTAACTTAACTCCAAGTCTCAAAAATTAATACATTGATGTTCTCAAGGACAGTGGATAAAAGCATTGGTTGTATCCAGTGACTTGACCCAAAGAGTTGTGAATTCAATACCTGGCTACAGTTGAGATGAACAAAAACTTGGAGAGTTAAATTAAAGGGAAATAACTGATACTGAGACATCCAAAAGAGGCATGGCATGTGGAACTATAACAATCTACTCCATTGGATGAAATAAAGGGTTCAGTTTGAAATTCCAATCACCAGAAGAAGACTGGAGTGTACAACCCCCGAAACAGTGTGAATATAGCAACAAAGATGAGGACAACAATGTAAATAGTGTAAATAATTACAATACCTCATCTCAAAAATATAGACAGATAATAAAAAATATGTTGACAGTTGTCTTTTTAGGAATGGAACACTAAATCATATAAAGATGTTTTTCTTTTTTGTCCTTCTAGTATGAATAGTCATTAAAAACTGAGAAATTCTAAAACATCCAGAGGGATTGTAGAAAATAGCCAGGATACAAATCATAAAGACATCCAATGTCATTAGTAGGACCATAAAGAAATAACTGGCTTAATAAATAACCAGATTCTTACCATTTTGATGGTGGACGCAGGTATTCCTTAAATATACTGAAATACCGAATTATTATAAGAAAAAAAAAAAAAATTTCTAACCCATTGTATCCAGTAGTACACTTAAATTTATGTAGGAACTGTATGAAAAAAAAAAGCAATCATATGAGAGAAATTGAATTATCTGCACATAATTTCTAGGAAAGAAAATTGCTTTTGTAGACTGTACCCCTGAGTGAAACCAGGACAAAACAGTGAACCAAATGTACTTTTTTGTAAGACTTTATTAGTGGTTGAATATAAAGTTAGTCATAAAAGATCAATTCTGGTTTTGGCTTTGATTAAATTTGGTTTGTTTCTGAATGTTCAAGAGAATTTTGAGTTCAGGCAGAAATCAAACTTTTGGGGCTTAAACAAGTCAAATTTGTTGCAAGCAATAAGTAACATTAATATGTTATTTCTATATTAATAAATAACATTAATATTAATGCATTTGAGAAGTAACAAACTTTGAACTTGAAATGCTTGTAAAATCCTTCAGTGAGATTATAAATAAAAACAATTTATCAACAAATGCAAAGCCCAAGAGCCACTCAAGGTAGAGGGTTACTGTGTGGTGTAGTATGTGCTTAAGAAAAGGCAAGAAGTACAATTCATTATGTAGGAAAGATAATGGTTAACTCTAGACATGAAAAGATTAAGATTGTAGTGATTAGGAAAATATCTTTTATTAAATTTCTTATTGATGGAACACAAAGGGAATGAGGATGTTTCATCCCTCGTGTGTATGTGGGGGGCATGGTGGGTCCCAGTTGCAAAGGTCAGTGTTGGTGGAAACAAGGAATGTAGCTCATCAGAACACTTGCCATGGAAATAGCAGTAGAATAACAACGTCCCCCCACCCCGTGAAAAAAAGGGTTGTAGGGTGGAAAATAACTCATCACCCACAAGGCCATGTAGATGCTTTTGAATTCTGGTATATTTGCAAGATTCTACTGTATTTATTTGTTTACACATAAATTTTTATTTTTTATTTTTCTTCAATTACTTCAATGGTATAAATTTGTTATGATATTTAGATATAAAATTTCTTGTGATTCCATCAATGGTTATCTGAAGGATTAAACAAACAACAAATTTTTAATATTTGGAAGAATAATTCTATGATTACTCACTGATCAGGACTTGATAAGTATTGGGAATTTTATTATTTCTGATTCCATAATTATTTCTCTAGACAACTACTGAGCAATTTATTGGCAGAAATTCTGTTCACCTTGACATTCATTGAATTATATAATTTTACATATAATTAATTGGTGGCATTATTATCCTTATTTTTTTTTTTTGTCATTTGGAAGAATATGGAGATTAAATTTAGTTTTGGACTACAATCACAGTCTTTTAATTAATTTATTGTCATCTGGCAATTAATTCACACTCTGAGAATTTATTTCATGATTATAATGTTTCAGTCTTCCATGATTTTTAATATTTCATTTGCTTGTAAAAAGCTTTGAATATTTCTTATTTACATTAACAAGACAATCTCCATTCTAAGGAATCAGTTATCTGTTTGTCTTATCCCAAAGATGATTTTAGGAGTCAAAATGTAAACTCTTGCCTGGGGTATCTGTTTCATAAGGACTTCTGCAATGAAAAAGTATTTTATGTGATACTCCTTGAAAGAAATTAATACTGCAAATCTTTCTAGTATAATAAATGTGTATGTTGTCCATTTATGAAGGGAACCATCTTTGACTGAGATCATTCCCTATAGCAGTTTGATACAAATAGATAAAAAAATGTTGGAATATTATATTCTTGAACACTGATATAAAATAACTGTACAATAATAAATATGGGAGTTATATATATATATATATATATATATATATATATATATATATATATATATACACATAAGGGCACAAATAGAGATTAACTTTTACTTTGCTCTAAAATGAAATTGAAAGAATTCTATCTGAATAATTATATATATATAATTATTCAGATAATAATAATAATAATAATAAGAATTCTATCTGAATAATTATATATATAATTATTCAGATAGAATTCTTCTTCTTATTATTATTATCTGAAAAATTATATATATATATATATATATATATATATATATATATATATAATTATTCAGATAGAATCCTTTCAATTTCATTTTAGAGCAAAGTAAAATTTAATCTCTATTTGTGCCCTTATGTGGTGCACTTAAAGGTGACTTGGAGGATTCTCGCCAAAGATGTGCTGTAAAAGTTGAAGGTTAGAACATCATGTCATAATGTACATTATTTCAATGTACATTATATTACCAGCAAGGCAGGCCATTTTTTTTTTTTACAATATTAAGCACTTGCTAATATTATGACTTGCTTTTTTATTTTTTTTATTTTAAAGTAGACTCATTTTAAGCACTTAAGAATATTTTTGGTTTAAATTTTGATCAAAATGAGCAAGAGATAGTCCCAGATTTTACTGATTAGAGAACATTTAAAATTTTATTTAGTAGGAGTTCCAGAGATGGGCATTGTTAATAATATGGTAAAAGTTTATTGGATTTGATGAATTATATTCTTCAACATGTCAATTAAGAGATGTTTTATTAGGACAGATGAAATCTTAATTTTGGACAAGTTTATATTCTTCTTTCTAAGTTTTGTTCCTGCCTTAAACCTATTTACAATTATTGCATCCCAGGATGCTGTATTGGAGAAAAGAAATCTTTTTAATTGAATTTTTTACAATGCATTCATCTTGTTTCTCAAGTGTGCAAAATGTCTGGTATTTACTATATAAGCTTCTGAAGGTTGATCTTATCGAAGAAATAACATTCTAAGAACTAATTCAAATTGATAATGTTCATTTTAGAACATATGATTTGTTTTTAAACATTTTATAATTTTTTTCATTTGGTTTCCTTTTGTGGATATAATTACACATTAAATTTACAGTTAGTAATTACTAATCATTTACAAGTTAGTCATTTATAGGGCTTAGTACTGTTAATGGTTTGCTTTTTAGAACTGTGAAGAAAGTGAAATAAATTTGAAGAAAAACTTAAGGATACAAAATGATGTGTTGATATTTAGTTTTTATCTTTTGAAAACAGGGACAGAAATTATGGCAATAATTTTGCAAAGTTCAATAAAGACAGAACATAAGAAAAAAAAAAAGGAATTATTTCCAGTCATTCAAATAGAATAAGTGAAAAATCAGAAAAGAACAACGTGCTAGAAATGTGAAATTTAATAATGAAAATCATTTGAACTATTGATTGATTTGCTCAGTTTACCAATCAGAAAAAGTTAAAAAAAAAAAAAAAAAAAAATGAATGATGCTGAATTTCATGTTTGGTGGATGTTTTATAATAATATTATTTGAATTGTGAATTAAAATTCAAAATAATTTCCAAATTTAAAACTTAGTTCTTAAAAATATTTCAAGGCCTTTAAAGAATCAAGAATTTTTTTTTAGACGTTTGTTAACAAAATTAAAAAAATACTATTTAAGTTTAAGGACTAAAATTATTTTCCAATAGGTGAAAATTTGAGACTAATTCACTGTCAAAAGTATTTTTATGCTTATTAACCATTTTACTGTTAGTAAAATTTTATTAAAATATCATTTTTTTTCATTTTACTTTGCTTTGCTTTATATTTGGCAACTATAAAATATATTCTACAATATGGCAACTATAAAAGATTATAAGTGAAAATTATTCAAACTTTGGATTGCAAAAAATGAAAAGAAATTCCTAAATTAATATTAACTTCTTGCAAGAGGGATATTTTTATATGATGTCATATCAATTAAAACATCTCATTTGTTGTTCAAGAACAATCATTGCTTTTATCACTGTCTAGGATTAATTGTGAATTACAGTCAGAGTAAAATTTTACTTTCTTGAGATATGCTGCCAGCTGCTTAATTATGACATAAATAATTTTTGACAAGTTAGGAATGATATATTAAAATGAAATAATTTAATTTCTATCCAATAAAAAGTTTTGAAATTAAGAAAAAAAATGTAATAAAATTTGATTAGTTTATATAATATATTTTCCAATAAATATATAAGAGAAAGCTATGAAAAAAAGAAAAGAGAACGGTATCAAATTTTTATTAGTGTGAGAGTTGGTGTAATTATTTCATATTTCCCTTGTCTGGTGCCAACCAAACAAGGGAAAACAAAAAAATACGAAAAAAATGTTAGTCAAATATTCTTAATTCTTTTGACAGAAAATAAAAAAAAAAAATGACAAAGAAAGTATATTTATGATATATTCAACCTGTTTTTTCTTTTAATCATTTCTTGTTTAGTACATCCACCAGACATGAAAAAAAAAAAAAAAAAAAAAAAAAAAATGGAGTAAAAAGCTCTTAATGTAAAGCATAACCACAAAAAGGGAACTTCTAAATTCTACAAGCAAATCAGCAAAATAACTAAATGCATAGAAAAAGAAATTGGTTGATAAGTCGGGAAAAAAAATCAATAATAGAAATTTTTTGGAAATATTTTTTTCAAAAAGAAAAAAGTTTTATTTCCTTCAGATTTGTTTCAATTTTTTTTCATTTTTATAAAAAGTCTTAAAAGGAAAGAAAAATAAACACAAGAACATTAGTTCAATATTGAAATAATTAAAATTAATTAAATATTTCTTAGATTTTTATTCTGCAACTTAATTTCACTTATATGTTGTTTAACTTCATTGGAAAAAATATTTTTAATCAACAAACTTATGTAATTTTTGTCTTGAAACAGTTGGGAATTCATTGAAGTCAAATATCTAATGCCTGAAAAATGAATTTATTGATTTTGAATTGAATCAATCATTAAAGAATCAATAATATTTAAAGTTAGAATTAAGTATAAAATCACTTTTTTTTTTTTTAATTTAATTAAAAAAAAACATAGTTTACCCTCCTCCTCTTGGCCAAGGAATTTTAACAAAACTTTCTATATTTCTTCTATTTGGTGATTGGCTTTTTCTTCTTTTTTCTTTTTCTTCAACAAAAGGCTATTGCTTCAAAGTAATTATCTGATGATATAATTTGTTTAGAATTGACCATATTTAGTATCTCATGTCTCATTGTCTGGAGCAGCGTATCTACCCAATGTTTAGGGGTTGCAGGGGCAAACCCTCAGGCAGCAATTTAAGGAGTTAGGTTAGACACAATCCTTCAATACCTGGCAGTATCTCAAAGGCAAGTTTTGAGGAAAGAGGACAATTTTTGTTTCTACCTACAAGCTAGTGTGATAGTTCTCCAAAATTAAATTTGACCTTGTGCCACATTTTGCTCTCATAGGAAAGCAAACTGATTTGCATACAGAGAGTAATCAGTAATGTGAACAAAGAAAGATGATTGATTTTTAAAACTGATTTTATTTGGAATGGTCACCTGGTTTGTCATGATGTGATATAATATTGCTTAACATTTGATGTGTAATAAAAAAAATTACTGATGAAATTAATGGACGGTAAATGATGCCATGATCAATAAGTTACTTTAAACATGAGGTAGTCTGTATAAAAAGAAATAAAAAAACTTGTATTTTGAATATCAAAATAGTTTTGCAGAATCTGAGTTCTGTCTCTCTTTCCAAGTAGATGACTCTGTGATGGCATGTGTAATATCTTTCCAGATCAGAACTGATAGAAATTAGGTTTCAGTTACATATGGAATCTTAAAATGTTGGTAAGAATTGCTTCAAATTGCAATGAAGAAAAAGGCATTTGATACCAATTATAAAATCCCAAATTTTGCTTGGTTGATGTTTTTTATTTTTTTTTTTCCATGCCTTTCCAGATGAATCCTCAGTTGGTTAATTTAATCACATGTCAATTCATGTTGGGTTATTTAATATTGTATTTTTGTATGGGGCACACAGTGAGGATCAGTAGTAATGGTCAACTAGAGCAGGCTTGTTAACCATTACCCTATGGCAAAATTAGTTTATACTTGCACAAGGCCACATATATGTAACCTAGTGGGAATCAAACTCATTAGAGCAGTAATGGTCTGCAAGACTAACTTGTTAGCCATTAATCCATGGTGAGGCATGTAAGGCATTTATTAAACTTAGTTTTTCTGGCACAAGGACATAAGTAAATGGAGCACCAAATGAGGAATAAACTTATTACAGTAGTAATAGTTTGAGTTAGACTAATTTCTACTGTATAAAATAAGAAAAATACATCTTTTGAAGCATGTTACCATAACTGATTATGTCACAAACCTCAGTGATATATATATATATATATATATATATATATATATATATAAAAACATAGGCCAATCTCCATTTTGAAACAACTAAAGAGTATAAGTCAACTTTTTACTCCAGTTCTGGAAAGGTTGGAAGAATGATTCAGAGTTGAATAAACCAAGTATTTTTATTGGTGTAAGAAAAAACATCATTAAATTTTGAAATTGGCAAGAGAAGAGGTTAAAAAAATTGAAAATTGTGATAAATAATTTATTGATTATTTGCTCATTAGTTAAATTTTCTTATTGATTTATTCTCATTTTGATTGATACTGAAAAGAAAAATAATAAAAAAAAAATAATAAAAACACATTCATAGCAAAGCAATGCTTTCTACTTAAATTTAAAATAGATGTGAGGAAGCTGAAAAGTTTTTGGTCTCACATACTTTCAAAAAATCAGACCAAATGACCAAACATCAGATTTCCTTTTGGAATTCCTCCCCCACTGAAAAATTCTGAGGTTTAGACTTTTGGGAAGTGAGTCAGGCCGAGAACCTTTCAGCACACCTTGTGCACATGTATGTCTGTATGTATGTATATATGAAATTTTATTATATTTCTTTTAGCTTTCTCTACAGGGTTCACGACAATGATTCACAAAGGAATTGGACTGCAATTAAAACAACATTTAAATAGGAACATCTGGGCTTCTCCCATGTCAGTCAAGAATCCTCACCACTCTCAAAAGAATTTCAATAGCAAATTTCCTTTTTTTTTTTTTTTCCCCAAAATCTCTGACTTTATGAAGACACTAAGAATTATTTTCATTTGTTTTTCTGTCTGGATTTCTGGGATGAGTAGATATGATCATTTATTTTATTTACATGTGAACTATTGTCCCCATCTTTGTTGTTATTATCCCTATGTTTCAGCCGTTGTGCTCTTTAGCTTTAATCAGGTGCTTTTCAATTTATGTAACGTTCAGGGAATTTTGAATTGAAAACTTTATTTAATCTTCAGGGAGTAGATTGTTCTCTGTAGGTATCTCATCTTGTTCTTATTTAGTACAGTTCAGTTATTACTCATCAAGTTTTCTATAGAGTCCAAATACATACTACCCAGCTCAGGGATTGAACTCATTATTATTGTGTCACCACATTCATAAACTAACACTTTAATCCGCTAAGCTATTGTCTTGCGGGTAACAACAACAAAGATTGGGACAATAGTTTGTGTATAAATAATTGTTTTCATGTTTATTTTTCTTGATAAAATAAAATTTTATTAGGAATAATTAGCATGAATAAAAGATATTTAATATTTTTGTCAGATATTTTGATATTGTAAAGTTTTAACTGTAATTATTTATTATTTCATGGCAACATAGTTTTTGGCAATGACTGAAAATTGTTTAGTAATAAAACTTGTTTCCCTATCTTGTTTTAAAAAAAAGTGTGTTAACACAAAACAAAAAAAAAACAAAAAACAATGTATTAGCAGCCTGATTCCCACTACTTATTAATAAGATATTCTCTGGATACTGTCACATGAGTCATATTTGCTTATTGGTATTGACAACAATGAAATATGACTAAGACTAGGAGATCATGTTCTCTGACTGATAAATGGTTATAGTCACATTGTATTTTTTTTATTACAGAATTTTAATAATAACAAAAGAAAAAATGATACTAAAAAGCATTAGGTAGACTGGATTTATGGTTGGTCTCTCGATTCAGAGTAATAAACTGCATTCTTCATTATTATTTACTAAACTTAGCTTAGTTGTGTATAAGAGTGGAGCAGTCAGTAAGAATTTAACTCAATGTTGGTTCACTCATTAACTGCTTGGAAAAATTTCCAAATATTTTTTTCTGCTCCACTCATTTTTGTTAAAATTGATTCTAATAAAAGAAGAAATGTTAAATGAGAAATCCAGTGAAATTTTAAAAATTGTTGATAATTTAATCTGTAAAAATCTGGCAATGCTGAATTTCTGAGAGTTAAATTTTTAGGTAAGAATTTAACCTTTGTGAAGAAATGAATTTCTTCTAGTCAAGTTGAATAAGATAATTTTTTTTTTCATTTGAAATAAAAAGTTCTTTGGTTAAAAAATAGCAAATGGAGTTTAGGTAAAAATTTTAAAACAGTAAACAAATGTACTTAAAAAGTTTAGATGTTAAAAAATTATTAAATTTTAGGTGATCACCTGGTATTTTGATCACTGAGGTAGAACGAGATATAGTTAAAAAGAATTTTTGTTTTAAGATAAAAAAATGGCTAGCAAATTTTCTTCCTTTTCAAAAGGAAACAATTGATTATGGAGGGTTTGTTCAATAAATCCATCTGAATTTGATGACGTACACTAATAAACTTGAAATCAGTAGCTTAAAGAAGATTAAATGGTAACTGATTATTGGATTCGTTTTTTACTTATTTACTCAATGAACATTAAAAACTTACATCTACCACTAAATTGAATAGAATTCAATGCAACTATGAAAGACAATTTTTTATAAATTGACTTTGTGTAGAGGTCAATTTTTGATAAAAAATTATTAATATGGGTTGACTGTGTTTTTTTTTGTTTTTTTTTTTTAGAGTTATGGAGCAGCAAGCTAGAATAACAAAGCACTACATTCCATGAAATTCTTGAAAAAACAAAACTAAAAAAATGAAGAAAGGAACAAAAAAAGAAATCTCTCCCCCTATCCTATAAACTGAGGGTCATTGAATGTTGAAACAGAACAGCAAATGTGATATTAATCATGTTAATATGTTAATATTACTTGATGCCAAGAATATTTTATATTTTCATTCACGTTTTTACTTGAGTTGATTACGATAGAAAATTTTGATATAAAGAAATGCTGAAAAGTTCTAGTCTTGACCTACATTCCAAAATTAGCATTTGATGAATAAACATCAGAATACAGATTCTGGATAATAGGTTACATCAAGAATTTTTCAGCACTCCCTTGTAATGTTTTTAAAAATTTATTTAACAGGTAGATATTTTCCTATATGAAACTAAGACTTGCTTCTGTGTAAAAAAAAAAAAAAAATTCATGCTACCAATAAAGGTCAGATTCCAATTTACACCAAAACATTATGATTAATCCACAAGAATATGGATTAACTGAAAATTAAGTGATTATTGATTTATTACATTATTGAAGGATTAGGAAATGACTGGATTATTGGCTTTGAAAAAAAATTATTCAGTTCAATTTAATACAAAATATTGACAGATTATAACAGATTTAGGACGAGGTGCCGTTTCATTACAAGATGAAGTCAGTGCACTTTTGAAAAAAATATTTAAAACCAAAAATATTAACTTTTTAATTTTGAAATGCCTAGTTAGATATATTTAACGAATTTTAACCTCTGATATTATTTAAAAATAATTGAAAATGTATTTATAATTTATTTGAAATAAAAAAAAATGTTCAGGTTGAATAGATTTAAAGTGTTGAATGAATTTTGTTGGTAACATGTTTGAATAAATACAAAAGTAATTAGAAATTTTAATTTGACATAAAAAAATGTGAAAAATTGAATTTGTGAGAACGAATTAAACTTCAATAATTGATTTAGATTTGAAAACTGGACGCCTAGACTTTTGATGCTGTTGACAAGATGGTAAGGAATTATTAGCAGAGGAAGTTGAGTGCCTATGGTGCAAAAAGAGTTTATTGGGTGCATCATGGTGAGTGACACTAGCGTTAGCTGTGGTGTTGGATGTGAGTGAAAGAGGAGAAGTAGCCCAGTGAATAGCAGCGACGGGTGTGCTCACTAAGAAGGTTTCCATTGAATTGAGAGAGACAACTGGGGAGACTGCAAAGGCCTTCCGGAAGTCGGCACAGGTCAGCTAAAAAAAAAGAGATCAGTATGGAAGCATCGAGTTAGTGGTGCCAGCATGTGTCATGTTGGTCAGTGATGGCTTTGATCTTGAAGGTAGAGCATTAGCAATAATGGCCATGAGGTCAAATACAATTTTGTAAGATAAGCACTGGCACAAGAAGAAGAAGACAGATAAACAGATCAATAGCATTTAACAGAATGAACTTAATATACATGATGAACACATAGAAAGGACATCAAAAGCTGGTTAAATAAAAAGTGCAGTTTTGAAAAAAGTGGACAAACAAGACTGCAAAATGATTTGCCAGTCCTTAGAAATGACAAGTCAGAGAAAAAGTTGCTGATGAATAATTTTGCTATTATTGTAAGATAGTTAATAGGTTATATATATATATATATATATATATATATATATATATATATATAATGAGTATATTTTTAATCTGACATTCTATGACTTCAAATGTTAGTATAGTAGATAGTCATATTTGAAATAGCTGCTCAATTTTAGTTTTAAACAGTGTCTATTAAGTCTATCAGTCTGTGTATTCAAGAACTCTTAATAAAGAAAATGTCCTCTCCAGCAGAAAATCCCTTTGTAAAAGAAATCATTGTATGGTTTGGTGTGCATTGCAGCTTGGCTACAAAGAGTGTCACAGCTAAACAATGCTCTATTCTCCCCTTTAAGTTGGTTTCTCTTAAAAAGGAAGGACACAAGTTCAATTCCAGCAAGAGAGAGCACATTTTCTTTATTAAGATTTCTGGGATATACACAGCAACTGATGTAATACACAGTTTAAAGTAAAATTAAAAATGGTATGTCTATTTCAAATATGACTATCCAATATAATAACAATGTTTGAAGTTTTATATATATATATATATATATATATATATATATATATATATATATATATATATATGTCAGTAGGGTAAATTATATATTTTTGCATTAATAATTAATAAGATATATTACATTGTTTCTATAATAGTTGAAACATTTGCATATACAAAATGTAGCAACTATTATAGGACAGAATTAGTATTAAGTATAAACTAATAATAAATGAATATATTAATGATAGGATTTGATGTTGTAGATGTTGGCTGAAAATTTTGCAGCCTAACCAAGATAGATTTGACTTTGGACAAGACTTACATATATCTTAAGTTATTCTACCACTTCTACCCAGTGATACCTTCAGGCCAGGATGTTATTTGATCTTTGTTGTTTTGTTTTTTTAAATGGTTGTATATTTTAAGATGTGGATATAAAATTAACACAAAAAATAGAATCTGTGAACTAAAGATGCTTGTGTTCATGAATAAACTTAAGAAAGGCATGAATCAGATACTTCCTGTGCCCTGTCACATTGAGATATGCTGACACAGGTCTCATCACTGGCCTGCCATGATGATTAATAGAGAATAGGTAAATAAGTCCTGTTAAAAAACAAAAGCTGTTATATCCATTGTCTGTCTTGACATGGGCAAGTTATAGCAAATATAATGTTCTCTGATGGCTAGATAGTTGGAAAGAAATATTGTTGACCAACTGCATTTTAGTAAATAAGATACTAACTGGGGACATGGACTCTACTCCTGACAGGGTTTTTGAGAGGTAAATCTGTAGAAATTTGTGAATCTTAAAAAAGAATTAAACTAAAATAGTAAGTAAATGAAATAAGTTCATGTTTATTTTCTTTTAGTTTATGAATAATTTTGACTAGTATCCACATCTTTGTTGTTTAGATCACTGTTTTTTTTTCTTTTTTGCTCATGGTCTCTGTATAGAACCATATGGTATTTTTTAAAATTTTCTTCTAATCTTTGCTTTTTTATTGGTTGAGTGTCAAAAATTTATATGTCACGGTCTACATTCATGTGTCACATGTAAATTTATGAACCAGTTCTGCTTTTTTGTATGTCCATTGTATACCAGATACCATCTTTGCATTATTTTCTCATTGATTAAACAGTAATGTCCATCTGAGGAAGGCTGGAAAGCCTATTGGCTGAGATATAATGATAAAAACAAGAAGAATGAGGATACTAACAAGAAGAATAAATTAAATAATAACAATTTGTCTCAGAACCTCATCTGTGTTGGACTCTGAACATTAAATCAACCATAATTGTTGCCATGGCTTTGGAATCAAATGTAAACACAAAATATTTTGTCATGATGAATACATATGCAACATAGCACATATAAACAAGAAAACATTGAGTTAGAAACAAAAATACAAAAGTAATGAATTCAACAGGATAAGAGGAAGAAAATGAAAGAATGATAGGAATGAGACAGTAAAATAATAATACCAGTGGCTGAAATGAATTGTTGGGTTTGTCTGTTAAAAATGGCAAGATATATATTTGCCTGGGTTGTAATTACAATCTGATGGTTGGCTTTTGTATTTTATTAACTGTCAATAGAAGATAATATGAAATGCTTGAATGATAGGGTGTGGTACCCAGAAGGTATTTCTTGCACTGGTGGACATTTAAGGATACATGTCTCCACTACAATTTCAAAAAATGGCTGAAGGCATGAAACTCACATCCTTGCTGAAGCCTGAACCACTGAATCAATTTATTGTTATATTTTTGTGTTATGCCATCAATATATTTGATTGGATTGTTAGAGATGTTTTGGGGCTATATTATGGTAGCACCAAAAAGACATAATTTAATTTTTAAAAAACAATCATGACATAGACAAATAGATACTGACATAAGGTGAGTTATGTGGATTATGTGAAAAGAGAAATGGCTACAGAAGGCAATGGGGAGACAAACAGATTGAGGGAGGGGGGTAGATTTAAGGTTAGAGAAAAGATGAGAGAGATGGGTGCATGAATAGGGATATGTTGATAGAGATATGGCTAGATGGTCACAGAGGTGGGGAGGAGTGAGAGAGAGAGTGATGGATACAAATGGAAAGAGACTTGACAAATGCACAACATGTATAAATAATGAATGCTAGGGATTTTTATATTTGATAAATTTAGATATAATATATAAAATACACACACACACACACACATATATGGTGGACTCTTCTGTCGTATTCGGCATATGAGGGTCAAGCAACTCAGTTCCAAGGAACTGACAGACCAGACACCAGCACATTTAATTTAATTATAGTGGTGAAGGCTTTGTGCAGAACCAACCACGCTTTTTGAAGGGCCAAATACAGAGATCTGGTACACGACGTGCCACAAGGTCCCCAAACATCCCTCCGCAGGTTTTAAATTCAGAGTTGTCCTCCTCCTAGACTAGTTGCCATCCAAGGCTATAGAACCAGTCTGTCCTGTTATTTACCCATAGCTGGAGGGAGAAGAGGATTAATACTTTTCCCAAGGGTATTAGCACATAAATGAATGCAATAAATTTAACTGGAATTCGAACGCAGTTCTCTTAGGAGACACAGTGAAGTAATAGCGGCTGAGATTGAGGATATATATATATATATATATATATATATATATATATATATATGTTTGTTCATTTTTCTGATATACATATCAAAACTGTTTCATGGAGATTTTTCAAATGTGGCATTTATTTGTTGGACTGAGCAAAAGGTTTTAATGTAAGTGTAATTCCTGCAGCACTTTTTTTGAGATGTTGTGTGGACAAACAAACATGGCTGCACATGCCACCTCTGACCATCTTGCTTATCAGAGGTAATTGTTCCTATATCATTTTGCTATATTGATTTTGTATAGCTTAGATGTGGCACAAGGCTGAAAGTATGAAGTGCCCAGTGAGGAATGAACTCACTACCCAGTCATAATTGATCTAGGGAGACAAGCTTGTTAACCATTACATCATGTCAAAGAGTCCAAGGTAATTGTTTCTATATGTTACAGACCAGTTGCTAAAAAATTATTTTGTTTACATTTGAATATGAAACTGAGCAGATGTGAAAATTGCGAGAAGTTTTTGGCTTAAAGGGGTACATTTTAAACTTTGTTTGGCTGGCAAGGCTGATCCCTGGCCAAGTCAGTTAAGGCACATAGTAACTAACAATAATTTCCCTCTGCCCAGAGGAACACAGGTTCGAATCCTGCTGGGGAGTTCATATTTTTCTTTAATAAGATTTCTTAAATATTCAGGTTGGGAGATGAAATATACATATATGGAAAGAAGAAAGCACCAATAAAAAGTACATAAGTTATTTTTTTTAACTTAATATAAAAATGATGTAAATGAGAAAATCAGCAGACAATTGCTGAAACCTCCTGATGAATGGACTGAATCATTACAAAAAAAGTTTGTCTACAAAACTGGAGGTGCTGAATATAACATCTATCACCTAAGTGACAAATTTTACATTTTATTAATCCTCTCTCTCATATATATATATATATATATATATATATATATATATATATATATATAACACACTTTCTATATATATATATATATATAAACACACTTTCTATATATATATATATATATAAACACACTTTCTATATATATATATATATAAACACACTTTATATATATATATATATAAACACACTTTCTATATATATATATATATATATATATATATATATATATAAAAACACACTTTCTATATATATATATATATATATATATATATAAAAACACACTTTCTATATATATATATATATATATATATATATAAAAACACACTTTCTATATCTATATATATATATATATATATATAAAATATAAAAATAAATCTGTAAAAAGGCTTTGAATAAAGACAAAAGGAAAACTTTTCTTAAGTGATACATTTCATCGTCTGATGAACTTTATCAAGGCAAATGTAAGGATTTTATTTTCAAACAAGTATTTATAAACAGAAGTAACAATATCCTAAGGTTTTCAAAACTTTAAGATGTGCTTATAGATATTCTTCAGGCTAACTGTGAAAGTCAAGATAAACTATGGCTATTTAATGGCTAATAAATAGAAGTGAGTAAATGTTGTTGTTGAAGTTTTTTTTTAATGTAATTATTATTTTATTTTTAATTTGAGAAATTTATTTATTTATTTATTTATTTGAAATAATAGAAAATTTTGATTGAACTGTTTTCTTTTAATTTTTTTAATGTTTTTATGGTCATGTATGTTGGTTTGGAAAAGGAGCACATCTTTTAGGAAAGGAGATATTCGAGAAAATCTGGGCAAAGATTTATATTTTGGCAACATTTGATAGAGGTGCTTTCAAGAGCCTTTCATTTAAGTTATTTTCTCATTTGATAAGTGTGGCATTCTTTAGATCAAAGTTGTGGATGAATTTATTTCTATGTATGACTAATGCATTTGATAAATTGTTGTGTATAAAATCCTTTCTGTGTTCATAGATACATTTATTTTAGATTTCTGCAAGTTTCCCCAATATATTGTAAGGAACAGTTGTGACAGTTTATTTTGTATATATTTTTTACTTCTGTTTATAAATACTTGTGGCAAAATAAAATCATTATATTTGTCTTGATAAAGTCCATCAAAGGATGGATGTACTTGATAAAAAAATATTCACTTTTTGTTGTTTTATATCTATATATATATATATATATATATATATATGTAAGGATATTAAAACAAAAAAATGTTAAAAATCACTACACAATTTTACCTATATATATATATATATATATATATATATATATATATATATATATAAAATGTGTGTGTGATAAATGATTGATATGAAATATATAAAGAAAGTATATGAGATGGAATATGTGAAAACCAGTTCGATATTTTTTTATTTTCTTGATGTTTTGCTTCCAACATGCATTCAAAACAGTGTTGTGTTGGTAACAAGTTTTCCTTAGCTTTTTTTCAGCTGTTTTGATAATGTTCATTGTGAGCAAGATGTCAACAAAAAAACAAAAAAATTAAACCTCCCAACTGTTTTTCACATATTCCTTATGTATACATATAGCAATAACCTCCAGAATTTGCATAAAACACATGCATGCACACACTCACAGTATTAATATTTATAACTTATGCATGCAGCATCAGCATCTATAACTTATATACACATATATTAATATCCAATATATATATATATATATATATATATATATATATATATATAACAGATTGAATTAAAATCTATAAGAGTTGAGTGTGTGTAGACACATGCATATACGGGCATCATATTAACATTTAATTTGCTGTAATTGCAAAGTAAATTTGGCACAGAAAGATTTAATTATTGCAACAATGGTGGAAACTGAAGCTGTTTACTCTGATAGACATAAAATTATTTTAAATTTATAATTTCTTTCTTCTGACTTGATATGTTCTTTTATTAACTCCTTTTAACAAATTTCCAAAAAAAGAGAAAACTGTTTCAAGCCAAAAGGTTTCAGTTATTTTAATGCCAAAATTGACTTTCAAACAATACCAATGCAATGTGCATGTAAATAAAGTAATAATGGGTAGAAATGGTATCTGACTGAGCAATCAATACTACTTTTGGTTGAAATTTATAAAATCTTTCGAGTAAAACAATGTTTTCGGAAAATAATTTCAGGAAAAAGTCCGCTACTTCCTATTGCAATTTCTACAGGGTGCCTCCCCCCAAAATAACAGGAAATTTTAGATTTACATTATAATAAAAAAAAAATTAACTACCATGTAAAAAAAATTAACTTTATATATTACTAAATGAATGAATTTATTGTAGTGACATACTTCTTTGTTATTTTTGTTCTAGCAAACGGACTCTTTCAATTTAACCTTGAATAGTTTGTACATAGTTTTGAAGATATTTGACACTAGTTATCCAAAACCAATACTATTTCTTTTTTTTTTTTTCATAGTTTTATTATGACTAATTACATTATATACTTTATAACCTAGAGTTATTTTTATGACTTTCATTTATAAATGGAAGTAGCATTCAAAACCCTGCACATTTGTCACACTCCTACACCGTAAAACCAGCAGTGACCATCTGCTCCACTGAATTGAGACCACACAGGGGAGGCAGCCAGGATGATTGAGTAGTATCCAGACAAGCAACCAGTGATGATCACCAGTGACCAGCTGCTCAACAGGGGACGTTGGAAGAAGATGATGTGGTAATAGAGAAAAAAGAGCAATTGGAAAAATGCCATGGAATTTTGCCAGAGTTCTTTAGTTTGAGCACCACATCTAATATTTGTGTTTTTTTTGTTTTGTTTTAAGTGACTAAATTTCTATCCTTTGCTTTTGTTTCAAATAACTGTAACAAAAATTCCAACAATTAAATAAACTGGACCAAATTTCCTGTTTTTTTTTTTTTTTTTTTTATGTTGGGCACTCTATAGAATTGATATGGGGGAGGGGAGGGGTATGTCCTAACATTTTGTTTGAAGTAGTATGGAATGTTGACATCTTGATTAAATTATTTTCTCTTCAAGTTACATGTGTTACCCATTTTAGTTGTTACTGTTGTTGAAAGTCCTCAAGTGATGTTGTTACACTTCAGATTTTTGTCTGTAAGTATCTACTTAGGATAAAGTATGAGAAATTTATTGGAAAATTAGTTTTCATGATCAAAATATTAATATAAGAAAAGTATTGAAAGGTTGAATGAATTTTTTTGAAATATCAAATCTATGGCTTGTGCCATTATTATAAACATCCATTCTGTTCATGTCACCTTGTTTCAGCCTCATAAACTATCTATATTTGTAATTCTTTATAGATATGAGGAGGTGCTGAAAAGTAACTGAAACACTGATTTTGGGAAGAGGTGCAGGTCATGAACTTTTCAGCACCACTTTATTTATCTATATAGATATATTCACATTTCTCTCACTCTGTTTTGATACTTTTCTGTTTAAGCAGTAAATAAAAATATATATGTACACATATACACACATGTATACATAATATATATACACAAACACACACACCCATGCATACTACCAGTTAAAAGTATTTGGATACTCTCAAAAATTTCTATTTCTCATCTTAAAAGTGATATTTTCAATGAAAAGCAAAAAGTTTTTATTATACTAAATATAAGATTTCCTTAGCTATATTAAATAAAAATTAAACCAAAAAAACACAAAAAATTCTTAAACTTTTGATTCATCAAAATGGCCCCCTTTGGCCGCTATCACTGCTTCATAGATTCTCAGCATTCTTTCCATCAAAGACTGGAGGTAGACTGAAGATAGTTCTGCCCAGCTTTCCTGCAAGAGATGCCAGAGGTGAGCTGCACTTGTGGGTTATTTAGCTCTGACATTTCGGTCAAGTTCATTGCACACCAGTTCAATGAGATTTAAGTCTGCTGATTGTGCCGACAAAGACATCAGCTGAAGGATGTGCTGTTCCTCTTTACTTTTAATGTACCTCTGGCAGAGTTTGCTAGTATGCTTTGGGTCATCATCCTACATGAGTACAAATCTTTGACCCACAAGCTGCATTTCAGATGGATCATGTGATACTGTAGTATTCTGATTCAATTTGCCCTTCACCTGGTGCAAATCCCAGACACCATAACAGAAACTTGTCCATGCTTTATGGTTGGTGTGACCCAAAGATTTTGAACTTTGGTTCGTCAGTCCAAAGGACTTTATTTCACTTCTCTATTTTCCAGTTGTTGTGCACTTTGGCCCAATAGAGCCTTTTTGACATTGATTATTATTGTTGTTAAGTATTTAATTTTTTTAATAACAACAGCGTCCATCTTTAAATTAAAATTTTCAATTTTAAATGTTAATCTGGGCCTAAATTCAAATCTCAAATTAAACTAAAATTCATTTAAATACTTAACAACAATAATAATCCACCCTAACAATCTTGCAATTACCAGAAATATTAAATAAGCAGGGTAAACCCAAAATTGGCACCTGAGAACTGCAGACAGCATGAAACTGTTGTGCAATCAATGTAGAGTTTTATGTGTGTGTGTGTGTATATATATATATATATATATATATTTATATATATATACAGAGAGAGAGAGAGAGAGAGATAGACACAGACAGACAATGTACAATTCTCTGCTTTTCTTGTGCACTTTTCAGCCACCTGCCTCAACCAATATATCATATCAACATTTCCACAACTTGACCTCCTGACCTGAAGTCAAACTGACATTCAGGATAGACTTTATCCACTAGGTGGTGCTATTGTTCTGTTGAGAAGGATACAAACTAGAATATTGCCAGCAATAGAGAGTAAAAGTATCACTTGTGATTATCACAGTTCTTTTTTTTTCCTCCCTTTTACCTTGAAAAAAAACAAAAACGAGTGATTGAAGAATTCTGAAATGTTTTCCTTTCTTCCAAATCAAAGCAAATGGATGCCACAGCTTCAGAAAATACCAAAACACTTTCTACAAATTTGTAAATCTCAGCTGCTATTGCATCCACACTTGATACCAAAGATCATTCAAGATCAGTTGGAGTGCAACCTAAAAACTTAGAAGAGATCATCCCAAAATCATAGAATGCTGGAATCAATCAGCATGTGAAATCTAGGATTGGAGCCTGCTGAGTGAACTGAGGAAAACTTATGCAGTCAATGAGTCAAGGCAAATTCATTTAATTTGCAACAAATGCAGGTTATCTTGCAAGTGCTGTATGGGATTGGTATCACAGCATAGGTACAAATGTAAACAGCAGACGGTTTGAAAACTGTAAGTCTGACTTTCATGTGTCAAGAACTGTGAGTCCAAAAAAAGATATATAATAGCTAACTCTCTCTCTCTCTCTCTCCATCTATTCATTTAATATGACTTAGTTCTATCACTTGTAGATGTGCTGTATTGAAATTTTGTCTTTCATGAAATCTCAAAAAGCAAAGGAGCTTAACTGGTACTGCCTATTTTCTTCTCAAATCTTAGTTGACAGGTTGTATAAATTTGCATGGTAATAGTCATCAGGGAGAATTGCTAACCTGACTGATATTTTACTAACTTTAACTTAGTACAGCATCAGGTCAACAAAATTTGGCTTCAGGAAGATCATACCAGATGAGGTGAGCCTGACTGATATTATCTTGTGCTTATATAAATAATTCAGAAGAGATTACCTTGGAAAAAACAAACAATAACAGCTGCTACAACCTAACCAGATAAAGTGTTCCTCATTGGGACTGTCATTCTTTTGGCCTTGTACCAGACTAAGTTTAGTAAATACTTTAAGAAGTTTACCATAGCACAATGGTTAACAAGCTTGTATCACAAACCAAATCTCTGTGCTTCTATAGCCTTGTACGATAGTAAGTTAAGCTTAGTCAATAAATCCTGAAAGTCAATGTTCTTTCTAACTGAAGAATCAAGATGAGGTTAATAGTCTGAATAAATTTCTGAATTTTCTTCTTGCTACTGTTTCAATCAATTTTTATAGGAGTAAATGTGGCAAAATGTGCAGAAGATTTCATCACAACTCTTTACCTTCTCTAAAGTAATATTTCATTTGCATGACAATTCTTATTATCATATCTTAATAAATATTTAATATTATTTATTTTTAATTTTAAAAATTGACTTATATAAGCAATGTTTCTATTGATAAAATTCATTTTAAATCATGTTTTTATAGAAAGAACTTGTATCTTCCTTTATAAAATTCAGTCATAAGTTAGTAGAAAAATATCTGCATGTTTAAATGTAAAGAAAATGTAAGCTTGGTTTCTAAAAATAAAACTTTATTTAAAAATTAGTAAATAATCTTAAAATATATTAAAATTTTATATTCTATAATTCTATAATTTTAGGTCAGGCATGTTACAATCTTATTTCCTGCAGCATTCATAGTAAGCATTGTTGGTGTCTGACATTTCATATTACAACAAATTGGTCAAGTGAACTCAAAAAAAATCTTTTTGTAAGGAATTATCCTAAAATGATGTTTCATTAGATTACCTAAAAACTATGCCAAATTATTTAAGCAAGGGAAAAATAGTAAATTTGCTGAATTATTTTTATTAATTTAAACATTAGAAAATTATTTAATTATGTCTAGAGTATGAAATTCAAATAGACTTACTATAATGACAAAAACAACTTTAAAAATATTTAATATTTAAAAATGGTATCTTGCTAAAAATGTTTACAGAAATTTTATAGGAGTAAAAAGAACTTCTATTATAATTTACTTTTCTCTATCTGTAGGATAGGTAGTCAACTAGTATTTATAAATAGGAAATGACTTGATATTGGAAAGAGGCCACCAAATTTAATCAAGTAATAATAACAACAACAATAATAATAACAAATGTTCCATCTCCACAGTATCTTTATTAATGTTGTTCAAAGAATCCAAAAGTAATAATTTGTTCATTTGAAACTCATTTTTTTTCTTAAAAAAAAAAAAAAAAAAAGCAGACAAATGCACCTGGAGGGAAACTTGGGAGTTTACAGAATCAAAGGATATATATATATATATATATATATATATATGATAGATAGATTGATGTAACAAAGTTTTTTTTTTTTTTGCTTTATTTTATTTTTTTATCATATTTAATATATATATTTTTTTATTTTATGAAAAAGTTAAGAAGAAAAGAACAAGTAATCATGCATAGTCAAATTTTAGAAAACTGAAACTCAAGCTCAATATATTTCATTTAGCTGCTATCAGTTTAGAGGCTAATATGTAGATTTTGTGGCATAGAGAAATACAATTTTGTTTGTGGATTGCCATCAACCAAAGACAGTAATGAAAGGGCAATCAGATATTGTCACTTTTTAAGAAATAAATTTAATTTTTTTTTTTTTATATTCATGACTCTAATCATCAAGTGTCTCAGCAGAATGGACAAAATAAGAAAATTAATAAAATAATTAAATCAAAAATGTTGATGGCTGGAATAGTTTCTGCTTGATGACAACTCCCAAATTAATTTCTATGCCAAAATTTACACATTAACTTTGAAAAAGAGTTAAAAGAACTTAAGTCTGATTATAAAAATATTTGGCCTGGCTTTGAATCGAAGATGATAAATAATTGAAGGCTTGAACTTCCACTGAGCATGGTTTTCTAAGTAAATTCAAGAGCAACATTCTGGATGTAGTAGTAGCAAAGTCTCTCAGCCATTTGTTATATCACAGGTAGGTAGGTAGGTAGGTAGGTACATGTTGTGTTACTTGGCCATTGAAGGGATGGTAGAGAATGTATCCATCCTGAAAAGGGTGATGGAAAAAAAACACTGCTCAAGTTATCATTTATAATCTTTGAATTGATAATTAAACAATAAGCCTCATTTTGAATAAATTACAAGTTATTAAAGGATTTGGTTGTCTGACACCTGAGCTTGGCTTTAACATTTTCAGGTTGTCATAAAAAGAAGTATAATTGTGACATATGACTTGATAAATTTATAAACAAATCATAATCATGTCAGATGTTCCTGAAAATGTTTTCTCTTAAATAGGCACTATGGAAAAGTACATTAAATAAAAGACAAATATCTACAGAAACATTATGCAATATCCTTTTTGTAGTTATTTACAGCCTTTGTTAGAATGATTCCAGTTCATCAAAATCTCAGCATTTATTCTCAGAAACATCCTGAAACCAGTTCAATATTTTTCCTACATAATTGCTAATTAAGCTTTTTTTTTTTTTTTTTCAAATCCATGTCTGCCCATATCTATTATTTTTTTTAATCAGTTTGCTTAATGGAAACATAAAACTGGCTTCTAATGTTTGCTTGGAGATGCAAATCAAAGACAGTTTCAGATGGCCATCCAAATACAAAGACAGTTTCAAGTGTATAATATCCATTTAAAAATCAATCACCATGAGTTCAATTTTAGTAGACACCATTATTTTAATTGTATAGTTTTGATATTAAAAAAAAAAAAAAAAAAATTACAGTAGAAATTTTAGAAAAATCTAAATGTCTTCATTTGTTTTTCATTCTTTTCTGACATTATTTATATGAAAGTTTTCTTGGAAATCTTTATAAATATTTAAAGTATCTTACATTCATTTATGTCACTATATCTTTTCAAATTCATAAGATCGGATCTAATTCTGATATTATGTTATCTTATATGTGACTAATTTGTGATGCAACAAAAAGCTGATGTCTTTAGCTGATTTATTAAAAGAAACTATGAATTAGGGTTTGATTTTCATAATGTGATTTCTTTGTTCACAATTCATACAGAAAAGCCTAATGACAAAAACTAAAAATAATGGCTTTCATTTCAACTACTAACAATCATTAACGCTGATTAGCCAATCACTCATCACCACAACTGCTATTACCTCCTTAAACAAACTCCAAACTGGCTATTATTAAGGGGAACAATT
This sequence comes from Acanthosepion lycidas, assembly GCA_963932145.1. Taxonomy (NCBI): domain Eukaryota; kingdom Metazoa; phylum Mollusca; class Cephalopoda; order Sepiida; family Sepiidae; genus Acanthosepion; species Acanthosepion lycidas. The sequence continues at coordinate 90,984,591 of OZ010595.1, forward strand.
TAGACTCGACATTCACAAACAGATATGAATATATATCGACAGCACTGTTGTAATTTTATTTATTAATCAAGAAGCAAGAGAAAACTTCTTCTAAAAGTTAAAATTTTTTTCTTTTTTTTTTGAAAAGCTGCTTAAATATAAATCAAGCAATAAAAAGAATAAATTGATTAATTAGTGAATATATACATTAATCAATCTGAGTGTTTTAATCAAAAGAGTAACTGTGTGCCCAAGTCTAATTATTAGTCTTTATTTGATTTTGCTGTTTCTTCAAAGGAATTTGGCTTTGATGTTTATTTTAAAGCTGGACTCTGTTTTCAAATGATAATCTTTAGTCAAGCATTATAAATGAAATTTACGTCTGCTGTGTTTGTTGATGCAAAAGTTTTCTGTCCTAATTTATTTTTTTTTTAACAATATCTTTTATTTATATGAATTCATAGAGCATTATTATTCATGGAAGCTTTGATCCTAGACTTTCTCTGACGACAATATTTTTCAGGTAAATTTAGATTCCTTCATATAAAGAACAATTCCAGGTTTGATTCTGTGAGGATTTTTTTTTTTTAAAACTTGTTGGAATCACAGATAAAGAATCTGAAATTGACAGGTTTGGAGAATCTGTTGCATCCAGAAGCATTTTCCATTCTAGCTTCATGATTGCTGTGTCATATTTGTAACATTAGGAAGAATGTTTTTCCTACAACAAAATCACTGGGCAACTTTTACTCTCTTCCAAATTCATTATTCAAATGATGAGTAACATTTAATTTTTATGCAAATTTGAGTTCTTTCTACTTTTATTTCCATATGTTCTAACCATTTGGCTTAAATTTTTGTATTTTCTTGATTTCACATGAAAACTTGTAAAATTTCCAACATACATCAGTGAAATTTTCACATTTCAAAATTATAGTTTATAATTATAAACTAGATAAATAGAAAACAGATGTCAGTTTAAACTGATGCCAGAAGGATATGGGTTAAAAATTTCTTCACTTCATCAAATTTTGAGATCTTCCAAAGAGTTTTTGTCCATGGGTTTAAAATCTTTTTTTTAAAACTTATCAAAGCATTCCCAACATTTGGATGCACTTAATGCATCAATATCATCAGCTTCAATGAGAAAATGTCTAATTTCCTCAGTACTTTTTTTTCTAAGCTTAAGCATGAAAATAAAACAAATCTGTCACATTTCTGCAAATAATTCTCAAAGAGTTTGTTTATAAGCAATAAAAAAAATTGGAAAAGTGTAAAATAAACTTTTAAAATCTCTTTAATATCATGCAAAGATAATACTGTGAATTTTTGCACTATATATCTTGACATCTTTGACAAAATTCTAATAAGGGTCTGAAATGTTATCAGTTTTGACCTGGCATCTCAACTTCAGTCACTTTCTTACTGCCATGATGTGGTTCCCATCTGGTTTTTTCTATAAGTATTTTCATGTCTATATTTCTGAGATGAGGTATTATGTACATTATTTACATTATTCGGACTATTGTCCTCATCTTTGTCGCCATGTTTATTACAACGTTTTGGCTGTTGTATGCTCCGGCCTTCTTCAGGTGGTTGGAATGTCAAACTGAACCCTTTATTTATCCACTGTGCCATGTGTCCTTAAAGGCGTTGGTTAGATCTCCTGACAGGACCCAAACAGTGTGAGTTCAATACCCGATTAAGGCAGTGGAGAACTTTCAGAGGGGAATTAACAGGAGATTACTGATAACTGACATCCATTAAACACGGCACATGGAACTAGAACAGTCTACCCCAGTGAGCAAAATAAAGGGTTCAGTTCGACATTCCAACCACCTGGAGAAGGCTGGAGTGTACAATGGCCAAAACGCTGTGATAAATATGGCAACAAAGATGAGGACAATAATCTGAATAATGTAAATAAAGTATTTTCATGGCAGTTATTCTAATGAGTTCTCTTCATTGGTACTTTAACTGCACTAATTTAAGTGTGCTACTAAATTGACTAGTAGCACTCAGTCTCATCATTTTACTGTTGAATTAGTTAAATGTAAAAACAAGTTTCTTTTCTTGCAATTCTTGCCTTTGAAACTCTCTTCTGATTTCTTGTTTCTTTGCTTCTTGCAATCTTCAAAAATGCAGCAGCAATTGCTGTCTTCTATCTTCCTGGAACCTGTTCTTTTATTGTCCTTTCTCAGAAACTAAAGTCTTTTCATCCTTTTCCATTTCCAGTGACCCCTTTCATCTTAGTAGCGTTATTGCCTTGTTTGGGGGGTGGGTTATAAACTTTTATTAGAAACAAAAATGAACTCAACTATGACAAATATAAAATATTACTTGTATCTATTTTCTAAGTTTAGCTTAGTAAAAGGTAACAGTAATTGCGAATCTATTGAAGGTTGAACTCATTACCCTAACTACTACAAGACAAGACAAATATACTAGTTAATTATGAGAGGTATCTTTTTTTATGTTGGTATTTAGTAAGCTTAGTGTGGAGACACCTCATGATGATTGAATTGACCACCATAGTAATGGTTTGAATGACTAGCTTGTTAACCATAACTCTTAATGCAAAGGGCGTGATATTTTTCTTGTGTGATCCCCCAAAAAAAGATAGAGGATTTTGAGATAAAGTGTTGCATTCCTCTAATAACATGTCCCTATTATTTACAAATAATAAATAAATTTACAGTACAATGGGTGAATATTACAAAACCAGCTGACATAAAAATTGCATTAACCTTCAGATTCGAAAGATTTCCGTGAAAATATTTTTCTAAGTTTCATTTTTTTCCCAAACAAATTTTTACAACAATCAGCAATATTATTGGTTCTGACCTGGCACCTCAGCTTCAGTCCCTTTCTCATAGCCATAATGTAACCTTCCTGTGCCTTTTCTATAAATACTTTCACGGTAATTGTTCAGATTAACTTTCTGCTATGGTACCTAGACTTTATGAATTTAAGCACAATACAGGATTGGCAGCAAGGTTTTGTCAATTCACAGTTGAATTGGCTAGATGTAACTTTAAGTTCTATGCTAACAGTTTCTTTTCTTGCACTTCTTGTTTGTGGAACTCTTTTTCAGTTCCATGCTTTTCAACCAACTTTGCATTTAAATTTTTGAAGATCAGTGTCAGTCGTTATCTACTGTCTTCTTGATTACTCTTCTATTGTTCTTGCTTCTTAATGTTTTTCTTTTTTCTTATTCTTTCATACTCAGTAACTCTTTGTGTCTTAGTGGCTTTACTGCCTTGCATGGGGGGAAATGATTAAAAAAATGATCTCCATTCTATGGAAATTCATTTGTGTACCAAAAGTCAAAGAATAGGAAATCATTCCACAGTTGGAAAAAAATATCATTTCTTCATCATTCACATTCTGACCATTTTGAATATTTAGCACAGATTATAAACTGTTAGAAAATGTATAATTTTTAAGGATTTTTAAAACTTTGAAGGTTTATTAGCATGTGATGTTTTCCCTAAGTAAAATGTTTGTTCTGTGGCTCCTATTACCAAACAATAGTGTTTTAAATGAAATAGTTGTGTTGTCATGTCCCACTATGGCAACAGCTAAAATGACTTTGAAATTGAAAACTTTGCTACTGCAGTTAATATTCCATTACATTTAATGAAGAGGGAAAATAAACTGAATAATGCAGAGTGCTAAAGATAAAACAAAAATGGCACAAATTTAGTCCCCAGAAATTTAATCACAAGGTTATTGTAAATGTTATTTAACATGAAATTGAATAAAATTATATTAGAAAGCAAGTATCAAAGTCAAAAAAAGAAAAAAAAAAAAAAAAAAAAAAAGAAAATAATGATTAAAAAAGTTAGAAAACTTTTGTTTTCCGAACAATTATAGAATATGAATTGAGTTAAAAGGACAAAAATGACAGAAATTTTGGATAAAGAAAGAATTAGTGAAATTTTTTCACTGTTTCTCCAGAGAATGGCCAAATTTTGCAAAGTCTTTATTAATGAAAAAGTGAGTGTAACAGGAAAAAAGTGTAGAAAAAGATTTTGAAACAGCATATTGCAAATTTAATTTGAAACATTTCAGCAACTAAAAATGTTATCGAAAAATAAAAGAAACAAATTTCTGTTATTTCTTTGAGTAAATTATTTGTTCACATTTTTAATTGTTTTTCGTTAGTTTTTCTTGGAGGGAAGAGTGATTCAAATAAGTTGAAACTGAAATGATTGCTTAGATTTTTGACACACCATGGTGGTGGTGTAGGAAAAAAACAACCTTTATGGTTTAGAAAAATAAAAATATTTAAAAAATATATTTCAGGAAATGCTTCTATTTTTTTTTTTTTTTTTTTTCAAAAAAAGAAAAAAGATTAGTTTGTATGCATTTACTCTTTGTAGGTAATGGATTTATTGATCACAACCAATGTCAGAATATTGATGAGGTTGTGCAATGATTGCTGTTCTGGGTTTAGGGAGCTTCCATTATTTTAAAAAGGGTAAGTAAAATTTGTAATTGATTTCAAGTGACTTTTTAATGTTTCATGCTTTTAGTTATTTCCATCTTAAAACATAACCTAAATGAATTCTGAGCACATGGATTTAAATTGTATTGAATAATTCACAAATTCATTGTTTTTTTTTTTTCACATACTCTGTATGTAAGGCTTTCGTTTAGAGCAACCTCACTCTGCTACCAATTATTAATTAATCTTAGAATTCTCCTGCCACATCCTCCCTTCTCTCTTTGTTCATGTTTCTGACTCAGTAATGGTTTCTCTTGTGGTAATCACATTTATAGTGTCTTCATATCATGGGGAGATAACTCCACTCATCTTAAGAATATATATGCCATTTTCTTCAATTTTCTCATCTTCTTTGTGGTAAATCAAGAGTAAGAGAAGAGTTCAATTGGCCAAACAAGATCTGGAATCAACTAAATTAGTTTTTAAGTCAGATATTGCCCCCCCCCAATATGTATATATAAATTGATACATATATTAGAGTGGGGACATGGTTTGTACTTATTTATAGACAGGTGAGAACATAACTGTAAGGAATTATACACTAAAACTCTTTAATTAAAAAGTCATTTTTCTTCCAGCTGGAAAAAAAAAACCTAATAAGAATAAATCAAAGTCTAAAAAAATGTCATGTGGTATAAGAAAATTATTCCATTTCCTTATTTATGCAAATATGTTGTGAATTATGCAATTAGAATCGACCATTTCTAAGTCATTGTTCTATTTTCAATCAATAATTTCTGTCATTATCGTTAGCTTTTAGATGAGTAAGTAACTTTTATATGAACAAGCTTTTGTGAAGAATTTGATTTTCTAAGAATGCAAAAGAATTTCAGCCACACTGCAATTTGTAACCAATATGTATAATAGCAGTAAATTTCTAACAAATTATTAAATTCAAAAGATTTCTTCCTTTTTTGTTTAAAAAAAAATGTATCTACATTGTATTCACTAATGGTCATCCAGCTAACAAAATACAGTGGTGCTTAAAATTTAAGCATTAAGTAGGAAATAATGTTACAAATGTGATGCATTTTGAAAATCAAAAGGAAAAAATGGAAAGAGTGTGACATAAGATAAAGTGATATCAAGGGGGTGGGTAATGCAGTTTCAAAAACATTTTTTTTTTTTTTTAAATCTCTGTAGTCTTGGGTTGTTTTCAATAACCATTTTCTACTTTTGGTCAAAAGAGAATAAATCCCATTTGGAATTAACAAAAATTTGATTGGGTGGAGATGCAGTTTTAAGTTTGGAAATTTTTAATGCAACCTTTGTGGAAAAGTCTTAGGCTGACAAAGCATTTATTAAAGAAATGTAAAAATAAAGAAAGAAATGATCATATGTGTCAAGAGAAAACTTTTACCTGGAAAACCAAATCATATTAAGGAAGGAATATAAGATCATATTAAGGAAGGAATAGAAGATCATATTAAGGAGAGAAGACCAAACCAAATCATATAAAGTAAGGAAAACCAAACCAAATCATATAAAGGAAGGAAAACCAAACCATATTAAGGAAGGAAAGCCTAATAGAAAGTTTTTTTGTCTGTCATGCCATTAGATACTAACAGATTGTTTCAATTCATTTAGTGTATTGTTAATGTCACCTGATGATGACTGGAAATATACTGATCAATAATAAGGATGATGAAAAGAAAAATGTATTAAGGTTAGTTTAGTCTTGTCTGAAAACATAAGGTGAGTGATTTGTTTTAAAAATGTATTTTTACCTGGTCAATTCTTTGATAATGGATATCATTTTCTGTCAGACTGGAATCCTGAATAATTTTAAGAGAGGTCAATATTGGAGAAACAAATAAAAGATTGTAATTACAAGTACATGCAAGATGTGCATGCATTAACACATATATACCTATTTATACACATATACAATCTTTATCTGATTAAAACATTTATCTTCTTGTATGTAAATAAGTAGCAAAATTAAAAAAAATCCTTGTCTATTGTCTTTAATGACAAACTACTGTTTAAATAAACATTGTATAGACATATTTATGAGCATATTTCTTTTATGTGCTGTGTTTCTTCAGGATGTGGGAAATCATGGCCCTCAAGAGCTTCCTATGCTTTGTAGCTTTAAGTAATGTTTGTTACTGTAGGGGTCCCAGTGTTACCATCTGTTCATTAGGTAAGTTACTATTACCCTCTTGCCTTCAATATGTCCTGTAAGTGTTCAATTCTTTAAGCCTTTTTTCTTCATTATATATCCAAAAAAATTCAACTTCTCTTTCTCATTCTAAGTATTATTTTGCATCCATTTTCCTTCAAACATCCTTGTTAATTACATGCTCTGTCCATGGGATTCTTAGCATCCTTTTATAGAACCACATCTTTGTTGCTTCAAGTGTCTTTTCGATCTGTGAGGAAATTGTCCAGCATTCATTGCCATATAGGAAGATTGATATTTCAGAACAGTTCAACACTCAATTTTTGAGAATGAAATTTTTATTTCTTAATATTTTGTTTAGCTTTTGGAATTAGACACACATCATGTAGCCGTGTGCCAATTTATGCTATGTGTGTGTGTGTTTAACCGAGACTACATGGTTAGTATGCTGGTCTCACAAATCACCAATAAGTTTATATCTGACTGGGTACTTTGTAAATGTGTCTCTAATATATATTTAAGGTTGACACAAAAATTTTCAGTGCCATAATTTGTACAATGTTAGGAAAACCTTAGAAGTGTCATTTAAGGTTACATATCTATTTATTGCATGTAGTTAATTGTAATGTGGGATTTAGAAACTTTAGGGAAAATTTAGAATTTATGGAAAAGAATATAGTCAAGTATTTTTTCTTTGGTTTTTCTCTTCTTTCTCTTCATAGAAAAAAAAAAGTAATTTTGAACAAGATATAACCCTCCAAAAAACTGCAGCTCGATCAAGAACAGCATTCAAGATCTGGAATAAAATCTACTGACTAGAATGAAAGGTTTCTCTAGTGATATTTAAAAGTAATTCTTTACAAACTGCTGAAATATGATTATTACATAGTTATACAGTGAACAATTGGCTTGTTTCAATAACGTATTGATAAAAAGAAAACCTTTATCTGGGGAAAATTGATTGGTAATTGTTCCACATGACAATGCATGTTGTCATGTTGTAAATTTCACATAGCAAACAAGCAAATGTAATTGAGAGGAAATGTTCTTTTATGTAAGGTAAATTCATCATCTTCAGAGAATCACGTTTCATTTCATGTGATGTTGGTCAGTAGTTCAAACGTTTCTTTAAAGAATTGAATCAGACCTGGAATCATATCTTTTATGATGAGTTACACAATTGATTTGAAAGATGGTAAAATGTCATGGAAAATCAGAGAAGATATTTCGATGACAGAATAAAGATGCTATGAATTGATATGAATAAAAGAATATGTCAAAAACATATTGGAAACTTTCGCTTCAGTCTAATGTAAAGACAAGCTGTAGATTGTTGTCCCATCTTTTGGCTTGCGTTTTAATCTCAGGCAAATTATGGCAGTGGTTAATTGCATTCTGACACTAGACAGTTGTTGTCTTGACCTTAACTCAGATATTAATTTAATCAAATTCTAAAAGGTAATCCCTCTGAGTTAAAAGCAGTCTGGGTGAGTATCCATCAACTGGTGATAGAAAAATTTAAAAAAAAAAGATAAATATGTAAATGAAATGAAAAGATGAAACAAGAAACTTTTTTTTTTTTATACCCTCACATAAATTCTGAACTCAAAACTATTTACCGGATAAACAATCATCATTTGCCACAGGTTTGAATTTTTAAGACAATCTTTTATTAGGTTGGTGCATAAATAATGACATAATAATGTCGTTTTTTGACATTAAAAAATACGTCAAAAAACGACATTATTACGTCATTATTTTTGCACCAACCTAATATCTACAAAAACTAAAATGAAATCTGAAAAACAGGCTTTTGGATAATTAGTATTTGTTTAAGATAATTAGAATTTTCATTTCTTAATTAAATATTTTCTGCAAAAGTATATTTATTGAAAAAATTTAATTTGTTTTTGTTATTCTAGTTATTTGAACTCATTGTTGTTGGTGACTTTCAAGTGAAAAAAAGTCCTTTTCACACTTTTTATCATTTATAGTCATTGGACTCTCCTTAGCATTCAAATGGATTTTAATTTTCATCTGAATGATTTCAATTCTTTATCAGATATTTATTTCTTCCAACTGTTTTATGAGGCAATTTATAATAATAATGATGTCAACATTTATGTTCTACAGGTTTTTCAGTTCTTGAGCAAGGTTTTGATTATTTCTCCAGTTTTTCATTTTCAATTTTAAGCTCTGATCAGGTTTTCTTGTCTGGATTGAGGGATTTGTTTGAGTGTCAAAATTTCTGAGAAATATTTTTTTAGAGCAGTTTCTGTTTTGTGCATGTACCTCTACCTCTGGTTTATACGACTAAATCACATTTGTTTGCACAGTTCTCAGTAGATCACCATTCCCACTCAATCATGTCTACTTTTGAAATCATTCTGACCTAATTTGCTTATTACATAATTGACAGCTGAATCTTTTCATTTTTTTCATTATTACTTATTGCATAATTTTTCCTATTGAAAATATTTTCAAACTTCAAAATGCTAACAGTTCTAAGCAACACGCTTTTGTCATAAATATTTTGCTTAAAATCAATCACAGTTTTTATTTGTTAATTAAATATTGACTATCACGAAGATGTTTTACTTTTAAATATCCCAAGTTTAAATACTAGAAGTAGAGTATGTGGTGGTAGCAATTATTTGCTTTCTACTCTGTTTGAAATGATAGCCAATGGTCATGTGTGCTGTACAATGTCAGTCAATATGGAAAACATGTAATCTATACTTATTTCAGGAAGGAAACTATTTTTCTTTTTTGGCTAAATCAACTAGAGAAGAGAAAAAAAAATGAAGAATTGTCAGTTTTGATTTTAAGAAATCATTCACCAGATGACACCCAAGTCATCAATCAACATTTCCCTAACTACAACAAATGGATATTCTCTTTTTAAAAATGAAGCCAATGTTGGTATTTGCAGTTGTAATAGTTGATCATAGTAATTATAAAACAGGGTTTTAATTTATTTCTAAAGAAAAACAAAATTAATCTTTTGCTAATGAATATCATTGCATTGTGCAAAATCCTGAATTGAAATCATGTCAAAAATAATTATAAATGTATAGATCATTGCACTATAATGAAAAAAAGTTTTTTACTTTAGTTAACTAAAGTATCTACTTTGAAATGTGTATGAAGCATTGTATGTCTTTTTATGAAGAAAATGCTGACATCTGACCTTTTAATAATTCATTCACATAAATTATACATTTTTTTTAATCATTTAACCCCAAACAAGACGATAAAAAGCATTAAGATGCGAAAAGGAATTGCCGAGACTGAAAGAATCAGAAAGGACAATAAAAGAACAGGATTTAAGGGGACAAGAAGATGATGATCGACATTGCATTTAAATTTTTGAAGGGCATAGTTGATGAGAAAGCAAGAAGCTGAAATGTCAGTGGAAAACATGAGACCGAGAAGGTACAATGATTTGCTCTCTTGGAGGTTAGCATCAGCCATGCCAATGGAAGGTAAAAATGGTTCTCAAAGATGATTAAAAGACAGCAGTTTCATTTTTGAGGCATTAAAATTAACAAATCATTTCCTGCCCTGGTTACACAACAGATTAACATTTTCAAGATCATACAAGCAATTCCTGTCATCTAACCTTCAAATTTGTCCAAGATGTTTTAATCACACTATTTAGATTTCTGTGATTCCATTTCAAAATCTGATAGGTGTATGAGTGAAATGTATTCATTTCTCAAAATAAGTCTTTGTTTTGAAACCAAAGAAATTGGATCATAGGACTTGAACCTGTCTATAAAAGAAATCCTATTAAAAGTTTTAGCTGACTCCCTCCAGATTTATTGCAATTAGTATATTTTTTTCATTATTTCTGGACTTAGTGATTGTTTCCTTTTTAAGTTTTGTAAGTTTCTTGCCATCTGTTATTGAGTAAAATGATTTTGTCAAACAGAGAGAAATTAAAAATATAAATAAGAGCAGGCATGAATTTCTCTTGTATTCCTCAGAGTAAATATTGCATGAAATGTTATAGAAATATGTAATGATTGCATAAAATTATTCAACACTTTAGTCATTATTTGCTTTAATAAAAAGAGTGAAAATTTAGCTTGCAAAAAATATCAGTTATCCAGATGTCAATTAAAAAAAAAAAAAAGAAAGTTAAAAAATTTTTTAATTTCCATCAACTTAGATAATGAAAGTGATGAAATGAGAGTTCATGAATAGAAAAGGGATTTAAAAAAAAAAAAAAAAATTCAAAACTAATGCTGCCACCATTTCTGAAGAGTCAAAAACCAAAGAAACCTTTCGTTTCCTAATGAATTCTGTTTGATGCTTTCTACAGACATTTGCAAATGTACTCAGAAAGGAAAATTCTCTTGAGTAATAATGCAAGTCGGTTTCTTTGTCCATCAGTTGAAAGCAAAGACATAAAAGAAGTCTCTTAATGTAAAATCAATTTTCTGTTTTATTGGGATGTTTGTTTTTCATTATGAGAGAAACTTAGATGAATTACAGACTTTTAAGAATCTCTTAGCATGTTATAATGGTTATTTACTAAGACTATCTTAGTCTGGCATGGTGACATGGAAGAGAGAGGTCTGCTAGGGAATTGGTCTGTGTCACAAATTTATTAACTATTCGACTATCGTAGGTGTCTTTTGCAGGTTATAGGATAATACAGCAGTTTCTAATTTTAAATGTTCACCATCTTTTGGCAATGTGAACCAAAATTGTTGTTTGTGGCAGTTGGGGTTCAATTTAATTCAGAAAGACAAGTAGAAGCAGTCTTAGATAAGTTCTCTATGGGAGTAGACTATTTTTTTTTACTCCCCTCACCTTGTCAAATATTGTCATAGATTGAAAAATTAGATTGCTTTTATTAGGGTTTGTCAAAATTATTTTCTATTTTTTAAAACCTTTATTCCCAAATTTATTTCATATACACATCTAAACAAAATCTATATCTCCACTATATTATTAATATAATTTTGTGTGTATATATATATATATATATATATATAATTATTTGAAAATAATAACATAAAAATGTTATAAAATCACTACAAAAATAACCATTTTGTTTCAACACTTCTGGTGCCTTATCAAGTGATGGTGTTGAATTCAACACCATCACTTGATAAGGCACCAGAAGTATTGAAACAAAATGGCTATTTTTGTAGTGATTTTATAACATTTTTATGTTATTATTTTCAAATAAATAATTATATTTGTTCTACTCTGTATTGAGCACTCTTTTAAGAATAGTATTTGTTGGCTATCGGAATTTATTCCGTATACACCAATCCTATACTTGGGTAAATATATATATATATATATATATATATATATATATATATAAATTTCTTGCTTAAATGTTATTTTTAATGGATACCCATATTTGAGCAGATGTTTTTATTTATTTATTAAATAGTATATTTATTTCTATCTATCAATGTTTAATTTTTAAAAGTTTTTTCTAAATTTTTGATTGTCTTTCAATCATTTCACCTCTCACCTGCTATCCTCTTCCACTGCAACTATGAAATGTGATGAACTATTTGGTAACCACTCTTTTAAGGTTTGTTGCCATATTTATAGGTAAAATTGCTCAATATCATGATAGAGCATATGTAAATAGAAAAAGGTGACACTGAGGTCAAACCAGAGCAGTGACATTCTGTTTCATGATTGAATGTAAACTTCACACCATATCCTTATCAATACAATCCAGGCTATACCTTTTATCTTGAAGGTTATCATTATTGATACAAGTAAGGAAATGTTGGCAGTTTTAAGGCATTATTTTAAACTAAGCCTCAAAATCTGTTTGCAAAATTTGCAAAGTGGAAAGAAATAAAACAATACCTGACTGTATTCATTTCAACATTTTAAGGGGGTGATAATTTTTCCGTTTAAAAAAAAAAAAAAAAACGTCAAAAGTAGATGAATAGCAATAGTTGCATATGAAATGATGCTTTAAAGTGTAAGGCAAAACAGAACTTGACAATTAGTGGTCAAAACTTAAATATATGATTTGCATACAAAGTTTTCACAGATACTACACTTTGATACTAGGCAGAAGTGCTGATCCATATCTTATCATTTTTGATGGGTAGTATTTTACTTTGAATATAATATGCTAAAGAAATTTAAACTTTAATCTGGCACAAGGCTACAAGTTTGGAGTAACTAGTGAGGTTTGAATTTGCTGCACAGTGTTAATGATGTGCTGGGTGAATTTTGTTGACTATTACTTCACAAAAAGACTTTGTTAATTATTTTGCTTAGTCTGGCACAAGGCCATGAGTGTAGAAGATTTAAGACCATGACAGGGATTTATATGGCTCACTTGTTAACTGCTAAAAGAAGCTTAGTCTGACACAAAGCCATATGTAAGGGGCACCCAGAATTGATATGCCATCAAATACATTGGAACTTCTTTGATGAAAGATTTTCCTGATTAATTTTGTAAGTTGTTTTTTTTTCTTGTTGCTTTTTATCTCAACATTCAGATTGTGACACGTTTGTTAAATTCAGCCATGGGGATGTATCAGAAATAGCATCCAATGAAACTTAAACTTTCTTCTCGTATCCTAAAAACATTTTCTTTTTCATATATAGATGCTCTACTTATAATGATTTGGCTACCATAGCTACTCGGCAGGGGTCAGGCCTGTTAAAGAGCTGTTATTTTCTACATGTCATATTGAGGTAGATGAATGTAACAGCATAAATTACACCACATGAATATATGAAAAATATTGTTCATTTGAACTCTTCTTTTAACAAATCTTTATAAATCATAAATATTTATTAAGCTTAGCTTAATCTGGTACAAGAACACATTTAAGGATCAAACTCATTACATTAATTTGCTAACCATTATTAAACAGTGAATCTTTTTATATGCCATGTCCATTCAGGATGTGCTTGATCATAGCTCACCACAGTATCTAATCTAATGAGCAATGATTTTATGCTGGTACTGAGTCATGGCACTTGCAATAAATTGAGATGATGTCTTTTCTACAGCTCTTTGTTGATAACACTGTCCAGAAGATACATTATTATTTTTAATTTCTTTATGTATCTGCTGTCAAAAATCTTGATAACTGCATTCAATTTAACATACGTATGACCAAAATAAGCAAATTTTAGCAAATACAAGTTATCTTCCTTGGATTCACACAAAATGGTGACCACAGCAATTAAAATTTTCCTCTTAAAATCAATTGAGGCTTGGACCTAAAAAATGGTAGCCTTCATTTAACATTGATCTGAATGTAAATTCACAGAGGAAATAATAACTCTTTTATCAGAGAAAGCAATTCCATATTTTAAATAAACATGCCATATTTTCCATTTAAAACTAGGAACAAAATAATCCTTGTGAGTCACATGAAACTTATGGAGATACAAGTTTAGCGCTTGAATCTAATGATGAATAAAATCTCGAAAAAGAATGGGGAAAAAAAATATCTATTCTCTTTTATCTCATTTTATTGTGATTATGAAAAAACTTTTATTTAAATCTTTGACGTCCAAAAGTAAAAAATAAAAATTTTGAAGATTGCTTTAGGTAGAGAATAAATGATGACAATTTACAAAACCATGTAATTTTGTGTCTGTCTTTCTTTTTGTTCTTCTATTAAAAAAAAAAAAAATAATAAAAAAAAAGAAGCTGTTTTGAAAATACAAATGATTCACTGAAAACGAATAAAAGCCTGCAAGGCTATAATTTGTAATAAAAATATACGATTCATCTTCCTGAAGGTTACTTTCATAAATTGATTAACGGATAATTTAATATTTTGAGCAGAAATCATAGAATTCAAAGGATAGACATCACATGGGAATTGTTCTGCTTAAAGCATCAAAGAAATGCATTACAAGAGTTTATAAAAGAAAAACGTTAATGTTAGCATTTTTATATTAAATGATTTAATTTATATTAAATCATTTTTATATTACATGTGCATTATTTGAAAAGGTGTATAATTATTTGTTTGCATTCCTAGAACAAGGAGGAAGGTGACTGAATGCTGGCAAAAGAAGCAGGATGAAGTTATACATAAGACCTCGATATGAGTAAAGAATATAATCTATGCCCCAGGTTGGTTGTTTTGTTTAGTGGCATATCAACACCTCCATGGGTTATTTAATGCCAATATCTAAATATTTTGTATGCAATTTTATGACTTCAACAGATATTTTGTACATAATTTTATACTTGCAAGGTCAATGTATGTTTTTTTTTAGCTATATAGTTTGTACATAAAATGTATTGCAGGTAATTTTACTATAAAAAATGCATTTTTATACTTTAGTGCAGTATTGATTGTCATTTTGCTCTAAAAATGTATTACAACTGGTCATTTTTTATAAATATATTGCTAGTATTTTTGCCATAATGTATTTTTGTTTGGGAGGAGGTCACTATTTTCCCATAACTGGGACCCTAAAAGGTGCTACCACCTCCAGTCAAGATGGACCTGGGAACAACAGCAATTAAAAGGTGGCTTCATGCTCCTCAAAACCTCCAGTCTCTTGATCTTGCTCCCAGATGTACTATACACCAAGTACAAACATTAATAGTGGATAACAGTAAGAAGAAAAACAAGAAAACTTCAAGTATTAAATGATAATACAGCACAACTAATATATATATAAATCTCCAAGGATGAATAATGTTTGTGTATATTGTAGACTTCCCAAGAGGCATAGTGCCACAGCCTCACCATACTAGTTATTTCTAGTGTCTTTTTCATAGCAAATACAATTTTACAGGATGGAATTACT
The DNA here is from genome assembly GCA_963932145.1 of Acanthosepion lycidas. Lineage (NCBI taxonomy): Eukaryota > Metazoa > Mollusca > Cephalopoda > Sepiida > Sepiidae > Acanthosepion > Acanthosepion lycidas. The sequence goes on from OZ010595.1 coordinate 90,999,989, forward strand.
AGTTCTGAATTCAGTGTTATCTTTCTCCTAGACTGGTTGCCAACCAAAGATAAAGAGCACCCTGCTATTTCTCCCTACAGCTTCTGTGTGGGGATGAAGATAGGTTTATACCTGTCTAAAGTGTATTTCTACAAAATGCAATCAGTTCAGCTGAAATTTGAACTCAACATGTCAATCTCTACTCTCTACACCATTAACCACAATGCTACATGCATGTCTGTTAAAACTGTATACAAGTTGGAAACCTTTTAATGCTGATCAACTATATGTACCTACAGGAGTAAATTTCTGGGTCCAGGGGTGGTGTAAGATTTGAGGAAGTGGGTCAAAGTAAGAACTTTTTAACACTTTAACAGAGATAGGGTTTCTGAATTGAAGGCTACGCACATCTTTTGGTTATAAGGTAAAAAGAGCAAAGTTTGTCGTGAAACTCGACAGACACTGAGAAAATCAAATAGACAGAAAATTACAAGAAAGATATTAATTGATATTCACAAATCAGTTTCACACTGATGTCAACACTATCTTAATTAAACCCAGAATAATGAATGACTTTTTCAACATTTGTGATAATTTATCCTCTATAATAATGGACCAATTGAACTTTGTCTTAACATTTCTTTGTTTCTCTATGACTTCTGTCAAACTCAAGCAAATAAATTCTATCAAATTAACAAGTAAATCCTCTGCAGGACTTAGCAGGCAAGTGTTATATCCATCAGACAAGTGTTCTACTACTTGAACAGCATGTGAAAACTAACTTGAAAATATCAAGACCATGTCCACAAAATATACTACACTTATTCTAGGCAGAGAGCTGGGATGGATTTATCTCAATCTAACTTGTTTCACTTTTATTAAAGCTTCGCCAGATATTGAGATAAAAATGATAAAAGCATACGAGTACTGAACATCTCTTGGCTTTTTTCATTTCTTTTTCGATTTATGACGAGGCATTAATAAAAGTGGAACATGTTAAATTGACATACGTTCGCTACTTGTTCTTCATTTAATAATCCATATGAGAATCATCCTTTTGGCTGGTTATGATACTACTTTAAACATAAGACAAGCATTCATTTTATATGTTGATCATTATGAGAACAGTTTTAAATCACATGAAAAAAAAATACTGAAAATAGTTATTTTCAGTCAGGGTGTAGAATGTATATTTGAATAAGATGTAAAATGTATATTTTGGGCTCAGCCGAGAAAAGAAGGAAATTTTTAATTGTGTTAAAAAAACTTGTGTATCTTGTACTTCTGTGATCAAGAAATTAAATAAATAATAATTGTGATTATTTGTCAATCTTAGGAATTATAAGCAAAGGAAATATGACCCCAAAAATATTCGTAATCATAATAATAATAATAATAAAACTATACAACAAACACCAAATAATGACAACAACAATCAATGGAGGGAAGGTGGGGTTTATAGGAACACACAACAGGGACAACGAGATAAATAAAAAGAAACATTAATCTGAGGTTTTAAGAGAACAGACCATATTTGAAGAAGAACGCACACACATGTGATAAAAATATACTTTTATGATTTGCTATATTAATGGGAAAATGCTACCAGGGACAGAGTGTATGTAAATTATAAAAGTGGACACTAAGGTCAAAACTGAGTGGCAGCAGTTTTTCATGCTTGAACACAATGTTCACATATATATATATATATATATAACTGTGTACTGGGTTCATGATCCTGGAGGAAGGGACAACAACTTGAATAAAACAGTTGACTAAAATAGTGATGCAGTCTCATCACACTATTTTGATAAATAAACCTCAGGCTTCATTTAACAATTGAATTGCCATATTGTTAATACTTTATTTACCATTAATTATAATTATGTTGAATTATTTATTGAAGGTGGATTTTGCACAATAAAGGGGCATAGTTATCTTATTTAAATTTTTAGTTGTTATTCTTGTATTTTCTTTGAATTCATTCTTTGCCACTATTTTTATCAGCACTGTTTGTTTATCAATTCCATTTAGTCAACTGGTTTTATTTTTATTTAAATCATTGTCTCTCTCTAGGATCATGGGCCTGGTAAATGGTAGTCAAGCATATATATATATATATATATATATATATATATATATAATTTATTTATTTGAGGTATATTTATAGGTTGAAAGTGCACACAATATCTGGGATAGAGTGTGCATAAACATAAGAAGTGTGGAGACTAATGCCAGCACCAAATGACCTGAAGATTCTGTTCAAGCATGAAACAGACTGTCGCCACTCGGTGTTGGCATCATTGGCCATATATATATATATATATATATATATATAAATATATAATCACGTTCAGTATAATTAAATAGAGAATCACCACAAAAATGTTAGGTTAACGTTAGAGCCTTTGGCTGCTAACTTTAAAAGGTTTTGCATCATTAGTAAGGAGATAGTGATGATGATGATGTAGTTGATGATGATTGATTGATTGAAGATGAAAGAATAGAAAATGGTTAATACCTGCAATGGTTTGCCAAGAAGGTTGGAAGTGTTAATCAAAGTGGTGGTTGCATATGGTGCTACAGCAGGTACAGGATTTGGTTTTTGGTAGAATGTCTTCATTTGTGGAACATTCATGCTGATACGATTATACAAATTTTGATCTTTCATTTCACTCTGGTCCAGCATGTTGGTAAGATCAGGCTGCAAATTGCCCATTTCTGAAATGACATTTAATAACGGAAATTTACAACTTTTCTGATATCGAGACTTTTGTCTTTAATATAAAATCTGACTTTTATTTGTAATAAATTTTATAAACATTCTTTGTAGAAATATTTGTTATCACTCTGTTTTCAGAAAAAAACAAAACTCATTTTTTACTCATACATTTTGCCAGTGAAATTTTAATTTGTTGAACTCAGTAACACAATTTTTAGCAATCACAACACACAATTATATTTTACATATATGCATCCATATTATAATTATATTTTACATATATGCATTCATATTATAATTATATTTTACATATAAGCATCCATATTATAAAGAGATACAAATAAAATAAGGAACAAATAGGAAAACATTTATGAATGTAACATGTTTCACTTTTATTTAAACTTCATCAGAATTTTTTTGGAAATTTAAAAAAAAACCTGATGAAGTGAAAATAAAAGTGAAACATGTTACATTCATAAATGTTTTCCTAATTGTTTCTTATTTTGACATTCTTTCAGATTTGATCCATATTTGTTTCAATTCCTATAGAGCAGGAGTTCTCAACTAGGGGGGTGGGGAATTCCCCCCTCAGGAAAATGAGACATTGGGCAAAAAACATTGAAAAACCACTGACATAGAGTATAATAAATACAAATGGAAATAACTTACATATTTCAAAATGTATTATTTACATGAGGAAGTACCGAAAATTTCTCAATTTAACCAAACATCAAAATTTATTTTAACATTCCTTGTTGATTTAACCAAAACATTTTCAGCACTCGCTCATTTATATTTTTTACTTATGCAGGTTGAAAATTAATGAAAATTCTTTTAGATGATTTTCTTTCTGTTTGGACCATTTTTTTGTGGGAGAATTTGAACATAAATTGTCTAATGTCTTTTGAGTGCTTTAGCCTTTTCTTAAATAAAGAGCGTCATTGATTTTCAACCAAAGGGTGTGTGGATGTGTAGATACATCAATAAGCCTTCAGCTTAATGTTGAAAATAGCATTTATTTTATAAAACAAATATTTTTCACCTTTTTCTTATTAATGTACTTAATAGTGACTAATACTCATTATAATATACTATCAGATTTTAGTATACAAGTTAACGTTTTCACAATAAAATTGATATTAACCAACTCATGTTGGTAAAATTTGATTATGCAACTTGAGAATTGTTTATTTTATATAGGCAGCAAATTCTCTTTTAGGCACGTCTGCTTGAATAAATTACAGACATTATGCCTGCTAATTCTTAACAAAATCTGATCATACTCACGAATAACCTTCCGTGTATTGCTGTTAAAGTATGAGAGAAATGTACTATAGTTGTTTATATTTCTTTTATTTTCATTTACCAAGTACTTTTGATCTTTTTCCAAGGTCATCTTCAGGGGTGCAAGTAATACAAAACTATATATACGGATAATTTTTTTCACGTTCTAATGAACGCTCGGCATATTGTCAACTGTTTTGCATTTAAAAGCATAATGTAAAAATTACGGTAATGGATAACAATGCACATCTTTGTATAAATATTTATATTAATGAACAATATATAGTTTTGTATCACTTGTACCCCCTGATGATGATCTTGAAAAAAGATCGAAAGTACTTGGGAAATAATAGAAATTTAAACAGCTATAGCACATTTCTCTCATCCTTTAACATCAATAGATGGAAGGTTATTCATGAGTTTGAATGGATCTTGTTAAAAATTAGCAGACATAATGTCTGTAATTTATTCAATCAGACATATATATATATATATATATTGTAAATAAATATGATATGAATATATCAAATATATATTTAGAAATACATTGGGATGATGTGCCTGGCCATATCATCTGTGATGTAATCCCAAGATCATTAGAGGTTTTGGCTTTATCAACCTCATATCCCTTCATCTAGTTGACCTAGCTGATATTGGTCAAATACCAGCCTGTGACCAGGTAGCAAGCTATTCAGTACCACTTCTTGAACTATGTGTATACAATTATATATAATAGTATTGATAATTATTAATTTCAGATCTATTGAAAGATTGCCATGGATCATAAATAAGAAATAACTTCAAAATAGAAACACTATTTTGTAAATTGATTAAGAAAATTTTTGAATTTGCAAAAATGATAAATCATAGGACAATTTAAAATGTATTTAAAAACATTGACAAACAAGAACAAGGAAAAAAGGTTTGAAAAAAATCAAAAGACCAAAAAGCAAAATATTTTTGATCTGAAATTTTCACTGTATAATGTCCAATCTATGTAATTAATATTTAGCAATGAATTACGTGCATTGACAAGGAAGGATATCAAATTGAAAATGAAAAATTTGTTGTGTAAAACAAATGCTTATTGATGAATACTGGCTTATATATAAGTAAAAAAAATACATTTACTGTTTGTCCTGAAGTAGTTGTAATGCATTGAATACATAAGGCAGTATTGAAATATAAATTTGCTCTTACCAGCCATGTTACCAACCATACTGGGCTCTTTTTGTGACATTTCGGTGGACAATAGATTTGCATTCCTGAAAGAGAAAGAAACAAGAATAAAGTCAACTATTCACTCGCTCTATTTATTTCATATACCCTACTTTAAAAGTAGACATACAGGCATTAGTTATATAAAAGACTGGCATAGATTTTACTCAGTACCTGTCAAGGTTGATGATGGAAGTAACAGCAGTTTGTTAATGTACTCAATAACCCAGAATTTTTTTCACACATTGTGGTATGCTAATGACAAGGTATTTTTTCAATGTATTTGTGGCAATGGAAAAATACAGGGAGAAGTAAGTTCATGCCTTTTCCAAGAGCCGTAACTTGGTTTGTTTAATAAGAAAAAGACTGTATGCTAACCCTGACCTGACAATTATATATATATATATATATATATATATATATATATATATATATATACATATATGATCCACAGATCTGAATGTAACAGCATTAAAGCTAACCCTAATCCTCAATATGGATGTGCAGCATTGGGAAGAACTGATTTTAAATCATACAGAGCAGAGGCACTTTATTAGGGTGGGATGTAATGTCTTTGTGAATGAATCTCACAGATATGCTCAGATTAAGTGCGATCTATGAAGAGGTACTCAATCTAATTTGCTAGTTAAAATGCAGTCTTAGAAATATGGTGAATTTACACACATGGCTGTTGTTGAGGGCAGGTTATTGAAATTATCTGATAGGACATCATAACAACCAAAAGTATGTCAATTATGCCAATCTGCCTCCTGTCAACTATAAGCACCTCTTTTTTTGTGCTTGTTCTTAATATACAGTATCTGTTTCTTCCTTGGGAGAATTCAGTGATAAAAAGGAAAGTTTTCATTCTACATCTACAGAATATTGTAAATAGTTGACTGTTGTGCTTGTCAGATTTCAGAGAAAAACCTTTTCACTTTGCTTAAGATATTTATGTTTAATCAAACATGATCCATCTTGTCTTGTTGCTGAATCATTTGTACAATGATGAGTATCATTAGCATGCCTTCAAAAGATCATTGTCCAAGACATTGTATCTGTGTGCACTGGACAAACATACTTGTTTGTTTGAGTCATATTATTGGCTTTATGAAATTTACCCAGCTTGCATTAATGAAGCTGACAATTATTAAAACCTTTGCCATCTCTCATGATGTACAACATTGTCTTCATCTTGCTGTTGGATCTAGTTACTTCCAAATGTTCATATTTTAAATTTTAATACGTAATTGCTAATTTAATGCAGTGATTTGTGTTATAATGAACAATTTGGAAGAATTTGTCTTGAAAATCATTAGAAAAATTCTACCCTATTATTTAGAATTCCTTATTCTAGCCATGTTTCCAGTAAGTTAGCTTTATCTTTCATGTTTCAGCTTTGAAGAAAATAGTTTAAAACAAATACATTTGCATTATTTTAATTCAGACTAATATCCTCATCTTTGTTGTTATTATCATAACATTTCAACCATGATGCCTGCCACTGTTCTTCAAGTGTCTGTTGATCAGTTTAACCTTCAGAGAATTTTGAGCTGAAGTTCAGAGGCACAACAAGTAAAATATTATGACAATAAGATAAGCACATTAGCCCAAACAGTAATGATATAAATAACAGTAATTCGACATTACAGAAATACAAAGAGAAACAAATTCATATGTCTTTTAGTATTTCAATGACTAATAAAAGAACTTGAAGGAAAACAGAATTCAAAAATTGAATAAAATCACAGAATGAAAAAAAAAAAAAGAAAAAAAAGGCCAGTCAATAAAAATCATTTTAATGATTTATCAACAAAATTATAGAGAAATCTAAATAGAATTTTGAGAGAAAAATGTTGCAATTAAAAATGCGCTTAATGTGAATAATTTTGATTTGTTGTTGATTCAGTGAATTTGGGTGAGAGACCAGTTTTTCTTGTCTCTGTTTTTATCTGTCCATTTTGATTGCTGTACACATCAGCATTCCAACCGTGTCAGTTGTATTTGGTAACCAGCCGGAAATGTTAAACGCAACTCTGATCCACCAGAATATACTATTCCATTTGACATTTTCGGAATGTTACAGAATGTGTCAGACACCCGAACATAGTAAAGATGAGGAAATTGGTCTGGACAAATCAATATGTCATCTTTAGAAATTCAGAGAAAAAATAGTCGATGCTTTCATTCAATCAAACGTATAAAAAAAGATTAAAAAGTTCATTGTCAATTTTTTATAAGTAGAAATTTTTTTCTTACCTGTATTGGTAATTCCTAGTTGGCATGATATAAAATAGATAACAAAGATTGTTTTATCAAAACCCACTCAAGTGAAATTCACATGCATACAAACAGTAATTTAATGACAGATTTCATACAAAAAGTAATTTAATGACAGATTTCATACAAAAAGTTAAGCTTATAATGTCTTCTATTTTTAATATTAGACTTTTTAAGAAAATACAAGTCAAATGATTTGGTTGAAAATAGTTTTGATAATTTTTGTAAGATTATATTGAAAGCATTTGTGTCCATAATTAAGACACATTTATAATTTAACCTCAGCAGTTTATGAAAGAAGAATCTGTATAAAAAAATATTTTATTTTCTATGGAGTTTGGGGCTTCTGGTTTAAAAATTGAAGAAAAATTTTATTCTAGACATTTAGCTGAAATGAAATGTAATATGATAGGGGAGTAAAAAGTTCATAGCCTAAATAAATAGTTCTCCCCACAAAACTCTGATATTTGGTCATATTTTAGTGAGTGGGTTGGTTCTTTTCCTGAAGCTGTAGGTCTTGAAATGATAGAATTATAGCTTTAGAAACCACTTTCTCATAATTATTTATTCAAGCAGTTAAGTATAGAAAGATTTTACATATATTGTCGCCCTTGAGAGAGACCAGCATAAAATACATATGGAGGTGTAATTTATCAGTACAGGTAAGAGTAAATTCAAATTCTGGAGAGGCAGCTTCTATTCACTTAGCATTAATGAGGAAGGCAAGAATCCACTTCTCTCTGCAATCTATGTATATATGTACTCAATGGAGGTTTGTAGTAGTGCAACAGTTATCAGCATGAAAAACAGAATCAGCAAAGTTTAAATTTTGGTAGAGACTGTTTATGTTCACTTAGTATTAATGCTTTTGGGAAAGGCATGAATCCACCTCTCCCTGCATTCTATATATGTACTAAATGGAGTTGTGAGGTAATGTTACATTTATCAGCAAATGAAGTAAAAATTCTGGTTGAAACTGTTCAATTAACAATAATGGGAAAAGCATGAATCCATATCTCCCTGCATTTTTTAAATGGCCTAAATGGAGGTATATGTAACAGCACAAAAAACAGAACTGGCAAACTGTGTTCAAATTTTGTTTAAGGCTATTTATGGTCCCTAAGCGTTAATGTTTTTGGGAAAAGGCATGAATCCACTGTTGCTCTGTCTCATTGCTATTAATCATGACAAAAATATCTCTGATATGTTCTGTGGCATGTTTGCTGTCACAAGACACACATGTGAATCTTGTGGTATGTTGCATACTGTGTCTAATGCACATGTGAGTCCATTTCATCATTTTATTTATACTGTTATTGTAACACAGCTATTTTGTTATCTGTATATATTTCTGAGACATTTGGAAGAGGCATGGCACATGGAAATAGAACGAACTACCCCAGGGGAGCAAATAAAGGGTTCAGTTTAAAATTCCAATCACTTGAAGAAGATCAGAGCGTACAATGGTCGAAACATGAATATAGCAACAAAGATGAGGACATTTTGAACATTGTAAATGGCTATTTTGTTAATCTTTTTTTAGCTTCCCCCCCTCACAAACTAGCATGATTCACAAAAGAATAATACGCATTAAGTTTGAAATAAAGAATAAGTAGGCTTTTATAGTAATTTCTAAAGGTAACCCCAAACAAAAATAGATGACATTATACTAGTGTTCAAATAATAGAGGAAACTGAATGTGATAATGTTTGAGGGAGAAAAGAATGAGCAATTAGAAGGTAAACCACTGTCCCATAACTACTTTGCCTGTTCAGATAATAAGAATTGTAAAAAGTTACAGTCATTATTAATCTTGACAGAGTCCAGCATAGGGTAACAGCTTTTTGAAATCAAATCAAATCAAATGAATGAAAATGTATTCAATCATTTGTGTAACAATGTATGAATATCACAAAATAATCTGAAATAATCAGAATTTTACTGTGCAATTTTTTAATTAATTAATTTCTAATGAGTTTATCTTTTGTTGCAATTATTTTTAATTATTGTAATAAAAAAACAGACATGTTGAACTCAAACAGCATGACAGAATAACAAAAGAATTTATAGTTGCTATAAAAAGAAAAAAAAATCTAAATAAATGATTAACTAGTTTCTATTGAAGATTGAAAAAATGTGTACAGTGAATAAAATAAAAACAACACCAGACAATATATATTAAATAAATAATCATCAAAAAGCTAATAACATTTAAGCCTAAAAGCAATGTGTTCTGCTTACAGAGAGCAGTCTGGAAGGGCATACATGTAATCTTTAGGTGGAAATTTGAACGAGCCTCCCTCAAAACTGAGAACACATCTTGGTTATAGAACTGTGCACACTGATAGTTATTCTTTCTGAATATTAGCTTGTAGATTTTGATTAATTTTTAATTCCAACCTCTGCCCCTTCTATCTATATAGTCAGCATCAAATTGACATTTAAAATGGCTATTTACAGAACTAACATAGACAGGAAGCAGAACATCTTTCCAGACAGAAATTAAGATTGGTCGGACAGCAGAGAAAATTGATTGCAATTGATGGATTCATTGATAAACATTAACAATAAGACAAAAAAAACAAAAAAAAAAAAAAACAAAACAAACTAGTCAAATTAATAATGAAATTCTAATAGCTTAAAAAGATTTATTAAATCTATGTCCCTATTAGGCAAAAACAATAACACCACAGTGTTGATAAATGGCTGAGAAAAGAGTTATTGAGATGATGACTAAGTCTTGAATTGTTTTGGCTGGTTGATCAGCATAGGTTACTAAGAGGGGGTGCTGAAAAGTTATTGGCACTATGCATTTCCCAAAATCTGATCAGCTGACCAAACATTTTGGGGAATTCTTTCTTGGTTGAAACAAAAAATTTTCAGTATTCCTTCATACTTTATTTTTTGATCGATGTAGCTTATTTAATTGTCATAGTGTAATACCTACCACCACCATTACATACACACAGTACATAGAAATCAGGCGACAAGCATTCATTGGTTAATATACTCAAAACTAGCTCGCTGATTGGTCAGTTCTGACCAATCAAACTGTCTGCACGTGACAAATCTGTTTTCCCGCTCAATATGCTCTGAGCCAGTCATGTGATACACTATCTTATATAAACAAAACACTAATAAGCTCCGTCATGTTTTCTCTTCATACATCTTTCTCTTTGCTGCCAAGATGTAATCTTCAAGAGCTCCCGTCTTAACCTTGCGGTTAGACATTAAAGAACATTACTATTTCCTGCAAGTATGAGCTCTAAAATCTCTTCTGAACTCTTACTAACTTTATCCAATACACAATTCCTAACATGCAACAGGAACTTATTCTTCTAAACTACAGTTTAATAATTAATTCACTTTATGAGCTCAAGTATAAATATTTCCAAATCTAAGAGACATAACTCTAGCAAACCTTCAGCTTATATACATGTACACAAAACACTAATAAATTCAATTGTTTTGAATCATTACATTCTGTTTTGTATTTTATACTATGTGCTATTTTACATCAAATATAAATTGCATTGTGCATGCCACATTGGATAGTAACCTCCAGCTTCTTTGCTTTCCTTAATCACGCCTTTCCTAGCCAAAGTTAAATATATGTAGCATCACCCTTACATAATGGTGACATACCACTACAACAGGATGTAAAATAGCAGAAGTTGTGATAAAAAGCAACAATAATAAGATGAATGATAAACTAGCACAGAATTAATAGTAAAAGTATTTAATAAAAACAAAAACAAACATGTTTTTGTGAAAGAAATGATTTAAATATTAATAATATGTGACTCATTTGATAGGTAGATATATAAAAGTGGCTAATGTGAATCATTTGATAGGTAGATATATAAAAGTGGCTAATGTGAATCATTTGATAGGTAGATATATAAAAGTGGCTAATGTGAATCATTTGATAGGTAGATATATAAAAGTGGCTAATGTGAATCATTTGATAGGTAGATATATAAAAGTGGCTAATGTGAATCATTTGATAGGTAGATATATAAAAGTGGCTAATGTGAATCATTTGATAGGTAGATATATAAAAGTGGCTAATGTGAATCATTTGATAGGTAGATATATAAAAGTGGCTAATGTGAATAAAGAGCTACAATTTACAATACAAACAAAACAATGTAGAATGTATGGAAATGTTTCCAGAATTTTTATTAAAAGAAGAAAATTCTTTTCATTTGTGTATTTAACATTTGACTTTTCAAAAAAGAGGATGCTGGGAAATTTTACACGTAGCTAATAATGAATTCCAATGACCATAAGCAGAAAAATGTGTAATTTGAACACAAATTAGTTTGACAGGATAAATGATTCCGGAAGTTTAAGCAATGACCAAAGAAATCAAATCAGTGCGTATGTTGGGGTGGGGGTGTTAATTGCAGAAATTGTAAAAATTTATATCATTTCTAAATATATACTGATTGGCTTTTAATTCTGTCATTTAATGCAAAAGGCAATGAATCCCAACTCTGCTTATTTCTTTATTTCATCTCTTGAGATGCACTTGTATATGTATGCCCAAGTATTTATAGGTGTATGTGCATCTGTATGCATATATATGTTTAATGAAAAGAAATGGGTGTAGAAATAGATACCAGAAGACTCCATCTTTAATGATATAAATTTCTAGAGAAGGGATACTTTGAATCAAATCCAGGCAAATATGGAATATCACTGTCGTGTCTGGGTTAGAACTATCAACTCCCCTATTTTCAAGCCTTGATAGACTTCAAAGGCATTAACATGGCCTTTTGTGGATAATGAATTATTTTCTCCCTCTGATCCCCCTTTCCACAGATACAAAGTCTATTTCTATGTTATTGTTATTTCTATGACAAATGTTCAGATGATCTAGATTTCTTAGTGCCACCAATCAAGACCTTCACTGCTAGGATCCACCATGACATATATGCAAGATCCAACCCATACTTATTCCCTTCATATTCCATTAGTAAAGAATAAGTTTCAATCAGTTTCTTCCAAAGAGCTTGTACTTTATAGAAGAAACTCCCAAGAGGATGTTTCTTCAATCCTTACATTCTTAATTTCTTCAAGTCTAGGGTTTATTTATTTATCCTACATATTTTCGTAATGTGTACTTATATTTTCCTCTTACATCCAGACAACAATCTTATTCAGAAACCCTCAAACTTGAGTGGCTCTTTTAATGGGTGAACATTTAGCATATATATATATATATATATATATATATAGGCAGCAATCCTTCATTTATGCATGTTTCATTAAAAACGACAGATAAGGTACTATGATTAAGCTTTTATTTAATTTTTCTTGTGTTCAAAAAAGTGCTTTCTTTTTTGGTCACACAGTTTGTAAAAACTATCCAAATGTTCTATAAGCACTTGAAATTATAGAACATTTGAACAGTTTCTACACACTCTGTGTCCAAAAAAGATAACACTTGTTTGAACACAAGAAAAATTAATTAAAAAGCTTAAACATAGTACCTTGTCTGTCATTTTTAATGATATATATATAATCTCACACACATCTAAAATAGAGAGGCACTAACAGTCATGGTAGATTTTTGGTATATATCTAGTGAAAGCCTTTATACCCAACCCTGAAAAATCTCTTGGTAGAACTACTGTGTTCAAGTGACACAAATATCTTAAAGAAAGTCAGTTGCAATGGTGGTCAATTGGGTTGAATATCACTGTGAAATATTCATCTTTCAGTAAGGAAAATTCTTCCACTATTAACACATGATTCATCTTTGTTTTGACTAAAATTCACCAAAGGTTTTAGAGTTCTTCAGAAAGACTGTAGCATAATAGATTTCTTGGCAGATAAACCTGTACCTCCCAAAAACTGAAAGGATAGCTTCTTTTATAATCCATATATCTACTATATATTCAAATTGTCTGTGTACAGATGAGTTGAGTGGGATCATTTTTGTTACCAAATAATCAGCCAAACTGTGGGCACCTGCAGAACAACATATGAATCTTGACTGCAAAGATGTGTTTCTCATTATATAAATTTAACTGTCAATACTAAAGAAGAAAAAAAAATTACAAGGCTTGTCAAGAGTAACCAATTGATTTAATTGCAATTTATGGGCCCTGCTATTTATCTAAAACATCATTTGCACCATTTGCTAACATACCCATCCTTCAGGCAAAAGATAATTAAATCTTAAAATGCTTTGAAATTTTTGGATAAATTTAATTAAATACAACTTTGGGATAGGTTAGTTATTCTGGCTTCGTTTTTCACCGAGCCAAACTTAATTATTATAAAGTATATAAGGGAAATAACTCTGAGAAAAGCAACTGTTGTTTGAAGTTTTCATTAAGAAACACATTTTTCAGTCACATCTTTGTTGTTGTTGTTGTTTTCATTACATTTCTACTGATATATTCATCAGCCTTGCCCAGATGTTGCATTCTGTGATCTTTAGAATTTGCTTTTTGGTTTTCTTCAATAGTTTATGGTACTGGAATCAAAGGTCGCAATTTCAAGCATAAAATGATATGATGATGTGTTTTTATAAAGGGAATGACTAAGAAAAAAGCCCAAATAACCTCTAAAGACCACTATGTGCAAGATATACATGAGGAAGGCTGAAGAATATATCAGCTGAAATAGTGGGATAAAAACGAAAAAGATGAAGATCCTAACTTTCATATGGTGTTGAGTTGTATTGTTTTTATAATGGAGATGAATAAAAAAAAAACAAAGCATCTTCTAATTATCTCTGGATGCAACATACACCTGAGGAAGGCTGAAGAATATATCTGCTATAGTACAAAAATAACAAAATCAAAAAACAAAACTGAATTTATTGATTCCAATAAGAAAGTTTAATGTTAGCCTTCCTAACATTATAATTCATATCAAGTTTTTTAAAACAATTTGTTGCTGCTGAACAGTAACTTAGTATGACAAAGATTGGTACCTAACTTGTACTATTGTATAATTACATTCTATTATACTATTATAAATATTATTAAATATTTACAAATTAATGGGTGATCCACTATATAGCAATAGTAATCAAGCTAGTGATGAAACCCACATTAAATGCTCTACACACATGGCCTTGTACCAGATTAAGCTTATTAATCTTTAAGGGTATGTTAACTAAAGCAGTTGTTAATAAGCTTGGTAGCTGAGATAGTTGCATATTTCAAATCCTGATTTTCAAGGCAAGTAGACCCCCCCTCCCCACTTGGAAGATTGATGCAACACTCAATCTGTCTTTAGTCAGCTAAGTTTTGTTAATTAGAATTATTACATTTTATTTTTTATTAGATGACGCATTATCAGCCATTTATTTTTATCTTAATTTTTAATTTAAAGGGTGGATCTGTAGTTTAACTTTGACCTTTTTTTCACAGGTGGTGAATTCTTATAGCTCAGTGGTGAAAGCAACTGGTCTGTTCAATGAGGCTTCCTTTTTTTTTTTTTTTTTGAAATTTCCCCACTAAGCAACAAGAACTCTTCAGTCTTGCCAAAAGAGAATAAAAGTTTTGATGCATTTGTTTTGTAAATCCTACCTGTGATATCCTGGGTTAAATAATACAAATTTTGTTTTTGAAAAAGTTATTTCAGTTCAAAAAATATTTTGCTTTGAGTCAAGGTCTAAAATTTTCATTTTTGCTGGTAATTTTGGAGTTGACAAATAATTAAAAAAAAAAGTTTTAAATAACATGGAATGCTTTTTAATCACTTTTATAGTTTGTGTGTCTTTTTTTGTGTTTGTGTATCATTTTTTACAAATTTTTTGTGTTTAAAATATTAAGAAAAAAAGATTACTAATCAAAGGGTTTTAAAAAATCATTGAAAACACTTTTGAAATACAAGGTAGTACCTTTCCAAAATTTAACTAATTGACCAAACATCAGAATTTTTGAATCCCTTCTTGACCCAGCCCAAAACTTTTCAGCACCCCCACATAAAATTATTAATTCTATGAGAATTGTATAATTATTAATTATATTTTATATTAATATTAATCTAATTAATGGAATTAAAATAAATTAAACAATAGATATTTTTATATCATAAAATTATTATAAAATGTGGACTTAATGTTTAAAAAGTTAAATTTTTATTTTTATAACTAATTTATCTGTGCCCTGAAAAGTTGACAGCAAAGTTTTAAGTAATTTTGTGATTGTTTTGTACTGACAAAATATCAAAAATTTTAGTTTTCTCTCTATTTTCAAAACTTTCTGTATATTGAAGGAAAGTTAAAGATAACAAATGAACATCTTTCCTCATGACATTAAATGAAAACAGTTATAATAATAATAATAATAATAATAATAATAATTGAAAGTTAATTTTAATACACACACAGATAGACATTGAATTATACATGTGAATAATTTGTAATTTAAAATTTTGTCCTTTCTATTCTTGATACTGTTAACATAATGGCTGATCTATTTTTTAGCCTTCACCATTTCTCTTGGAAAAATGGCAAAATAAATGAATGGTTGTTAAAGAAACACATTAACAACAACCTGTACATAAAGAAGAGGTTCTGTTGTTCAAACAAAATTTACAGTTTTAATAGATTTTCATTACTTTTTGCTGTTAGATAATATTAATATAAAATACAATTAAGAATTAAATATTTCTCATGTAACAACTTATGTGATAAAAATGAATTGGTAACTTTTTAGATTATTTTTGTTATCATATTATATAAGTTGCAATGCAAAATATTAAACATTGAAAATCATTTTTCTGTTTTAGTTTTTATTAAGTGTTAACTGTTGCAGTGAAAAAACACATTAAATTCTTGACATGAAAAATAAAATTATCAAAAATTATTTAGTACATATAAAAGGTTTAATATATTAAAATTTTATTTGAAAAAGTCTCATATATTGACATTATTAAATAATCAAATTTGACACATAAAAATGAAAAATAAATATAATTTCATTATCAGCATCATTAAGTTTTAAGACTTTAATTTGAATTTAATGAAATATTTATTAAAATTTATTTAAAATTATTACCTTTTATTATGTAAAATTTCTTTTAGAAAACAGATTTTATATTTCTTTGAATATATTTTGTCAAATATTAAATAAAAATGTATTTTGTTTTATCGAATAACATTTACAATAGGAACTGATTTTTTTTGTTGAATTTATTTTGATCCAGAAAAGCAAGAAAACAAATGTAACATGTGGATCACTTTTTAGAGGAAAAGGCAACTTTTTTTTCTTAAAGGGAGATAACAATTATTAAAGCATCCGGAAAAGAAGTTGAATTGGGAAAAACCAGTTTCTTGGTTTTTCCATAGAACAGTAGAAGTGAATTACAGAACATTTATTTTAAAAATGCAGAACTGACATTGACACATTCAAACAACATGACATAACATAGAAGAATTTGCAGTTTTCAGATAAGCATGTGCAAAGATAGTAGGAAAATATAAAAATTTAAGATTTAAAGAATTTATATATATATATATATATATATATATATATATATATATATATATATATATATAAATCAGTATTATTAAGTGAAGAGAGAGAAAGACAGAAACTGTGGTGATGAAATAGAGGAATGTGTAGAGAGCAAACTCACAGCAGTTTGGAAGAGGAAAAGTGGTAGTCGTGTTTGGCTGGCCCCTTTCTTTAGGAAATTAACAGGGATTCTTTATGGTATTTTAAAACAAACAGTTGGTTTGGTTGATTTGTTTTCTACAGTTCATCAACCTTTTGCAGGTTATTCAAAGCCAGAAAATATTTTTAGATTGAAAGAATTTTTTTTTTTTTTTTTTCTTTGAGATAATGATTTTAGTGATACAAGTCTTACTAATTAACCCATAGCTGGGGGAAGAAAGGTGGATTCATACCTTTCCAAAGTGAACATAAGTAAATATAATGAAGCCAATGAGAATTGGAACTTGGCTCTCCAATTAATAATTCTGTGCTGTTATCCATTATATCACCTGCACATCTAAGCTTATGACACCTGGTATTCCCAAGTGGTCTTCCATTTAGATACTGACCAGTCTTGACATTGCTTAACTTTGGTGATCATATGGGAACAAGTGTTTCAACATGTGGCCATAAGTCTAAATCAAACAGTGTTGTTGGGCAGCACTCATCTTCTTTCCAAATAACACATCAAAGGTGGGAGATTACATGATTCTATAAAAAAATATCCTCGACTGAATTCTGCTCTATCAACTACTGTGACATGCCAGGAACAAGAACTTTATTAAGATACCTGATGATGGGATAATGAGATATGGATTCATGTCTTAAGGACATTAGTGAAAAATGAAAATATAACTTTGATTGCTTCTATTGGATCTTTTTATTCATGTTAGCTTGAGATAAAAACTTTAGATGACCACCATTTTGATTATCAATCATTTCACCAGTTTGGATATATATCTTCAAATTTGAGTCAAACATGTCACTTTTCCTTGAGTGTCTGATATACTATTGTTGTTAATGTGTGATATAATATTTGTGAACTATCTTATCAAACATTTCAAGAGAAGCCTTGCTTTGATTGTTAAAAAGAAAAACACCAAAAAAACCCAGTAATTTCTTGTTAAACAAGTTGCTTCAAAGCAATCATTGCTTTCACTGTCTTCATAACAATCTAAAAACTGACTTTAATCAATACTCAATTCCCTGATAAACTCTGTAGGATAAAGACATTTCTTGTAAAATATCTTATCAGCTGCTCCAGAAAAGTCACTTTTTTCATTGTTTTCATGTCTGAATTGTCTTCAGTCACAAACCAATTCATTCGCAGAATTAATTTCTAGAACTTATCAGTGATCCTCAAAAGTATATGCATGTGTGCTGTTATTTTTAAATGCTTGTCTGTTGTTTAGTAGGCATACATTGTCTAAATTGTATTTATTTGCAAGAGGTGTAAATCTCACCAAAATGTGAAAATAATGTACAACTAGTTTTGTTACTGAACCAGAAAAATTAATTTGCACCAAGTTTCATTTGCTTTCTTCTTCATTTCTTATTCAACTCTTTTCAGCAAATGATGTCTTTTATTTTTTTTTAAAACATTTTGCAGCAATATTTGATGCTTCAATTTTCCTAGTAACATTGATGCCTGAAAAGTCTTAATAGTTTTTAATTCATTGCACTTCCAAAATGGTTTTATTTTCACCATTTTGGTTGTATTTGGTTTTTACATGTTAATATTTGAAAAAGATTTCCATTTTATAATTTGCTATTTTCTTTTTCAATGGTAACAAAAGAGAAACCTTTTTCTTTGTTGTTTTGATCATTAAAATCTAGCTGATGATCTCTCTGACTTTTTTTTGCTTATAATGTGTAAAGATGTAAGATGAAGTATTGAACTTATTACATCAATTAATCATACAAGGATCTTTATTTCAATGTCCAGCTGATGCTCTCTTTGGCCTTCTTTGTTTGTAATGTGTAAAGTTGTGAAAGCAAGTATTTTACTTAACCCTACAATTGTTTAGACAAAGATTTTTATTTCATTTCTTTAGCTGATCAAAAACAAAAATTTCCTAAAGTAATTGTTTCAAATAAAATCAAAACTTTGGATGACAATATTGCTCATGATAATTTATTATGAATATTTGCTAAATCACACTTATGTTGGCACAAGGATACAATATTAGAGCAATTTATAGCTATTGAATTTGATACACTAGTGATTGTCTAGTGAGATTAGTTTAATATTATCCCATTCTATGCTAGGGACACATGACATTATTGTAACAACAACAAAGCAATTTGTCTTTCATTTTCTTTCTGTTATTTGGATTGTACTTTATACTGACATGTAAATTTGAATAATGCAATGTTCAATGACCCAAATTGTCTCTTTCTAATAATCAATATTTTAAGAATTGATTATTTCCATTTAGTTTAAATGATCATTTTTACTTTTCTTCATTCATAAATAAAGGATAAGAACCATAAAAGATAAAAGGACAAATAGAATTTTATTCTTACTCCAAAGCAATGAATAAGTATTTCTCTGTCCAGACTAGAAATTTGGAAAGGAGTGGATTATTTAATTCCCTTGGACAGAATTTAAGTAATGATAAAAAAAAACAGACATACCTATTACAAAAGAGGAAAATATTAGACATGGAGAAAAAAAAAAAAAAAAATGTATTTACTATAGATGACAATACAAAAATGGGAAACATTTCTTAAGGAAACGGGGAATAGAATGAAGAAAAGCTGACTGGTTCTTATTCCTCTCTTGCCAGAACCTGATTGAGGAAAAATAAAATAACTGAGTATTGCCACTTAAAAAAAGAAGTGGGGGAGATTGACAATCTGAAATACACGTGTATTAATGTTATGATATTTATGAGATGATCACATTGAGACTTAACAAAAATTCTTTTTGTTTGAATAAAAAGAAGTTTGCTTAGATTTGATAAAAATGGTCTCTGGCATATGTGTTGCTTTTTATAGCATTATTTCTTTAGGAATTCCTGATTACAGAAATATTTGAAATTTCTTGAACTTCTGATATGATGTAGTTACACTATTTAACATATTTTATACTAGTATCTGCATCTTTTTTTTGTTGCTTTTAATTTTTAATATTTTCATCTGGGGTGAATTGAAAAAAATAAAATTCTGAACAATATACAATTCTTCAGAATTTTATTTTTTTCAATTCATCCCAGGCAAGGCGATAATGCCACTAAGATGCAAACGGGCTACGGGGAGTGAAAGAGAATGAGAAAACTTTTAGAAAGAATTGGAAACCCAATCCTAAGCAGGAAACAAGGAATAAAAACAACTGCAAACAACTTGAGATGCTAAAACTATTACTAATTAGTCCATTCTATATTTGGTTGACTAAGTAGGAATGAAGACTAGAGCCATAAATGTTAAAAAATAAATAGGTTCCTGTATGACTATCAGTGATTTTTTAACCAAAATGGTATCAGTATTGCTACATGACATATCAAACTCCTGTGGTATAGGAGATTTAAGATTAACCCCAAACTACATTTTTCTTATCGATTCCTGAAATTTAATTTAAAAGCTGAAAATAAATCAGCCCCAAAATTGTGAGGAATAAACTATTATATAAGCATCAAACGCTGTTTAGGATGTACTAAATGAAAAAGTTTAACTCTTATGACAAATTTTAAGTTGAGACCTTTAAAGATCCCAAAGAATTGGCGATGTCAGATTCAAGGGAAATAATCCTATGTCAAGGGAGACAACCCTCATTATTCAACTAATTTTTTGCAAATCATCTGCATATAATAAGGATAATCTCCCTTACATCCCTTCCCTACACCCACTCATGTCATTCCGCTTAGCGCAAGGTAAATAATACCTTATTCCTTATATACTCCTTTAATGGATAAAAAAGTCAAAGGTTAATGTAAAAGTAATTATTTATTTCTTTTAAAAAATTTTTTTTTTTTAAATATGTTATAACCTTTAATCTTAATAATAATTCCAATCTAAATGATTCATTTTTTTTTATTTAAGAAAAGTAAAACTGAATTAGAAAGTTAAAATAATAAAAAAAGGCTTTTTAAAAGTTTATTTTTTAGACATTATCTTAAAACTCGCAGAGTTAACAGAAAAAGTATTGTAAAAAAAATATTACTTCATACTAATTCTCATTTTTGTTTTATAATTATTGTAATCACTAAGGATAATGAATGTCACTGTCAGTTACGTGCCTGAGGCGATCCTGTCAGGTACTTCATTTTTATTCTGTAACTCTTTTTGGTACTTGGTTATCTCCCTTAGGTTGGGGAGGCCAGGTGGGAGCGTTTTATAAAGATGTTTTATGAAGATGAGAGGTGGAACCCCCCACCCACCAAAAAAAACAAAAACAACAAAAAACAAAAAAAAACAGTGCAGCATCAACAAAAGGAAATATATTTAAAAGGCCATAATTTTTATAATGGCATGAGTAAATTAATCTGTACACACATACACACACACACATATATATATATATATACACACACATATGTACATATAATAATAATAATTATATACTTTATTCAAGTAATTAAGATATTATAGGAGAAACCTCTAAGAATAAAAGATTATATGAATACAAAACGGATCTTTTACAGCACAACACACACATTGCATTAATTGCTCACCATAATGAGTCTTCTGACCATAATTTTGATTTTAAAATATACTTCTTCTATTAATAGAGAAAACAATTTTATGGTGAAAGTACATAGAAAGTGCTTTGATTGCTAGATCATCCAGATTCTTATAACATTTCACCTTTTTTGTTAAATCTTCTCTTATTGCTATATGCAATACTTAATGAAAGTGTTAAAAAAAAAAGCATAAGGAAAATGAATAAAATCAACTAGACTAAAATTTTTTAATTTAAAATTTCAACATCTTCAATGTTTCCTGTTAGTGCATCATTATAGCTGATGCTTGCATTTTTAGATCCCCCCCTCTTCTTCTTCCACATATAAATTCCATCAATAAAAAACATAACATACTTTAATCTTCTGAAAACCTTGTAGAGGTTGAAATACATTACGCAATATTTTTAATTCATCATTCATTTGCCTAACAATTATTATTGCAATAAATATTTGATAAGATTTTTTAAAAGTAATATTCTGAATTGTTAAAATTGAAATATAAGTGTCTCAAATATCTACTTTTTTTTTTTTTTTTTTTAAAAAAGAATACAGGTACTTGCTTCATGAATACGTAATTGTTTTTACTCATTTCATGCTTGAAGTAGTTTGCTTATATCGAATTATTAATTTAACTAAATAAACATTCTGATTGATAACAAATGAATCACATCACCCAGAGGATGAATCAAAGAAAATAAATATTAGATTTTCATGCATGTTCATGTTTCCTTCAACCCTCATCAGATGACCTTTATTAAAAAGGTCGTTCAAAAATTTTAATTACAGCAGGTGAAATATTAAAAGCACAAAAAAGTCTCATAATTCTAAATCTCATCCTCTTTTTCCTTCTCAGTCAGAGTATTCCACTTTTGAAAGAGAAAATCCATTTTCTTCTCCAAGTCCTTTCAATATGTAGATGGTCATAGCTCTCCACAACTTCCTATCTTTTGTTGGAGGACATGCCTTGTAGAAGCATCTTGGTCATTTTCTTAGCCATATGCAAATCATCATTATTGGATAACTGCTGTCCTAATCGCAATAGGGAGTTCCAGAAGCTTCTTGGGTAGCAACCATTCTCTGCTCCTTCAAGGAATCTCTGCATTTTTTGAATCCAATTTGTGCAGCCAAGAAAGTGTACTAAATTGAAGTCACTACCAAGGCGCTTCCCCAGAAGCTTTTTACAGAGTTTTATAATAGTGGTTCTTCTATCAGCTGCAATGAAAGCATCAGCCATTTTGGCCTTAACCCTCACAAGCAGCAGGCCTACCACTAAAGTCAGTTTCTCTCTCTCTCTTTCTAAAAGTGTCATTAACTCCTATTGACCCATCTCCTTAACATTCTGTAAGTGTTTCTTTTAAATGAGCTTCAATAATAGTCATTATTATTTTTGATACACTTTACTTGGTATCGTTAGTTCCAATCTGTATTGGAATGACTGCAAAATACTGTCCACCCCTCAATTCTTAAGTAGAACCACACAAATGCATACTCGAATTTCTTCCTAGCCAATAAGATAGGCCACTTCTCAGTCTGCTCTGACTCAGTCTCAGTGTCTCTTGTCTTGAAGTCAGAATGTTATGTTTATTTATCCAAATCTGTTCTTGTATGTCAATATCAATTCTTAGTTTGTAAACTTTTTGCTTTATTATTATTGCTTTATCTTGCATATATTATTTTTGCTTTTGATTAATAATATTTTGCCCTGTTTCTTTTTCTTGTTACTGTTTATTACAAACTTTGTTAATTCTGTTTGTTGGGCAATTCTGCATTTACATTTAACCATGGCCACTTACACTATAATTCTAGTAGCAGTAAATGTTGCTTGAATTTCTCCGATAAAGCATTTTTGACTAGTATTTCTTTCGTATTAGTCTCTTAGTTTTTATCACAACACTTGGGTCATTTTTACATTGATTCTATGGTAATTATGTAGCCCAGATAAAAAACAATAAAAGACTTCCAGGAATAAGGGAGATGAGATCATATATTTGTAATCAATAAAATGAATTGTGTCATCATAACTGTTCTTGTGAGCATTCCTCTTGGGAATTTTGACTTTATAAATTTGAGTGCAGTACTAGATAGGCAGATAGGTCATTTTGAGACACATACTACAAAGAAGTAATGTTCAGCTATCCTATTACCAGATTATTTGCATCTAGGACATACATGGATTAAATAATAGAAGAATGTTATTATTTATAAATGTTATTATCAATGATTGATTGATTGATAATTATTTGGGTTCTCCACTTTCGTGGTCTTGTGCCAGACTAAACTAAGTTTATTAAACTTGAATAACAATTGATGAAACACACAAAACAAAAATGTTTTAATGGAAAACATAATCAGATCAGGTTAGTAATCAATAAAAACAGATCCGATGCTTTTTTTCTTATCAATAAAGAAAAAATATATTAATGAATCTCCTGATTATTTACATTAATTTTTCCTTTCTTTGATTTTCAAGAGCAGAAAAAAAAAATGAATAATTATTTCAATATCTATTTAATAGCAAAGTTAAACACTCACTTTATACCTGCAAGCTATGAGAGTGACAAAGATGTGGATATTAGTCTTAAGATTTGGAAATGTTTGTTTCTATCACAAACTTAAAAATGTTTGGAAAAGGAAATATTTTTTCTTTTTTAAGAAACAAGAAAAGGAAAGTAAAGTCGATTTGGTTAAGGATGAGAAAACTAAAGGAAAGTAACAACATTTTCTTTTCAGAATCATTCATTGTCCACTTGCTGCAATATTTTGTAAAGGCCTTCATTGTTCAATATATAAAATAAAGTTATGCTCTCTTGGAAAAGGAGATAACAAAAGCATAATAACGACATCAACTAAAACTGAATTCAATACTGAAAATTGCAGTAATATTCGTTTGCAGTGATAGCAGTAATATAAGGGGAGATTAATGGCAGAGCATAGAAGGTCTTTTTTCAATGTGATACAAAGAAGCTTGCAAATTTTGTTCAGACAATTGATCTTGTCCTTTGTATTCTTGATAGTATTAACATTTTAGCTGATTCATTCTTCAGCTTTCATCAGACACAAATATGTAGAGAGAAAAAAAAGGAAACTTTACTGAAAAGAGTGACAGAAAA
This sequence comes from Acanthosepion lycidas, assembly GCA_963932145.1. NCBI lineage: Eukaryota > Metazoa > Mollusca > Cephalopoda > Sepiida > Sepiidae > Acanthosepion > Acanthosepion lycidas. Next base: position 91,024,731 of record OZ010595.1, read on the forward strand.
ATATACCATTCAGATGCTGAGTCTTAGATTGACAGATGAAACCCTAACCGCTCTATAGTTGACAAGCAATTCCAAATTATACACTGGATAATTTCCAAACATCATTTTTACTAAACAAATAATACCATACAGTACTGAACTAGTCTGACTTATGCATCTGGTTGAGAAGACAATATGTGCAGTTCAACTTGAATGGGATAGTCATTTTTGATGTATAAAAAGTTCGCAGGATTCAATATTTTTATGGCTTATCAATCCTTTGCAGGTTATTTAAAGCCAGAAAATATATTCTTAGATTGTAAGAATATTTTTCAAGATAATAATGATTTAGTGATACAAGTCTTATTAATTAATCAATAGCTGGGGGAAGAATGGAAGGATTACAATCTTTTCCAAGGGTATTTGTGGGTAAGTGATTATAAATAATCCAATGGGAATTGAAACTTGGCTCTCTGATTAAAAATTCCAAACCATTATTCATTACACCACCCACACCTCCAAGTTTAATGCACCCAGATTGGTAATAATGAAGGATATGCATGATATGAATAGAAGGGAAGGTGTTAGGGATTGGGGGACTATGGGAATAAATAATGACTGATCTTAAATTTCAAGAGGTCAAGATTAAAGTGTTCAGGGAAGCATACATGCAGGAGCCTGTTCTACAGAGTAGCACTTCTTGGGGAAAAAGGTGTCTGAGTGAAATTTCCTTAGATTAAACTTTATCATAAGTATATCAGTGTCAGGTATTTGCTTGATTAGGGTTGGGTGATGACTACTCTATTTAGACAAACAAGTTTTTTTTTAAACTAATGTTCACCCAATACAAGGGCCAAGAGTCACACAAGATAGAGGATTACTGTGTGGAGTTATATAAGCATAGAAAAGAACAATTGTTAGGAGTATAGAGCTGAAGTAGAATTTTAGAAGGAACCAGAAACCTAATTCTAAACAGGAAACAAGGGATAAACCTCTACTCCTGTTCAATAGACTGGAGAGTAGTGTGAACTGAACAATAGGTGAACCTATCTACTCCTATTAAAGTTGTAAATATTGCATTGTCATTCAAATACAAATCAGAAACTTTTACAAATTTCAGCTGTTTATTCATTCTATGTGATTTTATTTTGGACTAATTTCCTCATCTTTGTTGTTTTTGTTTTCTCACAACTTTTGGTTGCATATCTTTTTTGAGAATCTATTGTTCTGGAATGTGTCTTTCCTCCTACGAATGTCACATTGAGTGCTGGAATGTTTGTGTGATTGTCTTTTCCCTCCCGACCCTTCCGTTTGGCATTCTTAAGGTGTGACCTAGAAGTGGAAGAGCTGAAGGGTTCCTTGAAGGGTCACAGGGAGAACAAGCAAGGGCAGGCAACAGATATAGGAAAGTTGATGCATGCAGTCTCAAAACAAGATCTTCCATTTCTGAACAGAACAAATATCAGTTGAAGGCTAGAGAGTATGCTACCAATTGTTACATTAAATAACAAAAATAAAAAAGATTATTTCAAACTAAAACATATATTCAGTGATTAATGTTTTGGGCTGCAAAATGACAAGGCCTTTTGAGAAAAAGGTTTACACTATTTAATTAACTTAATATTTTTGATGATGTGCGTAAGACGACCTGACTAATATTTAATTTAATATTCTTATGAAGTTAGGCCAGGTAGAAGTACCTGTATTACTCTTCTTTGGTGCCTGAATAAACATTAGCTTATCAGATAGCTCAGCTTTGTATATAAAACACTCTGTATATTTTGGAGATATTTCTTTGGGGCAAAAATGGGATTATATGCCATCCAATGTGGTATTTTCTGCTATTCATGATACAAAAAGACACTGAAATGTTATCAGAAATTATATAGCCATTATGGAATATACTCTAAAGATGAATACTCTGGATTTTCAACAATTTCTATAAAATGGAGAAGTCTTAGAAAATGATAAAAATAGGCCTTTTCACAATAAGACAGGAAGTGAACATTGACAAAGGATAACACAGTGCAGGAAATGGAGGTATTGTATAAATCATGGCATTGCATAGACATTTTATTGTTTAACATAGAAGGATGAAGAAATGAATGATAAAGATATAATATACAAACTACTTACCCGGAAAATACACAAATGAAATTTTAGAAAAACGGAAAACCCTCAACTTAACCAATCCTGGTATAATGGATTTTGAATTTAATACCCTTTATTTACAGGCTGAGATTGGGCTGAATTTTAATAAATTATTATAAATTTCTTTTTCTTTTATATAACAAATAATTGTGTTTTTTTTAATTTTGCCTAAAATAAATTTTATATGGTAGAAATGTGAGTAAATATAAAATTTTGAGGGTAGACTGCTTATAAAAGCAACTGTTGTTAGATGCATTGTCATTCTTGCATAAGCAGATATGAAGAAAAATATACGGAAAAACAAACAAAAATCCTTATATGCAATTATGCTGTTTTAATGTTTGCATATTAGGATTTTTGTTTGTTTTTTTCCGTATATTTTTCTTCATACTGTTGGATCTATATCCATATATTTGCTTACATAAGCAGATATACAAGTTTCATTTATTTGGTGCAGAGTTGAAGAAAGAAAAATACTGTAGAAACGATTTTCCAAATTAGAAGTAGGGGGTAACTTGACTAATTGTCTTGAGAATTGAACTCTGAACTCTGGTCCTTGACGCCAGTAGGAAATATGTAAGCACTTCAACAACCAAGCAAACCTTACAATATGTTACTATAAATATATGAAATAGAAGAAGATTGTGTAAGAGGGGCTGTCTGATTTAAATCAGCATTTAAAATACTGGTTTTTATATCCCAGGCTATATATATATATATATATATATATATATATATATATATAGTAGAAGGGTCACAAACAACTTAAGTGATCTCAGTGCCATAAAAAAAAGCAACTAGACACTAACGCACATCTGTCTGCCCCCATTAGAAAAATTCTTGTTGATAACACCATCAGTCCAAAGAAATCTAATTGTAGATGACACCTTCAGATAATTGAAGCTCTCTATAAAAAATAATTTAAGCCAAACATCAACCTTACTCTATTTGACAATAAGGACCAACACATTAGCTAGTGGGTCTTTTAAAAAGACATGCCGATATGGAATCACAACTGCATTTCTCTTGTAGTAGAATTTTTAACTATTTTTGTACTTTACAACTTAGAACACAAACTTAAAAAAATTAACAAAAATCTCCTTGGAAATGGTTAGAGAATTAGTCAAAAGTGTTTGAGACAGAGAGTGTAGAAACTATTTTCCTTGTCTGCTACATTCAATAAAACCAATATAAAAGAAAAGTTGCTGCCCAAATATATATATATATATATATATATATATATATATATATATATATATACTAAAATTTATTACCTCCACTGTCTTATGTAAGTGCGTACACAGACAGAACTATGATACAATGATACAATTAAATATGGCATAGACATTTATCATTAAAAATTCTTACAGTTTTTAATCCATTAAATGTGACACATATTTCCATTATTTGCAGTTGAGCAAGGAGAATTATGATGATAGAAATTCCTTTAATCCACAAAATACTGGGTTAAAAAGATGCTTTTCTTACTTGACTATTTTTTCCAAAATTCTAGACATAAATGGAAGATGGAATTGGCAAAGTTCAATTTCCAGGAGAATTAGACTGTGTGTTAATATCCTTTAGAAAAGCATGAACCCACCTTGTGCTATGTTTCATTGCCAGATAACTTTATAAAAAGTATTGTTATTGGCATGTAACAAAAGTATGTGAATGAACACTTAGACAAATCATTCTCTCAAACTATAACCACAATAAAATAGCTTTTCACACACTATCAATTTTGACAAGGGCTAAGCATTTTGAATGTTATTCTTTCAGAAAATGTTTTGTAATAATGAAAGTTGTCTGTATTCATATTTTTTTTTCAGTTTTTGACTTAAGGTTTTCTTTTTTCAAATACAATAGCTTAAATATCTTTTTGTTAATTTCTAAATGAAGTATTGACACTATTATTATTTTCTTATTGTTTCTTTTTGATCCTAACATGATTCAGTTACGAGAGCAAATAACATAAGATTGAAAAATTAAGACAATATTTGACACTTGCATCCTACACCTCAGGAGCCCGTCTTTCAAGAATGTCACCTTAACCACTTTCATTTTCTCAGTGTATACTTGAGCATTCAAAAAGTTTATCGACTTAAAGTGTTGTAATAAAAAGCAACAACAATATGAAGTAAAATTAATAATAAAATTACATAAGCAGATATACAAGTTTCATTTATTTGGTGCAGAGTTGAAGAAAGAAAAATACTGTAGCAATCTAGTGTATTGAGATAAAAGATAGCAATAATAAGATGGAGTAAATCTGATAATAATATAATGCAGTGAATATCTAACCAGAATGTTTGGATAAAAGGCATCAAGAAGGGGAGGTAAAATTTAATAAAATAAGTCACTTTGCCTTGTAAAGCTCAACAATTAAGGTTTTTGTCCTCTGAGGAATAGACAAGTTTTTGCATCATCACTTAAAAAAAAAAATGTTATTTTCTATGATTCTGAAATCTGTTGTATAATATAAAAGAGCCATTTTCATCTTTTTAGTAATATCTAATGCCCAGTGAGCGTGCTTATAATTTCAAGAACGTGTGATGTTGAAAAACTTTCTTCATCTCTTGGGAGGTTAACAGAAATGTTGTTAAAAATAAATCAATTTGATTATTTGTTTGTATTTATTGCTTGTTTTTTTTTTTTTTTAAATATTAGAGCAGTTACAAGTAATATTAATAAATAAATAAATGGCAACATATGATTCTTCGAGTTGAGAAAATAGAAAAGAAATTGGTTAAATTGAAGGCTGCAAATCTAATGCTCTAACTGTCCACTACATATCTATCTATTTATATAACTATTTCCCAAGCATAATTGAGTACAGCAGGTAGAAAGATTGTGCCTTGCCAGTCTTTCAAATATGGAGGGTCTGTCTATCTTGAAAATCAGCATTTGAACTCTTGGCTTTAACCAAGGTTTTGAATGTTGACTTCTAGTATTGATGGGAAATATGCAACTATTTCAACTATTAAGCAGGCTCACTTACCTATCTCTCTCTCTGTCTTCCACCTAAGAAGGGATTCAAAAATAAATTCTGATGTTTGGTCATGTAGTCATATTTTTTTTAAATTCCTTCTACAGTTGGGACTCCTCTCTCAATCTATTTATCTCTGTGTGAGTGAGTGAGTGAATGAGAGAGAGAGAGAGAGAGAGATTGAGATTGATGTGTGTGGGTGAATCCAGAATAGTTGCTACACTCTGTTTTGAAAAGTAATTAAAAAAGATGTGCATGTCAAAAATGAAATCACTGACTTACTAAGAAATCTAATGTCTGCAGGAAATAAAGGGAGGATTTTTGAGAGATGCCAATAAGTTGAAATCTGGAGATAAAAATATTGATTTGCAGATTATATGTCTTAATACACTTGTACTAACGGTTTTGAATAATAATTTCAGTATTCCTACACTCTGCTAAAATAAATGTACTCTATCATGACAAATTCCCTTACCTGCCACAGATCCAGTAATGATCCTATGAGAAAACCTTTATCTCTGTCATTAAAAGCACAACTGTAAACATTTAAATATAGTTGCCAAAGCCAGTATTTAGCGTTAGTCAATTTCATTTATTTTTACAGACATATATTTATTTATTATGGTAAGTAATTTGTAAGAATTAAGATGAATAGAGAAGAATGGTAAAAGTAAGAAAGAAAATCATTTGTTTCATAAGAAATATTGTCTTTTGTGAAGTGGTTGAAAATTAAAATATTCTCATGAAGCATCTATCTATCTTGTTATTAAATTATGTGAGTGAGTTTTTTTCATTTCTAAACCACAAAACCTTATCACTGAATTTCCATGGGTCATTGTTAAGTTTATTTTTCTACTTATTCACCGAAAGAGAATAAGTCTGTGTCTGTCACTTTTGTATCTAAAGATTTCTGATACAATTTTTATTTAAATATGAGCCAGAAGATTTTACAAGTTCTTTCTTTAGATTTCATGATTAACAGGATGAGGTTTTAAAGATTGTAGCACAGGAGATTGTATCTAAATTCTGAGGTGAAATTAAAACCTGTATTGGAGTCTCTGATCTTCTTACAGTACAAAAGAACTTTCATGTTTTTTTTTTTGTTTTTTTTTTAAAGTTGCATTAGCAAGTGAAGCTAAAACTCTTTCAGTTCAGGGTGAGGATAACAGATTGAGTGGAGCATATTGTCCTTTTTGAGAAAAGGAATCTGATTGGTGTAGAAGAAATCCTGTTTTCAGTTTGACTGATGACCAAATTTGGTAGGAAGATGGAAAGGATTTTAACTCTGAATTTCTCAGATGAGAAGTTATCATTATTTACATTTCATACTATTGTTCTCATTTTTGTTGTTATCACAACGTTTCGGCTGATGTGCACTCTGGTCTTCATCAGGTTCTTGTCAACTGAACTAAGCTTCTGGGAATTTCAAACTGAATTTTTTATTTAAGATTTTTCTTGTTCCACTGTTTGTCTAGGGATATCTCATTTTGTTTCTAATAAGTACTGCTCAGCTATTGTTTGTCCTGTATCCATTGTGTCTAAGACTGCACTACCCAGCCCTGGGACTGAATTCATGTTTGCAGTTACATAACTTATTTAATATAAGAATTGATTTTGTCATTTGGAATTGTGTTCAGACAATTATAGACTCTATTAAACATGTCCATCTCAACCTATTAAAAAGAAAGAGAACAGAAGCAAAAAGAAAAATTTAATGTTTTTCTTTTTAACAGAAAGTAGACTAAAGAGCAAGACCAAATATAATTTTATTCATCTAGAAGAGGATTTTTCTCTGCACCTATCTTATTATCTTTGTTTAGTTTAAGTGCTTCTCTAATCATATCAACTTTAATATGTAATTTCTGATTTATTCCTTCTAAAGTGATTTTTATTACAAAATCAGCTTTTAATCTATGACTAATTAATATGAAGACACTATTTCATCAGTTCTTTCATTGTAAAACTTAAATAACTTTATATAATTACAATTCTATCATATCATTTGATTTGTTTTATATTAAAATATCCATATAATTTATAGTATGCCATGATCCTGCAATTATTACTATCTTCTAACGGAACTTATATGCATAATTATAATTCAATAATCTTCATCATAGCATAATTTCAATTCTATAGCATAATGTTTATTGTAATGCTTTATTAATTGTCAGTAGGATTTTATGATTTTTCTCATAAGAAAACTTATGTCAATATCATCATTTCTATACTAATGTGAATTCTAAATAATTTTTATAATGTAAAGACATTCTGTCATAATCGCATATAATGTTATCAACTGGTTATTGTTATCAAAATCAGTTAGTCATTTCCGTACAATTTATTTAAAATGAATTAAAAAAATACTTATTTCATCAGCCCAACCTTATTGCTTTTATTCATTTGGTCCAATCTGATAAATTAAATTCCTTGAGGCCAGTTTTAATAAATGTTATCAATTTTATCACTTAAAGAGAGAGACTTCTGGATGTATTTCTCTGTATAATCTTAAAGGTTTGTTCAGAACCCATTGTCAACATGATCTTTAGGGGAGGGAGAGAGAGAGAGAGAGTAAGAAGAAAATAGATGACAGGGAAAGATTAGAGTGTGATGGTTCTGGCAATCATGTGTCAACATGATTTGGACAATTATTTTCTGCTTTGAATGAGAAAAGAAAAAAGAAAACCACATTTACAACATAAACAAGCAGCCTGATCTTAAAGTGAGTCAAGCTTTGAATAGACAAAGACAATAGAGATTGATGATACAGGGGAGACAGTCAAGTCAGATAGATGCAACAGATCCAAAATTTGCTCACCGGCCGATACAAACAGCAGGGATCATCGCATATCTGCACAAGGACAAAATCAGTGAAAAAAAAAAAAAAAAAACAAAAGTGATGATGAAAAGGCAGGATGATAAAAACATAACAGAAGAATGAAAAAAAAAAAAAAAAAAAAAAAAAAAAGCAAAAAAAGAAAAAAAAAAAGCATAACAACATCAAAAATGTTTACAATGGAAAGAGGGAAGAAGGACCATTTTATAAAGTCACACAGCACTGAAAACCTTTTTTTTTTCTTTCTCCTTAAAATAGATAAATATTCAGAAAAATAGGAAAATTATTTCTTCTCTAATGAAGTGATTGATTCAAGTCTCAAAATTAAAAATCCTCCTTCTAGTAGACATTTTACCAAAATATTTCAGTTTAGATTAATTTCTAATGAATCCCTTAATTCATGTTTGAGTTATGTTAACAATGTTATATTAACAATGATATGTTGGCAATGTTATGTTAACAATGATATGTTAACAATGTTCAACCTTCGTGCCCACAAAAAACAAAAAAAAAAATCGGGTGTGTCAAAAGGGCAGTTATTTCCTTGACACCTCTAATAATACATAAACTTTTATCACCCTTGGCAATGTTTATTGTTCAAAAAGCAATGATTAGAATTTTAATAAAACCCAAACATGTGAAAGTGGAATTAAACATTTTTCTTTATTCTTGTGAACTGACAACAAAAATATGAAATAATATTAGAGTGAAAAAAAAAAAAAAAAAAAAAAAGTCTTGTTTTCATAGTTAATTAAAAAATGGTAAATAATAAATATTACATTGTAGTTAGTTTACATATTTTAATAATTTCATAATTTTTTTTAATAAATTTTTGAATAGAAAAATTTCTTTTCAAACTGGTAAATAATATTGAATTGTACCTGGTTCCCATATTTTCATAATTTTGTAAATAAACATTGCCGAGGGAGTCAAAATGTATGCAGTAATAGCAGTGTCAAGGGAATAACAGGCTTTTTGAGCCTTTTTTTTTTTTTTTGCAGGCACAAAAGTTCAATATTATCCTACAAAAAGCATTCAACCTGAAAAATGCTTCAAAGAAAAGAATGGAAAGTTAATTTTCTAAAGTATTAATTAATCAAATGAAATTTCAAAATGAGTGAACCTAACTCTGAAGAAATGTTTAATAAGCTAATCTGACATTAGGCCATTACTACTGTAGTGAGTTTCATCTTAACTGGGTGTGCCACTCTTACAGAAAGCAGTGTGCCAGAAGAAATTTAGTAAATACTTATAAAATACCTTACAATGACACTATAGTTAACATAGTAAGCTTGTTCACTGATTACTATTGTACCAATGTAATCTTCATTGGGTGATTCACATTTGTGTTCCACTGCCGGATGAGGTTAAGGATACCTTCCCATAGAGTCAAGTTATGCAACCTGAACACCCACTACAGAGCACTTGCTTAACATATATATGCACATAAACTGGAATTGGCAAGCCAGGTTTGAATTCCAGGCTAGTCTGTTGTGTACATTTTTCACAAATGCTCTTAGTAAAGCCATAAACCATCTCATCTTCTCCATTTACAAGTTAACTAGCAGGACAGACGATCCTATAGCCTTGGGTGGCAACCAGTCTAGGAGAGAGACATCTCTGAATTCAAAACTAGCCTGAAGAGGGATGGGCTTCATTTGGCTACCTTGTCCTAGACAAACCCATTGCTGCTGTATCTGTAGTACATATGGTGTACCTATGACCTAAATTTTGGCTTTGTGTCAGATGAAGTTAAGCTTTGTAATTCCTGATGAAAATCTACAACACAGAATTTATCTCCCTTAAATTTCACCAGTTCAATTATTTTACCTGGCATAGCATAAATATTTACCCATTATTTAAACACAAATTAAAACATACACATTTGTAAATATAGTTTCAAATTTTGTTTAAGAGTTCTTAACATTCTTTTGTTTTATTATTTAAGGTTTAATTTCATAAGAAAACATGATCAAATTCTTGCATCGGAAAATAGCTGTGGTATGAAGAATTGTGAGGTAATAAAACAGTTGGATGTTTGCAGAAAAAACTGTTCTAAATATCGGTGAAAAATTTGAAGATGAACATAAAACATCATCAAATTCAATTCCAGGAACAAATTATTATGTTCATACCAGGAAGAGGAGACATTGAAGACATCAAGATGGGGGTGAAGAGAAATCCATGATGAAGTATGAGAAAGATATCAAAAGAATCGGATATTTTGGATGGGTCACTAAGGAGGAATTGTGAAAGAGGATTTAAGGGTAAAATTAGACAAGATTCAAAGATGATGACAACAGTTGCTTTCAGGTGCCTCCAAGCAGAAAAGGCTTGGCGGGGAAAAAACTGTTGCGAGAGATGCAGTATACCACAGAAAAAAGTCTTTGGTCAGATGAAAAGTTTTTCAGTGTGGGGTCTGCTACCAAAATCATAGGATTTATGCCTTTTCAACAGGAAACATTCTTGAAAGTGTCAGAACACATTTCAAGCAACAGAAAGCAATTGGTGCCATGGCTGATCATTCAAAATCACCTTTGGTGTTCAGTGAAGAAGGTGTTAAGAAGAATAGCAGAGTTTACCAGCAAATGTTGTCAACCACATTTGGAAGTTGCTATGTCTTCACTCAAGATGGAGCTCCTGCACACATGGCCAATTAAATGCAAGAAACATTTCTGTTGAATTTTTGACATGTTAATTTGGCTTCCATCAAGCCCTGCCATTAATCCTATGGACTTTGCAATATGGCCTGTATTGGAGAGCGATGTTTTACCTTTCATGTACTCAAATGTGTACTCAAAAGCTCTTATGATGATGTACAATTTGGGCCAAGAAATAGTGAAGAAGTCATGCACTTCGCTTGAAAAGAGATGTAAAAACAAAGGTTAGCCATTTTGAATTGTAAATTATTGTCAATAAATATAAGAATCAACTTGTAAACTTCTATTAATTAAAGCCTAAAACATTTTATTTTATGATAAAATAAATAATGGCTAAATGTATATGCCACACCTGGTAGATGTAGCTTGGAGTCCTGAAATAGTGAACTCTTTTTTTTGGGGAAGTGTATGGATCTGATTTTCCCTTTGTACTGTCCCATTACTACATATTTTGATAAAATATCTTATCACTGGCATATCACACTGATAATTTTTTTTTTTCAATTGATTTTATCTTAAGCAAGGCAGTAAAGTCACTAGGACACAAGGGTTTACAGGGTGTGGAAGATTTAGGAAGAGAAACATTACTAATGGGCAGGAAGAGAAAAGATTAATCAGGCAGACAGTAGATAGAGATTGACATTGCATTTAAAGTTTTGGAGATTAAATTTGACTGGAAAGCATGGGGCCAGAAAGGAGTTCCACAAGTTAGATGGGTGAGAAAAGAAACTGTTAGCATAGAATTTACATTTACATCTAGCCAGCTCAACTGTAAATTGATAAGATCTTGATGACAGTCTAGTACTGCGCTCAAATTCAAAAAGCGCAGGTATCATAGCAGAGATCATCCGAACAATTACCATGAAAGTATTTATAGAAAAGATATAGAGAGGTAACCTTACAGTGGTGGGAAAGTAACTGAAACCAAGGTACCAGATCAGAACCAATACTATTGCTGATGATTCTTTGGATTTTATCAAGGAGCTCAAAGTAAACAGCAGGGGCACTGGATAGCTGGGTGAAAACTGGGACAAACTACTATCCCATTATCTGTCCAGGCACAAACAGTTATATCCCTATGGTCAACATGGATAGGGTCCAATGAGAAAACTCATTGAGAAAAATTATCAGTTTAAGTTTTTGACTGTGAGGAACTATTAGGTTGGTGCAAAAATAATGTCGTTTTTTGACATTTTTTAACGTCAAAAATGATATTATTTTTGCACCAACCTAATAGATCAGACATGTGTGAATTGTAAACTTTTATGTGGCACTTGCAATGATTTGCAAGAAAACCTGTTTAGTCATCAAGAAGAGCCTCATAGTCTTAAGATTTTCTTTTCTTGTATAAATATAATTTAATCATTGTATGCTTTACAAATCTTTAGTTGAAATGTCTACTATTTTTCTGCAAAATGTAGCAACCGACTGTTGTCTTTTCTTTAAGTTTCTTTTTAACTATGATAATGAGGTTTATTTCATGCTAAATAGAAAGAATTTTGCTTTTAGTTTTGGGGAACCAGGAGAAATTCCAATATATCTAACTAAAAAAGCTTGTCTTCATTTATCCACGTATTAGGTTGGTGCAAAAAATAATGTCGTTTTCTCACATAGTAACATATATGAGAAAACGACATTATTTTTGCACCAACCTAATATTTATTTCATGGTATACAAATGTTCACCATTAAGGTATTAGTAATTTACTATATACAGTGTAACCCGGATATAAGAGAGTTGTCGGGACCAGAGAAGAAGAAGTCTCTTATATCCGGGTTTGGTCTATTTTGTTTAGGTAAGTATGGCTCTAATTTGGGACCAGAGAAAATCTCTCTTATATCCAGGTTTCTCATATCCGGGTTACACTGTATATTAATTCTAAAGTTAAACTAGAGGGATTTGCCAATCTCAAATTCGGTGTCAAGTCTGATATTTTCTGTGGAGGATATAGGATGATTTGGGAGTCATATATATATATATATATATATATATATATATATACACACACACACACTACAAAATATAGTGATTTTAATAATTCCAAACTCTACAAAGTTTGTCATTAACTATCATATTGGTTTAATTAAATTAAATTCAGCTAGTCAGTTTTTTCACTATTTGTACTCTACTTCAAAAAACTACTTTGTGCACATTATATCTAAACATATTTTCTGTTATAAAATATAAAATAAAAATAAATTACTTTTTGAAAAGCTGATATTTATATGGGTCATATCTATTGTGTTTTAATAAGATTTTCATTTAGTTCTGACAAAATGATAGCAATAATATTAGGTTGGAGCAAAAATAATGTCGTTTTCTCACATAGTAACATATCTGAGAAAACGACATTATTTTTGCACCAACCTAAAAGTAAATTTAGTAAACAAGAATCAGATTTTGAACAAGACTGTAATTTTACAAAAGGACAAACTAAAAAAAGGTCATTCTTAAAAGTGTCATTGCAGTTCAAATAAGAAGTGTGAATATCAGAGAATTTGAATTTTTGAAAATAATGTTTCAAGTTTACAGTTTTGAAGTTGAGAGTGACATTAAAATTTATGGAATTCTCATAATTTCAATCTTAAAAGAATTTTGAATTATTTTATATAAAATTGAATTTTGTGTTGTTTTCTGAAAAATTATCCAAAGAGAAAAAATACGAACAAGCAAATGAAAGAAAAAATCTGCACAAAACAAAACAATTTTTTAAAAATATTTGAAAGCAGAAACAAATTTGACTCCCACCACAAAAAAATGAAACAGAAAACAAAATAAAACTGTAGAAAAATATTTTTGCCAACATAAAACTAAATAAGTAACTAAAAAATGGCATGCTTTTTTTTGCAACCTGCCTTTGTTGATTTGGTGAGTCAAATATAGGAGAGAGAGAGAAGGATCACTGAGTTGCAAAGTAGTTGATACAAAGCAGAAAAGTTTGATTTTTGGGGTGAAGCATTTTGGAAGACAATTCTGCATTTGTATATGACAAAAAAAAATATGCTGTTTGCATGTTGCTAACAAGATTTTAAAATTTGCCTGTTGGGATATAAAAGAGAAAGAATAGAGGATAAGATAAATTACGAGAACATGAGAGAGTGGATAAATTGTTAGTGGTGCATGATGGGAAATATAAGTGCTATAGATTTTGAAGGATCCTATTGGATAGTTTGGAACTTGGAGAAAAAGAAATTTAAAAAACTAGACAGACATGTTTTCTTTGAACTGATAAAATTTTAATAGCAAGAAGTGCAAAGAGAAAGGAAGGAATTGTTTCAGTGATATGGGATTTACTGTTTGATCCCAAATAAAAAAAAATTACTTACCTGGCTTGTTCATCTTGCTTTTGCAAGGGAGCTGCCACAACAAAAAAAGAAAGAGAAAAAAATCCAATTAGAATATCCAATTAATATTCTATAATACCAGATACAAAATGTATTAAGATGTTTATCATTTTAAAAAATGCATAGAAAGTTTATGAAAAGTTTATGTTCAACTGTCTATAGAACAATGTGAAACAAATTTTTAATGTGTTTTGTGAGAAAATCTAGTGGCAAATCTGGTTTAAATGATGCAGTTATTTTTTCCTTTTTAATTTTAAGTTATACAATATGTACCGACTTTTCTATAGTGTGACCTCTGAAATTTTTTGCATGCATTTTAATCCCTCCAGAAAAAATTTACTGGTATATAGGTCACCAAAAATCCATGATTTTTAAACTCTTCAAAAAATTACTTATGTATAGTACAACTCCCTATTTTTTGCATAGAAAACTTACACTATACTCAAGTATATACAGTAGTTTAGAAATATTCAGAAACATGGCTGGTGTGTACTATCCCTGAGCCCCCACCCCCAACAGGGAGGGGCAAGCCTGATTGGGGACCCCAAGCAGTGCTTTGTGACCCTCATTTTCTTATTAACTTTTGCTTTTTTTCTACTTACATTTATCTATGTTACAAACTAAACTAAGCATAACTGATTATTAGAAAAATTTTAGCAGATTTTTTGAAGTCATGTTAGGATCTTTTTTTTGTGGGAGGGGACTGTTTTTTTTTTTTTTTCTTTTTGTCCAAATTCATGAATTTCTTTTGCTTATGCTAAGTCTTGAAAAAAAAAAAAAAACATTATATAAAATTCATTATTTTTTATCCATAATGTTGAATGTGTTAAAATTATTCAATGTTTTAACAAGAAAAATCTCAAGTTGATCTTAAAAATTGCAGCAAAACATTATTGATTTATTCAAGATGGAATGATCAATTATGACATGTCTCTAATTTGTATTTTGATACATTGTATTTATTTTCAATTTTTTTAATTGAATTGTTCACTAATATTATGTATGATCCATTATTGCACATAATAAAATTTATATTTTAGATGAATAAAATGAGATGTAGTGGAGTTGGGTGGGGGGTCCCATATCATAGATGTTGGGTGGGGGCACAGAAAACTTGTCGGTTACTATGATGTTTGGATAAAAGTAAGTCACCACTTTGTTGTGAGAATCAACATTTTGGCTATGAGATGTGTTATTGTTTTACAGTAAATATTTCTGGGCTCCTGGAACATTTGTCCCACAAACAATATTGGTGGACTCATGTGAGTCTGGATAAAAATAAAAAATACTAAACAATGAATTTAAAACAAACAGCAGTTGTATGCAGGTATTAATAAAAGTAATTGCATGTATACACTATTGAAATGGAAGATATTGAAACTAGCTATAAGAATGTGTGTGTGCAACAAGCATGTGCATGTGTACATGAGTTCAAAAGTCAGTAGACCAAGAAAAATAAACATTTCCTTGCAAGCATTCTTTATTTATGTTCTGGAAGCAAGAGTTAAAGAGAGAGAGAGAGAGAATATGCTTGCCATTTTATAGACCTTAACATCACCACCTTGCAGGCGTTTTGGTCAAGTGGGGCAACTCATAACCCTTCCACTGACCCTGTTAAGAAACATACACACTCAATATCAGTTTGACTTGGAATTCAGAATATAAAGCTCTTAACTATTGCATCAATTGTATTTCATAGAAACATAAATCTACAATCTTTGGCTCAGATGAATCAAGCCATTAACGTATTGGATGATGAATTGTCATATGCAAAACATGTAACAAGTATTCCACACATCTTTGAGAATAATATCTCCAATTTTTATTGCATTGATAGAATATTTTCAAGCCTTCCTCATGGATAACTTGCATCCAATGGTGATTAGAAATTGTCTTTTTTACTCTTCATCTCAAAACAGTATATGGATGTTCATCTTTGTTTTTTTCCCCCCAGCATTTCATCTGAGGATATATTCTTCAATCTTCCTCACATGTATTTTGTAGTCAGTGGTCTTTAGAAATTGTCTTGTTTTTTCTTATTCATCTCCTTTATAAAAACACTATGATTTTTAATCAAGTCACAGAAATGACTACCAAGTTTAGAGAACTTTCAAGTTTCTATCTCTACCAAGGAATTGGCCATAACTGCTGATTTGGGGGCAAAAAACATATTCCCATATGATATTTTAATTTAGACTTAATTTGCTTAGACATATATTCTGACTAATCATTAACATTATAAACAGAAAGCGAAACATTTACATTATGAATATACATTTCAATACATTATACAAAGAGACAAAGATTAAACAATTTTAGTCTCTAAATATCAAAGCACAGTTTCTTTATGATGTCAGAATTTCCAAATTTGAAATTCTGTAAAATAATCTAATAGCTACACAGGTGTATCAATAATTCTGTAGCCTGGTGATAAAAAAAAAAAAAAAAGCCTCTTTTTTTTTTTTTTTTTTTTTTTTTTTACAACAAATATTTATATTTCAAGATAATTTTCTTCATTGTTAATGCACTTAATCTAACACTTCTCTAATAATAACATAGCTCAAAATTCATTTAATAATTGTGTTGAGTTACAAACTTATTGATTCATCATTATAATGTCTGCATACATGATCATATCATTATAAATATTTAAAAAAAACTAAGAGTCTGTAATTTATTTATGCATTTTTCTATCTTTCATCCATCCATTTTATTTAGTTTTGGATATTAAAACAAAATCATGTTAAAAAATTGTACCTGGACATATATATATATGCCCACACCTCCTAAGGTGATGCTGAAAAGTTTACAACCTGACTAAAAAAGGATTCCCCCCAAATTCTGATGTTTCATTAGACTTTTTTTTTTTCTTTTTGCTCAAGTCCAAGGTAAAGAAAGATTGTGTAGCAATTTATTTCCCAAGAGTGGAATGCTTGTCTCTTCTAAAAATCAACATTCAAAATTCTAACTTTTTCTTAGGCTCAAAAACTGATCACTGTGTGCTAGTGGGAAATCTGCAACCATTTGACTCATTCAAATAGGCTTTGTGCATCTCTCTCTCTCATGCACACAGTGGTCTTTGCCTCTCAAAACTAACATTGGGTATAGTAGCTATTTTTTCTATGACTGTTTGGGAAAGTAAATCCATTATGATATGGGAGTGTTGCTTTCCCAGATGCTCATTCACCCACACTTTTCTCTGTCAGTTACTGTACTGAGTTTGTGATGTGTACATAAGATAATGGGACAGTACAGGGAGAGTTGGATTCATGTTTTTTAAAGGGTATTTACATGAAAATGATATAGTCTCAATCAGTGTTTGAACTTTTTTTTACTGATTCTATTCTGCTGGGAGATAAAACATTAAATAATCTTATAGTTAACATAGTTTGTTTCAATGTGGCATATTGGAGATTGAGTTCATTTCATCTATTACTTGACGGGCACTCTAATCTAATGGTCTTTTGTCACACTAGCCTAAACTTAGGAACTAATATGTACTAATTTTGAATTTGACTCAAACTGATTGAAAAACTCAATTTTGCCACAGAAAGATTATGGTTGTTACTTTTTATCAAAAGAACTGCAGACAGTATGCCATAACAAAATTAAACACTTACTGCTGTACATGCCACTCTGTTCCATTAATTTCTTTTGGGTGTGTTTTTTACGACACAACCAAATACTGACAATACATAGTGCAATCCATAATGTTCCACCAATCGTTCCTATCAGCATTCCGATAAACCATGGCTGTTTCATGATGGAGGGTTTTTCTGGCACTGCAAATAAAAGAATCAAAATTTTTGCATAAATGACTTTACTGTAATAATATGGAAATTTCAAATTAAGAATCTTTAAGTTGACAAAATCTTTTAGATGAAGCATTTTATTGATTAATTTTAGATTAATTTTTATTCTATCAAAAATGAATAAGGAAAATGCTTCATGTAATAAATTTAAACAAATTTAGACTGTCTTTGACTATACTGGGTATAAAAGAAGAATATGGCTTGTACAAAAATTGGATAAGGAAGAATGTAGCTATATGAATAAATTTCAACTTTGCATACTGGCATGGGGGTCTGTAATAATCAGATAAAAATAAGCTGAGCATTCTACTAAAAAGAAGCAATTATGAAATGAAAGAAGACCTGGTCAAAAATTAATAATGAAATGCTTCATCTGAGAATCTAGTACAATTTGGTTATAAACAAAATATTATGCAGAGAAAATCAAATGAGGAAAAAGAATTTTGCTTGCAGACAGTTTTCAGTAGCCTAATCAGTAAAGTGCTGTTTATGTAAGACAGTGATTATAAATAAGTAGCAAATACAAGGAAAATTAATCACAGTAATGAGAATCTGTAACAACAATTTTATTTTGAGGATGGACAAATGTTTACAATAGTTTCTATGAATAGATTTATCATAAATGGTACTTTTTCTTATATTAGTCAAAATTTGTATTTTTATTGTTAATATACCAAATATAATATATGCATCATAAATTTGCCTTGTTGGTTAAATAAGTGATTCACTGATCCTAAGTTTGAACCCTGACCTTTAGTGTATGGATTGCATTTTTGAGATTGAGTTTTAGATTTTTAAAAAAGAAGTCAATCTTGTAGGCTGCAAAATATGGTGTGTATGCGAATTTGGCTGCAAGGATTTTACTTATCTACCATATTCAGCAGATAATGCACTTTTGGATTACCGTTTATTCTGGTCTTAACAGAATTCTGTAAATAAAAAAAATTCCCTGGGATTTCTTTGCTCAGAAAGTTACTCAACTGGTACACTCAGGTGCACTAATGTACCCTGAAAGGTAGCCAGGTGTGCCCAGGTGCACTAAAAGGTAGCCAGATGTGCCCCTAGTTAACAGAAGAATAATTTATGAATTATTTTTATATTTAAAAAATTCTTATTTTTAAAAAGCTAGAGATACCAAACACATAGATTCCATGTCCAAATCAAGTCTTTGTCAATTGATATTTTAAACTAGATGTTAAATTTCTTAATATTTAAGTAATGAATAATCCTTTCCCTTTTGTCTTCCTTCACAGGATTTAAATCAGTCATTATTGGCCTCTCTAAAAAAAAAAAAAAAAAAAAAAAATTCTTCATAAATCCCTTTAAATGAAAACTCTACCACTAGTCTTCTTTAGTCATGAAATTTGAAAATGTGAAATTTTGGTTTATCATTCCCAATTTCTCCTTATTAAAATTTAAAATGTGCCTCAAGGATTAGTTTTGTTACAAATGTTCCCCAAAATAAAAAAAAGATTGAGAAACATTGGTTTAGAGAATGGAATTATGAAGATGGTTAAATGTCTTTTATTTTTACTTAATAAAATGGACAAACTTATTTTAATCAATCAATCAATATATATATATATATATATATATATATATATATATAGTAAATTCTAATAATAATTAGGAACAGCTGAAATAGCAGAAAATTTGGCCAAGAGCAAGCATTAGTCCGAAACAACAAAGAAAGCTACATATAAATGGACCAATCAGCAAATGCCACATAATAGCAGTTCAAAGTAAAAAGGAAGTGAGAATAGCCTTCCGCGATTTGAAGAATCTTGAAGCAGTAACTTCACAATCACTCCCATATATAGGGTTGGTAGTAAGAAAGGCCTGGAAAGAGGCCAACCAGTCCATTGGGAGTGTACAACAAGCATTTAAAGAAGCTGTTATGAGTAGGCATAGATCATCTAGATCAGATTAAGATGGTGTGAAAGAAATAGAAGCATTAATTTGCTCTCGTTTAATCAACAAGATTAGAAGAAAACAGAACCAAGGAAAGGTGAAAATATCCTCGGGCAACTTTTGTGAAAGCCAAGATAAGAATAAAAGAATCACATTTACATCTCATTTACTGAGTGGATTTAGGATCTTGTGATACCATGCATTACCATATATATATATATATATATATATATATATATATATATATATGGAGTAGTTTAGTATGCCCGAGGAGACACATTTATGGTGTTGAAACATGATTGTAATCGTGTAGTGATTTTTAGCATTCTTTTGTTTTAATATCCTAAAATAAATATTAGGTTGGTGCAAAAATAATGTCGTTTTTTCACACAGTAACATATGTGAGAAAACGACATTATTTTTGCACCAACCTAATAATATTCAGCTTTACTCTGTATTGAGCCCTCTTTTAAATTAAATATTATGTACAGTGGAATGATACTGCATTTGTTCTCATTTTATCTGGATATATATATATATATAATAGTTTCTAATACATTTATTGTATATTTTGTATATTCAAGACTTCCCATAGTTGCTATCTACATTTTTATCAAGATTTATGATGAAATATTTGCTATATTTGGAAAATAATATTAAATTTATTTAAATCATAAAAAGTAATGACAAACTGTATCATTGACACCAAGTTTTATTTTTTTTTCTCTACAGTCTCATGGAATACAATTGAGCATCATTTTTTATTAAAAAAGGAAAAAAAAAACACTCTATCCCTCTATTATTGAGAACTTTTGCCCATAAATATAGCATAACTTAAAACTATGTTTTTATCATATATAATACATATGTGTGTGTGTGGTGAAAAGTTACTCAAAAATCTTTAATTTTGTAAATTGGCTCATGTTACAAACTTCTCAGCAATTTATCATGTGTTATATATATATATATATATATATATATATAATGATGATCAAAGGAACCAACACTTTATAGTTTCATGCCACAATGTGATCGTCAGACCAAGGTCTATATCTATAAACATTATCTCTAATACTGAGCACTTTTCCTCTTATAAAGATAGTAAATTTCAGGTTATATATTTATATAATTAGTTATATTTATAGGAAAAAATTGCTTAATATCAGAGATAGTTTATGCAATAGTTCACAAAGTTCACATATACTTGTGCACAAATATCCACATGTGTGTGTGTGTGTGTGTATATATATATATATATATATATATATATATATATATATAATCAATTCACCCCAAGCAATGTTATAATGCCACTAAGATGCTATGGGCTACTGTGAGTGAAAGAAAATGAGAAAACTTTAGAAAGAACTGGAAACCCAATCCTAAATAGGAAACAAGGAATAAACTGCTACTGCAGTTCAAAAGACCAGGGAGGAGTGTGAACCGGACAATAAGCAAACCTAGCTTTTCCTATTGATGAAAAAAAAATAGTAAATAAAATTTCAGAGTTTAGGCAGAGGCATCAGATGTACAGAGTTGAAGTAGATTTTATATATATATGTTATAAATAAAGAGATGTGATCAGACATATATGTGAGCAAATAACTATTTATTTAAACAATGTTGTAATTATACAGTGCTATAAAGTATATATTAATAATTACACATATACCTATATTTACAGCATGAGTTTCATGGCTTTTCCAATCATCAGCTACAAAAAGTTATAAACTGTTCAATATGATTTTTTTAAATATATATATATATATATATATATATATTATTCGAACTATTGTCGTCATATTTATCACAACGTTTCAGCTGTTGTACGCTCCGACCTTCTTCAGGTGGTTGGAATGTCGAACTGAACCCTTTATTTTGCTCATTGGGGTAGACTGTTCTAGTTTCATGTGCCATGTTTTGATGGATGTCAGTTATCTTCTGTTAATTGTCCACTGCCTTAACTGGGTATTGAACTCACACTCTTTGGGTCCTGTCACTGGATCTAACCAATGCCTTTAACCACTGTGCCATGCGTCCTTGAGGACATCTGGGTATGAATTTCTGGGTATTATAAACCTAATGTCTTCAGCAACCATTTTTACCAGTGCTCATATATAGGCATTGGTTAGATCCAGTGACAGGACCCAAAGAGTGTGAGTTCAATACCCGGTTAAGGCAGTGGAGAACTTTAAGAGGGAAATTAACAGGAGATAACTGATAACTGACATTCATTAAACATGGCACGTGGAACTAGAACAGTCTACCCCAGTGAGTGAAATAAAGGGTTCAGTTCGACATTCCAACCACCTGAAGAAGGCTGGAGTGTACAACAGTTGAAATGTTGTAATAAATATGGTGATAAAGATGAGGACAATAGTCTGAATAATGTAAATAATGTACATATATAATTTGGCAGACACTATATATTTTTATATGAAAAATTTGCACATAAGAAGTAAACACTCATGAGACAGAAATTTCAGAGACATTGAAGAGTCTAAAATAATGCAATCATCTAATCATTTAAAGAAAGGAAAAGTTTTAAAATGAATGGAAATCAATGAAAGAGACAGTTTCTGACTTAGCCATTTTGTTTTTCACTTAGAAACAAGAACAAAATAATGACAAAGATGCTGAAGAGATTTTGTTTTGTTTCTATTTTTCCGCCTGAATAACATTTTGCTTTTTGGTAAGAGCAGCTTTTAACGCGCACAAGCTGACAACGTGTACAAATATATTTAAAAGCAATTGTATGATCTTCTTACCCATATAGAACTTCTTACTCCACGTTCCAGTCCCCTTGCCAGTAACTGCAGCAATCTGCAGCATGTAGGTCGATGATGGATTCAGCCGTTCTAGCACAACTCTCTGCACAGTGGAATTGGTACTAAGACTGCAGTTGTCCTTTCTATCTTCTCCATAGCAACGAATCTATATGTGAAGTAAAAAAAAAAAAATGAATATTAATAAAAACTGTACATATAACATCCCCAGCAGTTGCATTAGAGTATATAGAGTAGAAAGTGGTTTCTTAAGTGAATAATATAATCAAAAGCAAAACCACTAAATCAAGCATAGCAGAACATGTTTAGAGAGAAAATGGAGATCACTGTTATCTCTGGGATGAATTCAAAGTAACATGTAGAGAATCACACTGGAAAGTGTCTAACGTAAAAGAAGTAGCACATATGCAAATCCTTGTACAGTCGTCGTTTTTTGAAAAAATGAGTGAGAGAACAAACTCAAGGAAAAAAATAATTTGACAGTAAAGATATTTCAAGTATTTATAAGGATGTATAGGTGTATGTAAAAGATTATTGGCACAAAAAGTGGAAATGGCAAGTTAAGTTCAAATTCCAGGCTAATCAGTTGTGTTCCCTTTTGCAGAAATACTCTTGGAAAAGACATGAATTCATATCTACTTCCTCAGCTATGGATTAGATTGCAGGGCAGACTTGGTTCTCTAGGCTTTGGTGGCAATCGGTCTAAGATAAGGAAAACTGAATCCTAAACCTTGGAGAAGGAAACCACTCCACTATCTTCTTGAAGAATGTATGGTAATTCACAGATAATATAAAAGGAATATGTGAAGAGCCATGATTGTATACGTCATAAAAGAACATGGCATTACAAATAATATGGGTTATATTTGGTAATTTTTGGGGGAGTTCTGGAGATTTTCTCATATGTATTTGTGAGTTGAAAATGTTTTCTGAGGTTAAAAAAAAGCACAAGAAACATACTGGCTGATGCTTAAAGATTATCAGATACAATGTACAACTAAGAAAGGCTAAAGAATATATCAGCTGAAAAGTTTCAATAAAAACAACAAAGATGAAGATCCCAATAAAGAAGGAAGAGAGGAAAACAATGCATAACCTACTTAGTGAGCTTTGGTAAGTGGATGGCAGAATAGAGTATAGGAGAGATAACAAAAAACAATGTTTATTAAGAGCTACAAATGACAGAAAATTGTGGAGAGCCATGATCATCAAAGTCCTTAAGGGATATGTTACATAGAAGATTATAAAAAATGGAGACTAATAAGGGTATTTTATTCTAAACATGACTTGATAGTGAAATTTTATTTTTCAGCACATGATTTTACAAAATTTGTTTTTATACTTAATTTATATAGTCACATGCATGATATATATATATATATTGGGCATAAAAGACTGTAATCTACACAGTGTAATTTGGAAATAACCTGAAAAAGGAGGTGAGGTAGTGTCTGGGTCAAAGTTATGCAAATTGGCTGTTGTTTATTTCCTGTGAAGTTGTCCCGTGCCAAAGGGTGGGGCCAAATGACTGACAATCATAACCATGTGACAACCAGAGTGGGAAGGTGCTGCCGACAGTGTCATTTGGGGTGAGGGTGTGAAAGGTTAAATAGGTATATCTGGATTTCCAAGCAGGTATTTATTTAGTCAGTAACGTTGTCATTGATAAATGTCCTTAGTATCTAATATGCTATGTGGTAGTGAATACTAAACCATTTCCTTAGAAATGAAACTTGAACTGAGAGAAATGTTTTCTACTGACAAAGGTTGAGAATATCATGGATCTGTTCATGGTATGTGAGAAACGAAGACATTTTAAATAGTATAGAAACTAGTGCTAAAAATTGGATAGTGTAAGGAATAATTAGGAAAGAGGGCTGGGAGAATTTAACACTCACAAGGATCATGACAATAGAAGTAGGGAATAACAGTGAGTAAGCTACTTGTTGAGTTTTGAGTAAATGAATCGTAGAATAAGAACCACATGGAGAGCCACGATCAACCAGATCCTGAAAAGACATGGGATATAAAAGAGGCTGTTGCCATGACAAAGCCATCCATTCAGAGACTTTGATCTCTCTTTTGTATGTACCAATAAACTTAATTGCAATCAGCAAGAGAATTGATTCAAAATGACAACTGAGATTTTGAGAACATAACTTTTATAAATAAATAATTTAAGGACATGTCTTTTGTAAAGTTTCTTGCTTATGTTAAGATTAGAGGTGAAGAGTTGGTCTCATGGTTAAAAGCAGACAAAAATGTCAGGGATACCATGTAACCTAGTACAACCTGTCATATGTATAAGGAGAAAATTAGCAAAATAAGTAACATTGTTGAAATAATAAGATCATTATACAATGATACACTGCATTGCTAAGAGATAATTTTGATTTGATTTTGTGATTGGGTAAGGAAAACAATTTTAAAATAATCTTAACTTTTTTTCACCTACAAAATAATTTTTGTTTTTAAAAAGCATCAAAAGACCAACAACAAAAAGCCCACACACTTTCATATATATAAGTTACTTATGTTAGAAACTGTATATAACAGTTTTATAATAAAAACATTTTCTAAAATGGCACCAATTCTATAATAAAGAAGGTTTTGGCAACAGAAATGTATCTGTCTATATTTCTGAGATGAGGTATTATGTACATTATTTACATTATTTGGACTATTGTCCTCATCTTTGTCACCATATTTATTACAACGTTTCAGCCGTTGTACGCTCCAGCCTTCTTAACCCATTATTTTGCTCACTGGGGTAGACTGTTCTAGTTCCACATGCCATGTTTAATGGATGTCAGTTATCAGTTATCTCATGTGTCCTTGAGGACACATGGCACAGTGGATAAAGGTGTTGGTTAGATCCAGTGACAGGACCCAAAGAGTGTGAGTTCAATACCTGGTTAAGGCAGTGGAGAACTTTCAGAGGGAAATTAGACAGTGAAAAGAAGAAAAAAGAAATAGACAAGGGAATAAAGAGAGAGTAAGGTAGAGATAAAAACAGAAAAGAAAGATAGATTACATTTTATACACACACACAGACATGGAGAACTTGGAGAGGGAATTAAGCAAGAGATAACTGATAACTGATATCCATTAAACATGGCACGTGGAACTAGAACAGTCTATCCCAGTGAGCGAAATAAAGGGTTAAGTTCGACATTCCAACTACCTGAAGAAGGCTGGAGTGTACAATGGCTGAAATGTTGTAATAAATATGGTGACAAAGATGAGGATAATAGTCCGAATAATGTAAATAATGGACAAAAAATGTTCTACTTTGTTCTTAGGCCAATTGTCTTGGTAGGATTGTTGAGATACAACTCGTACATTTTTTTTTTGGTTGAGTACCTATTTATTTTGTAGGAGTGATTTGGGAGGAATGGGCCTTAACCCTGCTATGTTGACCGTTGACATTTTGGGATGGTGTGGGTATTAAATTTTGAATTTTCCATGCTGACTGGTTGCCCTACCACAGGTACAGGTATAGAGAGATGTGATGGATTGCTGCCTTTCTTAAAGACATAGTGCAAGGTGAATGTAACAGATTTTGAATTTGAATCCTGCCCATCAATGCCATTTTCCATGCCAATAACTATTATGTCACCTGTGTGTATGTGTATTCACAGTTAAGTATAGACAAATAAACTGCCATCCTGGGTAAGACAATAAATTCATCTGCATCCTGGGTAAGATGATAAACTACATCCAACAGTAAGGTCTCTGATCAGAAGGTTTTGAGGAGTATGGAACCACTTCTTAATTGCTGGTGTTCCCATGTCAACCTTGACCCAGGGTGGTAGCACCTGTTAGGGTCCAAGCTATGGGCAAATAGTTAACCCCCAAACTGGAGTCAAAACACTATGAAAGTGTAAAAATAGGTTTTAGTAGCAGTAATACATTTTTGAAAAACAAAAATATTACTAGCAATAAAAATCTTGCCGCTATTGAGGTTGATATGCTGTAAAACAAACCAAAATAGATTTGGAAATTTTATAGAATTTTTGTTAAACTGCATTCTCCAAAAAAAAGCAATTGAACATTTTTTTGCTGTAATGTTCTCTGTGGCCAAGCAAAGTAAAGCACTCTGGATAGTGGTTTCCCCTACCATGGAGGATGCAGATTTAAACCTTGCTGGACAGTACATTTTTGTTGTCTCTCTAGTACACAGACCAGTAGACATAATTCACAATGTTTAAAAGAATGGAGTTTCTACTAAAACATAGGTATACTTTAAAAATAAAGTTTGGAGTAATAATATCTATATTTTTCTCTTATCACTATTCAACCATTAAAATATAGTCCCTGTCTATGAACTGATGTCATCTCTTTATTAAATTGTGTATTCCAATGAAAAAGAAAAAAGTTCTAGCTTTGATTTAATGAATTCTTCAGGAAACATGTTGGAGCCTCTGATGAGACCAAAAAAAAAAAATGATTAGATCAGAAAAGAAACTTGATTTCTTGGATTTTACAGGTGATTATCCTGAATGTGGAAGAGTTCTTTATTGCTGCTCTTTGATAATAATTTACTGCTTCTAAATGAAAACAAGCATTATTCATGCATAAAAGTCACATGTGTCTTTCTTCATTGTCCAGAAAGACAAAACTGACTTTTCTTTTCCACTGTATCATTCAAACAAGCCAATTGCTCACTGTAACATTTTGCACAGTGACACTTTCTCCAAGTTTAGCTGTTGAAGACTGTCCTGGATAGAGACACAATTTTCTCTTTTGGATTCTTGGAATACATTTATTTTCTTGTCAAGAAATGACAAATCTTAAGCAAAATGTCAAACAATGCTTGATTTTTAAGTTTCAGCGAAATTCATTTTCTTAGCTTTGGTATTTTGTCTAAGGTTTGTAAATAATGTACTATAGCTGACTGATTGAATTAGCAATAAAGAATTGAGTAGATTCCAATAATACGTCTATGATTTCTCTGATATTTTGCTGGAGATGGTGCTGGGAACTTGTGTATCAACCTAATATGATCTAAGGTTATACTTTAATTTTAATCAAGGTAATCTGACAGAGTTTTAAAAAAGTTTTGGTGGTAGGAGAAGCATAATATGAAAAGTTTTTTTTCCAAAGGCTGATAAAAAAAAAAAATTAATCTGGTACAAGGCCACAATTATGGAGCAACTAGTGAGATTTGAACTCTTCACTGAGTTGTAATCATATTAGAGCTAATGATTATTTTAATGACAAGGAATACTGAAATTGGTTTTCTTCTTTTATAATAGAGTATTTGTTAGACTGTTATAAAACTGATCAGTTTAAATTTGTAAATTATCCGAACTCTTATAGAATTCCCAGAACCTTTCAGCTCTCAATTGGCATTACTCTAATCATTGAACCAAACATGCCATTGCATGTGGGAGATGTGCCCAAATCCTGTGTTGTAGTATTATGGTTTATCTTTGGGAACAAAAATTTCTATTAGAAGCTCTCAGGTGGTCAGTGAGTCCTATAATGGGAGAGACATGCACCCCCAATCCCACCTCCACCCCCACTCCAGACTGTGGGTGAAGTGTTTGGCAGTTGGCAGTACTGCTGTTTTTCTACTGCTCACTTTATAGGACTTGATTTGTCAAGAGAGAGAGAGAATCAATATTAGCAATTGATAAATAAGTGTGAAAATACTTACCACATATCCACTAATGTCACCATATCGGTGTGGTCGGGGTGGTGGAGACCATCGGACAGACATACTACTGTCTGATAACCAGTGCATGACAATATTTTCAGGAGCAGCAGGCAAAGCTGAAATAAAGAGAATTATATATAAACCTTTGAAGGATTCAAACGATGATTGAATAATTTATTCTATTTGTTTTTAATAGAATAGGGTTCTTGAATGTGTCAAGCTTTCATATACAAGAGGTGCTGAAAAGATCTCAGCCCAACCAACTTTCCAAAATCATGCTAAACATCAGGTTGAGAATTTTTCAGCACCCTCTCATATAGTAATTTCCTGGGGTTGAATAAGTTATTTTTTCATTCAAAATAAGTCTAATAAATTTACTTTACATGCTGCTGATTATTTTTTTAAATTTTTTTATTTTGCTTAATTTTGTGTTTGTTCTAAATTTTTTAATTTAAAATTGGGTTGCATTTTTGGAGCTGGTAAATACACTCCATCTCCAAGGCAGTAATGAAGATTTTCGAATAATTGGAACAACATGTGTGAACCAAATGTGGCATAGATTTTATTGCTACTCTTTTGGATGTTCTTGTATCCATGCTGAACAGGAATATTTTGAAAGCAACAGAAAAATAAAGTGTTAGGGAAAATAACATTTTTTCATGGTCAGATTCATTTAAATCTTGAGTAGCATATCGTATATAACAATACATTTTTGTCTATGAGACATATATTTTTAAAAAGAATTTTTTAAACTCTCCATCCTGACTTTACAGATACAGTTGCAGTTTTTAAATTTTGTTTTTTTAATCATCTGTCCCATAATTCTACAAATTTTGCTTGTCATAAGCTGAGTCCTAATTCATTCTTGTTTTGAGGAAAGATTTTAATGACAAATAGATCATTCTAACTACTAAAAGTACTTGGAATAAATTAATATATGATTGGTAAGAATAAATTTTCTGGGCTGGGGTGGTAGAAGAGGTTGATTCATATTTTTCTGTGGGGTGGTATTTGTGTGTAAGTGAATATAACAAAACCAACAGGAATTGGAATTCTGCTCTCCAATGAATAATTATGAGCCATTATCTACTCCACCACCCACACATCCAATTTTACAGCAATTGATATTCTCAAGCGGTCACCCATCTAGGTACTGACCAGGTATGACATTGCTTAACTTCAGTGATCGTACAGGAACTGGTGCTTCAATGTGATATGACTATAGGCCAGTAGTAAATATTACATAGATTGAAACATTATAGAGTAAAAATTTCAAATCAAAGTTTGACTAATAGCTATGGATTTATTGATCCTTACTCTTACACCGTAATAAAGAACTTAGATAATTTGATGAGATTTTAGACAGATCGATGTATTCGGATTTAGTAACAGAATGAACTCATAAAAACAGTACCAGTGACATTGTTAAGTAATGTTTTTCAACTTGCTTTTCCTCTGCAACATTCTGATGAAGTGACTTCAAACAAAACATCATTAAGGAGGGACTTTATTGCACTTTTAATGACTTTTGTTTTTCTTAATTAACTTTGACAACCAAGCAGAAGTCTATTGAAATTTATCTGGACATACTACACGTCATTATGCACACAGGCAATTTAAACAAATGTTTTATATTAATGAAAAACCCTCACTGTTCAAATAAAATCAAGGAAAGGAAGGAAATGTGCTAAAATAAACAGGTAAAGCACAAATAATTAATTCTGTTTGGGGAGAAAGGTGAAAACAAATAAAAACAAAATGGTGGGCAAGATAAAACGGAGATTAAGCTAAAAAAAGAAATAAGGAGAGGTAATTTTTGAAAAGCCAAAATAAGATTAATGTAAATGTATGTATAAACAGAAAGAAATGAGCCAAGTTGAAATGGAAAATGAGAGAAAGAAATCTAATGAAATTCATTGATTTTTAATGAAGAATCAGCACTTGTCCTCAAGTGTACAAGAGCTGACATTGATTTAATTAACAATTATCAACAGTTCCTTCCTCACTTCATTTCAAATAATTAGGTTCAACATGCAGAGAAAAGATTGGATGAAAGCAGCAGACAAATTTGATATGAACAAAATTCAGTCAATTGCTTGCATAGTTATCCATCACAAGCTGATGAAAGTGAATTCAAAAGTTTAAAAAAAAAATCACCAGACAGTAATGTAGTTAAGTAGGTAGACTTAAGACATCTTCTGCCATTTCAATTTACTCTTTTGTCATCTTACATCTCATTTTCTTTGAACAAAGATGGCATTTTTTTCTTCCAAATTTATTTTCAATCCAACAAATTGTTTTTAAGACTTTTAATGAGAATAAATTTTCCTTTTTAGGATATTAAAAATCTTACAAAAGAATATTTACTAATTTATTAATCTTTTTTTGTGACTAAAGATTGAAACTATTGGCAACTGATGTATTTACATAATGTATGTGTGTTTTTATTCTTACAAAGATACGCAATATAAAATTTTAAACAATGTTTTCAGTTTTAAAAACTTTTCTCACACACAAACACACTCATTTAGATACAAAATCTTTTACTTTCATTTTTTTTAAAAAGCACATGTACTGAACTGATTCTAAGCAGACGAAGGTGAATTGGGAGGAAAACCATTTTTGTTGCATTGACAGCTAAAAAAAATTCAGTATAATGTATAAAGCTGATCTATTGTTCTCTTTGTTGACAGAACGTGACAGACTAAAATTATTTATTAATGAAGAATGAACAAAAGGGAAGAACTGGAGACTGTCAAGGCTGATTTCCAATGCCTACTGACCGACATACAGGTATTTTATAGAATAGTCTATCATCTCATTGGATGTGGGATAATTTACCAATTTTTTGTTTTAACTTATGAATGTCAGGCACAATGAACTGAGGAAATGAAGAGTGGAGTTCAAATTCCCATCAAGTTTGTTACATTCACTTACATGCAAATACTCTTGTGAAAGGAAAGAATCCATCTCTTCTCACCGCCCCCCCCCCCCAAGCTATGAGTAAATAGCAGGATAAACTGGCCCCTATAACCTTGGTCAACACCAATGATGCCACGTAAAAAAATCTTGCTGAAAAATTGGTTCATTATTTACATTATTCGGACTATTGTCCGCATCTTTGTTGCCATATTTACCACAACGTTTCGGCCGTTGTACACTCCGGCCTTCTTCAGGTGGTTGGAATTTCGAACTGAACCCTTTATTTCGCTCACTAGGGTAGACTGTTCTAGTTCCACGTGCCATGTTTGATGGATGTCAGTTATCAGTTATCTCCTGCTAATTTTCCCTGCCTTAACTGGGTATTGAACTCACACTCTTTGGGTCCTGTCACTGGATCTAACCAACGCCTTTATCCACTGTGCCATGTGTACTTGAGGTGATAAATATGGTGACAAAGATGAGGACAATAGTCCGAATAATGTAAATAATGTACATAGTACCTCATCTCAGAAATATAGATAGACTCTGAAGGAAAATTGGTTGTTGTGTTTTATGGATTTTCTGTTTATTTAGTCAAGAACTCAATCATCAAAAATAAAAGATAAAAATTAGTTGCAGGATTATTTAAGGTAGACAGAAAAAAAAAATATCTTCTTTGTTTAGGGAATCACAGGAAAAATGGTCTCTATTGTTAGAATCTTTGAAAGTCATCCTATACCAATCAAAGCTTTACCAACCTGTTGTTTCTTATCTCAGTGACATTCTTTATATGATTAAATGTCACTACAAGAGCTAGTTCAATGTGCTGTTTACATTTGGCTGAGGACACAATCAAAAATAAAATTCAGTGAAAGGCTCTTTTCAGAAAAACTGTAGGGAAAAAATATCTATTTGCCTGCCATAATTTAATGTCATATCCAACATGAGATTGTATTTCAATGTATGCTATCTTTACACTTTATTTGTGTCTACACTTAAACTAATGTCAGTTGTAATTAAAGATGGAGTTGTGACATTTATCAATAACACTATCCTGCTCATCAGATAATAGAATAACTTAATTTATATAACAGAAATGACAGTAAATCAATATGTAGCACTATTAAATATAATCAGCATATGGGAAAAGTGGAGAAGGATTTTGTATGATGTGTTTTGTCATTTAGGATTTCATCAGAGTAAAGTTATGTTTACATTGACATGACTATACATGCATATGAAGGAAAGGGGAAATTATATATCATTTTCAACACACACACACACACACATATATATATATATTAGTGAATAAACATAAATATCTAACATCTCAGACTTTGATGCAAACATGCAATTTTTAGGTGCGAAATGATTTAAAATTTTCTGTTAAGACTATTTTTATTTTATTATTGTTGCCTATAATTATGCAAATACATTATGTATCAAGGGGAATAACTCAAGTTTGTTGCATAAAAATTCATTATTATAACATTTAAAGTAATGTCTTATGGAATAAACTTAGCACTCTTGATGATAATATGATAGATTAAGACTATGTATCTAATGTGTTTGGAATCTAGCCTCATACTTACAAAAGTGAAATTATATATACACACATTATAAATTAATTGAGTATGATAATATGGAATTATATATGTGTATAGATATATATATAAAATGTTATTAATGATGGGTTCTTTTGTAAAATCAATTTTGAAATTTATTTTAATCAGGGTCAATGTGTTTGAGCAGATGTTTGGTTTTATGGATACATGTAGCCATCAACACACTTCTCGTGTTCAGCAAGTTATGATTATTTAAGTGTTTTAATATAATAAGTTTCTCCAACAAACACAAGTTACATCTGTCTCTCTTTCCATTGTATGGTTTAGCTTTCATGATCATCAGCTAAGAGTTTGGTTCTTATGGTTGCTTTATAAATGCCAAATATACTTTGAAAGTGTTGTGCAGTGTTTGTATTTAATATTCTTCAGTGTCATTTTGTGATGGTAAAACTTGATTTCCAGCTGTTCTCTGTGGATCCAAAGTAAGATTTAGCATCATCATCTGAATTGATTCTAGCCCTGTATGTAGATTATGCCTTCAGTCATCTACTGGCCATTTAACAGGCAGACTACATTTTTATGAAAGTTGTATTGACTTTTACTAGGATTATTATTTAGTATTTTGTTTGTGTGCTTGCTTAATATATTATTATGTTCCTATATATAATTATTGATGTTTTTTGTACAGCTACAGCTTAACTTAATGTTATTTTTGTTGAAAATCTTTTTTAGTGTTGGAGAATGACCAAAGTGTTTGTGAATTAAATTCCGGAAAATTCTACTTACATTAGTTTGGGTGTTACTATTGTAAAGTGGGTTGAACCATATGATGGTATGTTTGCGTTGTTTTAGCTTACTTTTATCTTTATTGTCTTTTCTTTCTATTTACTCAAATTTCACTTTATGGTTGCTGTATTCTAGTGCTTTAGTATATCTAGTTTTATTATCATCAAATATTTCTTTGTTACTGCAGTTGGTGTTATATAACATTGAGCACTGTTTTTATAACACCTGAGAAAGAAATATGTGGAAGTATATGTGTGTATAAGTATATTTTTTATCAAATCCATCTTCAGGGGTTAAGCTGTCTGAGTATGTATATGTGTTTTTGTAAATTCAAAATATTTCAACTATTTATTTTTACTGCTTATGCAGCTTTCTAGATTTCAAAGTTCACATGTTTTTCTTGTTTTTTTCCCAGTATAAAGGAAGTAACTTTTCCATTTTTGCTCATATATATATATGATTTTCTGTAGTTTAGTGCTAGCAGCAAGCAGAAATATTTCTCCTCCCGATGATGGCCATTTCGGCCGAAACTAGTTGAGGAATCTAAATGGAATAATAATAAAAAAACGAAAGAATATTAATCTACAACCCAGTGTGTCTGAGGATTTTAATTTTTTAATTTTTATTGTTCAAAATATATATATATATATATATATATATATATATAATTTTTTTATAAGCATTTAAGGACTTTGTTGCTATACTCATAGTTGATTTTATTTATTTTGGGTTTTAATTCTCTTATATAAAGGGCTTCAAGGATTTTTAGTTTTTGCTTATTATTGTTTCTATGTAATACAGATGTATTTTCAATTAATATCCATCTAATCTGTGAGTGTGGACATAAGTGTTCCTTTAAATGCTGAGTTATTGAACTATGCTCAGCCAAATGAAATGTAAGCCTTTTTGTTAGTATCGTTGTAGTAAAGCCAAAGTATGTATTGACATTTTTATCAGAGATACAATCTCCTAAAGCACATTTAACTTGATATACAATGTTGGCCAAATGAAAATGAATTAGCATGATATGTCTAAATTATTTAACCAAACTTGTTTGAATGAAAATATGCTGCCTAAATATACACAATACATACACATATATACATACATACATACATATATATATATATATATATATATATATATATATATATATTTCTTTTTTAATCATTTCACTCCAAGAAAGGTGAAAATGCCATGAGAATGCAGGAGATTACAGGAAGTGAAAGAGAATGAGGATATTGAAAATGGGGAGGCTTAAGGAAAGTGCAAAAAAGGAACAGACTTTAGAAGATGGAGATTGATGTTGCATTTAAATTTATGAAGATTGTAGCTATCAGGGAAGTAAGAAAGCTGAAGGTAGTTCCACAGGTGGGTAGTGCAAGAAAAAAAAGTAGTTAGAGTAGCAATGATAATTTTATTTTAGATAGATCAACAGCAAAATGGTGAGACCTAGTTGCCAATCTAGTAGCACATTCATGTAGTCAGGCCAATAAGAAAAAAGCTTATCTGAGTTACCATGGAAATATTTGTAGAACAGGCAGAGAAAAGCCACATGACATTGGTTAGGAAGTTTCACTCGACATGAGATACTGGGTTAAGATAGTTCATTGCATATCCTTCTCTGGATGTTAAGAATCTTGTGATGTACAGTAGCAGCACCAGACTAGATATGGCAACAGTATTTAATGAACAGACAGAGAAAAAGTTTTTGCCCCAAAACACTGAACCAACCTTCCTTGAAGCAGATGTAGCAATAGATTTGAACACGGATATCCCTCCACCACTAGTTGGGGGTGGGGTATGTTACTTGTGACTTTGAGGGTTTAGTTTTGACAGTCCAGTGCTATGAAGTTTTGAATTGTGATATTTGGGATTATTTTTAGAATAAGCTGAACATTCAAATGTAACCCAATTTGGGAACTGTCTCACACCTTTGGGTAACCTGTCTCTCATGGTTGTTGCCTTAACCATATAACAATGATTAAGTGGAACATAAACCCTGAAGTACATTTGCTGACCACACCTTTCCTATTCTCTAGGCTTTCTTTGTTTCTTTAACTAATTTTTCTATTTTAATTTTTAGACACTTTTATAATTATTACAAATTCTAGCTAGAACCATGGAAATTTCATGGTTATTTAATGACCCAGTTTATCCATTATTACCTTGTGTATCTGTTCTTCTTTCACCCTTGACCTGTATTTTCTCTTTCTTTTCCTTGTACCAGACTTTGTCATTTGTTCATATTTTTATCTAAATTTCAAACAAGGATTTTGTTTCATTTTTGAAAAATGAATAAGAAATACAATCCCTTATCCTCTGTTTCTCCATAAAGAAATTTAATGTATCACAATTTTTGTGCTTTTTATCTTTCATTTCTTGTCTTTTGCTATCCAGACAATGAGCCTGTATTTCTTTCTTCTCTACACATATACACATGCACACACACACACACACACATATATATATATATATATATAGTCACCTGAATATCATGAGAATGTGAAACTTGACTAATGACTTGAGCTGTTCTGATGCTATGAAGCATTTTTTGCTCTGTCTTGATAGTTTAAGTACCGAGCACTTTAATGTACTACATAGGTGATTGGCTCGAGTTTTGTTCTTTTCCTTGTTTGAAATTTCTTTTTCTTCTCTAAGGTTTTAGGTCTTTTGTTAAATTATCTGTTAGTCACACCAACATTGTTGGGTGTTTTGTAATATATATAGCAATTTTATTCTTCCTTTGTTTTTGCATCAAGCACTTTTCTTAACTGGAGTTCTGTTTCAGAATTATATATTTTCACTGGTTTTGGCATTTGTATTCAGCTTGTATTTTGAAATAATTATATATATATGTTTATTTTCCCTTTAACCTTTTTTTTAATTTTCTTTAGATTTCTTACTATCTATCCTTTTTTTTCTTTCACATGTTTCCCACCTTCACTTTTCTATTTAATATTATACACGTATTTGATCAGAAAGCAAAACCAGCTTAGAAGGGACAAGAATTGGGCAGATACTACACTCTGATCCAAGGTTGAAAAGCAGAAATGTTGTACAAACTAGCAAGCAGAATAATAATTTAAATGATTAATACAGAATAAAACTCATAATAAAAAAAATGTTTTTCCTTCACAATAAATAAAAAATCTAAATGCCAAAAATAATGAGGTAAAAATCTGTAAATAAATTATGAATCTAAAATCTATGACCTGTATCTCTTGAGGGTCACTTTTAGATTTCTGAGAAGAAATGATTGCATATATTAAATTTTACTTACCTCCTTCATTTGTGTGAACTTTGATGGGATTGCTACACTGCGAAAACACCTTTCCCCCATAGGCACGAATACAGATTTCGTACCAGGTGTGGCTATAAAGGTTTTCAATAAGATAGGAAGTAGCAGTTGGATCCTCCACTGTTATAGTATGAATCTCACTATTGTGTTTTGTTCTCCTATATTTGATCTTGAATCCATCAATTGCATTGTGTCCTTTCATTACCTGGAATTAGAAGATTTGGAAAAGAGTTGAAAATAAATCAACAAGGTGTACACACAGCTATACAAAAGTCTGTGGAATATGATCATGAAAATAAAAATTACTTTAACACCTTATTACTTCTTTGAAGTAGTTCTTACTCAGCTGTTTGCAGATCTATCTACTATTCACAAATGGTAGCAGTCAAAAGTCTGTACCACTTTTAGTTTGTGCTTGTTCTTCAAATTCCCTGAAATTTTGTACAGCACCTCTATAGTTTTATATAATTAGATTGCTTAACTTTTGCTATACTTAATGGCAGAAGAGTGTTTATTATTTGGTGATAGTGTTTATAGACATAAAAATCAACATTGCATTATGAGTGGCAGTTTCACATGAAGTATTGATTTATATATATATATATATATATATATATATAGATATGGAGTAATGGATTGTGGCTCAGTTTGAGGAATCGGAGAGCAGAGTTTGAATTCCATTTGAATCCATTACATGCTTTTTGTTAAAATTTTACAAAATACTTTACTGATCAACTTGCTGAGTTATTGTAAGTGCAACAATCACACTGTATGCAAGCTCACTTAGTAATACCCTTGGGAAAGGCATGAATTCTCTTCCTCTCCCTCCAGATAACTAGCAGGACAGACTGGGTTCTATAGCCTTGGATGGCAACTGGTCTACCACAGAAAGAAATGGCAACCTACTGTGTGGAAAAATATGCCTTGTCAGTCATGTATCGAAAGATACATGATTGCCAAAGCCTGTATCACGCATGGCACATAACTGACTGATAGAGGTTCTAAATATAGACCATGTGCCATTTTTAATGAAACTATCGTGTGTTAAGAATTTCAAATTTGAAAGTTAGTGTTTCTTTGTTCCAAAAGAGTATAAATATGGTATCTGATGATAAGTTCAATAGATTTATCAAACATTTGGCCCTGAGGAGCATTTCAATACAAAACTTTTGAGTCAGTTAATCAGATAGGTCACTTGAACTTTTTTTTATTTGTTGAGTAAAAGCAACTTCATAGAAATAAAAGGTGTCTCTGGACAAAATTGCAAGAACTGGTTGCATGGCATTGGTGTAACTTGGCACCCAATCATAGAACATGTTTCTTTGCATGTGTGAATACATTCTCTCTTGTGACACAACTCAACCAGTAGTAAATGATTACTGAGTGAGCTTGCATATAGTGTGATTGTTGCACTTACAATAACTCAACAAGTTGATCAGTAAAGTGTTTTGTAAAGTTTTAACAAAAAGCATTGCAACATGCAGATCTGCAAATGATGTCATCGACATTAGCAAAATAGGATCCAAATTTACAATATTCTAAATACCAAATGTAATGATGGAAAAAAACAAATATCAACATTTCCTTGAACTGCAAAACCATAACATATTCCATTCTTGAAAAATGTTTGAAAGAACCCAAATATACAGGGTGATTTAAAAATAATTCCATATTTTATGTATAATGGACTTTACCTAACTATAATTTTTACAAGATGAGAAAGTCCATCATACATAAAATAGGGAGTTTCTTTTCAATCACCCTGCATATGTACAAACAATTTTACATACTAAAAATTCATTATCATGTTTGAAAATAAAAGAAAATGTCTAAAAGATTAAAATAAATCCGGTTTGTGGTTTGCAATAAAAACTGCTTAAATGAAAAGTAGCAAAAGTGTGTGTGTATATATATATATATATATATAAAACCAACTTTGTTAAACACCTGACCAGATGTCTTTGGAGGTCAAAACAAATATGCATTTTTGTCATGGTAACTTGCATGTTCCAATGTAACAGTTTATAATATATATATACACACACACACACACACAATAAAACTGAGGCATCTGAGAGTTTCACCATCAAAAATGAAGGATCATCAGGCCAGGTTCAATCTTTATTTTGTGTTGCTTCTGGTTTATGCCTTTAATATGGAGAGCTCATAGTTTTTCTGGGGTCTGGATGTGAGTGTCATCTGGGTCCCATATCAGATATTAAATTTTTTTTTTTTTTTTGCTGCAAACATCCCATCATAATTTCCAGTCCTTTATTCAATAGTGAGCCTGCGTTCAGAAACATCAAATTACCAACTCTTTTCATCCAGGCACAATTTGAGGAGGAAAAGATGTCAATGTTGATGCTTCCAAACATTTTATAGGCTCTACATTGTATTGAGCACTTTTAATTGCCAACTTTACCATAGTTGGAATTTAACCTTTCATATATATGAATGATCCTCATTTTGACTTGGATACTGCATCTGTCTACTTCAGGATAGTATGTATTCTCATGAAAATTTCTTGTGATATAGTAACACTCATTCTAGCAATGTGTCTGTATCTGATCATTAGACAGTGACATATGCTTTGATAAATTTCAGTGTAGTCCAATGAAAGCAACTATAAATGGTGAGTGGTTACAAAACAATATAACGGGGCACTGTAAAATCATCAGATAACAAAGAAAAATATGTGTAGGTGTAACTGAAAGACACTGGAAACAGAGAAACTATGGACACAAAACATCTCTTATAAATAGTAAATATGCTAACAGCACAATAATTTCCAAACATATCTGGGAAATTAAAAACAAAAACCAAATCCCACCAAAAATATCATGGAAAAAAAAAATCGGTCTACAACAATAAATCCTAAAACTGTAAACTCTGGAGGAGAAAACAGCTATAATCACTTTTCTAGACCAACACAAATTACGAAATAAACGATCAAAATTTCTCAAAATACAGACACAAAAACAAATCTTTACTATGTTACTTAAAAATCAAAAAGTAAAACCAAATATTTTGTAAAATATTAGCATCAAAAATGCAAATATATGTATGATAAACAATGCAGATAATGTAACATTGTTTAGACAAAACCAACAAAAATAAAAAAAATTCTAAATAATAAACAGTAAACTATGAATGCACACATAAACACAAGTAAATGTAATAATAGTTATAATAACAAACAAAAAATTAGTTAAGTAATCAATAAGAAGTAAGAAGTTAACACTATAAAATAGCTACAAATAACTGCATTTAGATCTACAATTATTCCTACTCAATAGCAGCTAGAATAATTTGAAACATAGCCATTACTACATACCAGTAACCATTATGATGATAGACTTTTCTACTTGTAATGCACCATAGAACAGCATATATAGTCAACTCAAAACACGCAAGGCCTGAAGATTGCATTCAAGGATGAAACAGACTGTTACTGCTCAGTGCTAACCTCAGTGTCTACTTTTATATTTACATATACTCTATACCTGGTATTAAGCACTTTTAACTATAAATAAAGTATATACCATAAAACTATATTTTTATTTGTATGGAAAAGACAATATGAATAAAGCCAAAGGAAAACTTTTCTTTACCAATGTGTTTTCTCCATTGTGTTGGTAAAGAAAAGTTTTTTCCTTTTGCCTTTTTTGATCCTGGCATGAGGCATTCAGATGTCTAGCTGCACTGAGGAGCTGTGATACAGCGAAACAGTACCGTCTGCAAATGATATATATATATATATATATATATATATATATATACACACATACACATACAGAGCAAACCTTACCTGCCAATATACTCTAATTGCTGATGGTCCAAAAGCCTCTCCTTGGAGAAGATTAACAACAATTCCACGCAAACGTTGCTCAATCTCTTCTTGTGTGAACATGGCACTTCCTCTTCGACCTTCAAATGAAAAGAAAACAGGAAATTCACAACTTGTTTTTGCATCATTTATTCACAGCAACAAAGGATGTCAACAAATTCTTTCTATGGCAAGTGGAGTTTACTTCATGTGAATCTACTCTTTAAAGAAAACAGGTTTTGGCAGCAGAGAGAATAAATATTTAGCAATGAGAGCCTGCTGTGTGTTGACTTGCTTTGTGTAAACATCATAATAAGAGAATTTCACCATTAATACTAATCATATATCTATGTATACTCAGAATGATTTGAATGAAACAAAAGCCAAAGTGGGGTGGAGACAGTTTTGTATTTGTCACTGATGACAGTCATAGGTGTTGAAGACCAGGTACAAGTTAAGGTTAGAAAAGCTGATTTTCAAGGCAGTCACAAGCAACTTGTACAAATAAATAAATATATGCACTATATATAAAATAATATAAACCTAAAGAGCCAGGTAAACCTACCTAAGCTTCACCTAAATGGATTGTCAGGGAAATGCCAGCCAAAAAGGTAAAAGATGGAACAGAATATATAGCTTAAACCAAAAACAACCATGACCACATTTTTTTTTGTTGCTGAATAAAGAACGTAAGCCCTAACTGTCCGTTGTTGAGTGTTTAGTGGATTTTCTTTTTGTCACCTGGTCATGGTTGGTTTTGGTTTAAGCTATATATTACTTTTACCTACATACCCACATACATACACACACACACACACACACACACACAGACACACATATATATATATATATATATATTGTGTGTGTGTGTGTAAATATTCACTCTCTGTAACCCCCTGTATATACTTGTGGCATTCTCAACTTTCTTGAGGTAAAATGAGTTAAAAAAATAATTTTTTTTTTTTTTTTTTAAAAGAATATTTAGATTGAATTATAAGATGGACATTTTTGGTATAAATCTCCAAATGCTGAAGTGATGGATTCAGCCATTTTTCCTTTGATTTTTCAATGCATTTGTTGTTGTGTATATTGGCTTGTGAAAGTAGTAATTCTTTCAAGAAAAGGTGACACTGGGAAAAAAAAACTGGGCGGCACTGAGTAAATTACTATTGCTTTTGATGAGTGTGGCATTTTTTAAATCAAAATTGTGGTCAAATTTATTTCTGTGTATGACTAGTGCATTTGTTAAATTGTTATTTATGAGGTCTCTTTTGTGTTCATAGACATTTTTTTCAAATTTCTGCATATTTCTCCAATGTATTGTGAGGAAATGTCTAGACAATTTATTTTATATATGCCTGCTTCTGAATTATTATTGTTTGCTAAATTTTCATAAACTGATATTTAGTAAACTTTAGTCTGGTGTGTTGCACCCAGTGAGGAACATATTCATTATATAGTAATGATGATCAGTGAGAGTAATGCTAACATGTAAAAGGGTTCTGAAAATTTCTCAGCCTTAATAAATTTCTGAAAACCAAAGAAAAGTATACTGATTTTGGGAAGTCGGCCAAGCCAATAACTTTTCAGCACCCCATGTATATATGTACACAGTTTCTCTAAATATACATAAACATATCTATAGACATGCGGTGATGCTGACAGGTTTTTAATGTAGTGAGTTCCTGGGACCCACAGTTGGTGATTTTGGTGCATCTCTGGGAAATTCAATGTTTATTTTTGTGTTAAACTACAGGGCTACAGATTAAGTTTTTTTTACCATTGCCCCCAAAAACATTTTTAATCATGCTGAATCACTTAAATTGACAGAAGAAATGTTTTTAATTAAATTAAATTTTTTGAAGCATTTTCTTTGTAATTTTGATTAATTTTTTTTATCATTGAAATATAGTTTTTTGTTGTTGTTGTTTTGATATTCTATGACTATTAAGCAGTATGGATTGTAAATAAAGTAATCTCTGGTGAGGCACACATCTTATATCCCTGGGAGTCCAACTGACATTCATGACATTTTACCAATTTGTATATAAAGACTGATCAGTAAGCAAAATTCAAATTTGGTCTTAGAGTATCTAATTCTGTATCTAGTTTTCTCTGTGCCATATTGTTTGTTTGCTATCTAGTCCTAGATATGATAGTGTTCATGCTGTCTGAATTTCTCAGATTTTTTATTATTAATTTTGACTAATTTATCTTAATAATAATGAGAACAGATATTTGTGGAATGTCACATGGTGCTGGGGGAGGCTTTGACATTTCTGAATAGACAAACCAAACAGCATTGGCCTGTATTCAAACACTCACTTGTTAGCATGAAGGAAAATCATGTCATCAAAGAGTTAACCAAAAATCACAATATGAAAAAGTAAACAGGGCTTGGAAAATTTGATACTCACAGGAACATATTGAGGGCAAGAGAGACAGGGGAAAGCAATTCATAATGTACCTTGTGAACTTGAATGAATGGATAGCAGAGCAGGTTTTAGGATAAATGATAAAAAGACAAAAGTTATTAAGGGCTACACCGGACAAGAAATTTTGAAGAGCCATGGTAGATAGAAGAAACATTACTTGGTGTTTATTAATGCAGTTCTATGATAAAGAAACGTTTTGGAAGGACCATCACAACAATCTAAAGGCAATTACCGACATCTTGCTTGGAGAATAAGAAAAAAAAAGATTTTCTCATTGCTTACCTTGGGTCTCTATCATTCTCGACAAAGGACTAGGGGCGCTGATACCATGGGAGTTTCGGGCTCGAACTAAGAACACGTAGTTTTTATTGGGTTTTAAATGGCGTACTGTGTAACTTTCAAGTGATATATCATCAGCTGCAGTCACCCAACCCTAGAGAAAACAACACAAGAATAAATCAGAATTTAAAAATCATGAAGAAGTAATTATTTTCAGGTTGGAACAAAAAGAATATAGGGATTAAAAAAAAAAAAAAAAAAAGATACATCTACATTTCAAAATACAAATATGTCGTCCATTTAATATATCTTTGTGTATTTCACCCTCTAATTAATACTGATTAATTGTTAGGGATAAAATTTTGTAAGATAAGAAAAACATGCGTGTATTGCTTTCTTAGATAATAAATCTTCTATCATTTTTTGCAAGAAAACCTCAACTTGTTGCCATTAAATCTAAAAAAAAAAAAAAAATGTTTATTTTTGCTAATCCAATTAAAAACAAAAAAATATTAAAGCCTTTAATTTGGGAAGGGTTTATTATTTTATCTAATCAATTTCATT
Source organism: Acanthosepion lycidas (assembly GCA_963932145.1). Classification (NCBI taxonomy): domain Eukaryota; kingdom Metazoa; phylum Mollusca; class Cephalopoda; order Sepiida; family Sepiidae; genus Acanthosepion; species Acanthosepion lycidas. The sequence goes on from OZ010595.1 coordinate 91,068,536, forward strand.
AATTCTAGTAAAATATAATTAATGTAATCCATCAAATTTCTCAGCAGGAATTGAACTCATCCCCCTAGCTGGTTTCTCAGACTAATTTGTTAACTAATTGTGCTATGGTTGATATGTTAGTATAAATGAAGACAGTGCTGAAATGTTCCTGAAATGCTCTAACCAACTTTGCAAAATCAGTATTTCAAATATCAGAATACTGATTTTAGGAAGTGATTTGATCCAAAACTTTTCAGCACCCTATTGGATATTTAATCTTAAAAATAAAATTTTATTTGCATATTTATTATTTAAAATTATGTCTATAACTTTCATTATCTACCTGGACAATTGAGAGGGGTTGCTTAAAAATTCTCAATCCAATCCACTTCTATAAATCTGACCAAATGAAAGATTTTTTTTGAATCCCTTCTTGATTGGACTGAAAACTTTTCAGTACTCCCCCCCACATATATAGGGAGAACTCAAGAGGAAAAATTTAGTAGGTAATTATATTAGTGTGTGATATTTGATGAAATAATTAAAAACAGAATATAGGAAACAAATTGCACTTCCAAAATTACCTTTCCAGTTTGTGGACTGAAATATTCTATTGTGTATGTGTATATTGGAGATCCACCTTTATGTGAACTTGGATTCCATGTCAAGTGAACGGTTGTGTCGGTCACAGTGCTGATTTCAGGGCGAGATGGTGCACCAGGAAACATTGATGATTTTGGTGCACGATGATACTGGACACCCGGAGTTCCAGGAGCTGCAATGAAAGAGTTTCAGAGTTTTATCAAAATTTCCTTAAAATAACGTTTGCTAGGAGCTCTACCATTATTCCACAATTTGTTTGAACTAATATTTTCATCCTTATTGGTTTTATCATATTTTATTTTTTTTAATTTTTTTTATTATAGTTCACCCAATACAAGGGCCAAGAAGCCACTCAAGGTAGACAATTACTGAGTGAGATTGCTGTAAGGGAGGGGAAGAAGGAAGTAAAAAGTGGATATTATGAGGGCATATAGGATAGATATCTGTTGACTCTTGATTTGAAAAGGCCAAGATTGTAGTGATCAGGGAGCCATCTTCTAGTTCTGGGAGAGAAGCTGTCCAAGTGGAACTGAAGGGAATAGGGATGATTTGCCACTCCTTCTTATTATTAAGTCACTACACCACACCTATCTAGTATTGCACATAGAGCCTTGCCTGAAGTGTTAAGGTTTCAAGCTAATTAAGTGTGCATAGATCTTCAAGATTGGGGTAAGCTAGAAGATACACCATAGTTTGTGATTGCCCACATTGGCAGTTGGGATCAACATCAATGACATATCCTCATTTCTGAAGGCTGGCTCTACAGTGACCAAGAGCTGTTCAGAGGTGATTCAGACACAGGACCAGAATGGTCAGGCATCACTGGAATCAGGAGGAAGAGATTCTGTCAAACTAAGAGAGAGAGAGCTTGTGTTCCATGTTGCCCTACATTGACAGATGCTGGCTAGGAGCTATGTTTTTCAGTGGTTTAGCTGAGTGTAAAAAGCTGTGTTTTGATTTGAACCTCTTTGTCATTGGTTCACAACTGTGAATCTGATAGAGTGGCTTCTAGCTGTGAGAGTCTGGGTGGTGGGATTAAGGAATGTAACTTGTTTGAACATTTGTTTTGGTAATAGCGATAGAGTACTGAGAAGCTAGTAATGTTTCATCTGTGGGAAAAGAGGATTGCAGCCTGAAGAATAATCCATCATGCACAAGACTGTGTAATCGCTTTTGAACTCTGTCAAGACTGGACTGGGCAACATCAGCTCAGATATGGCAGCAATATTCGATTCTAGATCTGATTCTGACTCTTGTGAAGATAGAGTATGGCAGCAGGAGTTAAATATTTTCTGGAGTGTGCATTCTTTGGCCTTCCTCATTGTTTGAAATTCTCACATGAATCATTATCATTATTCCTCAAATTGTTTGGACTAATATCCTCATCCTTTTTAGCTTTATCTCTACATTTTGGCTGATGCATTCTTTGGCCTTCCTCATTGTCTGATATTCTCAGATCAGGCATTACCATTATTCAATGATTTGTTCAGACTTATATTTTCATCGAAAGTATGCGTACATGTTATACAAATACTTTGTCCCCTTACTAGGTATTTTGACTTGGATCAGGAATTCTTCTATGGATTGGATATTGGATTTAATGGCATGTCAACTCCTATTTGGGTCATTTTATGCTGAAGCCTTATTTATTTATGAATTTAAGATGGTTATAGTGTATAAAAGGTTGGGAGGCTGTTGGATTTCATAATCTACTGTATTTTTTTGGATTGCTTTTTCTTGTGATTGTTTCTGATTATATATTTTCATATCTACATCCATGCATGCATATATATGTCTATAAACACATATACACATACATATACACTATTTGAAACATCAAGTTGTTTATTTCTATTGTATTTATTGGTTCCTGTGGGGGTATATAAATGGAAAGAATTGTGATGGTTTTTTTCTAGTGTCACTTGTGTTGCTATTGCTTGTAATTTAGTTTTAATGTGTACTTTACTCTGCGGTATGTCATTTCTAATCAATATTGACACTCCTCCATTAGCTCTATGTCCTGTATTGTGGTTATAGTGGTATTGTTTATAATTTTTAATTTTTAAGTTGGCATTTTCTTGTAAGAAAGTTTCTTGTAAGCAGATGACGGCTGGATACAGTAGTGACATAAGTATGAATAGGTCATTGTAATTAGATTTTATTCCATGACAGTTCCATTGCAGGATCTTATGTGCCATAGTTATATTTTCATTTTTTGGGGGTAAAGTTACCTATTAGGTTTATATCATTTGTCCTCTCCAGTTTTTTTCCATCTCTTGAGTTTTTAGAAGCTTTGTCTTCAACTACTTGTGGTGTCCTTCGGTCAGATTTTGGGTTTTGTTTTGGATTTTGTTTATAGTCTTTCTCTTCTATTTCCATATATTCAAATTTATTTTCATTTGATATATTGATTCTTGATTTTGAGTTAGATCTTGATCGAGTGTTTTCTTGTTCTGTTGTCACTTTTTTGTCTTTTTGTTTATTTTTCATTTTCTTGGTTTGGGTTTGGGAAGAAGAGGGTTCGCTGGAGTTTTGTTCTGTTTTCTTTCCAGAGTTTTTTGCCTTCTTCTGGGTTAACTCCATTTGATTTGGGTTGTTGAGTTTTATTTTTATTTTGATCCGATTTAAGTTCAATTAAAAAGGTTTTAATTCTTCAAGGAAAGCTTTTAATTCCTTACATAAATTTGCTATTTCAGTTGTACCTTTTATTTTATCTTCATTGTTTATTTTATTTGCTTTTTGTACCATGGAGGCATAGGTGTTTTCTTTTATGTTATTTTTAACTTCCTTTCATGCTTCTGAGAAAGATATATTTTTTTTGTATTTTATTATGATTATTTCTTTTTCCTGTTTGTAGATACTACATTGTTTTGAGAGGGCAGAGTGGTTTCCCATACAGTTTGAGCATAGACAGTTCTCTTCTTTATGTTCTGGTTCTTTCTCACTACATTTTCCACGTGTTTTTTTGTTTCGACAGGAATCTCTGTGATGCCCAAATTTGTGGCATCTATAGCATTGAAGAGGGTTTTGGTATGTATTGTTCTACTTTTATAATTTCATATCCAATTTTAATTGATGTCGGAATTTGGGGGGAGTTGAAGGTTAGAATGTAGGTATTAGTTTGTATCTTTGCTTGATTTTTCTTTATTGTGATTCTTTTGACATTTGTAACACCCTGAGTTTGGAGTTCTATTTTTATCTCCTCTAGAGTGTACAGGGAGAGCTCCTTGCTTTTTACTACACCCTTTGAGAAATTTAGGGTTTGGTGTGGGTAGGATTTTATTTCTATTTCTTGTAGTTTTTTACGGCTGTGAAGGTTTAGCAAGTGTGTCAGATCCTTTTTTTTTCTCCCAAATTGATTGACCCTCAGCCACCGCCTTCCATCACATATTTATGGTTAAGTGTTAGTTTTGGTTCAGAAGACGAGTGTCAGTTATAGGTTTGGGATGGATTATATATGATGGGGCTTGACATGACCAGCCGATTGATCGGATCGTTGCCCCTCCGACTGCCCGTTTAGCCCAGGTAAGGGCCAAAGTGGTGTGTTACAGGATTGTGACTGCTTTACACCTGGGTTACAACCTGCTCAACCACCAGGATCCCATCCTCAGACATTACGGGTCGCCACCCACGGCCAACAGGTGGCCCCATTCAGAAACTTTTACCCTCTGCAGGGGGGCAGTTGGCGTATTCTGATGCCCCACCGACCGGGCAATTCTTCTATGCTTTTTGTACCACATGTCAAGTTGCATAATATGGGGAGAGGAGATGGGTGCAATCAAGTAATCCACACACTCTTGCCATTTAAATCCAGAGAGGAAGCAAATTTCATTTTACCAAAAATGTTTAAATCCGTCCAATATAGAAAATATTTTCAAAATCCATCCCAGATTTAAACAAGAATTAATAAAAAGAAAGCAAAGAATAAAAGTGAACCTTTCCACACCAATTCAGCCACAATTTGTTCTAAATTAACAAATTCAAAAAATTGTAACATGTTCAGGAAGTATTCATTTCTGGTAAAATAATTTAGTAAATCTATATATAAAACTGTACGAAAAATGTCTGTCAGTTCTTGAATTTTTACCATTACTGACACAGACAAATAAGAGATAGTGAAAATGTCAGCAACATAATAAATGTACTAACCAGGGACCGTGAGAGTTGCACTCCATGTGGTCTCTCCTGTTTCACTAACAGCTCGGCAAGTATAAGTGGCAGTGTCCGACACCTGAAGATCTGTAAATAAAAGCATATATATGTATAAACATAAATAAAAACATATATATGTATAAACATAAATAAAAACATAGATATGTATGAACATGTAAATTGTTTGTTTATGTATTCTATTATATGATTAAAGTTTATTAAAGAAATACATAAAAATTCAATCTTAGTGGCTTTATTACTTTACATGGGGGTGAGATGATTAAAAAATATATTCAGTAACAGCAAATACTAAAAGCTTATCAAGGAATGAATTGAAAATGTACTACACAAATGCTTGGCAAATGATATTAATATGGAAATGCACTGTAAAGTCTTTGTCTACAGAAATTCATTGTATATTATTTTAATTTTATTTATATTCTAGCTGGTATTATGTTTAGGTTTTATTAAAAAAACATGAAACTTTAATGTTTGTGATGCAGCAGAAACGAGAATAGTAGACTAAGATATTGTGGCATGCATTTTGGAGGAACCAAATGTTGCATGTTGAAACCGCGTTGTCAGAGAGACCATGTTGCAGACATTACTTCTTAGTTTGACGAAAAGCAGTGGTAACAATATTTTGCACATGTAAATGATGAGCATAAGAAAATGAATGCAATATTTTAGTTTTTTGTTTTTATATAACAGTGAAAATAAGTGAGAAAATACAACGATTATACATGCAAAAAGAGGGAAGACATCACAAGTTAGGAATTATTTAGATTATTTGGACTGTAGTCCTCATCTTTATTGTCATGTTCACAATGTTTCAGATGTTGTACACTCCGACCGTCATCAGGTGATTGGAATTTTGTCTACCGGGATAGTGTTCTAGTTCCACATGCCATGCCTCTTCCAGATGTCTCAGTTATCTCCTCTTAACTCAGCTCTCCAAGTTTTTGTTCACTACTGCCATAGCCAGGTATTGAACTCAGGACTCTTTGGGTCAAGTCACTGGATCCAACCAATGTTTTTATACACTGAGCCATGTGTCCTTGAGGACAATCTACCCCGGTGGACGAAATAAAGGGTTCAGTTCAAAATTCCAAACACCTGAAGAAGGTCAGATTGTACAATGGCCAAAATGTCATGAACATGACAATAAATGAGGACAACAGTCCGAACAATGTAAATAATTACAATACCTCATTTCAGAAACATAGACAGAATTTGAGTGAAGCGTGTGTGTGTGTGAAAAAGTTCATTTACTAAGGAGAAACATATCTCGTTGCCCAGGAGAAGGTCTTAGTTACCATTGTCATTCCATTATACTGGGAGGACAAAAGAGAAGAAAGAGAAAAACAAGAGGAAGTGTCCCATTTTTATAATTGCTTGAAAGCACCACCTAATGACTTCTTGGCAAAATTGGCAATGCTATGTGGGGAGAACCCATAGAGTGAATAAAAAATTAATTAAAAAAATTGATTATCTAACATTTCCTTATGTTCTGCTGAAAAGCTTATGCAAAATATTAACTTTAGAGGCATATTTAGAGAATAGAAAAGATATATTTTCCCTGTCCCTTCTCAGAAGAATTTATAATAGCCAACTGTTGGTATGTGCTGGTCTTGGTGAAAAGTGTAACTCTCTTTAGAGATGAACAAATAAAATTAATTTTAATACTCATATAATAATGAGAACCAAGTTTTTAAAAAAAAACTATTTTACCATAACGAACTAAAACAGAAGCAGAAAATATAATATTACAATCTTCAAATTTTGTTTTGGCAAAATGAAAATATAAAAAATAAGTAGCCTTTTAAATTTGAACTGTTTTTATATAAAAATTTGAGTGAAAATTTTGTTAATTATTGTAAACTTTTTTCTCAATCTTTATCAGCATATTATGTAAATTTCACATGATATATATCTGACCAATGAGAACTAACCCAAACAAAATTGAAAATACCAAAGTTTCTGTCTTTTTGTCTGTTTTTTTCTCAATCTCTGACAAAGCTTTAATAAAAGTGAAATATGTTAGATTTATATACATTTTCTATTTGGTTTTTATCATATATATATATATATATATATATATATATATATATTCATATACATTGATATTTTATAGATGTTATAATAGAATTAATTAAAAGAAGAAAAAAAACTTTTTTGATTGAATAAAAAAAAAATTACCAGATATCTGCAGGGATCCAGTTCCCAAAAGCATCAGCCTAGGATTGTTCATTTGTAGGGGTCGCCCGTTCCGAAGCCACTGGATTGCGGGCATCGGATCTCCGTGCGCCTGACATGGCAAAACGGTGCCCGTCGTGGTCTGTAAAGTCTGATTTTGTGGGCCCATGTTAATGATTGGCGGTGGGCGCAAGTCATTATCAGGAATTTCAGGATCAAGTTCTAAAAAATGAAATAAAAATAATATCAAACAACATTTCATTATTGTAATGATATCTTGCAGTGAATTTTACATACTAACATTAATTCAGATGTGTGGGTGGTGCAACACATACTGCCATGGAATGTGATATTGTAGAGCTGAGTTCAAATTCTGGGAAAGTCTTGTGATCGCTTTCACATAAATGCTCTTGGGAAAGGTATAGATCCATCTTTTTCCCTAGCTATGGGTTAAATAACAGAGTAGACTTGACTTTCTAGCTTTGGGTACCCTCCCCAGTCTAAGAACAGAAAAACTAATTCTACACCATGAAGAAGGCAATGGGAAACCACTCCACTATCTTTCCCAAGAATGAATGACGTTGTAACTAACTGATATTAAAGTAAAGGAAAATATAGGACATCATGATTGTCTACATCTGGGAGGAACATGGCATTGAAAAAAAGGAAAAAAAAAACATTAATTTCTAAACAGAGGATGTTTATTGGGCTAAGCTGAATTTGGTACAAAATATTGTTCATAGAGCATTTACAATCTTTAAAGAGAATTTTTGGTCATTCTAAAAAAATGACTGATAAATGAATTTAACTAATTAAGGTTTTTTTTTTTCTTTCATTTTAATTTTCATTGCAAGCCTCAGGTATTTTTATAGACTGTTAAATAAGAAGTTTAGAATAAAATAAGCAAGAGAAATAAGATGAAACATGTGAAAACATCATAATAATGTTATAAATTCCTTAACAGATGAAGTTTATCTTGATTTTTACTTACCCCTGACTGTGATATGGACCTTCTTGTCTTTACTGCCTGCAGCATTGTAAGCATGACAGGTGTACTCTCCAGCGTCTTCAAACCGTACTTGACGGATTCGCAGAGTTCCGATTTCATCAACAGAGAATCGGCCATAATCACGTTTTGGAAACATCAAATTCTGAAAATAGAGACAAAGGTTTGGGTAAAATTCTTCAGAAAGAAATTCTTCAAATTTATAATCCTTGCATACCATGCAAAGTGATTGGATATAGATTATAATATTGTGGCAGGGATTAATCACTTACCTGATCTGTTCCTTGTCGCCAGTACAATGCAGGAACTGGACTTCCATCTACAACGCATTGTAAGGACAAGGTGCGACCAAGACCGATCATTTTACTTGTAGGAGATATAACAAATTCAGGAACAGCTGAAAGAATCAAAAATTGAACTGTTAGAAAAAATATTACAGCAGATTTAAGAATAAAGAATTTTTTTTTTTCAAGCACAAAAAGATTTTCAAAAAATATTTCTATAATCCAAAAATTTAAAAAATGATTCAAAGAAGCTGAGTTTGATAGGGTTAAAGGCATTACATCCAATTTTTTTTTTCTTTCTATTAAATGAATTATGATAGATTAAATTACAAAGAAAATTATGTTCATGCCTTCTGTTTGGAAGTGAGATCAGAAACTATCACTTGAGTTTGAAAACATGACATTATTTGCCAAGTTAATAAGTTTACCAATTCTTTCACATGCACACGCTGATAAACATTAGAAATGTGCACATATCTATACTTATATACATACACAATTTATTTTATTCTTATATATTTTTAAAATTTTATTGTTAAATTTAATTGTTTTTGAATAGTAAAGTTGCCATGGTAACAATTTTTTCTTTCTTTTTAACTTTTCTGATGATGTTTTTATTGCATGAAAGGATAACACCAGAATAAAATTAAAAAAAAAAATCCAACTGCTTTTCCTGTATTCCACATTATATACACTTATAAAGATAAACCTACACGTATATGCACATAGATTGTTATCAAAAGAAAAGTAAGATTTTTCCCCATAGAACATTTGAATATTTTCTCATCATTTTCTACAAAGCTGCGAGTCAACCAAATTAATTTTGACCTCTGTCAGAGTAGCATATTTATTTTCTAAAATTTTCAGACGTTTTGTCATCATTAAATAAGCACCTAATTTATACTAAGCACACCACCAGGCCAATGTCTTGGCTCATATAACTGTTTAATTTAAATCAGAATCACTGATCAGTGTTCAATCTCAGATCAAAACTTAAGATTACAAATGAGGATTTTCAAAGCAGATGCTCCCACCTGGAATAATATCAGAACACATTTTTTTAAAACCTATTCACCTTGTAATTTGGCCTTTTGTCAGACTAAGGGAAGTTAAGTAAATATTGATTGGGGAGAATCTTCTTTTCTTGAAAGCTGACATTTTTTCAAAGAAAGAGTCATTCACGAGCACAGGGGAATGTGTCCCAAAAAATCCCAATAGTAAAAATCATTCTTAGTCTTCTTTAAGCCCTTCCCTGGTGTAGATGTGATAGACGTTTTTACCAAAAATGTCTTTTTCAGACACGGACAGATAAACACGTCTAAAACATATTTGTTCAAAAACCAGCAACAGACGTATTTATACATCAATCTTGTTTCTTTTTATGTCCTTTTGATCTTGAAACAAGTCCAATTATTAACTCATATTATCTGGTAGAGGGTGTTAAAGTGCCTCGGTTTCTTAGTTACTTGTATTAAAAACAAATAAATGTATTCATCTGAAAATGAAATGTTTTTCTCAAAATAATTGGTGAGGAAGGAGTTAATGATCAATTCTGTCAAAAATTTGCTAAAGTTGTACATTGTGTATATGTATGTATGTGTATATATATATATAATGCATCCATCCACATACATGTCATTATGCACACAAATATATAGGTACAAGTGTAGATGGTTTGATGTAAATTAATGGATAGACAGACCATCTAGCAAACAATTATTATTGCATTGCAAGTTCAGTACCCACTCGATGTCTCACACATGACCTTGTATCAGACTAAGCTATGTAAATAACTATATGCATGTGTGTATAACCTTAGAATAAGTATATGGTGATAACTCTTTCAATTAGTGTGTGTATATATATTTTTCTACATGTTTGAATGTAATATCCTATAATATATATACATGCTAAACTAAACTCTCTCATCACTTTTGTTATATAAGGGTCTTGCAGTTCAGTTTTGAGAACCAAAGGGCCAGACTACCTGCACATATGATTTGATTATAGTGGTGGTGACTCATTTAGAATCAATCTCACATTTCAGAAGAACTGAATACATCATGTATCACAAAGTCTCCAAATGACCCTCCTCCAATTTGAATTCAGAGTTGTCCTTCTTCTAGCCTGGTTACCAACCAAGGCTACAGGGTCCAGTCTGTCCTGCTATTTACCCATAACTGAGTAATATCTGTGTGTAAAGGAATGTAAGGAATTTAACTGGAATTCTGTCTTCTAATTCCAAGCTGACATCCTTTACAACCCTGTGCATATATATATATATATATATATATATATATATATATATTCCAATGTGGGCACCTTAAGGCGGTGTAATGGCTAGCAAGCTTGTCTCACTAAAACAATTATGACTGAGTAGTGAGTCTGATCCTCACTGGGTGCTTCCTACTTTCGGCTTTGTGCCACATCTAAGCTATACTTGGAAAATCATTATATATATTCCAACGTATAATTATAACTTTTGAGTTTCACATTAAAACTTGATTATCAGGGTATTCTGATCAAGTGAAAACTGCTATTAGCCACACACACACACACACATATATATATATATATATATATATATATATATATATATATATATAGGACAGGTGATAGTTGTTCCAATGATAGAAAAGTGTATATTTTAAAGTGAAAAGAAAAACCACAAACATTTTTTGTTATAATGTGGATTTTTTGGTTTATATATTATACTTTATATTCCATATTTTTTGCTACATGCATTTTGGATCTTGTGACCTTCATCAAACAAAGAATGGTTATTTCCATATATTATTATAAGAAAAAATGAATTCCTTTCAATAATATGTAGAAATAACCATTCATTGCCTGATGAGAGCCACAAGACCCGAAACTCCTGTAGCAAAAAAACGAAAAATAAAGTATAATATATATTAAAAAAAAATCTACATTATAAGCAAAATATCTGTGGCTTCTCTTTTTTCTTTAATATATATATATATATATATATATATATTTGCAATATTTATGGGGTAACAGTGCTCAATATCTAGGATAGACATATGTAAATACAAGCAGTATGGACACAGAAATCAACATAGAATAGTGACAGTATGCTTCATATTTGAACAAAATCTTTAATCCATGTGGGTTGGATAATAGTTCCACTATATATATATTAATCACTGGGGCATTATGGTTAGCAAGGTCAATTATTTTCATATTATTGTCTTATTCTAACGGCTATTAGATAGAACTATTTGAAATTTAACCAATAACCCTATATAAAAGCTATAAAATAAATGTTGATTAATGTTTACTCAGATGCCATAGACTACTAATAATCATACCTTTCTTTCCTAAAGGCATAATGTTGTAATATTAAATGCGAATGGGGGAGGAGTTCATATGCTATAAAATATGGTAATATATGCTAATGGGTTAATTAAATACAGTTTCAAATATTTGACATGAAAAGAACTGTAGAGATGGCACTGCATTCTGATTTGCAATTTTGGCTTGAATATCAGCATAGAAGAAAAACTGCTGCATATCATTGTAAGTTAGAGAAACCCATAATTGTTTATGAAGACATTTGAAACGGTGGATGGCATCAGATGTCATTAATGTTTCCTCGGCTAGGAATAAAACAATAACAAGAAGGTACCAAGTGAATATTAAATACAAACCGTGTACAGTTAGCTTAGCAACAGCTTCAGATACTCCGACTGAATTTTCGACTTGACATATATATAAACCGTCATCACTCACTTCGGCTTCTTCAATCAATAAATTACCATTATCCAACACATGAGATCTGGAATTAAAAACATTTTTTTTAATCATCAGAATTTACTTTTAGTTTGAGCCTAGGGATAAAAAGAATGATCAGAAAACTGTTTATATATTAACACTTTGGACACTATTTACATTATTCAGACTATTGTCCTCATCTTTGTCACCATGTTTATCACAACGTTTCGGCTGTTGTACACGCCGGCCTTCTTCAGGTGGTTGGAATGTTGAACTGAACCCTTTATTTTGCTCACTGGGGTAGACTGTTCTAGTTCCATGTGCTATGTCTAATGGATGTCAGTTATCTCCTGTTAATTCCTCTGAAAATTCTCCTCTGCCTTAACCGGGTATTGAACTCACACCTGTCACTAGATCTAACCAACACCTTTATCCACTGTGCCATGTGTCCTTGGATATAGACAAATAACACTTTGGAATTAGAATATTTTTGTGATATCATCATATTGGCAAAATGTCTTGTCAGCTTCTCCAGGACAATCATTCACTGCCTTCATCACTACATACAAGTTGTCTATTCAAAGAAACCCTAGTAGAAAGAAATTTTCTTGTAAAATATCCTGTCAGCTGCTCTGAGACAGTCATTGCCTTTATTAGTATCTATGAATTGTCTTGAATCAATCAGATTTATTGACAAAATTTGAAGAGCCAACACCAAAAAAATTATGAAATATCTTGTCTGCTGCTTCTTCATTAATGTTTATAAATTGTTTTACTTTCATTAATGTTTATGAATTGTTTTGACTTCTTATCCAATTCCCTGCCAGAGTAAGAAGATACTGGAGAAAGAAATAATTTGCAAGTAAATCTCATCAGTGATTAATAAAAGACGAGAGTAAATTTAAAGAATATTTTTATAATCATTATTCAAAGAAGCATAATTAATTGCTAGAATTTTCTGGAAATTCTGCAAATAGATGCTGAAACTGTGACAAAATGGCCTAAATATTTCTTATTCAAATGTTAGCCGCCCACAAGTGCATTCTTTTGAGACACATCCTTGCTTTGTTTGATAATGTAGATTGTATCTCTTCAGAGTGTTGGGAGAAATAAGCGACAATAAGATGGAGAAGAAGACAAAGTCAAATGAGTAAAAATAAAAAAAATATGTCAAATACTCCAATATTACTTGCTAATATTAAGAAGACACAATTTCAAGTTAACCATTTGAGTGGAAAATGTTTTCACTTGGAAAAGAAATTTAAAATCTATAAATGCAATATTTGAAAATGAAAAATGCTTATATCAAAGGGATATACGTTTTTGTTTATACATTTTTGAGGTAACTAAATATTTCTTGTGTTTTATGAAAGAGTGTGTGATATACATTCCTTCAAAAATCACCTTGTGCCTTATATACTGATATTTGGATTATCAGGATTAGACTAATACCTAAACACCCCTATTTGACACACTAACTCCCAGATGACCCCAGAATTAAATATATATGATTATAAAGGATTAAGTTATGATTACAAATCAAAATAACATTAAATAAAAAAATAAAATAGGTTAGTGTGGATGAAGCATTAATTAAATCTTATTTTACTAAACATTCCTCACCAAATTGTGTGTTTTTGGTGATATGTTCAATGACAGGAAATCACAGATGATGTAAATACTTGAGGCAACAGAGATTTGATTCTACAGAAGGATGTTGAGAATGACATAGACTGAAGAGGTAAGCAACAATGAAGTTTTAGAGAAAATGGAAAGAAAAAGGACTTTATACTTAGAAAGAGACAACTGAAATTTCTCAGGCACATAAAGAGGGCTTGGCAAATTTGACATTCACAAGACATACTGAAGGCAAAAGGGACAAAAAAGCAGTGCATAACTGACCTAACAAGTCTGTTTAAATGGTTGGCAGAACAGGGATTAAAAGAGATAAAGATTAGGAAAAAAGACAAGCCTTAGACCTATAAAAAGTAGGAAGTTGTAGAGAGCCATGACCACAAAGAGATCATGGCTCTCTCTTGAAGAGTTGATCTTGAAGAAGAGTTTTCTAAATATGCAAATGTACATATTTGTGAGATTGTGTAGATTTATCTATCTGATTATAAACTTTAATCAGAATTAAATGCAGAAATACATTTGTTTTTAAAGAGATCATAAAATAAAAAGACTGAAAGTTGGATTGGTTTACCTGTCAGGTGGTAGGTTAGTTTTTTCCCTCCTCCACGTAATAACAGGCTTTGGATCTCCTCTTGCTCGGCATTCTAATTCTACATTTTTACCTTTTTCCACAACTTTGTCCTTTGGTTGGATGGTTATTCGTGGCTTCTCTGTAAATCAATTAATGTTAATAACATCAGAATAAAGCATAAAAAGTGACAGGAGACAATTTAATTCATTGTTACTTAAAAAAAAATATTTACAAAACTTCATTCCAGTCCTTATGTGTATGTTTTTAAGCAAGCAATTTTAATCCCCGTATATAGGTTACTTAACACTAGAGCAGAAGTGGTTTGAAAAGAATAGTTTAAGAAATTAATCTTAAAAACGTAAGATGTACGGATGACACATATTGATAGCAGACTCAGGAAACTGCAGGAGAGCTCCTAGAGAAGGTAGTAAAAGAAAGCAAGAAGAAAGGACTAAACATCAATTGTAATAAGAAGCTTCTCTTCAGTTTGAGTCTATTTCATATGTCATATATTGTTTTCATCAAAATGACCTGAATTAACTTTAACTCTTTGGAGACAGTCTGGCCAAATCATACTGGCTAAATATGATATAGATATTGCATTTGGCTTGCATGAAAATGACTGAAACCAGATATGAATGATTAAATATAACTTAACCATGGAAACTACATAATTCTAGCAGAATATTGATATGGTAAGGAGGAATTGTTTCAGTAGCCATCAGATTGAATTTGAATTTGAGTTCCATTAAAACTGGTCAAATTTAGAAATAAATTCAGTCTGGAAAATTTTAAATATTTTCATAAAGAATAAATGTTACAAAACAGAATACAGTCTGACCAAATATATTGTTGGATAACTGATGGAAACTATTTTTGCTTCTATAGTGTCACTTCTTGCCACTTCTTTATGGATGAGGGCCAGAGTATATAAATGGTTGGCAAGTATGTGCTATCATTAGTGCATGATCTGTGAGTCAAATCATTTTTATTATACGTATGATGGAAAACATTGGTTAGGGTCCAAGTAAATGGAAGATTTCATTACAGTATGACTGTATTCACATATGATTAATACTGTAACAATGAGCTCCCTTTTACTTGAACAGTGGCATCAGTCATCTACAGTGTGCTACATTCAATTCCTTTGACTTGAGACGTCAGATGAGTTTGACCAGCATCAATCAACTAATGAACATTCATTCACTTTGAACTTGAGCCAAACAGAAATGGCAGGAAGTGACATCATAATAGAAAGTCTTCATTCAATGATCCAATCGATAACTAACCCTGAAGGGGTCACCTGCTAATAATGTAGTGCAAAGCAACAATCAAAAATTTGTTTCAGGATATTTACCATAAACGGTTACTTTTGCCGTTTGACTTTCACTTTCACCTGCTTTATTAACAGCAACACAGGTGTATTCACCAGCATCGACTTTCTCAATAGAAGATATCATTAAATCTCCATCTTGTTCTAAAGTGATACGGCTATTCGTCGTTAGTCTACTGCCGTCCTTCCTCCAGATGACTCGTGGTTCTGGTTCTCCTCTTGGGGGCTGACATTTTAAAATTGCTGTGTCCCCAACTGCAACCATTGTATCTTCAGGATTCACTTTAAAATCATCACGGAGCACTGGTGGGGGAAAAGAAAAAAGGATAAATTAATAAATGGAAAATACAAGAAAATTGGATTGTTTTAATATTCTACATTTGAAATATTCTATTTCTTCAGGTGAAATGTTTGTCAAATGCAGGTTTTGATTTCAGTCTAGCTCTTAATATCTTTGTCGTGTCATCCTAGTTCCTTCTTGATACTGAAGTTCACCCAATAAAAGGTTTGAGTGCCACCCAGGGTAGAGGGTTACTGTGAAAATGGTAATGATGAATGATGTGTATGAAATGAATGAAAGAGGAGTTATTGGGAAATGAAGATTATGAGGATTGACTGATTTTTTTTTTATGGTTTATCAACTTTTCATGGGTTATTTAAACATATTTTGAATTTTAAGAATAAATTTTTTGCAATTGAATATTGCATTAACAATATTTTTTTGAGAATAACAATGATTTTTCCAGATACAAGTCCTACTATTTAACCCATAGCTGAGGGGATGATTTTTTTCTTTTAATCAATTTACCCCAAGCAAGGCAATAATGCCATTAAGATACAAGGGGTTACTGGGAGTGAAAGAGAATGAAAAGACTTTAGAAGGAACTGGAAACCTAATCCTAAATGAAGAACAAGGGAGAAATTGCTAATCTTGTTGAAAAGACCGGGGAGGAGCATGAACCAGATGATAGGCAAACATATCTACTATTATTGAGAAAAAATAAAATAGAATAATTATTAAATAAAATTTCAAACATTAATATGATTGCTAAGCATATTTGAACATAAGTGAATATAATAAACATGATTCTCTGAGGCTAAGGAGGATAGATAATGATTGACTTGAAGTGGTTAAGAGTGTAGTATTCAGAGAGGCATCCATGTTGGAGTCTGTTTCACACAGTGACAGTCCTTGGGAAAATAAACTAACTGTGATGAACTTTCTTCTTGCATTTGGAATATGGAGGAAATGAGGTTGATTTGACTCTATAGATGTGACATGGAGTAATCAAGTTTTAAAGGTCTGAACTGGTGGAACTGAAGAGAATGAAGTTCATCTAATATAGAAATAGGAATAGAGTGGCAACAGGCTTGTGTGTGTGACAAACAGGAAAATCACCTACCCCATAAAAAAAGAGTTTGAGCTCTGGGTACAGTTTGCTAAAAAAAATAAATAAATCCCAGATAATTACTGCCTCACATGTGGTAATCTTTTCTTATCCCCCATGGATATCATGACCAATCAAAAAATTTACCTCCTCAATGAAAGCTGTTGCTTTTTTTTTTTTTTTGATGAGGAGAGTGTAATTTTTGTTTTGGCTGAAAGAGTGAGTTCATCGTGTTAGAATCTGTGCGTTGGACTTTTTGACCTTATTTTATTTTGCCGTTTGGACTTGTGATTTCTATATGACTCGTCTTTCCAACCTTTTGGATTTGTGAGACTGGATCTGGAATTTTTAGCCACCTTTGTTATTTTGGATTTTTATTAAATTAATTGCAATACAGGAGGAACTAAATAAGCAAAAAGTACTACAACAGGTAAAAATAGTCCACAGATGGTATTATAAGCAAAACGAGATCAACAAATATTTACCAATAATTTTATTGTTCCTTTCATAAAATCAATATCACTCCAATATAAAGATTCATTGTTAGAACATTTTGAAGAAATGTGTGAAATATGGTGTTTTTTTTTTGTTTTTTTTTTTGTCAATGTAGTATTTCAGGTGAATGAAGTTAAATGGATATAAATAAGTCACGGAATAGAAATTTATCTTTATACACTGTCTGTGCTTTTGTTAGGATTTCTTTTTTTCCACTGAAATAAACATATTTTATTGTAGGTTTGTTTTCAGCTAATTTCCTTACATTTATTATTTTTATTTATTTATTTTACAATGTTTTTGTTCTGTGTTCTCCAGTTTTCCTTGGATTTCTGTTGTGTTTTTGGAATATAGTCAAATCTTATTCTGTGCCTACAACGTGCAACCCCCCTCATCCACAGGAGTGCATTCTTGGAATTATTTTCTAATCTTCTCACCTTGCACTGATCTATGATCATGCTCTCATTTCTTGTTTATTTCATCCTTAATGGCTCCATTGAGCTATAAATGTCTATGCTTGGTTTGCTGATCAAGTATCTGAGCATAATATGTGTGCATATTCCTCCAACATTCTTATACTCCAAAGCTATTTGCGCTTGATTATTTTGACTTAATTCCATAAATTTTAATTTGTGTCCTCTCACTTCACGCATGGTCAACCATACTTGACCCTAAGTGTCTCCAAAGATTACAGTTAAATAAATAAATATCTGCATATATTGGAGGATTTTTTCTTATGTGACATTTTCTTAATGAACTCATTTATCTTAATAGTAAGATTATTTTGAATGTGCAATTGGAACATTGCTTCTCCTTAGGTTTATCAGACTCTATCGGGAGAGTATAGGGCCAGTGCCTCACCATGCTGGGTAAAGCTGCTCTAGTTTCTGCAGAATGTAGGGTTTTATGGGGTAGAATTAATAGACTCATTCCCAATTGGTTTTCAATTCAGAGCTCTCCTTCTCCTAAACTGGCTTCCAACCAAGTCTAGAAAGATCAGTCTTCTGCTATTTAACCCATAGCGAATATAATTCAACCAGTATTGGAAATGTTTTCAGGTGCAAACGTGTTTTGTAGAGGATTTTTTTTTCTCACATGATATTTTCTTACTGATACATTTGCACTTGAAAAACTTTTATTGCTAAAAAGATTTTGCCGTTTTATATTGAGATTATTTTTCCAGTACCATGTCTAGACAATCACTATTATTAATTTTTGATTCATATTTCCTTTATTTTTGTTCCTTTTCATCCCAACTCTTAGACATTTTACATTAAGCTAAAAGAACAAATCGGAAAATAGAGAACAAGCCTCTCATGTGTGTTGATTATCAGAGCCAGCACAACTGACTATTAAAGGATGACAAATTTTTGTGGATTTTGATGTCATTCTGGGATCTTTTTTTTTTCTCTTCCAAATCTGTGAATTTATTTTGCTCATACTAAGTTTAAAAAAAAACAAAAGATATAAAATTTACTATTTTTTAGGTCTAATATTGAATGTGTTAAATTTTTTAATAAGAAGAATCATGAGTTGATGTTAAAAATTGCCACAAAACATTGTTGGTTTATTTAAGATGGAATGATCTATTATGATATGTCTCTAATTATTTAAGATGGAATGATCTATTATGACATGTCTTTAATTATTTAAGATGGAATGATCTATTATGACATGTCTCTAATTATTTAAGATGGAATGATCTATTATGACATGTCTCTAATTATTTAAGATGGAATGATCTATTATGACATGTCTCTAATTATTTAAGATGGAATGATCTATTATGACATGTCTCTTATTTGTATTTTGATACATTGTATTTTTTTTTCAATTTTTCTATTTGAATTGTTCACCTATATTGCATATGATCCATTATTGTATATAATTAGGTTGGTTTGTTGTATTTTATGGCATATCAACCTCAATGGGTTATTTAATGTCAACAACTTTTGTTTTTCTGATAATATTTTGTTTTGTCAAAAATCTATTTCTGGTAATATTTTTTTCTCAAAAATGTATAGCTGGTAATATTATTTTAAAACATGTATTCCTGGTAATATTTTTTTTTTTTCAAAAATATATTGCTGGTAATATTTTCTTTCAAAAATATATTGCTGGTAATATTTTCTTTCAAAAATATATTGCTGATAATATTTTCTTTCAAAAATATATTGCTGGTAACAGTTTTTTTTTTTCCCAAAAATATATTGCTGGTAATAATAGTTTTTTTTCTTCAAAAATTTATTTCTGGTAATAATTTTTTACAAAGCATTTCTGGTATTAAAACCTATTTTTACATTTTTTTAATGCTTTTTACCTCAGTTTCAGGGTTAACTATTTGCCCATAGCTGTGACCCTAACAGATGCTGCCACCCCGGGTCAGGGTGGACCTGGGAACACCAGCACTTAACAGGTGGTTCCATGCTCCTCAAAACCTCCTGATCAGAGGCCTTGCTGTTGGACATAGTTTATTGTCATACCCAGGACACGGATGTAGTTTATTGTCATACCCAGGACACTACATAATTAGGTTAGAATAAAATTTGTATCATATGAATAATACCTTATGAAAATTGAGATGTAGTAGAGTCATGGAGAGGGGGCCCATATCATAGATTTTTTGGTGGTGGGGAGGTGCATGAGAGCCTTGCACCAGTCCTGCTGATTATTAACAAATATAGGACAGCTTGAGAGTACTGATAATAGGCAAGGAATATAAAATGAAAGAATTATTAGTGAATTAATGTTTTAGTGGCTGTTTGAATAGCATATGGTAGATGATATTGACACAGTGAAGTTAGCAGACTGAGTTTGAATTCTTGTCAAATTGTATTCACTTTCACACAAATAACCTCCAGCTATGGATTAAATAGCAGGAGCAGATTGGGCTGTTGGTTGGAAACTAGTTTAAAAGAAGGAGAGCTCTGAATTGAAAACCAATTGGGCATGGGGCTATCAAGTCTATACCCCATAAAACCCAACATTCTGCAGAAATCAGAGCAGCTTTACCCAGCATGATGAGGCTTTGGCCCTGTACTCACCTGTCTAATGATTAAGGAGAAGCAATGTTTCAATTGAACATTCAAAATAATCTTACTACAAAGAGACAAGAGTTTTTACTGATTTTATTTTGTAGTTGTCATTCCCCAACATTCTTTAGGTGAACAATCCAAAAATAAAACCTGAGACATGTTTTTTTTTTTTTTTGTTGTTTTAAGAAGAATTTATCAAAATAAAAATCCCACAGATTACTTGTATTTGTAACTGACTGAAATAATTTAAAAAATATATAATTGTTAATATTTAATAAAAGTTAAATATTAGAATCAGAGAATTATCTTTTTCTGAAGTAATTCTTTTCACTTATGTGCATCCATACATAAACAGAATAAGTAGATTACTAAAAAATAAATAATTACAAAAAAAAAAGTATCATAAATTCAATTGCTTAATAATTATATTATACCAGACTGAAACATTTTCAACATATTTTTTTTATTTAAAAGTATAAGAAGCCACTCTCCACCAATTGTAATGTCGATAAGTATTTAGAGATTGTACATAGGTATTTTCCGCATAATGCAATTAACTTGAATTGCATGCCTCCTCCCTGAATGAAAAAAGATTAAAAAAAACAACTTTTGTATGACTGCATCATTTTAATTATTAGCTTCTTTTCACCCCAATATTTTATGTGGCTTCTTTTAAGTTCCATCAATATAATGCATTAAGCAAATTTCTGATATTTTAATGCTATGGAGGGAATGTTTTGAAAATGTCAATTATGTTCAATGTATTTTGTGACATCACTTCCTATGACACTATTAAATTTCTGTCTTGTAGTTAATCATCCAAACTTGTAGAAAATAATTTAATAGAAAGATGTAAATATAATTTAAAATATTCATTTTTTTGTAAGTAATGGTATGTCATTTAGTAAGTTCTTGAATATAAGTGATTTGCTTTTGTATGTTTTCAAAAGAATCAATTCTTTTATATATATATATATATATATATATATATATATATATATTTCTTTGTGCTGAAGTTAGAAGAAGATAAAAAGCTGTGCAATGAAAAGAAGAATTTCATTTTTGGATAAACCACAAAAAATAATGATTAAAATTCAATTTTATAACTTTTTTCTTTTACAGTATTTTTATTTAAGAAAGTGTAAGAAATTGGTTCTTAATATGACCTAATATAGTAAAAGTATATAGGTGGTGTCTAGCAGTCAGTTCTCCTCAGTATAGATGTGTGCAAAAAGTATTTATTAGTAGCAGAATTTATTCCTTTCTCAATAAGTTTATCAAAATTTACTATCCAGTGACATGTCAGCAAAACTGATTGAATAGTTAAGTTAAAAGTTAGAAATGTATCTTGATTTTTAAGGAAAACTAGCCAAATACAGATTTATATGTAACTGAATTTTTGCTATTTATCAAAATTGGAGGCTCAAACAAAGGTCAATTTTGCTGAGAACAATGTACTAAATAAAACACTAATTAGAAGAAAAATATTAATGCCATATGTGATACACATTTTAATTGGATAAAATATTGATGACCAAATTCAGAGTTTGATGGTTCAACTCAGTGACTCTGGAAGAAAAGTTAAACTTTCACAAGAGTCTCTCTTGGTTAGACGATGTAAAGTGAAGATTCAAATTATTGTTGGTCTCTGATCCTCTTTTTGCACAAAAAACAATGCTTTGAATATTGCTTCCACATCTGATCTGGTGCTTCTGCTATGTATTTAGAGATTCTTGATAAAATCCAAAGAAGAATCTGCAATGTTATCAGTCCTGACATCTCACCTTAAGTCACTTTCCTACCACAGTACACAGTAGCATGTAGCTTTCCTCTTTGGTAGCTTGACATTATGAATTTACATGCAGTACTTGACTGGCAGCTAGGTCTCATTTTACAGTTGAAATGGTTAGGTGTAACCTAAGTTCTATGCTAACTTCTTGCTTATGAAACTCTCTTCCAGCCCAGTCAGCTTTGATCTTTATAAATTTAAATGCAATGTCAGTCATTATGTTTTGTCTTCTTAATTTCTTCTTTTTTAATTGTTCTCTCTCCTTAATAATGTTTTCTTTTTTATTTATTCTTTCACAGTAATCTTTTGCATCTTAGTGGCTTTGTTGCCTTGCTTGGAGTGAAATGATTTAAAAAAAGATTTAATTATTATTATTATATTGACCACTATTTTTGTAAGGAAATTCTTTGGCTTGTATTTTAAGCAGAAAATTAATTACAATACAATGATGGAATTATATATGTGTAGGAGTAGGGATGCAATGAGGGGGAATTGCTGAAGATGTGGGGGTGGGGGAGGCTAAATTTTAAAATTTCTTCTATCTAATCTGTCTAGATATACAGCTCAGCCAATCTCATTCTGTTTTCAAATGCTTTTGCTTTATTGTTGTTTTTTTTAAATATCCTGTACTGTGACGACAGAAGATTTAAGAAAGTTGAAATGTTGGAAGAACCTGAACATAAATTCATTCAAATTGGTGTCCTTATTTTGGTTGTAATAATTACAATATTTCAACCAGTTCTAGAGATTAAACTCATGACCACTAGGTAACTATATACATTTAATTAATCCCAGTGAAACATTGAAATAAATTGAGTAAAAAAAACAAAATGAAAATGAATCAACCAATCTTCAAACATGGAATGAGAACAATCTATCCCAACAGAATGAATAAAGTGTTTGGTTTAAAATTCTCGGAATACAACAGATACAGTATGAAAGCTGGAGAGTAAAACAAATATTGTGACTTTTACAATAAAGACAAAGATACCAGTTTGAATAAATCAGTTTATGCCATTGTTCTTATAGTTTGGATGTATAACTGGTAAACTTTGCAAAAAGACCAGATTGGATAACTGTTGTTCAAATGAGACCATAAACTGGTCTGTTACCTGAATGTCTCAGTAATCTTGAGAACAAAACAAAAAAAAAAAAAGAATTAGGGAGATATTAAATCTTACCATTTCTTTTGTTCTCATCTTTCTTTTGACTCATTTTGTTTATATATATATATATATATATATATATATGTATGTATGTATGTATGTATGTGTGTAAATTTATATTTAATAGGCAAACAACAACCATATTGTTTCAATAATTGGCAGAAATATACAAAACTGATGAAATTTGTTATCAACAGCCTTGGAATTTTAATAATTTTTCATTGAAATTCAGACGTAAAACATCATTTTAGTTGTTAGTTTCATAACATTTGAGTCAAACTGCTTTTGAGTCTTTTCTGCATGAACATATTAAATGCTCGATCTTGATCTAGATCTAATCACGGGGTGTGTACTTTCTCCCTTTGTAAAATTTTGTTGACCGATTTAGAGTGCACTGTTATGGTAAGTGATTCTCTCAATTTGCATTTTCTCTTTACTAATTCTCTGTGGATTGATTCCCACCCAGCTGTAAGCAAAAGATGAGTGTGAAGTTAGGGTTGGGTGGCTGAGGTGAACAATAAAAAAAAAAAGAAGACATTATGCTCTCTGAGCAGCTGTAGTGTAAGATGTGAAAAAGAAAGAATACAATTGTGAGAGAGTCAACAAATATGAAAATTTATTTTTAGATAATGGCTCAATGGTTCTGTTGCATTTGAATGACTTCAGAGAACTTGCTCATATTCTGCGCAGACCCCGGGCCGGGGGGGAGGGAGATCTGCACAGAATATGAGCAAGTTCTCTGAAGTCAGTCCCACCAGTGGATCTTGGCAGCAGACATGCAAATAGCAGAAAATATGGAGAAGATGAGATGTTATCAAAAGTAAATAAACTGAAAATATTCTAAACAGATTTACAGTTTAATAACTGAAAGAGGATTTCAAATGAGAGATCTTTTTTCACTTGACTTCCTCCATCATTATTATTATTATTATTATTAAGGAGAAAAGAACAGTATCATAAAAGTAAAGGTAAAAAGCCTGTATCTCTTTGTCTCTCTTTCACACACAAACACACATCTCAAACAAAATCTTTTAATGTATTGGCAAAAATATCATCAGTTTTTATGGTTTTTCTTACTTTCACGACACACATAAGAGCGCAAATTTGATTCTGGCAAATAAATTTTTAATTAAATTTGGATTAAATGGCTACGAATTAAAAATTTTTCTTTAATCAGCAAAAAATCAAAAATGGCTATTAATTGACAGAAAACTTGATATTATAAACAAATAAAAAATCAATGAGAAACAAATAAAAAAAATCCATTAGAAACAAAAATAATTGTAACATCAAGACAATTTTGTCTATATTTCTGAAATGATGTATTGTAACTATTTACATCATTCAGACTGTTGGCCTTATGTTTATTGCCATATTCATGACATTTCAGCCATTATATCCTCCAGCCTTCTTCAGGTGATATATATTGGAATTCTGAACCAAACCCTTTATTTAGTTCACAGGGGGTAGATTGTTCTAATTCCACATACACTAATTAAAGGGTGTGACTTCCAGTGTATATCACCTGAATAAGGCTGGCATATAAAACTTAAAATCAGTGTGTCTTGGCTAATAATGTATAACAGTTAATGAAGAGATGGTAATAACTGAAAAGCGGAAATGATTACAATCATTAATAATAATACCCAATCAACATATCACATTGAAACATTGGTTCTTGCATGATCAGTTAAGTTAAGCAACATTGAGCCAGGTCAGTACCTAGATGGGTAACCACTTGGAAATACCAGGTGCTGTAAACTTGGATGTGCAGATGGAGTAATGAATAATGGTTTGGATTTAGAAATTGGGGAGGAGAGTTTCAATTCTAGTTAGGTTCATTATATTTGCTTTGCATGCAACTACTTTTGTGAAAGGTATGAATCCACTTCTTCATCCAACAGCTATCAAATATCAATTAAATAGTAGAATTTGTATCTCAGTAAAAATCATTCATTATCTCCAGAAAAATTCTTACAATCTAAAAATATTTTTCTGGCTTTAAATAACCTTCAAAATGTTGATAAGCCATAAAAAAACAATTTTTTGTAAGAAAATTCTTTGACTGGTATTTTAAGCAGAAAATTAATTACAATGTAATGATGGAATTATATATCTGTATGAGTAGGGATGCAATGAGTGTGGGGATGCTGAAGATGTGGGGGAGGCTAAATTTTAAAATTTCTTCTATCTAATGTGTCTAGATATACAGCTCAGCCAATCTCATTCTGTTTTCCAATGCTATTGTTTTATTGTTGTTTTTTTTAAATATCCTGTACTGTGACGACAGAAGATTTAAGAAAGTTGAAATGTTGGAAGAACCTGAACACAAATTCATTCAAACTGGTGTCCTTATTTTGGTTGTAATAATTACAATATTTCAACCAGTTCTAGAGATTGAACTCATGACCACTAGGTAACTATATATATATATATATATATATATATATATATTAAAAATCACTCATTATCTCCAGAAAAATTCTTACAATCTAAAAATATTTTTCTGGCTTTAAATAACCTTCAAAATTTTGATAAGACATAAAAAAACAATCATAGGTTGGTGCAAAAATAATGTCATTTTCTCACATATGTTAATATGTGAGAAAACGATATTATTTTTGCACAAACCTAATATATATATATATATATATATATATAT
>OZ010595.1:91097064-91159564 GCA_963932145.1 Acanthosepion lycidas
GAAATAACCGACCTCTTCCTAGCTTTGGCAGATTGTGAAGCTATAATGAAAATTTCTGTTATGGCATACCCCAAAGAATTGGAGAATTTAACTTTTTGCTGAAATTTCAAAAATTATCAAAAGAAGTTTATGACTTAAAAAGAACCCAATTTGTGTCCCTTAAACAGAAACAAAATGAATCAATTATGCAATATCTTCAGAGATTAAGAAAAGCTAGCAGATTCTGTGAATTTGAGAAACATAGAAATCAAGATTTGATTATTGAAGATGAAATGAGACCAAGATCTCCATTAAAAAGAACAGGACATAAACCTCAAGAGAGAAATGTGGAAAGAGGTTGGAGAAGAAGTTTGAGAACAAGCAAAGGCATTAAACATCTTTGGTTCAGGGAGCTGTAGTGGATTGGTCAATAGGATTTTACTGATTTGCATATGTTAAGTAGAAGAGATATAAAGTGTATAGTAAACTAAGAGACAGGCAGTAAGTTGACAACTAATCATGTGTTGTAGAACAATACAATACAGCAATCACCTTGTAATAGGCTTAAATGATATGATTTCTAAAATATTTAATAGTTGAAACGTATTTAACCAAAGAAAATTGTAATAAAATACAACAAAAGATGAAGCCAATCCTCATTAAAGATTAATAATGAAAATATTTTATCTCAGAATTCTACTAATTTTAAAAATTATTACAAGGAAGCAAAAATAACATGAGGATTTGATGTAAGGAAGTAACAATATAAAATATAGATTTGTGCCTTTTCCTGCCACAAGTTTCCATGGCTAAATTGATAAATGTGTTGTCCATGAAAGATGAGCTTCTAAGATACTAGATCTGAGTTCTAGCCTCAAAGAAGGTTATGTCTATATACTACGTCACAATAACAAGCAAAAGATTTTTAACACAAATTGTGAAAAAAAAAAAAAACAATAATGAAGAAAAACAAACTGAAAATTAATATTGAAAGTAATTAATATTTGAATTCAGAATTAAAGATCTTATTAAAGGTACAAAATTTAATTAATGCAATAAAAACAGGGATAAGCAGAAAACTTGGCAATACAAAAAGAACAAAATGAAAAGAGAAAAAAATACTACAAAAATCCAGGTATGCAATCTCAGAACACCTTATCCTTCCATGATGCTATGATCTCAGTTTTGAGCAGATTACATTCTGACTATCATTTAAAAGTCCTTGAAATAGTTTATATTAAATCAAGACAAGTATTCTTACATAAAAGGAATTAGGACTTAGTATGGTCTGTTTATAGATATATACCTTTGTCAATATATTATTACTACTTGTGTATTTTCTTTCCATATGTTTCCCCCTTTTTTCTTTTGGTGTAAAAAATTTACTTTTCTTGATTGAGTTCTGATAAGTGAGGAGTGATAACTGGTTAATTCATTCGATATGATTTTTGTTTTTCTTTCTCTTTTCATTTTTCTTTTTGCATTGCCAACTAATGTATTACTGGAATAGAAGTTTTCCTTTTATTACTTTTAATTATATCTGTTTTTATTGCATTAATTAAAATCAGGATTAATTTAGAATTGTTGTTAGCTTATTTAATGAAACAAAAACTGCTGCTGGATAAGCAATAAAATTTACTGATCTCAGTGTGTTTATTGATTGGTGCACCTAAATACATGTGAGAGTAGACCTCCTCATGTTTATAGGCATTCAATGCATATCTAGTTTGTACTTATAATTTTGGCTATAGAACAGCACGTATATATATATATATATATATATATATATATATATATATATAAATGCATTCTTGGTAATATTAATATGTTTATGTAAATCTAAATAAAAAGGAAGCTTTATTTACTGTAATCCTTTCAGTGAAGAGAAAGAACTTTAAAGATTGAGTTTGGTCAGAAATAAATCAAATGCAAATTGGGACAATTTTTATCATTGAATTGTTTTTTTCTTCTGCTTCAAGGATTTTCCAGAAAAAAAAACATTGAAATTAACTTTATAAAGAAAGCATTTGTTAGGGCTGTGAGTCGGTAGGCCTTCTCAAAGATTTTTTCCCCCATGTCTTCCAGTTAAATTCACCTCTTTCCAAGGAAAGTTTTCCCTTCCAATCCACTCAATGTTTGTCAACAAAGTCAGAAATGGATTAGTGCTCTAAGTGGTTTTACTATTTTGGGAATTTTGCATGCAGAGAGAAAAAAAAAAAAGATACGATCAGTGTGTAGAAATATATGAGACTCCCACGTGTACTACCTTGGTTTCTCATTCAAACTTTCCCTTGCAGTAACTATATGTTCATATAAATCAATTTCAGTCTCTGTCTATATCTTCTTTCTTTCTCATTCTGATTGTATCTAAATGAGAGATTCACACATACACAAAAGTTTGCATCAGTCAGTCTCAAGCTTGATATGTAGTTATTAACTGAATTTTGAATAGAATTACTTACTATATTACGTTCAATGTTTGTGATTACTATGAACAATTGGGTTAAATGTATTAACAAGGAAAAACCTTATATCAAAAATACTTACTGTATAAAATGTGTTTTCATCATTAGGTTAGGGACTTATTTATTTACCAACACATTATATATATATATATATATATATGTAATTATTTATTTAAAAAATTATAACATAAATGTTATAAAATCACTACAAAAATAGCCATTTTCTTTCAACACCTCTGGTGTCTTATCAAGTGATGATGTTGAATGTAGATTGTAGAATAATTTAAGATTTATTCTAAAATCTACATTCAACATCATCCTTTATTCTACAATCTACATTCAACATCATCACTTAATAAGACACTAGAGGTGTTGAAACAAATTGGCCATTTTTGTAGTGATTTTATAACATATTTAGGTTATAATTTTTAAATAAATAATTATATTCACTCTACTCTGTATTGAGCACTCTTTTAAGAATAGTAATTGTTGGTTATTGGAATTTATTCTGTATACACCAATCATATACTTGGTATATATATATATATATATATATATACACACACACATTATATATAAGGCATTTGACTGTTTGGTATGCTGGCCTTTCCCAAATGCTCAAGGGCTATTGTATCTATGGACAAATATTTGGTTCAATCCAATCATTGCTAACAAATTGTATAATGAACGTTGTGTTAAATGGTGATGTTTTTAGATGATTCAATAAAGCATTTCCTAGAGCTCTATCTTTTGACCAATACTATTTCTGATGTCATCAGTTCCTAACTAGATATTTATACAGATGACATAACTATTTACTCCTGTCTTTAGTAGCAAATCTGGCAGATCTGAAAGTAAATCTGGCAACTGTTCTTGAAAAGGACCTCCAATCAGTGGTTAACTGGGGGAAGGAATGGTTTGTAAATTTTAATGCCTTCAAAACAAAACTGTTTTCATTTAATCATCAGTTAAAAATAAAAATTGCCCTTGATAATGGCTAAAAGAATAGCTGAAAGTGCTCAGATATGCAAAACATTTGGGTAATTTTTACACACTTTATGTCCAGGAAAAAAAACCTGAATACAAACACAAGAAAAATTAAATAAAAAGATTAATCGCAGTACCTTGTCAGTCATCTTTAATGAAACATGTATAAAAGAGGGATTGCTGCCCAACTACACAATATATATATATACACGTACATGAATGTTTTTCATAGAGTATATTCTGGAAAAGTATTGTCAATAATTCATCTTCAGTTTTTTTTTTTTTTATAGGTTTGTTGAAAGCTAAAAAAACAGCAGATCAAGAGAAAAGCATCTTGAGAATTTTTCCTTTTTATGAAAACTCATTTCTTTTTGTGTCATATTTTGCATCCAAAGAATAATTTCTATTTCACTCTCTCATCCTCTCAAGTCTTTTGTTTCAATCCATCTTTGGAAATTAGGATTTCCTTCATGTTTCTTTTTTTGTTTTTTAATCCCCCACCCCGCATCTCTCACTTCCTCTCTTTCTCCACCCCCTCTCTGTTAAGACACTAACCAAGGATTGGCAATAACCTGAGTAATATCAATATTTTTTTTTTTTGGTTTTTATTGCAACATGGTTCCAATAAAGTGTAGTATGATAAAGCAGTTGTCATAGACACTAGAGGATTTTGTTGAACTTAGAGAAATAATGAAAACTGTTCTGTGCAAATCAATCAAGGCAAAATAATTATATTGAAGCATACAGAAATGTCCTTTACAAGATTGACTTCCCAATTTTTTTCTTGAAGCCATTGGGTTGTTGGTTGCCTGTTTAATGTTACGACATGAAAACAATAATTCAAAGAGTTTTTGTATTCTGATAATGAAATTTAAAACAAAATATATAGTGATTAAAAAAAAAAACTATTATTATTATTGTATTAGTGTTACACATTGACATAGTCACTAGAAATTCTGTTCTTGAGGCACGATGCCAAAAAAAGTTCTCATAGTTCAAGAACCTCTTAAAGAATCTTTGCATAATAAAGGATAACTGTTTTCTGGAGGTCTTCAATCATAATTCTACTTTTCTCAAAGTACATTCAATTTTCTAGGTGATGTTCCAATTTAGAACAGGAATTGCTTCAACAGTGATACCTGTACCTGTAACGGCATTCACTTGAGGTGGGTTGAGCCGGCCCCAATATTGGAGTTTCATGGGAATTTGGGAATTCACAAGCAGTACCCAACCCGCATGTATAGCACATGAGATTTGATTATAGTGGTGAAGGTTTTGTGCAGGACCATCCACACTTTTTGAAGGGCCTGATTACAGAGACCTGGTGCACTACGTGCCACAAGGTCCCCAAACGACCCTCCACAGGTTTTGAATTCAGAGTTTTCCTCCTCCTAGACCAGTTGCCATCCAAGGCTATAGAACCCAGTCTGTCCTGCTATTTACTCATAGCTGGAGGGAGAAGAAAAGGATTTACACCTTTCCCAAGGGTATTAGCACGTAAGTGAATGTAATGGATTCGACTGGAATTTGAACTCGGCTCTCCGATTCCTCAATCCAAGCTGCTATCCATTACTCCACCATGCCTCCTCAACAGTGATATTTAACAACTTCTTCAACTCCTTCGTCAGAACACACCTAAAACACTGACTCTTCTATATTATTAATATGATTATCAATACTCTCCACTTATAACATTTGAAATAAATCTTATAATGGCAGATACAAATCTTAAAATTCTGTAAAATTTTGTGATAGTGTTTTAAATTGGGCTTCAAAGCTATTGAAACTGCTTTCAGAATTTGTCAGTTAAAGACATTAAAAAGAAAAGGGGAGATACATTGGACATATTGAAGATCAAGGTAAATGATAAATAATAACAACTTGTGTAAATGGATAGCAGAAAGATAGTAAAATGACTATGTTAAAAGGATAGGAAGTTGTGGAGAATCATGATCGTCCATCTCCTGAAGAGACAAGGCACATAAAAGAAATTTTCATTGTTATTTGAAATTTCTCTTCTATGAATAGAAAAAAAATCTTTTACAAAAGGTTATTGTAAAAATTAACAATTTTATAGGAAGAAAATCAAAATACAGAATGTACCAGAGGGCTGAGATAGTTGCAGATTTGGTATTGAATATGAGTTCTAAGCTTTAATCCTAAATCCTTTATTTTGTCATTGAAGAAAAGGACAAAAAATGGAAATGAAGCTACTTGGTAAAAATGTGTAATAATCAAAATGTTTCTTCTCAGAATCTCATTGCAATCATGGCTCTCCACAATTTCCTGTCCTTTGTAGCTCTTAAATTTTGTCATCTCTTCTAAAACTTGTTCCACAGTCTATTTACTCAAACTCGTTATATAGATGATACATTGTTTTCCTCTGTCCCTCTTGCCTTCAATCTGCCCTGTGAGTATCAAATTCTCCAAGCCCTCTTTCCTCATTATGTACCCTAGAAATTTCCACTTCTCTTTCTCATTCTAAGTATAAGCATCCTTTTCATTTCCATTTTCTCTAAAAACATGTTCTTCACATGTTTGGTCCATGGTATTCTCAGCATCCTTCTGTAGAACTATATTTCTGTTGCTTCAAGTCTCTTCTTTATATGCTGGGAGATTGTCCAGCATTCACTGCCATATAGAAGGATTGATACTCTTTTCTTTTTCTTTCAGTAATCTTTTCTTTTTCTTTTTAATGAGCTTCTGCTACTAACTTTTTCAAAAATTATATTCCTTTGTTTGTGTTGAGTACAGCTGTTTTGAACACTATCTACAGTCTCTTTGCCAATCCTCTCTCTGTCTCTTCTACAAATACTTTCATGGTAATTGCTCCGATGAGCTGCTTTCACTGGTTCCCAGTCTCCATGAATTCAAGCGCCCTACGAGGCTGGCATCCCACTCTCACCCTTACACTGTAGAAACTTTAAAATGTAGCCGTCTCTTCTACTCCAATAGCTTCATACCTCGCACCTCTCGCCTGTGGAACACCCTTCCCAATTACTGTTTCTCTGATAGCTATAATCTCCAACTATTCAAATGTAATGTCAATCGACATTTCCAGTTACCTTGATCTACACACTATCCTTCCCTTCATCCTTTCTTCTATCACTCCTATCTGCTCTTGCTCCAAATCTTCTGCAACCCCCCCCCCCCCTGCATCCTAGTGGCTTCATGCCTTGCTCGGGGCGCAATGCTTAAAAAAAAAAAAAGATCTCATAACAAAAACCTATCCAATTAATCTTTTATTTACACTATTTGTCCAGTTAACTCATTTGTCTTTAAAATTTTCAAGAAAGCCAGAAAGTTTTTATAATTTTCTCTTCTTTGTCCACCCCAGTAAAATTCTTTTTTTCAGTTTTCTTTAGATTCCTCTGGGAAGAGATTTCATCACTTTCAGTCCAATATGTCTTCAACTTGTCTTTTTTTTTTTTAACCATCCTCCATTTTGCCCTCTCCATAACCTTTTAACCCTGTCAGCACCAAAGTAACCTTTCTTTTGGTTTGATGGTCACTCAAACTAATACTAACCAGACATCTATGCCCTCTTTTGAAAACAGGCTTCACCAAATTACTGGCTCCCTTTTCTCTTTTTCTAAATTAACAAATTATATCAGTATTTCTTTAATATGAATTGTAGAAATATATTAAGTAAATTTTTGAGTCTGAAGCAACACTTGAAATAATTTTCATGTTTTAAGGAACCTCCAATTATCTATAAGTCTGTATTATTTTTTTAACTGTCATTCTTAATGACATTTGATAAAATTCTAAGAAACTCTGTGTTTAAAAAGCTCCCTTTAAACTCTTTGAAATTTTTGTTATTCTAATATATATATATATATATATATTCTTTTTTCTTTTAGTCACTTTTTTGTTCAAAACTTTTGGCAAATATGTCTTAAAGCATACATTGTGAAAATTTGGAATTTAATCTGAAGTTTGAAGAATAGATCAGCTGAAAATAAGGATAAGTGGAAAATCCGTTTGCAAACAAAATTTGTGCACTCACAAGATCTTAGGTATTTAATGAGGAAAATGTATGGAAAAGTGGAAAAAGTTATTTTGTTATACATTTCATTCTTTAGGACTTCATTGGATTAAATTTGTTATGTTGGTGTGACTACACATGTACATGAACAATGGATGCTGAGAATTTAAAATTTTTATTTTATAAAAGTTCAGCCAGGAATGATGAAATTTTGTCAGAGCCAGGGCACAAATTTATAGATGATCTTGCGATCAAGGCACTCTCTAGATATTTTCATTATTGTGTATTGTTGCCTCATTGATCAGAGTAGCATTTTTTATGTTAAAATTGTGGTCAATCTTGTTACAGTGGGCAATCAATACATTTAATGTATTGTTTTGTAAAATGTTCCTTTTGTGTTTATAAAATCTTTTATATAGATTCGTTGATATTTCTCCCATTCCTGGCAGAACCTCTATCACAGTGTAGGATATTTAATAACAAAAGTGATGGTAAGAAAAAGAATCTAAATGGAATCAGCTAGATTAAAAAAAAAAATGTTTTTAAATTTAAAATTCCCAGCATCTCTCATTTGTGCACATGTGTAGTCAGACCAACCTAACAAATTTAGTCCTATGAAACACGTCACAAGAAAACTTTTTCCACTTTGTCTTACATTTTTCCCAATATTGTTCTTGATATATAAAAATGTATATCATTATCTCATAGATGTTTAGTGACAATGTTGCAGGATAAGAAAGGAATATGAGAAGGATTAGGGACTTACCTGCCAATTTCAAAGTAGCATTCCTGCTAATTGCACTCCCATAAATATTAGTTGCATTACAATAGTAGACACCAACATCCGGTTTGTTGTTCTTATTATGGATGATTTGTAGGAAAAATAAAGCTCCTCCGTCTACTAACATTTTATTTGATTCTGGGTCCTTATCAGTTGTGATCACTTTTACACCATCACGATACCATGTGATCACTGGTTTGGGGTCACCCTCTGCCCGACAGTTCAGCTTGGCTGGTGTCATTTTGGCAACATAACTGTCCTGAGGATGTTCAACAATGCGGGGATTTGGTAGTTTACCTGAAGTAGAAACACAAAAAAGAAAAAAAAAATTAATTACTTATAAAAAAATGAATGGATTATTTTATTTAAAGAGTCATCAATAGCAAATATGAAAAAAAAGTGGTTTCTGAAAAGAATTCATATAATAACTGCAAATGTATACTTTATTTATTTCTGTAAAGATGATAGGTAGCTATAGGGATATTTTCACATGGCCTATTAGATCCTAGGGGTGCTATCTTAAGTAATTTCTTTTTAGGGCTTCTCTTGAAGCAATTAGGTTGATGTGACAGCATTCATATTCTGTTAAACCGATGTGTCAGATAGCATTGTGTACCTGATACCAGCAACAAGGAATAACACATGACAAACTATTATTGAATGTTCAAGATGAATAGCCTTACAAGGCTAAAAGACTCCAAGTGGAGGGAGAAGTGGATTCATGCTTTTCACAAGGACATTAGTGGGAAGTGAATTTAAATTGTCACAGATATAATTTAAATTTTGATTCACTGATTCCTATCTCCGTATTTTTAATTGATAGGTCACCCACACTCCCCAGGGAAACTATCCATACCCCTCCAGAGAAAATAAGGAGGTTATAATACTTATAATATTAATTTCTGAAATTCTTATAAAGCCAAAATAATACACTTTAGTTTGTGTTTTCTATAAGTGGCTATGTTAAAAGTAATCTATTTGTATGATGGCTAACTTGGCGAGTGAGAGTGTTAGACATTTCCCACAAGAAATACATACAATAATTACTGTTTATTTAATCTACAATATCATAACAAAGATTTATTAAACAAATATGAAACATTTTGATTCAGATTGATAAGTACTTTTTTGATTATCTGGACATGAAATGAAGAGAAAAATTGAAATCCAGCAGACATTTTTCAATTATCTGAACATTCTAATATTTCATTTTAGACAAGCATTTTGAGAATTTAGAAAACGATATTCAATGTTTGATAAAAATGCTGATAAAATCCATTCAATTAATTCTTGTTTCAGTTGGCTGCACTTTCAACCAGAAGCAACAAATATATCTCTTTTAATCTAGTTTCAAGAGCTTGCAGCAGAAAAATATGAGATCAGCTGGGAACAGATAAAAATTGGTGCATTTTTATCTAAAAAATAAACTGGACAAAAACTTCAACAAAATATTTGAAACTGTAAATTTTTTTTCTGAAAATAACTTTTTTTTTTTCTTCATTCTATTCTGATAATTTAGGAACTCAACTACCTGAACACAATTTTTCCACCCCTGTCACAAGGTGTCCATATAATCAAGGAAGTACTGTGTGTGTGTATATGTATATTACATCATGAAATTTAAATTGTACCATACATAACATTAGTGCTTTTCACTTCACAGATAAAACAATTTAACTTTCAGATAAACACAATAATTTTTATCTTAGAAAAAACAACACCCTGATGATGATATTGATCTAATATCAAAAGTACTTGAAATAAATGAATATGTATCAACATGGTAATTTTCTTTCTTGCTGTAATAATGATACTAAGAAAATTGTCTGTGAGTATGAGAGGATCCTTTTGAAAATAAGTAGAAAAAACCAGTCTAAATTATTCAATGAGACATGTCATATATATATATATATATATATATATATAAAAATGACATTTTTTATTTAGTTACCCATTTATAGCCTGCAATGCCAGCAATTTTTTAAAAATGGGTGTTGGTTTATTTTGGATAATTCCAAGATCTATATATTGACACAGCAAATTATAACAATAGGGAAAAATAGAACAATAATTACTATTGTATTGAGCATTGAATGTATTTGAAGACAGTTTATGTAGGTAAGGTTTTGACTTTTCTTATTGATAAACCCACTGATTTTACAAATATTCCATCACTTCACTCAAATCATTTTCTGCTCAAAGAAAATAAACATTTCCAGTAGTAAGTGGAATATTTTATAATTAATCACCTAATTTTGGCAGGTATTACTTAAAATTTGTTTCAGCAAATCTCAGAACTCAATATAGATGTTGATCAGTGAACATCAAGAATAAAGACATTTGTCTGTGGTTAGGAATTAATACAAGCATTAGTGAAGAAAAATATAACCAACAATGTTTTATACTGATCTACATTATACCATAAATGATATAATATACATGACCTATAATAGAATATATATATATATATATAATAAATTAACTGATTTAAAATGTCTTTTTCGCTACACAGTTCTAACCATGTTTCAAAAATGGAAGCTAAAAGCTTCGAATTTAATTTTGTGATTAAATTAAAGACATTAGTTCCATTTCATCCTCAAGTGACTTTTTTTATATATATATATGTGTGTGTGTATTTATGCAGCAAATTCTCTTTTGCATCCCTGATGATGATCTCAGAAAAAGATGGAAAGTACTTGGGAAATAAATGTAATTCTCATGGTTACAGTGCATTTCTTGTCTTATTCAATTGTAATATATAGAAAAATATTTGTGATTATGAAAGGATTATAATAAAAATAAGCAGACATAATGTTTATAATTTATTTAATCCGATATGCTTAAAAGATATGTATGTATGTATGTATGTATATATATATATATATATAATTGTATAGATATAACAATGTATAATAATGTTATTCACAAGAATAGCAAGGCAATAATGACAAAATGAAATGAATAACGGCCAGGAACATTGAATGCATAACGGAAAGAATTGGGGAGGAAGAAGAGCGTACAGAGACGCATAATATATCTTCTGACAATAGACAGCCAAATGAACAAACAACAGATTTTGCCGAAAAGTGGGAAGCTGAGAATTGGAAGGAAGGAAGCATCAGTATTGAGCAAAGATATCAACCCTGACAGAGAACTTTCATCACAGAAGATTCTTGCAGAATCAATAACAATGAACTAACAACAGCAGGATTCTTTTTATCTTCAGGAAAGCAGAACATAATTCCCTCACCAAAAATATAAATAAATGAAAGAAAAAGGGGAAAAAAAAAACATGAAGTCTCCTTAGGGGAAACAATATTGGGTTATCCTACCATCAAAAATTATTTTATGAGTGTAAGCATTTGGATAGAAAAATACACAAAAGAAAGGGGAAAATGTTAAAAGAAAATAGAAAGAACCTTAAAGAAAATGTTAGTAAATAAAATTATATGCAGATATAGATATTAGGGTATATAATGATGATAATAATTCCATTTATAGAAGAGAGCAAATCACATTGTGTACAAAATTTGTTTTTCAAATGATAAGTACTGTAGTGAGGAAATATTGTGTATGGTGAGTGTAATCTACTGGGATAGTCTAAAAAGAAAAGCAAATATAACTAATGACTGCTTAAGGGAATAAATCTATCAGAAAATGTAGAGTGAGAGAACAACTTAGAATCTAATGGTAAATGACAATGAGCTACTGATTTTGTGTCAGCCATTTTCTTCCTTCATTGTGAAGAGTTACAACTCTCTAGAAGTGTAAATATTGTCTTGTCATTATTCTGTAGATAGTTCAGTCTACTATCTTCATGTTTTTTTTTGTTTTTTTTTATTCAGAAAACACTATTTGAAGTGGCCCCTTCTCCAACCTTCCACATGTGTATATGGTACCTGGGGTATAGACTTAAATGTTGTCTAAAGTTCTGTGATGAAGCATCTATACTATTATTAGAGGAGGAAAAAGAGGGTGTGAAGGAGGAAAGGTAGTAGGGTGAGAAAGCAGAAAGAAGAGGAGGGTTGAAAACAAGTGTAGGTAGGAGCAAAAAAGCTAAATAAATATGAAGTATAATTATTTTTTTAAACTCTTCATAAACATTTTTCCATTTTTTTTACAAATCACTGAACAGAGAAATTCTCTTCTGCATTAAACTTACACGAAGATCCAAATCATCATCCTAGAGTTATTTGTACATTGTAATCCAATCAAAAGTTAGCAATCAAATGTGAACAGGTTTAACGAAAGACATGCCAAAATTCTATCCGTTTGTATGGCAATTAATTAGACACTGATATAAATGATGCAAAATACAATTTTCAGTGAGAACAGCTGAGGCCTAAATGATTTCCTGATGTTGATCAAATATAATTATGGTCTGCTTACCACAAAATTTCTTCTTTTTCTTCTTCTTCAAATTTCATTCATGGGTCAATATCAAATACTCTGACTGCCATGATATATTTTTAGATGGAGATAAGTTTCAACCAATTTTGCTGGCAGATCTTGACTGCTCTCCATACTTCTGGCCTAAATGAACATTTAAAACCTGAACATCTGCCAAATCTTTTGTGTAACTTAAGTGTTTCTTTAAGACAAAATATTTTACATTAAGAATTTTGGGGATAGAACAAGAGTTCTTACACACTCAACATGCCAAAAAGAAATCACTTTTACGAATGCTAGAAAAATATAATAAAAAGTATAATCGCAGTGCCTTGTCAGTCATCTGTAATGAAGCCTGTATAAAAGAGGGTTTGCTGGCCAAAGACACACACACACACATATATATATATATATAATAATAAATTATAGTTTTAAGGTATGCTATATTCATGAGTTAGTGCTCAATATCATGGATAGAGCATATGTAAATATAAAAGTGGACATTGAAGTCAATACCAAGTGGTGACAGTTTGTTTCATGCTTATAAACAAGCATCAGGTCATATGTGTTGTGTTTTTCTCAACTATATATATATGTGTGTTTGTGTGTCAATGATATATTGTGGGTTGTCTATTGCATTGTTCTAATGGTTATTTTGGTGGGCGGTAACAGAATTATTCTGAAGGAATCTATTTTTACTCAGTTTCAAAGGGTTAAGGTATGCTATATTTATGGGTCAAAGTGTTCAATATTGTGGATAGAGTGTATGTAAATATAAAAGTGGAAATTGAAGTCGACACCCAAAAGCAACAGTCTATTTAATGCTAAATGTAATATTTATATATATATGCAGTCAACATCAACTGGTGACACTCTGTTTTATGATTCAACACAATCTTCTGGCTATCTTAACCAGTATCTGGCCTGAAGACTGCATTCAAGCAAAAAAAAACAACAAAAAAACAAACTGTCACTACTCAATGTTGACCTCACTGTCCATTTTTATATTTGCACATTTTCTATCCCTGATATTGAAAATTTAACCCATGAATATACCATATATCCTTAAAACTTATATATATATATATATATATATATATATAGAGAGAGAGAGAGAGAGAGAGAGACATGTTTTGTTGAATAATTTAGACATGTTCTATCTACTTATTTTCAATTGGATCCTTTCATATTCACAGATAAGCTTTTTGGAGTCAATACATGTCTAAATTATTCAATGAAACATGTCTCAATGAAGACATGCTGCCAAAATATATGCACTATATATATATATATATATATATATATATATATAATGTGTGTGTGTGTGTATTTAAGAAGGTTCAGGTAAAAAGTAGTGCCTGCTCTTCTTTAATTATGACTGCAGAGGCACAGAAAGCATATCACAAGGGACTAAAATATCTGAGGATTGCAATTTTGAATGCTCAACATGGTCTCCATCCTTCTCAATCATAATATTCCACTTTGTAAATGAGGAAGTATATTGATGTGAATCAAGATCATTCACAAAGAAAGATACTATATTAAAAAGATAAATATATGATATGAAAAGTAATTTTTTTGCATCATTTGTATTTCTTTTTTAAATTGTAACACTTGCTCAATAATTGTAGTTTTTGATCTTCAGGTTTAAGTTTTGCTCGGAGGGTTTAGATAAAAAGCGGCAATAACAAGATGAAGTCAAACTAGCAATAAAGATATTGTAATTATTATAAAATGATTTATCTATTGAAGATTTAGGAAGATTTTCGTAGGCCATCCCCCACCCCAATCATATTGGAGACAGGTGGAAAAGCCTTCAGGTATGTTCTAGAAATGATTTTAAAGTGGAGAAAAGTAATAATAATTAAAATCAAGAACACACTGACCCAATGTGTTTGAATAAAAAGCAGCAATAATAAGATGAAGTCAAACTAATAATAAAATAATAGTTGTTACTTAATAAAGAAAATCTTTCTGATATTTATGAAGCTTAGTTTAGTTGAGTATACAAACCTAAAGGAATTGTTTCTTTTAAAATAAACTCTTCAGTGTCTGGTTACCTTTAGATTCCTTTCAAATTCAAAAAATGGCTATTTCTTTAATGTGATAACAAAATTGTTAAGAGTGTCTCATTTTTATCAGTAAAGAAAAAAGTCATTGGTAGCTGACATTATTTATAAGTAAAAAGTTGAAATGGTTGATGATTAAAAAAAAACAGAACTAGTCAATGATTAGTGATTAGTTAGAAATAACTGAAAGAAAGAACGTCTGGGTTTGATATTCATATTGAAAATCTATTAATTCTGTTTCTGATTCTGATTGTGGTGATTTTATTTCCATAGAGAGACTCCATCTGTCATCATCAACACCACCACAATTATCATGAACATCACCTCTTTACAACAACCAAGTTCATTTCAATCTCAAAGTTCTATTTAATTTAATGAAGAACAACTTTCAACCTTGATTCAAGACTATTTTATCACTATTAATCATATCACTAATGACCTTTTCTATCATGATGCACACCATTCAAAATAACATTATTATTATTATTATTATTATTACAATTCTCAGTACTGTTACTTTTTACTTAGTGTTGCTTGATTTGGTACAAAGCCAAAAGCCACATGTATGGTGCAGCTAATGAGGGTTGAACTGACTTCTCACAGTCTACAAGTTCATCTTGTTAACCATTACATTACAATGAGACACACATACCTCTACTGTTACTGACATTATAGTTGCAACTACCACCATCTTTAATACTAATACTACTACTAGTACTGCTGCTTCCACCACTGCACTAAAACTTTTATTTCAGAAAAGTTAAAAAGCACATTATTGTTCTACCTATTACATATGGACCAGGGTTTTTTAAGATCATGCCTCCCTCTACAATGGTTACTTCTTAGCAATTCACATATCTATTAAAACTATTTTGAGAAGTGGTTAGAAATTTACAGTTGCATTCAGCTGAATACAAAGAAGTTTGTTTCCATCTCTGTGACCATAGGGATTTATTATCGAGAACACAAAATGGGAATAAAATTTTAATTGAAATTATTAATGAGAAAACTTCTACAGATGAAAGTTTAATTTTAATAACCCTGAATTTTGAAATTTTAACCTGAATGATGATTTTCTGTTCTCAAATGAAACTTTCAAGTTGCATGTATTTTTCCAGTTATTATATGAGGTGCATACTGAAAGTTCTTAGCTTGGCCTATATCCCAAAATCTGACCAAAACATTGGAATTTTGGTGGGGAAGGGCTTCTTGGTTGGGGTGAAAACTTCTCAGCATTCTATTGTGTAAACATCATACTTCCTATCAAGAGACGTTACTTATTCCCTAAAATAAACCTCAAAACTTTAACTTGCATCTTGAAAGCTAAATGTTACATTCTTTGCAGGACTACATCTAATTACAGAGAAAAAACTTTTGTATTTTGTTGTATAATTTAGCGGGAGAAATTCAGAATGTCTTTTTAACATTGAGAGAGTGAGAAAATCGGTTTCCTTTTCTGAGAGAATTGTTATTCCAGAAGTGGTTCATTAACCTCCAAGATTCCTTTCATGAGAAGAGAAAGAAAAGATATGAGCATAATTATTTGGTGGAACATTCAGCCTTCAGTGACAAATTCAATTTGAAGAACGAAATCTCAGATTTCAAACCAGAACAAAGACCCTCTTTCTCTTTTCCGTCAGTCTAGGTTTTGCAATAGTCGATAGAGAAATTTATTTACAAATGTACACAATCTCTTATTTGAAACCCTTTTCAGAATTTGTAATTTTTCATATTTTAGAATAGTAGCATTGGTATAAAGGAAAGATTCGGAAATTTAAGAATGTTTCTGCAGTGAACCTTGTGAATATTTCTATTGAGTGAGGTAAATTATAAATTGTAGATTATTTTGAAAGTGATAAATAAAAAGAAGATTATGTGGGTAGCGTAACAGATAGCATAGAGTTTAAATACCATCTGAATCTATTTTATTCATTTTTTGCACTAATGTCTTTGGTAATGGCATGAATCCACCTTTTCTCCCCCTAGCTACACACACAGACACCAAAGGACAGCCTGAGTCATTACTTCAATGAAACTTGGGTAACTACTCAGGATGTTCTTTGTTAAGTGTTCATGTGAAGTATTTTTTGCTGTGTCCAGATAATTTGGATGTTGAGCATTTTACTGAGTAGGAAGGTGTTTGCCTTTTGATCCTTCTTTTCTCTTTTCAGGATTTTCTCTTGTCTAATGTGTTAGGTCTTCTGGCAAGTTGTCTGTTTTTCCTTGGTAGTAGTGTATGTATGTATGTATATATATATATATATATATATATATATATATATATATATATATATATTACTCAGCACCTGATGTTTGTGTTGTGCAAGAAACTCTGGGTCACTCTATTGGTGAGGGATAATATGTATATGTGTGTGTGTATATATATATATATATATATATATATATATGAGTGAACAGCAAATACAAAAAGCACATATAAAATGTAAGAAGAATTTTCATAATTCATTTACTATATACAAGCATTAGAGTGTAATGAGCACATGTTGCTTTTTGATTCCTCACAGAAGAATTTATTATGGCCCACCCTTAATAATTAAAAAGAAAATGATGTTATATAATTATTATTATTTGTTGATTTTGTTAACCTTTCTGCTATTGTTTTAAATTTACCTTGGAACAGTTTTTATTGCTTTTCAGAGATCTTTCTTTGAAAATTGTTTTCCATTCTCATACAGAACACAAGTTTTTATTGGAATAATATCTGGAAAAGTGGAGGAGGTGTTCTCTCAGAAATATTTTTGGGGAGCTAGTCAGTTTTGCAGAATTTGAAGGAGCATTGTCTTGCATGAATTGATGTTTCAACTTAAAACTTCTTTATGACTTGTAATAATCAAAAAATGTCCAAGAATTTACTATTTATACATTACTTAACCTCCCCACTTGTTGGTTGGCTATTGTCATGAAGGAGTCAACATGTAGCCCAACCACCAGTTCTATCCAATGTAGCTTTACAGTCATCACTAAAAATTACTGTTGAGAAATCAGTTTTCATGTATGACTTCATCCAACTTACACATTTTCTCTTTGTGTTGTTTACTTAAAGGTGGTAGTTAGGTTGTTTTCATATCTTTAGCCAAGGTTTTTAATTGTCTGTATTTTTCCTCTCTTTGTAACATCAGTTCCTTCAAATACTTTTTATTGGTCAATCTTTTCTTGCCTATTTCCATTTTAATTCTTTTCAAATTATTTCATGGCATTGAAGCCATTTTTTCTTGTTCTCATCCTGCTATTGATTTCTTTTATTGTTTTCTGGATTCTATTCATACTTGCAATTCTTTCATTCTATGACCTTACAATATTTTGTTTCTTTTTTGAGCTTATATCTTTCTTACAACTTATGGCAAATGTTTATATATCTGGAATTAAAAAATAATTATCAATAACTGTACTATTACTTCACACACACACACACACACATATATAGTTAAATTAAAATCAGACAATCTTAAGGGTCCATAAATTATATTTTATTTCACTAGGAATGTTGTTTTTTTCGTGGTTTCTCAAATCACATTTCCAAACATAAAAGTAAATGGTTTCAAAATTTACATATTATTTTTATAGAAGTTTTTGAGGGATAGTTTTAAGCTGATTTAAGGTGATAGAAAGAGGGGAGCAGGAGGACGACCAATATAATCGAAATTAGAGAGGGAAGGGAGAGATAGGAATATGTTTAAATCTATCTTTATTAAGATACTTAAGAGTAAGAGTGGTAGGGTAAAGTGCCAGACATTTTGATCTATTTAACAAATCCTTTCATAGGAAAAGGAAAGAAGACAAAGAAATATATATATATATATATATATAAGAAAAATATGACAAACTGGAAAAGTTTATTTGTGATGCGTTTCATCAGACTAGGCTTTGTTGAAATCTTAATGGAAGAAATGCATCACAAATAAACTTTTCCAGTTTGTCATATTTTTCTAAATACTGTTTGTTGATATATAAAACTATATAAAATTAGACATCG
Source organism: Acanthosepion lycidas (assembly GCA_963932145.1). Lineage (NCBI taxonomy): Eukaryota > Metazoa > Mollusca > Cephalopoda > Sepiida > Sepiidae > Acanthosepion > Acanthosepion lycidas. The sequence goes on from OZ010595.1 coordinate 91,115,717, forward strand.
CTATATTTATAGATTAAAATGCTCAATATCAGGGATAGAGTGTATGTAAATATAAAAGTGGAGGTTAAAGTCAATACCCAGACTGTTTCACGTTAAGTGCAATCATATGGCCTGATCATTGTATTTAACATGAAACAGAATTTTGCATCTGGGTGTTGACTTCAATGATCACTTATATATATTTCCAATATGATGAACAACCCTTAAGTTGCATATTAAAATCTCACATCACCAAAAGGTTTTTATAAATAATTTTAATAAAAGCAGATATTGCAAGCTGAAATGCATGTTATATTTCTCATGTAAATATAGCCTGAAATTTTGTCAACATTGACTTGCATAATCAAATCTGACATGGTATATAGTGACAAAAAACTGCTCCCCAAAAAAGTGATGGCTTTCAATGAGAGGAAGCATTTTGCATCAAATGTCAAAGAAGTGCTCTTATCTACCGATCAAATAATAAAGTTTAAAATCCTTGAAACACATTTAAACACTCTTTTTATTGTAATGGGTGTGGAGATATATGCTGAAAGCACCTGTTCTGTTGGGTAGGAGTTGACATGCAACTCCCAACAGTACTTGAGAAATGGTTGAGTTGATTTCATTTTTTAAATCAACTCACAGATTGTCATCTTATGATTGTTAAGATAATAGTGTGGATTAGAAATGAAGTTGGGATAAAAAAAAATGTCAAAGAAATAAAATAAATAGTAAAAATTCAATAAGAATTAATAATGCTTCTTCTAAGAAATTTGAACATTATTACTTCAATGAGAAATATCTGAAAGCTTCTTAGCACTTTTTAATTCATTCTTGGTTGGGTTGAAACTTATTCAGCTCTCTTTCTGATTCTAAATATAAATGCCCATTTTACTTTCATTTTCTCTAAAACTTCCTCATTAGTTGCATATTCAATCCATGTTATTCTCAGCAGTTCTATAGAACCATATTTCTCTTGTCTCAAGTCTCTTCTTCTATGAGAAGATTGTCTAGCATTCACTGCCATATAGGAGGACTAATATTACATAACAGTTTAGTACTCTTTTAATCCAAAAATTTCAAATATTATTACATCCATTAGGTTGGTGCAAAAATAATGTCATTTTCTCACATATTAACATGTGAGAAAACGACATTATTTTTGCACCAACCTAATAATACTATTATTAATTACTATTAATATAAAAGTTAAGCAGACAAGAAGGGAAGAATATAATGACATGGCTAAATTTAAATGATTCTCACTGGTTAGCCAGGTTACCATGATTAAGAGATGTGAGTTCAAATCACAATTGGGGATTATTCTTTATTTCTTATCTGTAAGTAAATACTTAGTAATCATAGAATGATATCTAGAAGTTGCAATAAAAAAAACAACAAAAATTAAAATGAAAGACGTACTTGTCAAGAATTAATAAAAAATTAAACAACCAGATAAAACATTTGTGAAAAATAAAGTTACAGTTTATTAGAAAAGTGTTGTTTCTTTCTAGAGAGTTTTGGATCAGTCTTGAGTTATCAGAGAACAACCTTGATATGAAGAATTGTTCCTCGAGCTGAAGAGTAAAAGAGAAATCTATTCCTGATAGAAATTCGAATCAGGTATCCCTGAAGAGGGACACATTACAAGGAAAGTTGAGTCATAAAGTAAAGATGACATGGAATAATAACACAAAATATCCACTTATTGTTATATCTTTGTATGATTAGACAGAGGAGAAAAGACAGTTTAATTGTCTGCTCACTAGATTTACAGTGTGCAAATCAAGGACAATAATTTTATGCAGAATTTCCAGAGAGTGACAACAAATAGATCGAATTTCTCACAGCTTCTAGGCAGGGATCACTTTTATAAAGAGACAATTAGTAATCCCCATCTGAACAGCTTGTTGCTATGGATACCTGCAAGTCTTCCCCCAAAGAAGGAAATAAATGGTAATGTTTACAGTGGTGGCGGGAATGGGTAAGAGTGATTGGTCAGGGAAATTAGGATGTTTAATGACCAATCAGAAACCTGATCAGCTAGAATGAATGAGAAGAGTAGATGGGGGAGGGGCGGTGTGGTGGCTGGCAGAGATAGGAGAAGGATACATGACACTTATACACAGCAGAGGAGAAAGAGGAGGAGGACAAAAAATATATAAATTAAAAAAAAAGACCCTCTTCTGTTTCTACCAGTAACTGCAGCAACTCCATTAAATGAATTAATTCTGTGTAACATTTCATACTGAGTGTTACACTGGAACTAAGTGTGCAAATATGAGTATACTGTTTGATCTTGATAGTGAGTGGGGGTAGTAGTGAGGGATGGGTTTGGGGGTGGAGAGAAGTTAGAAGAAATGCAGTTCAATAAGTCAGTTAAATTAAATGTTATTTCTGAGTGATCACATTTAAGGCTTTGTTTTAGCCTTTTATGATCTAATGTCCAAAGATTAAGAGATATACCATATGCGTCTATAAAAGGAAAACAAGCCAGAATATCCAGGAATTTTATAAAGATATTATATGACAAATATAGCTTTGAAATGAACTAATCAATCAAAAAGTAATCACTTTCTAATCTGGTATGTCCGGATCTTCAAACTTAGGATTGTTTACAGGATTAGAACACATTCACTTATAACTTTGAGTGTAAAAACAAAGTAGAAAAAAAAACACTCTTGATCTCTTACTCTCTACACATACACAATCATAATAACCTGATTTTTGTATATTTTTGTGTTTAATACAGCAAAAATAGAACATTGTAACACAATTTCCATAGCACGATACTGTTAAAATGCTCTGACTTGAGGAATAAACAAATTTTAAATTCAGTCATGCCAGAGATGCAATTTTTAATTAATTAACTATAAATCAGCAAAAAAAGAAGAGAAAAGAAAATGTTTGTCCAAAAAAATAATTCTAGGTCTATTGATTACTAATTACAAAGTCATTTTCCTCAATTTTTGTCTGAGTTTTTGGGATGAAGAGTTATCATTATTTACACTATTTACATTTGGACTATTGTTGTGCTAGACAATATTTCTCTCCTGAATCTATCTTCCATATTGATGCCTACCATTTGTCCATTCTTTGAATATTGCTGCCACATGTGGTCTGGTGTGTCAGCTGTATATCTAGAGATTCTTGATAAAATCCAAAGAAGAATCAGCAATATTATTGGTCCTGACTTGGTTTCTCAGCTTTAGTCACTTTCTCACTGCTGTAATGTAGCTTCCCTGCACCTTTTCTATAAACACTTTCATGGGAACTGTTTCCATGAACTTTTTGCTATGGTATCTAGACTTTATGAATTTAAGTGCAGTACTAGATTTTAGTGGTAAACTCACATCAATTGGATTTTGATTAGATGTGTGGAATGAGTAGACATGGTTAAATCCAAAATAAATGACAGAACTTTTCAATAAACAGAATTGACAAGGTTTGTAATAAACAATTGCAAAAAAGAGAAAAGAAAGAAACAGGGCAAAAATAATATAAAACAAGCAAAAAAAAAAAAAATATATGCAAGGCAAATTAACAGTAATATGACAAAAAGTTCACAAACTAAGAATTGGGGTTGACACACAAAAGCAAATTTGGACAAGCAAATGTAGCATTCTGACTTTAAATTAAGACAGACTGGGACTGAATCATATGAAACCGAGAGCCTGCCTATTTTATTGGCTAGGAAAAAATCCCAGTATGTATTTGTGTGCTTCTGCCTATAAAATGGGGAGGAGCTAGTGTTTTGAAGTCATTCCAATACAGATTGAAACCAACAAGATGTAACCATAAGTTCTATGATAACAGTTTATTTTTGAAACATTTCTCACTTGCGGTACTCTTTTTCAGCTTCATGCTTTCCAACCAACTTTGCATTTAAATTTTTGAAGATCAATGTCAATTGTTATTTTCCGTCCTCTTGTCTACTCTTTTATTGTTCTTGCTCATTAATAATGTTTCTCTCTTTTCTTATTCTTTCACACCCAATAACCCCATGTGTCTTAGTGACTCTATTGCCTTGCATGGGGAGAGATAATGAAAAACAAATTTTCAAAGTTTTACATTGATGAGAACAAGACAAGAAAGTTGTAGAATTAACTGACACAACTTTACAAGAAATACAAATATTTTTATTTATTTATTTCATTTTACCTTATCTTTATTTCAATTTTTAAAAATGTCATACCAGTTGGTTGCTCTCTACTACATTGTCAAGTGGATTATTTAAATATCAGTAAACCAGAACATGTCACTTTTCATTTCTGTTTCTCAGGATATTTCATTAAAATGCACCTTTCACCGATTATATAAGATGAAATTTAAAGATGTGATTTTTCAACAATCACCGTACGCACCTTAAACAGGTTAATCAAATTTGAAACTAACAGAACAAGTTTTCCCATTAGTCATGAGCATTGTTTATAATTACTTTGAGTTTTTTCATCATTTTGACAATTTCAATGTCAGTTGAAAATTTCTCTCTCTTTGAATCTTGTTCTCTTATTGTCTGCTCTCAGTATCTTTAACTCCCAGCAACCTCTTGAATCTTAATGGCTTTATCTTCTTGCTTGGGATAAAATGATGAAAAAAAATTTCTCTTCCTTTTATCAAAGGAACTTTATTGAAACGTGTTTGAATAATTCCACTCACGTAGCTGCTTGATGGAACCGACTTCTAAGATGTTTCTCTGAACACTACAATCTTAACCGGTTAAGTCTAGAGTTAGCTGTTATTTTCCTTCCTATCCATATAAACTACCCCTTAACGTAACCCTCTACCTCGAGTGGCCCTCAGGCCTTGTACAGGATGAACCCTACTGTAAAAAAAAAATTAAAAACAAACGAAAAAAAAAGATAATTTTGCTAAAAATGCTTCATTTTGTATTTTTGAGCATTTTCACTTGCAATTTTTTAAAAAGGCTGTTCTGAAAGGATATAAGTGAACATAGCTCTCCACAGATCCCTTTTCTTTTATTATCTGTGAATTGCTATGTCTTGTTTGGGAAAAATTGTCGAGTGGTTTTCCATTGTCTCTTCTACAGTCTTTGTATTCAGAGGTGTCTTTCTACTAGACTACCATCCAAGGCTAGAGAGCCCAGTATACACTGCTATTTAACTGATAGATGCTGGGGGAGAATGAAATGGATTCATGCTCTACCAATGATTAGTGTAGTAGCTGTGCACCCTGCAAAAAGTGTTACACACACAGCATTTTATATATGTAGATTGCTTTTATTCTATTCAACATTCCAGCCATATTTCTATCCCAGTTAATCTGTCTTCATATCTATTTGTCTATCTAAGTCTATTCTTATTTACTTAATGCCTATTCCTGCATATGAGGTGGTAGTGGAGGGGGTTACAAAGGCCTTGGCTTAACAAAGAAATTCATTAAAAAAATCTGATGTTTGGTCATTTAGTCAGATCTTTGGAAGTAGATCAAATCATGAAGCTTTCAGCATCCTCTATCTCAGTCTGTTTATATCTATCTATCTATCTATCTCAGTCTGTTCATATCTATCTCAGTCTGTTCATATCTATCTATTTTTGTCTTTTACTAATTTCTTTTGGCTACAATCTATCTATCTATGCATGCACACATTTTCCCAAGTATAGCTAAATGGTAGTAGGAAAATAGTGCTACATAAATTTTTCCAGTGAGTGAGACCCACGTGGATGTTAGCTATTGAAACCCTGACCTTTTTTTATCCATGATGTCCCTATGCTACTGAAGATTTCTCATTTGGTTCCTCTCAGAAATTTAGGCAACTATCTCAACCATTAAGCAAGCCACATAAACCCAGATACATGCATACATACATACCTATATATATATATATATATATATATATATATATATATATATATATATATATATATAAGCAATATATATATATATGAGAGTATCTACATATACTATTTTCTTTGAAGTTTAATGTATCCTTTTTTGATTATATTTTTTTTAAAAAGTTCTTAATCCAATGTTGACACTAACCCTCAGTAATCTATACCTTGGATAATCCCCATGTGACACCACTGACCTTCAAGGTATATATATTTTTTTGCTCTTCCATTTTTATCATTACTTTTTCTTGGGCAAATGGCTTTTCTTGCAGACACCCAAGAACTTTACAATCCACTTTAGCACTTAACTGGCATCAAGAAGATCCATATTTATTTTCCTTTGATCTCTTTTCATCTCTGTTCACTAATGTCTGCAAGAGATATTTCAATGCCATTTTACAGAACAAACCAAAAAGAAAGAAAGAAAGAAAATGGTGTGTGTGAATGAGAGAGATAGAGAATGAGAGATCAAACTTGATTAATCATTTTCAATACGGGAAGCATTTCTCTCTCAGCTCCTAACACATTTCTTTAACACTTACTCAAACTGACTTTCCACTCATCATCTTTTCAAATTCATCAGTTGAACAGTTTTTAAATAATGACTTTCTTTTTAATCTCAATTAACAACATGTGTCATTGATTTTAGAAGGATCACATTTTTTCTAAATCTTTATTTGATTCAATGACTAAAATTCAGTTGAGTGAAATTATGTCTTGTGTTCATTATTTCTCTCTCAACACATGTGCAATAACAAAATAAAGGCATGTGTGTTGGTTCCATTTCACTAGAAGTGAAACTGATCAAATCTATGACAATTCCCTGGCTTGATGCTTATTATTTGAGGTTGGCTTTATCAACTGTAAGTCATAACAGAATGAAACCATGAACCACTGAGGGAAAACTTGAAGAGGTTGACTAAGGTCATTTATAATCAAGCACAATGGCAAATTATGTTTTATGTCAGCTTCAAGGCAATTACATTTATTTTTTTCTAAAGACTGAATAATAAAACAAATAAAAAAAAAAAATAGCTCATCAATTTGTTTTATCAAATATAGAATAAATTTGTGATTTTGTCAGAGAAGAGGGAAGAACATAAAGAACTTGAAGAAGGGATGTGATTAATTCAACAAAAAAAGATGTTCTGCTGAACTTCAAATATATTTGCATTTTCGATCATTGGTTTGAAGATATCGTTAAACAGCAGTAGCAGTGGAAAGTAAGACCATAATCATCAGTGTTAACGAGTTGGTTTGATTGGAAGAGTAAATAAAAGTAAGTGAAAAGAAAAGTGTTAATTACGTTTCATCATTGGAGAATTGTTGTTTGATCTAAATTCGTCTTGTTTTGTGATTGATGTTAACATTAATGAGCTTGTAGATAATTGAGTGAAGTAGTGAATGTCAGGAGAAATGAAATACAAGAAGCAAGAGAGAAACTCGTAATCACGTGAACAACAACGGATGTTATCAAATGTAAGAATTGTTCGTAATGGTTATTTGTACATTGGATATAACAGCTTGAATCAGTCACATGAGTTTTGTGTTTTCTTTTTTTTTACCCTGCCTAATATTACAGATATGTTGCTGTTTTGGTTATATAAAAATTATGTAATCTAGTCATTTTTTTCTCCTCACAAAAGCCTTTGCATTGTATATTTTTATCACATAAAATCCATTTGTTTGTATCAGGCAAATTATTGATTAACCAACCATCACCAATCAAGTAGTCTTCACTAACTGTCAACAATCAGCCAATCAGATTTGCCTTTTTTTCTTCTGTAGATCTTACAAATGAAACATTCAATCAGTAGAAATGCATATTTAAAAAAAATATAAAATGATTTTATTGTATGCACTGTTGAAAAAAATGCCTTTTATTTGATGGCAACACCATAACTGATTTTTACATTCCCAAATCCTCTAAAGACTCCCTGAAATTCAAAGGGGATCTGATTTGTCTACATTCAAAACAATGATGATTGTAATTTGTTGTTCAGCTATTCCCTTCGATGTCTTTCTTATCAATGTTGTCTATATATTAGGTTGGTGCAAAAATAATGTCGTTTTCTCACATAGTAACATATGTGAGAAAACGACATTATTTTTGCACCAACCGTATATATATATATATATATAATGCTCTGTCCCTTCAGCAATCATGGCTCTCCAAAGATTTCATTTCTTTATTATCTCTGAATTGCCATGACAAAAACAGTGAAGTGGTTTTCTGTTCTTTCACAATCATTTTGAATTCAGAGTTGTTCTTTTAGGCTGCTTGCCATCCAAAGCTAGAGAGCTCAGTCTATCCTATTATTTAACCCATAGCTGAAGGGAGAAAAAATGGATTCAAGCCTTTCCCAAAAGCATTCGTGTGAAAAGAGAATAATGAGGCTACAAGTTCACATCTTGTCCAAAGGTAATATTCTTTATTTCAAGTTCCCACAGTTTAATGCTGAAATTTTAGATTCTGCTAAAACTTTGATAAAAAAAGTAAGGAATAAAAAAAAAAGATGATGAATGAACGAAATAATAAAGAAATGTCAAATAATGAGAAATAACTTCCTTTCAGAATTTCGAAACATAGCAACAAATGTTTGACTTGTGAATAAAAAAAAAATGTCTTTTTTTTTTAGTTAAAAGAAATGACAAAACTCTGAAATGCTTCCTGAGTGAATTGAAATCAGTAAAAGAGACAAGCGGAATGGCTCCAATTTCTTTTCCTTTTAAAAACATCTGGTTTACTTTATAATGGTCATGTTCATTGGCCTGTAAGCTTACCAGACTCTGACATGATCAGATTTCTGTTTATTGAAAGGCTTCATAGAAGAATGCTTTGATAGTCTATAAGTTGCTGGAACTTGGAAAAATTGAAAACAGACTTTTTGTTTCCAAATTCAAATAAGAAATTTACTTCAAGATTTTATCTGTCAAATAATAAAAGACAGCATTTCTCCTCTTCACACATTGTATCTACGAAAAATATTGTCCTAATTAATTTGGAAGAATGTTTCCTTATAACATCAACATTTTGAAGTTTTACTCTGAAAGCAATGTGCAATGCTATTTTGGCTAGAATCTAACATGACTGACAATCATGCATATTTTTCTGAACATTTTTGATGCTTGTTGTGCACAAATGTAAATATTTGCCTCTTTTTATAGCATTTAATAATTGACTCAGTGGTATGAAATGGATCCCATGTGCTGCATTTAGGGCTACACTGGGTGGCAAAGACTGACATTTTTCTGAAAAATAGATTTAGAAATTCACTTGATGCCAAGCTGAGAATTTTGGTAACATGAAGATATATAGTGAAAATATCCTTTTGGACTTGCTCAGAAACCAACAACATTCTTGACATGGATGAGTGATGAAGTTTTTCAAGGAATTAAAAGACAACAAATGCTCAGAAGCCCCTTTGCTTATTTAAAATTTGGTTGGATTTTACAACGATTTTCTTAGAGAAAGCAATTAAAATAATATTCAGAATGTATTGATTTTTGTTCTGTTTGCAAAAAAAGATCCTTTATATGTTCCAGTATTTGTTTGTTTCTAGAATGATGTGTGATTATTATTTACATTTGGATTAATGTTCTTATATTTCTTTGGTTTATTATTATTATCAATGTATAATGTTCCTTCTGAGGATGAGATGTCATTAAACTCTGGGACATTAACAAAACAATACATAACTATGGTTGGTTAATCACCGATTACCAACAGATATGTTTTTAAGAACATATATGCAAAGTATTTTTTGATGGAGGTAGTCATGAAAAGTGGGGAACTGAGGCATTAGAAATATGGCGTATTACAGATGGATGCTGGAAATACCATGCATGAATTGAACATATGAGTAATGATGAAGTTTTAAGGAAATACGAAACAAAAAGCTTGCTTATACTTAGAAATTTCAACTTTCTCATTCTGATTCTAAAATAATGAAGAAAGAGGGCTTGGAGAATTTGACCCTTACAGGACATATTGAAGGTGAGAGAAAAGCAGTGAATAACTTGCCTGACAAATATATGTAAATGGATCACAGAATCAAGATTGGAAGGAATGGTGAAAAGATAAACCTAACTGAGTGCTACAAAGGATAAGAAGTTGTGGAGGGTCATGATTGTCAATATCCTAAGGGGAGATAGCTCATAAAAGAACAAAAGAAGAATAGCCAAAAACTACTAGTTTTTCTCAGTCATTGCTTTGGACGCACAACTCTCAGTACAATGGAAAGTGTGTTGCCACAATAATTTGGCACCCAGTTGCCAGGTTTCCTTTTCTTTTTTTTTTTTTTGGTGATTCCCTTCCCACATTAGTAGCATAGTTTTCAGAGTTACCATCATCCTTAGAAAAAAAAAAATTAAAATGCCATTCTAATGGCTTTCATAATAAACCTTTGGGAAAAGTTGATTGTATTAACCGTTTGTTTAGCAGTCATACAATAAAAAATAATAACTACTAAGAAACGAACTTAGGTTTCTTATATTTGACAGGGTCAGTGCTTTACCAATTAGGCAATCACTTTTTGAATGTTTTGATATTCTTAAGTTGTCCAAATTTTTTAGAATTCCATTATTAATTTTTAACTAATTCTGCTTTCTGTTAAAGATTTGAGTTTTATTTACATTCGACAACAATCAAGCTGGAGATGATTAGTAATAAAAAAAAATAGATTTCTATTTTAAATTTAAATTTCATCTGGAGATAGATATCCTTGAAGAAATGTTGTCCATATCAGATGTACAAGTTCAACTAGTACAGAAAACTCTGTGGGTTGAAATAAAAACAAAACAAAAATAAGATGAAAGTAAAACAAGTAAAAAATTAATAATGAAAATGCTTCATCTAAGCAATTCCGTTAGTTTATATTGATTCCTTAAAGGAGTTTACTGGTACAGGGCCACAACAGAAGAGTGCACACTCTTAAGATACATATTCAATAATTATCTATCCTCAAAATCCTCACTTCTACTTCATTCATATCACACCTCATTCGTCATTACCATTTTAACAATAACCCTCTCCCTTGAGTCATTCTCTAAACTTGTATTGACAAATTGCGACATCTATCAGAGAGATGAAATTTAAATTTTTATTATTGCATTATTCCAAAATTTTAACACATCCGCAAATAGATATTAATGTCAACTACTGAGCACAAATAGTTATTAATTAAAAAAATTAGTAATTAATGCATAATACCACCCATAACTACATATACAAGAATGTTGTTTTTGATAAAAGTTTAAAAAAATAACCATAAATACGTAAAAAATGCGTATATTGTCAAAAATTATTTTTTTATAAATGCTTATTGCTTAAACAATAATAATACTGAATGAATGTTTTTTTAAACATTAAATATACTTTAGAGATATGATTAAATATACTTTAATCATATCTTCCTAATAGCTGTCGTGAGGGGTGAATGAACTTTTTTTTTTATAAAGAAAACCACTCTATAACTGATACTTTGGAAATATGTTCAAAGTTTAGTCTGGCACAAGGCTGCAGTAATAGAGCGTTCATAGGCAAAAACAAATAGTTTGTAGTTTAGTAAGTTTAGGGAAAAAAAAAAAAAAAAAATCCATTGGCGTTAAATGTTGAGATGGGAAATTTTCGAGGACAAATAAATTTGACCTCAAAGTCTGTGTAAGGAGGGTCAGGATATTAAAGTGGGTGGGGAAACTTGAGGGTAATAATCCCAGGTTTTATTTGCACCTTCCACTGCTGAAGGAAACTTGGTCTGGGGGTTGATTCTTGTTAACTGCTTTTTAGTCAATTGGGGTGAGAGGAAAGACAGGAAGGAAAGAAGTGGGGTGGGGATGAGGATGACAAGGCCACCCTGACACAAATGTGGACACTACTGAGCCTCAGAGCAGCAATTTGTTAGGAGCCACATTGACAGTAAAAGCTGGTAAAGGATTATACATCTAACCTTTGACCTTCCCCTAAATCCATCTGCAGTACCTGACAGGTTTAGGTTCTAAATAACTGAAAGGCTAGGGAGTTGAGGATAACAAGATTGGACAATAAAGTGACAACCTTGAAGCATAAAGGGGACAAATTGAGGAGTCTAGATCAGGGAGTGTGTATGCGTGTGTAGGTGGGGGGCGGTGTGGTGCAGGGAAACAAAATATATCACTCCCCACTATCTAAAAAGCCCTCTTCTAGAATTTTCAGAAAAAATTCAAAATAAATGAAAAAAAAATGTTTCTCATCTATAAACCCATAAAAATGATGGGATCGTTTTTATATGGATAAATTTAGTGTAGGGGAATGAACAGTAGGATTACAGTGCTGAAAACATTAATTTAAAAATAGTGCTCAATAACTCCCCACTTGATAAGACATCTAAAAAAGGTTTTCCCCTTTTTTTGATGTTGAAACAAAAAAGTACAATTTTGTAGTGGATATGTGCATTTGTTTATGAAAACTAATTTCATCTGATATGTTTCTTATTAGTATAAATTTTATTTTTCATGAATGCACACGTTTGGGATGATATTTCTGGGTTTTTTTTTTTATTTTTATTTTACTAAAATAATGAAATTAATAACTACTGTTGTAAAGTGAGTAGTTTTATTAAAGAAAAATTGTGCCACCAATAGGAATTTAAACTGCATTGGGGATAGCAGCTCAAACACATCTATCTACTAAAAAGAATGTTTATCTTTATACTAATTAAGAATGTGGGATAAAAACATCCTTTCAAAAAAATTAGTGTTTATTTTTCAGGCATGAAACTGAAGCTAGCAGATATAGATTCGTAGAAGTCCCAAGAAGTGTGCTTTCCTTAAATAGGTTTATTTAAACCTTGCCCTGTCAGGCTTGTCTCCATGACTGAGCTGGTGGAGGTACACTTTGACTCAAATGAGGTTACCCTGATGGAAAGGGGATGCAGGTTCAATTCCTGTTGGATGCACAATTTTTCTTCTCATTTCTTAAAATAAGCTGATTGTTATTAATTTCATTGTTTGATAAAACAAAAAACTAGGATAGCAACTGTTTTCCCACTAAATCTAACATTTATAGTAATATATATATATATATATATATATGATATGTGTGTGTGTATATAATTTTAAGGTATGTTATCATTTATGGGCAAAAATGCTCAATATCCAGGATAAAGCATATGTCAATATAAGAGTGGACACTCTTGCAGCACTTCCTCCCTATCTTTGTTGGTTTTCTGTCACACAAAAGAAATAAAAAAAAATTAACAGAAAAAGACAAATAATCATGATATTTTATACATACGCACATACATGCAGATGGGCACATGCACACAAACATGCTATGAAATAAAAAGAAAACAAAAAATTTGCATATGAATATAAAAAAAAGAAAAATTGAGAAATATGAGCAGTCAATTGCTGATATACTCTGATGAGTGGGCAGAGTAATTGTCTGCAAATCTGTCTACAAAACTCTGGAGTTAGCATGCTCAAGGTAATATCAATCAGCTAAATGACAAACCTTTTACTTGTATTAATTATAAATATATATATATATCATAGGAAATGGATTAAATCTGACAAATATTTAATACATTTCAAGGATAGACTTATTTAAGTAAATGTTCTGTTCTTTAATTAAACAGTATTAATTACATTTAGTGGGCTGAATGCTTGAGAAATTTCCTAGAAAATCTGTATTTTCTGGAAGGAATTGATCCTGTATCCTATGAGGCTTAATGGTGGCTTCTCATAGTATGCAGGTTTGATTTCTGCTAGGAATACATTATTTAAATTTAATCTAAATTTAAATGAATTTACTTTATTAAATGTTTATTCATTGGTAAGAAAACAGAAATGAAAATCTCTAAACATATTTGTCGTTCATTTGAAAGCTTCAAACTATAATCATTTTACTTTCAGTTCTGACCAACAGATGAAAATGAAAAAAAAAAAAAATTGAAAGAAAGAAAAACATGATAAAAAGAAAAAGAAAAAAGAGAATTTAAAAAGAGAAAACAAAAAAGATGAAAATTAACAAAAAGAAAGAGGAAAGAAAAAAGAGAAAAATTAAAGAAAGAGAAGTGAAAGAAAGAGAATTCAAAAAGAGAAAATAAAAAATAAAAGAATGAATAAGGAAAAGAAAGAAAGAAAGAAAAGAAAAGAAAAAGAAAAGAAGTTGACAGATTAATGTTTCTTGCTTTAGTTTCATCAATGGGCAAAAAGAATTTAAATGATTGGCTCTTGAGTCTTCCCAAACTAGAGATTTGTCTAGGAAGTCAGTCATAAAATGTCAGTTCACAAACAGACCAATAAATGAGGTGGATATTGTCCTTCAAGTCAAGGAGATCCTCAAAATAGATAGTGAAAATTATTAGGGGACAGGAAAAAGAAGAAAGTTTTAAATAGTGGTCACAACCCTACCCTAGTACAAGAAACAAACTTCTAATAAGTAGATGCTTTATATCTCTATTCCTCTATAATGTGTTGCTATTTACTAGGCTAAGTCTGGCACAAGTAAGGGTTTGATTGATTGATTTGTTTTTTCTGGCTTATCAAACCTTTGCAAGTTATTTAAAGCCATAAAATATTTTTAAAATGTAAGAATTTTGGGAGATAATGATTTTGATTTTAATGATACACATCTAACTAATTAATCTATAGCTAGTGGGAGAAGAGGGTGCTTCTTACCTTTCCTAAAGTTACTTGTAGATGGGTATATAACAAACACGGCTTTCCAATTTACCTTATTTTTATTGTTGTTATCTCAATGTGTCCATCTGAATAAAATACAGGGAATTTTGAATGGGACCCTTTATTTAATCTATGGCAGCAGATTGTTCTGATGTCTCAGCTAGTTCTTATTTTTTTAGTACTGCTCAGTCACTGGTCAGCAATTTCTACTGTCTGTACCAGGGATTGAACTGACAATTACTAGGTTACTAAATTCATGACTCAAGATTTTAATCCACTAACCTATTGTTCCATGGAACAATTCTTTATGTAACTGTGGAGAACTTGGAGCCTTAAACTTAACCTTGCTGCTGCATAGTCCACATGTAAATAATGATAAATCTTCCACCCAGAAATTAAATAGAAATACATTAAATATATATGAATTCCTACACACACACACACACACAAAAATACAGATGTGTGTGTGTGTATATATATATATATATATACACACACACACACATATACACGTACCACATCAAGGTTTCTTGACAAAATCCAAAGAAGTTTAAAATATCGTAGAAAAGCATTTTTTAACATGGAAGTGAGTGTTTTTATGAAATGTTGAGAGATTTTCCAATAAGTTAATGTTTGGCATTTTTAAGTAAAGGGCCCATAACTGTATAAATTACTTGATGAATACAATGTTAGCGCATTTTTTATACATTAGGTTGGTGCAAAAATAATGACGTAATAATGTCGTTTTACGTCAAAAAACGACATTATTACGTCATTATTTTTGCACCAACCTAATAATTTTTTTTAACTGCCTATTAATATTAAAACTATGAAAATATTCTAAGTAATCTAATACTTTATTGAATTTTAGGTACTTTGGATTTATAATCTTACTTATGAAGATGCTTTATGAGAAAATGTTAGAAAATTACAAATAAATTTTAAATTTACAATAGTTACAACTCTTATTTTCTGATAATGTATGGACGTCTGTATTACAAAATCTGGCACATTTTTAAACACAAAAAATTTGAAAATTCTTTTTGAAATACTGGAGGTTACTGAATTATAGTAAGCTTTTCCATTTATGATTAGTAAATACAGATTTTAGTTAATAACTATAATATAAATGCTAAAAATTAATGCAGATTTTTAAAAGATTTAAAACAATAAATTATTAAAATTAAAAAAAATGAAAACAATTCTTGTAAAAATTCATTATTCATCAAATTATTTTTTTTAAGACAATAGTGTCCATAATATCTCTCATTCATAAAAGTAATTAAAAGCTTTTCTAATTAAATAATCTGTTAGTTTTATTACATTTTTATTTTATCATTCAGAGATTTTCAGTAATAGGGGGTCCTCTTTGACAAAAAAACTCTTCAAGGACTTGTCCTTATAACTAATATAAACATTATGCTCTATAAAACTGAAAATTTTTAAATTTTATGAAATTAAATAAGTGTGTATGTGTGAGGAGCAAGGGGTAAAAAGATGTAAAAAAAATTAAAACATATTTTTAGAACGATTTTTTTGAAAGAAACATTTCTAAATTTCATTCATTTGTGAATAAGTTTTGAAAGTTTCATTAAAATCTGACAATTATCTGATTTTTGCTAGAATTTTCAAAATGATTTACTTCACAGTAAAAAGACGCTCAAATTTTCCATACTAATTTAAAATGACCTGCTGATGCAAGAAAAACAAAATTTTAACCAAAATTTCAAAAGTTGTAAAAAGGATAAAAAATATAATTTAATAATCAAAATAATCCTTTGGCCTTTTCTCTTAATAACAAAGATTTTGATTATAAAACTTTGCCTTTATTAAGTTTGGGGCATTTTTTTCATCATGGTATGCTCATCTTTAGTGACTCTTTGGAGGTACTTATATATATATATATATATATATATATATATATATATATATATATATATATATATATGAAGAAATATAGTCTTAAGGTGTGCTATATTTATGGGATAAAGTGCTCAATATCAGAGATAGTGTGTATGTATATATATATATATATATATATATACACACACACAAGGATTGGTACATAAAAGAAATTCATTTTGAAGCATTTACAGAAAGAAACCATAATTCTTTAAATACATTCTTCCTCCCCAAACAGCTAGAGATAGAGGAAGAGACAAAGGCAAAAGGAATTCCTTCTTTACTCAACATACTGGACCAGTTTATCTAAATCTTTGATCTTATCTAATTGATGCTGGGAATAAGAGGCCATAAATCTGGTTGGGTGGTTTCAACTGTCTTTTTTTGCTTAGTCTTTCCTGCAATCTCTCAAAACTTGACATGCAAAGAATTCAGAAGAACCAGTAAGGAAATTCTCTGAGGTTCATAAAAATGGCCAGCATCAATCCTTTTCTCTTTTGGGATTGTCAATCAGTCAGATGAAATAAAAGTCAGTGAGCTGAAGAGGAAGGGGAGGAGTGTCTGTAGTATTAATAGTAGTAGTCCTAACAACCTCTAAGAATATTGTCCAATTATATTATTATTAAAGTGAAGAAAAGAAAGGCTTTTGACTGTTCTGGAGGTATAATGGTCAAGGTAATGTTAGACCATCATCATAATCAAATTATTTCAAGGGACGAGATAATGTTTTAGCAGTAGTAGCAGTCATAATTTACAGCTATATCATACTGAAACAACCAGATGCTAGGTAGGGTTTTTCTCATCACTGAAGTTAAGCAACATTGAGTTTGGTCAGTACCTAGAAGGGTGACCCCTTGGGAAAACTAGCTGCTGTAAGCTTGGATGTGCAGATGGTGTTGTGGATAACAGCTTGATATGATAAATCAGAGAGCTGAATTAACTTAAATATCCTTGAATCCATCTCTTCTACCCATAGCTACAACTTAAGCAACAAACAGATTGGGTAGCAGCCTGTCTACTGCAGAACATAATTTTTGTAATAGTAATGAAACTTTTAATCCTACCACTTTATTACAAGTAGCTGCTGAAACATTCACAGTCAAATCCACATGCCAAAATCTGATCATTCTTTTATTAATGTAGCTGGAAAGAATGTCCTTTTGAAATTGTAAATTTCCAACTTGCAGGATATTTATCCTTATTTTTTTAATTTATTTCAGATCATTGACTGAATGATATCAACAGACAATATAGAATTTTCAAGTGTTGAATGCCAGGCTGTCATGAATTTTTTCTGTTTCTGCAGAAGAAAACACCAAATGAAATCCATTAATGTATGATGCAAGTGCATTGGGTGACAAGCGTCTGTCATCCTAAACAGTGACAATATGGATATTTTGTGACCTAAGAAACAAAATGGTTTGGGAAGCCTTCAGTTCTGTCAAGTGCTGAAATTGTTGGTCATATCCATGACCTAATCTGGACTGATTGATTAATTTTGGCTGAGACACCAGAAATGTCCAGGGAACACATTGTGTTCATAATTCATGAACTGTTGTACATCAGGAAGATATTGGCCAAGGGCATGAAATATTTGAGAGCCGACCAGAATGAAATAGAGTGACCATGTTGATTTTGTAGTATTTTCAATGAACAAGGGAACATTTTTGTGAATGATTTTGCACTAATAATGAAGCATGGTGACAAAATAACAGGCAAGGTAATAACGGCATCTGCATTCTCTTTGTCCCGATTAAAAGAGGGGATGAAACAAACAGCAAGGAAATTTACAGAAAGATGTTTTCTTTTTGCAGAGCTTATGTTTGAAGAATTTAGAGTCAACTACATAGACCATCTATTCCACTCACGGGATCTTGTTTCATATATTTCTTGTCTCCAAAATTTAAAGGGGGCTTGAAAAGGGCAACATGTTTTCATGATTTGGTGGTGGTAGAAGCAGCTAAGTTATAATTTAATTGCCCAAAGAAACTTGAGAAATGATGGCAAATGTGTTTGGTTGGTTTTGTTTAGTGGCATATCAACACCTCCATGGTTTATTTAATGCCCAAATCTAAATAACCTGAATGCAATTTTATGGCTTTAATTAAATATATTTTGAATGCATTGATGTTTTAGCAGTAGTAGCATTGTATGCTTTCAACTACAGATATTGCTGGTTATTTTACTTTAAAAATGTATTGTTGGTCATTTTACTATAAAAAATGAATTTGTATATTTTCATAGTGTTTTGTTTGGGGGTTCATTATTTGCTCATAGCTGGGACCCTAGCAGGTGCTACCACTCAGCAAATGTGTTGAACTGTATGATGAATACATGGAATAACATTTCATGGCTCTCAGTTTTCTTCTTTGTTGGGTTCTTGCTTTACTATTATTATGTTTCTTAAAAGAACTTTCCTTTTCTTTCAGACATTCTTTTTCTCAAAATCTTCATCTGATTCAAGTGTCAGTCCAGAAAAGAAAAAAATGTATAAACAATGCTTTTTTTTTTGTTTAAATGGAAAATTTAATTTTTTAAATCCTTATCATTTTCCCAAATTAATCTTCAAATAATTATTATTAAAGTCTAATCTATAATGAAAATCTTGACAGATTTTTCTTTCCTGAAAGTTATAAGAAATCTTACTGCTTCTATCTAATTGCTACATTTCTGTGCACACACACACACATTTTATATACTAAATGTAACGAAAGTAGTATTAGGTTTTAAAAAGATTTTATAAGCAAAATTAAATTTGAAAAATCTATTATTTGTTTGGATGATTCTTGTATGTATTCAACATTTCAATCCACTCAACTGGCAGAAATAATTGGAAATCATTCTCCATTGGTCTAACTTGTACATTGAAGAGTTTTTATACCCCTTATAACTTAGGTGGAACCTGGAATAGGGGGCCTCATTTTTAATGTGTGAACCCCAAGAGTATGGAAGGGAGTGGATTGTACAAAAATTGTTCAGTTCCCTCTGCCTTGAATTTTGGCATGCCACAGGCATCAGTAGGGAACAGTACCCTTGGAATGAGATATAATTTGAGGGATGGCACAGGGAAATCCTGTGCCATCCCACTTCCTTCACTGTTACTATTTCTTTGCTAGTTCAATCACTACCCACACCCCCAAGTACTGTCACACTATTTCTAATTTAAACAAACAGAAATATCCAAATAATAGTGAGATTATTGTACAGCTAAAATTGAAGAGGATTCCTCTTTTAATTTGGCAAATAAATGGAAATATTTAAAATCAATGAAATAAATTAATTTGGAAATTTTACTTTGAGAAATTGACATTCAAATTCTGGTAAAATTCATTACATTTGCTTACACAAAATTACCCTTAGGTAAGATTTGAATCAATCTCCTCTCTATGGGTTAAATAGTTGGGCTCCTGGGTTTACAGTTGGCAATAGTCCAGGAAAAGGATAACAATGAATTCAAAATCATATATGGCCCTGGCAAACTATATTCTATACAGTTGTGAAAAACAGAGTTCACAATTAATGTAAACTCTAGCATGCCTGATAATGTAGGCCAGGTCAAGAGAGTTAAATCATAGAAAAAGTGTGCGAGGGAGACAGAGTGCTATTCTGTTAGTAATTATTCTTCTATGTGCTGGTATCTCTCTTCAGGATGTGGATGATCATGGCTCTCCACAATTTCCTGTCCTTTACAATTGACAAATTTCATCTTTTTGTTATCCCTCCTAAATCTTGTTCTGCCTTCCATTTACTCAAGCTTGCTAGGTTAAGTTATGTATAGTTTTACTCTGTCCCTCTTGTCTTCAATGTCCTGTGAGCATCAAATTTTCCAAGCCCTCTTTCCTCATTATGTGCCCTATAAATTTCAACTATCTCTTCCTGATGTCAAGTCAAAGTGTCCTTGTTGTTCCCATTTTCTTAGAAACTTTGTCGTTGCTCACCTGCTCAGTCCATAGTATTCTCATCAAGTCTCTTCTTCATTTGTGAGGAAATGGTCCAGTATTCACTGCCATACAGGAGGAATGATATTATGTAGTTGTAGTGTTATTAGGTCAGTAACTCCTATTCTTTCTTGATACTTTGTTTAGCTTTTGGAACACGTCTTAAGTATTTACATTTCATTTCTTCCTGATTTTCAATGCTTTTCTATAATATAAATTCTTATAATGTTACAGTAAAAAACTGTGAAATATGTCTACTTTATAAAATATAATCTCTTTATTCTATTAGTACTACAGTGTAACTCGGATATAAGAGAGTTGTCGGGACCGGAGAAGAAGCCTATTTTGTTTACATTAACACAGGCTCTAATTTGGGACCAGAGAAAATCTCTCTTATATCCGGTTTACACTGTACTTGCATAAATTCTTCACAATGACAATTCTTTCTTCTATAGAATAATTATCTATAATTCTTTATGAAATTCAATTAAGTGATCTGATTAAAGCATAAAGGGTTACTCATAGACAACCAGGAAATTGTAAAAATGAAAGCAATCAATTTAAATGTAAAGGATAATAAAAGCTTGCTCTTAAAAATCTATAATAAAAAGGATATGAACTTGTGGAGAGCCATGATAACCCATGTTCTGATGAAAGCATAAATAGAATGTTAATAAAAGTCTCCTCTTAAAAATCTATAAGAAAAAGTATAGGAAGTCGTGGAGAACAATGATCACCCATATTCTGATGAAAGCATAAATAGGAGGTCTCCTCTTAAAAATCTATAAAGGATAGGAAGTTGTGAAGAGCCATGATCACCCATGTTCTGATGAAAGCATAAATGAAAGGAGGTCTCCTCTTAAAAATCTATAAGAAAAAGGATAGGAGGTTGTGGAGAACAATGATCACCGATATTCTGATGAAAGCATATATAGAAGGAAGTCTCCTCTTAAAAATCTATAAAGGATAGGAAGTTGTGGAGAGCCATGTCTACCCATGTTTTGATGAAAGCATAAATGAAAGGAGGTCTCCTCTTAAAAATCTATAAGAAAAAGGATAGGTGTTTGTGGAGAACCATGACTACCTATAAAGGCCTCCTCTTAAAAATCTGTAAGTAAAAGACAACCAAATGTGTTTCTGATTCTTTCAAGAGAATCTGCAACAACTGAAACTAGAGAGTATATTAACTCCCAACTGAGAGAGAGTAATTTTATGTCCTCCTTCTCCTCCTTCTCCTCCCCGGGGATCTCTTTGTTGTCTTTTTACATATTT
Organism: Acanthosepion lycidas; assembly: GCA_963932145.1. Lineage (NCBI taxonomy): Eukaryota > Metazoa > Mollusca > Cephalopoda > Sepiida > Sepiidae > Acanthosepion > Acanthosepion lycidas. The sequence goes on from OZ010595.1 coordinate 91,137,327, forward strand.
TATGCTTGAGAATGTTTATTATTAGTAAGAAAGACTAAGTGGAGTCAGTCAGTCATGATGAAAGCAGTTAAAGAATATTGGGTGGGATGGGCACCCGGAGGTGGGGGGCAAGGGGGGCAGGGAGGGGAGGTGGGTGCTGTGGAAACAATGGGTGGTAAAAAGATAACAGGGTGAAGAGGTGACAGAGAAAATCCAAATAAATATTTATTTGCAAAAACAGCAGGAATGACAACAAACCTTCAGTTTATTTTATCATAATGTCTGAGAAAAATCATACACCTTATATGCAAAATACATCTGAGACACAAAGAACTTTGCAGAGGTAAATAACCAAATACCATATATATATATATATATATATATATATATATATATAATTCAATCTAAAGCAAAAACAGACCACTTTAAGGTTCCATTAGTTATAATTTATTTCACCAGAGATTTTTTTCTGGATCTTCAGACTTCACTTTCAAGGGTGAAAAAATGAATTTAAAAGATACACTTTTGAAGGGCAGTATTAAGCTTATATAAGGTGACATAGAGGGTGGTGAGGAATAGTGTGAGAGACATGGTCAAGTTTAGAGAGGGAAGAGAGAGTTTTAAAATTTATTTTTATTTTTATTACAATACTTAATATTGAAGAGGAGGGGGTAAGGATCAGACGTTGACTTATTTAATCGGTCAACTCACCAGAAATGATATGGAAAAAGAGAAAAAGAGGGGAAAAAGTAAAGGGGGGAGTTGACCGATTAAATAGGTCAATGTCTGATCCTTACCCCTTCCTCCTCAATATTAAGTATTATAATAAAAAAAGAAAATAATAAATTTTAAAACTCTCCCTTACCTCTCTAAACTTGACCATGTCTCTCACACTATTCCTCTCCACCCTCTATGTCACCTTATATAAGCTTAATACTGCCCATCAAAAGTGTAAATTTTAAATTAGTTTTTCACCCTTGAAAGTGAAGTCTGATGATCCAGAGAAAAATAAAATCTCTGATGAAAGGAATAATAACTAATGAAACCTTAAAGTGTTCTGTTTTTCTTTAAAATTAAATTATTCGCTCTAACTTAACATTGAGCTCTCTGGATTTCATCCTCCTTGGGATTATCCATATGGATTACCAAGATTTTTGTTATATATATATATATATTCCATGTAATCAAGTAGTTTGGGGGTGATTTTGAACAGGAGGCATTCACAGCTAGTCTTTGCAATACCCAAACATCTAGCTTGCAACATCTTTTACAAAGTAATATTCCAAAGTCCATATTAGAAACTAGGTACTTGAATAAGTTTTTTCCCCCCCTCAGGGTCAAATTCCATAAATGTTTGAGTATGCACTTATCTTAAATATATGAGATCTGATCAAAAAGTACTGTGAGCTATAGTATGTAGAGTGAAGTTGCTTTGAACAGAAAGACCTTGAACTCTGTTGTGCAGGCATACTAAGTTATAACTTTCTTGCTCACTTCCAAAGTGTGTAGAGTGTGGTCATCTCACCACATCACAGAGGTTCCATTAGTGACCATGGCTGGTACAACAGTTTTTGGCCAAGGACAACATTCCTCAGGTTCAACATCCACTATATTCCCCAGATCTTGTTCTTTGTGTTTTTTACCTTTTCAAAAAGCAGCAAATCCCATTTGAAAGGAACAGGATTTCAAGACATCAAAGAAATCAAAGAGAATTCTGTGACAAGGCAGCTGCTTTAACCATATCCTAAAAAAGGAGTTCCAGGAATGCTTCCATCAATGGAAACAATGCTGGATAAAATGTGTAGCTTCAGAAGGGGACTATTTTGAAGAAGATTAAATGCCAAATTGATATGTGTTGTGTTTCCTTACCATAGTATCAAACCCAATACTTTTTGATCAGTCCTCATACTTCTCACATCTATCTATAGTGTATCATATTCTTTATTTTAGGATATTACATGAAAAACATGTAAAAACACTACACAAATGCAATCATATTTCGATGTTCATTAACACATCTCATCAGGCATTAGGTTTTACTAATACCTGATGAGATTAGTTAATATGCATCAAAACATGATTGCATTTATGTAGCGTTTTTAACATGTTTTTCATGTAATATCCTAAAATAAAGAATATTTCTCTACTTTTGTATTGAGCCCTCTTTTAAACTGAAGGTTATGAATATTGGAAGTGAATTCTATTCGTTCTCATTTTACATGGATATAGTGTATTATATATAGGTATTTTCAAATATAAAAAATGATCAGAGAGAGAAAAATAAAGATATCTTGTGTTTGAGCGAAAATTAAATCTTATCCATAATTATATTACTAATGCAAAACCTGAAGCTTTTATTTTCATAAAATGCAACCATTGATTTAATGCTATTCCATTATTCATTGGAAGAAAAACGAATACATAAATATTTTCCACTATATTTGAAAACAAATCTACTTATTCTTGATTATGGTGGATATTGTAGACACTGGTCTACTTCTTGAATGTCAAATATATGTTATTGGTATTTAAAATATGTAATGATTACTTCTGAGTCACAAACAAATTTAAAAGAACCCAATAAACTAGAGAAATTGTAAAAGTTCAACAATAAGAATCACTTAAACTTTTCCTTTTCTTCCAAGATGTAATTTAGAGACAGAATTATTATTTCTAAAGAAAAAAGATGCAAAGAGCAAAGTTAAATAACTATGGTAGATTTTATTACAGTAATTTTCATTTTATCTCTATTTTCCTTGACAGGATTTTTCAGCTTTTAATCTGCTTTCTACATTTGCCATATCTTAATTTGGAAGGTAATAAGCATAGAAAAAATGAAAATGTACTAAGTGATATTTATTCTAATAAAATCTAATCAGACATTGACTGAACTTAAAACTCGTAGGAAATTCAGTTAAAAAAATATATATTGTATATACAAATTAACATTTCATCCAATGTCCCAACATTTTATTTCAACTTAAAAATACTAATCATGACAAATTAATGTGGAAACAGGAGATGTAGTGTAAGTAAAATTAACTTATGTCTGACAAAGGTAAGTAGTTTTGATTAATGGATTTGTCTGGATGATAAATATTTCAATTTTGCAAAGATTTTCTTGTTTACAGGAAAATCAAAATGCACAAAAATAAAGAAGATAAAAATTTCAGCATTAATTCCCATTGCAAGACAAAATTTGTTTTTGTTTCGTTGTAGGATTTATTTTCCCCCCCAAAAAAGCAAACAATAATTAAATAAAAATAAAAGTCTTTTTGTTTAAAGAACAACATTTAAACAAAAACTCTTTTTACACACACAATATCCTGCCATAATGTGAAGTTATTCTCACAGACTGATATAGTGAGTTCAATTTTCACTGTTAGTTTTTCATGTGTATCCTTTTTTTGAGACAGAGCTGAGTAATGTATTGCATTTTTCTCTCACACATATATATATATATATATATATATATATATATATATATATATATATACTTGACTCTCCCATCAAATTTGATGTATGAGGGTCAAGCAGCTCAGTTCCTAGTAACTGACAGCCTGACACCAGCACATGAGATTTGATTATAGTGGTGAAGGTTTTATGCAGGACCATCTACACTTTTTGAAGGGCTAAATATAGAAACCTGGAGCACTACATGCCACAAGGTCCCCAAACGATCCTCCGCATGTTTTGAATTCAGAGTTGTCCTTCTCTTAGACCAGTTGCCATCCAAGGCCTTAGAACACAGTCATCTGACTGGCCTGAATATTCAAGAAATCTTGTCAGAAAAATACACATTCTCTGGCAGGATTCAAACCTGCATCCCCTATGGGAAACTGTCATTGGATCAGACATGCCATGTAGGACTTCTGGTCAAACAAATACTGTTTAATTAAAAAAAACCAGTAAGAAAAATATAAATTAGTAAACTACATTATAAAATATCACAAAACTGTATTCAGGTTCACAATTATTTCTACTCAACAACTTCTAGAATAATGTGAAACATAACTGTTACTGCCCACCCAATAACTGTTAGAATAATAAAATAGACCTACCCATAATGTACCATTGACCAGCCTATATCAATAGTTGAGCACATGTGGTTTGTAGAATGAAACATACCTGATGTCACTGGTTGTTGATTTCAATGTAGGTATTTCACATTGTGATATTAGAAGATCTAGAGAAAATAATTGACTACAATGCAAATATCTAGAGAGTGCCTTAATTGCAAGGTCATCTACAGTAAAATTAAGCCTTCTCTCTTACAACAATTCTGGTAGATCTTCTAATATCATTATGGTGTGGGATACCTGCTTACAAAAGTGATGGAAAGAAAAAGACTCTAAATGAATTTGGTGAGAAAAAAAACAATTCTAAAATTCCCAGCATCCCTCATTCATGCACATGTGTAATTGTATCGACATAACAAATTTAGTCTGACAAAGTCCTGAAGGATGAAGAAGCGTCATAAGTAAACTTTTCCACTTTGTCATACAATTTCCCAGTACTATTCTTGATAAATAAAAATATATATTATTATCACTCTCATATATATATATATATATATATATATTATAAAGAAGTAATCATACAAAGAATTAATCAGAAAAATGAATGTAAATAATGGTGAAATCTCTTAACTAACAAATTTAATAAAGCATTAACCTACAAACCATTTGTTGAATGATGCTGTGACACTGCATGTTCCAAAATTATGTAACCATTAATAAGCAACACATTCTTAAAAAAAAATATCTTTCAGTCTACAATACATTTATTTTGTTTTGGAGTTTGTCTGAAATGTAAAAAATATTAAAGCCTGATGATGAGAATGTGAAAATTTTTTAAAATACTAGCACCGAAACATCAAATCCATCTTACAATTTTAAACATAAGGATTGTGTCATTCAATGAATAGGAATAGTTAGTAGGTTAATGCTTTATTAAATTTGTTAGCAGAGAGATTTTGCCATTAATTACATTAACTTTACTGATTAATTCTTTGTATGATTACTTCTTTATAATAAATATATATATATATATAATTATTTATTTAAAAAAAATTTATAACATAAATATGTTATAAAATCACTACAAAAATAGCCATTTTGTTTCAACACCCTTGGTATCTTATCAAGTGATGATATTGAATGTAAAATAAATGGTTTTAAAAGTTTCAAATTAATTAACAATCCTTTGCAAGGGGAAAACGTTGTTACAAAAGCTAGATGGATCAATCAAAATACAAGTATAGGAAAATTCAAAATATATATATATATATATAGCACTATTTAATATATATAAATACACACACACACACACTAGGTTGGCCAGAGAGACCTGACTCACTTTGGAAATAGAAAGGAAACAAGAAATCTTGATCTCTGTCTGATGGAATTTCCAAGGAATACTCCATTTCATGCTTGTTCTACACAGTTGCACCATCAAACTGTATTACCAGCAGCTAGACTGCATGTATAACAAACTAAAGAAGGAGTATCCTGCTTTGGTCAGCTGAGGTTGGACTTTGTTTCAGCAAGACAATGTGCAGCCATACATTGCCAGGTTGGCTAACGAGTAGTTCAAATAGATTGACAATGTTGAGATTCTTCCACATCCACCATTCAGTATCGATGCTGCTCTGAGTGACTATGGCCTATTCCATTCAATGGCACATTTCCTTTGTGACCAGCGATTCAACATTTGTGATGAAGTGAAGGAAGCTTGTTTACAGTTTTTTGATTCAAAAAATCTGTGGACTGATATTTGGAACAGATTCAGATGCTGGCTGATTGCCGACAGAAGATCGTTGAGAATGATGGACTTTATTTTCAACAATAAATGTTGGTGTTGCTCCATAAAATTTTGTTGCTTTCTTTCTGCTTTCTAAGTCAGTCAGGACTTTTTGGCCAATCTTATATAATAGCTGGTTGCTTATATGTGAGTATACCCCCATCCTTGTTGCAGACACCTGCTCAGGCACATTTGTATTTGTTCAACGCTCCAAGATCCAACATGTGGTTTATACTGCAACTATACCATCATCTGGCATGATCAACATTTTGGACAAGGGCTGTATATTCAAACTCTTGGTCATGATGACTTGTGAATTCATGCTACCACAAGCATCAACAAACAATTCCATCTACCCAAATTCACTCACAAGGCTGGGGTCAACCGTGGTAGGGTTTTGGGGTATTTTCCAAAGTTGCTGTATTCTGGGATTGCTTACCCAGACTGATAAGATCAAAAACTCACCTTGCTGACAAATCAACCAGGATGACATTTGAACCTCTGGTTGGAACGTACATGTTATAACCACTTGGCCATGCACACCTACATATACATGTGTACGTCTGTGTGTGCACATGGAATGTTAAATCAAAATATTTCCAGAAAAATCATAAATAATAATTAATATATATTAATTAATTAATTACTAAATTACACTGATTAATGCACTCAAAAATTAATTAGCACATGGAAGTTAGAGAAGAAAAAACAAAACAAAACAGGATTTAAGTATGAACTAAAAAAAAAAAAGTTTAAAATCTGACAAAATTTCAGCAGGGGTAAATTTGGGATGTTGAATGGGATGGGGTCCAAATGGAAAAAAAATTATGGAATGCACAGTCGGTGATTAATGTCTTAGTAGAATTTTGGTTTTTTAAGGTAAATTTATAATTACTTAGGATTATTTGCTTTTTATTTATAAAATTTCTTTATGCAGAATATGTTTTCTATTGAAAATGTAATTGTGTGTTGGCTGAGCAGTTGAAAAATTCAAAATGCCTTGTATTTTTTTTCTTAATCAATTCTCCTGAAGTAAGGCAATAAAGCCATTAAGATCCAAGAGGTTACTTGGAGTGGAAGAAAATGAAAAAGAAACTTTTAGAAGGAACCAGAAACCCAAAGCTAAACAGGAATCAAAGAATAGAAATCTATGCCTTTTCAAAAGACCAGAGAAGAGTGGAAACCAGATGATAAGTGAACCTATCTATTCCCATTAACTAATCTTTTTAGGATCCAAGTTGGATTTTCAAATCTAACAATGGATAAAACTCGTAATACAGATGAATTTTATACGTTGTCTGGCCACAATTTGAAATTGAGATTTTTTGATCATTCACAAATTTAAAAAGACTGTCAATGCACTTGTTTTTTTTTTGTGAAAGCATATCGAAAAATATGAGTTTTGGTAAATAGTAAAAATATTTAAATGCTTGAAGAGGAAGAAAACAAACAGTTAGCAGCCATTGTTGTGAGCAGAAAAAGAGTTGGCAGAGAAAAAAGCTAGCCAAGATGGCTGCTGGAAGTGAAAGGAGGAAATGGTAAAAAAAAAAAAAAAAAAAATTAAAATAAATAAAAATAAAAAAGCAAAGGTTCACTTTCTCCTGACCAACAGTTGTAGATCTTGTCATCTCTAAACTTTGTACCCCAACAGCCTGAGGTTCAAAAGAAGTTTAAAAAGAAAAAGAAAAAGAAAAAGTTTAGTCACTTAAGATCCAAGAGATAGAGGAGGAGGAGGAGGAGGAGGAGGAGAGGGCTGATGAACAAATTGGCTTCTTGATAGGGTGACTCTCTCTTTTTCCAGAGATTAGCCCTTATTCACATTTTACAAATACCAGAAAAGAACCAACCAGACCAGAAAGCCTTGTTTTCTCTTTTATTTTCTGTCCAGATTGTAACAAACTCTTTGGCCTTTTATCATTTTTTTTTTTCACACTTTTTTCTCTAATTCTACAAGCTTATCTCATTTGGCAACAGTGGTGACTGAAATCACACGCAAATTTTGGGGTCAGTCAGTCTTCAGTTGATTCATGCTTACAAAGGAAAAAAGAAAAAAAAGATTTTGACAGATTTCTTAGGCTTCTTCTATTAGAGACCACTTTGCTTTACAACTGACAGCTGAATGTGGTTTGTTTTTATCACAATATTTGCAACATGTCTTTTGGCCTTCCTCAAGAATATGTTGCATTTGGTGGTCTTTAGATGTTGTGTTATACTTCATCTTTTTTTCTCCTGACTAAGATTATCCAGTTTATAAAACTGAGTATCACTGTCTTGCTAATTCATATCAACTCCTTATGGTTCATTTAATACTGGAATCTAATTTTCTTGAGAGCTTTGAAATAATAAAAGTATATGTTATTCTGCTTTCACAGTTGAATACATGGTAGATGATACTCAGCTTTTGTGCATATACATGTTTGTGTGTTTTATATTGTGGTTTTGTTGAAGTTATATTATGGAATATTTGTTTTGGGAAAGTTTGATTTAAGAAATTGTAGGATATTATATGGATTAAAGTCATGAGAGAATTCATTCATATTGATTGTTTGCTTAGTTGATTTTATTTAGCAGCCTATCAACCAGTATGGGTTATTTAATGCTGAAATCTAAATAATTTGAACATAATTTTATGGCTTCAACTAAATATATTTTCAATACAATTGTGAGGCTTTGACTTCAGATAAAATGTATTGATGATCATTTTGCTTTAAAAATGTATTGCTGCTATTTTGACTATTAAAATGTATATTTATACTTTTATAGTATTTTGTTTGGAGGTTCACTATTTGCCCATAGCTGGAACCCTAACAGGTGCTACCACCTTGGATCAGGGTGAACCTGGGAACAACAGCAATTAAGATGTGGTTTAGTGGTACAGGAGATAAGAAAAAGTACAAAGTAACTTCTGAGGACTATTGTATGTATCAAACACCTGAAGAATATATGAGCTGAAATATATATATATATATAAGATAAAGAACAAAAAGGAAATATTCATCAATCTAACATGTTTCACTTTTATTAAAGCTTCATCAGAGGATGATATATAGAGAAAAATAAAAATACCAGAATTTTTTTTTTGTGTTGTTAAATTTTCATTGTTATTTTTTGAAGTTTTCAGAATTTTTTTGTGTTCTTTATCTTATCAATGTCAGATTCCAATCTATATTTGATCCCAACTCATATATATATATGAGTGTGTGTGTGCATGTAAATCAATACTGTTGTAAAATTTCTGATTCCATGGGAGTGTGACAGCTAAACAGTTTATATATGTTTTTAAAATGTTTATGTTGGGAAGTACTAAAATGATAAAAAAGTAAAAATCTCTTTTGCAATTGAGTAACACTTGTAAATGAAAGAGTTTATCTTATTTGTATAGAAAAAAAACAAGTCAAATGATAAAGTCTTGGAGCAAGAGACTTAATTTACTAGAGTCTTATCTGAAAATCTAACACAAAGTTAAGCACCCAAAGTCCTTCTATAAATACATCCCACCTTTTCAATTGTCAATGTAAGTCTTAGGAAAAGAGGGTTTAAAAAAGCCTTTAATTAACCTTTTGCAAAGCAGATTGACAAGCAATTCTAAACAGCAGTGGCTCAGAATTCAATTTGGCATTGTCTGCTTTCATTACTTTCAGAACATAAAAACAAATCCAGTTATTTTTTTTTTTTTTTTTACCAAGCCTCATTTTCTGGAAACCTATTTTGAAAGACACAAATAACATGACTAATCTTTTTGAAGTTACTGAAAGTCAAATACAAAATTCCATTTTCTTATCCACAAATTAAAATAAAAAGATCACAAGAAAAGATTTTATACAGAAGATACTGGCATTCACTAATTATTGGTTTATCCCAAAAGTGTGCTTTTCATTAGATGGCATTAGGAGGGTTTAGTTCTGAATACTAATCATAAATTTGAATAAAATCTAAATATAAAGAAATATACAAAAAAAAGCTAAATATAAAAAGAATATACAAAAGTTTTTATTTTTTACATTTTTATAACCATTCTTGTTTCTTTATGAATAAACATATACCAGTAAATGTACTTTGATCCTAGGCAAAAGTGCACAGATACTACATACCGCTACTGGACAGAAGTGCATGGACATTATGCTCTGATCCTAGGCAAAAGTGCTATTCTTTATATAAACAATCCTGTCAGTGAAGGGGCATGCTAGTTCAAATTAGAGAGTGAGGGAAAACTAACCCATGGGAACCATTAATATTATATATATATTGTATTAGATAAGGTGCCAAGTCACACGTGCCACACTCCAAATGTAATGTCCTGTGAAATTTGCTAAACAATATTCTACTTTTAAAGTTCAACTTATTACTAATCTTTACTAAGCTTACTTGAGAATGACACAAGGCCACTAGTGTAGAACAATCTGTAATGATCAAACTCACTACAATCATAATACTTTGTAAGATTAGTTTGTGAGCCATTGCTCAAATATCAGACATTGAATTTAACATTAATAAATACTAAGCTTAGCTTAGTCTGGCACAAGTCCATGTTGAGTTCTATGTCATCTCTGAGTTCCCATTCTACTATATAAAATGGTATCAATGAAAAAGACGATTTCTTTTTCTAATTCATTTTTTATTAGAAGAGGGGGACAGATGTAGCAGCTTGGGTTCTAAGAGGCAGTGGAAAGAATAACGTGATGGGAGTGCATATCACATGTTGGTTCAGTGTCTCTATGCAGTTGGTCTGTTAGCCTAGGAGTGGGAAGCATATCAATGCTTCAAAATTTTTGTGGATCTCTGCTGAATTCACACCATTTTGGACTTATATACAAAACCCAGACAAGGGAAATCCATCACTGTGAGAATATCATACTGATGAAATACTTCAGCCAATCGTTGACCATTCTGTAACAATCACAACTTTAGGACACTCAGTGAAGAACAAAATCATTACAGCTGTAATAGTCTGAGACTAGTTTGCTAGCCATTGTTTCATGGCAAAGCAGCATGCTGTTGATGTATACAGAATTGATTTAAAATTTATTCACCCCGTCATATAAACACAGAAAGGAGGAAGAAAAGAGAAAAGCTGGCCCAGTTAATGACATTTGCTATTAGCTCTTCTATCTTGCAATGATTACACTGTCTATTTGCAGTAATTTGGAAACTAGGTTCAAAAAGAAAGCATTTTTTAAGCAGCAGCTGAAGCAGGATAATTTCTACTTCATCAGCTCAGCTGGAAATTGTCTGGAACAATTTGTGAACCCTATCGTTCAGAGTTTGGTACCGGCAACTTGAATAAGCATCACAAAGAGAGAGAGAGAAAAATTATTGAAGATTTTGGTAAAGCAGAAGTAGAAGAAAAATCAAAATCAAGTAAATGGAAAATTCTTTAAAACGTCAGAGAATTAGATACAAGAGGAACAGGAATCTAAAATAAATCGGCACTGATTATCCTCCACCTTGTGCACTTCCACATCTTCCTTATGAAACAGAATATTTGTTTATCTTAAGCCAGTCGGCTTAGAAGATTGATTATTGAAGTGTAAACTATTTTCCTCCCAAAGCTATTAGAACTTCAGTTTTAGTTTGCATCATTTGATACAAACTGAAATAATTCAACAAGTGAGAGTCAAGGGAAAGATTTCAAATCGAAATGCTGTGACTTTTGGAAATTGATGATATTGGCTTTGACTTTTAAATAATTAAAATAGTTATCAGAATTTGTATACATAATATATAAATAAAGTAAATGACAGGTTGATCATATTTTGAATATGAACATTTATGAGAAGAGCAAGCTAATCTTTGTTGCAGATTCTTGTTTGGGCACATTTGTATTTCTTCAACACTCACAGAACTGACCTATGATTATACTGCAACTAAATACTGAGCTTAGTTACAGTTCATGGGAGAGAGATCTCAATCTGGGGGAGAGATTGACAGTTTTGAACCATCAGTCACCATGGCAGTTCACTCACAAGGCTTGGATCAACCATGATTATGGCTTTGCAAGCAATTCCCAATGGTGCCACATGTGGGGATCATCTCTTCAGGCTCATATTATCAAGAAGTGACCTCCTTGATAAACTCACCAAGTTAATATTCAAATTAGTTATCATGGTTGAAATGCTAATGGTAAAACTACTCAGCCAATCTTGTATCCAACAAGATATATATATATATATATATATATATATATATATATATATATATATATATATATATATATATATATATATATTAAGGTAGGTTAATTCTAATGTCCAAGTTATTTAAGTTTGCTTTAAAATAACTTGGACAGTCAACAGGAATCCAATAAGGAAGCTTACTTTGAACTCATCATATGTCTGACATCTGATTGGTTAATCAAGGTCACTCCGTAGCATGTTAGAAATTTAGTTTTTTTTCCCCTTCCCCTCTTTCTGTGAGGGTATGGCTGCTTTAAACCATAGAATGATCATTTATTTTCCATTTGAACACAACCGCCTGAAGAAGCACCTACTGTGCTGAAACATGATTGCATTTTTGTAGTGGTTTATGACATGTTTTTGTTATAATTGTTAATAAATATTATATATATATATATATGCAAATTTTTTATATATAATATTATATATTATATATGTGCTGTACTTATTGGAAAGTGCTCAATATCAGTGGTAGAGCTAACATATTTAGTTGGATTGATGTCAGTTTGTGACACTGAGTTTCATGCTATTTGCAATCGCCAGACAAACTCTCTCTCTCTCTCTCTATATATATATATATATATATATATATATGAAAAAGGCTTGCATTTAGATAATTTAAATTCTCTCATCTTCCACCATAATGACGTGGAATATAACTTTAATTTCACCAATGCCAGACTTATAAAAAAGAACATAATCCTTTAAAGAGAAAATATTAGGAAAATATATTTATAGCAATACTACTGGCTATTAACACATGTTTAAAAAATTACATTACATCACCATTTTTCTACAGATCCATTATTCATGAATTTAACTTATCTCTTCCAAATACATAAAAATCAATGAAGATATATACAAAATATGCACAAGATATGCTTTAATGAAAGATCAAACCAAAACTAAATTTTTCAAAATGATGTGCAGCATCCTAACTTTTACACAATTTAGCATCCAGAATGTTTTCTTACACATAGTTGAATATTATCTGTTACTTCATTACGCGCAACATTTGTCTAATGAATAAGAAATAGCCAAACAACAAAACCATTAATCTGTATCTCTTTGCTTTTTATCATTTTTTATCATTTCTATCTTGATCTCTGGCAAAGCTTTAACAAAGTGAAACATGTTAGATTAAGAACCGTTTCCTACTTGTTCTTTATCCCATCACACACACACACACACACACACACATATATATATATATATATATATATATATATATATATATATATAAATAAATGTGTCTAATGATTGCATCTAGCATGAAACAGTCTGTCGCCTCTAAGTGTTGACTTCAATGTTTGTCTTTTATATTTACATATGCTCTATCTATGATATTGAGCACTTTATCCCATAAATATAGCACACCTTAAAACTATATTTCTTTATATATATATATATATATATATATATATATATATATTTAAATAAAAGAAAGAACAGTAAGATATGTAATCCACTGTTCTTATTGATATTTTTATTTTTTACAAAATAGTGCTCAATGTAAATTTACAGAGCATTAATATTATAAATTAACTGATTTAAAATATGGTTTTTTTTGCTACACAGTAATAGCCATGTTTCAAAAATGGAAGCTTAAAACTTTAAATTTAATGAGTTTTAACTGCAAGGTAAATTCATAATTTACAGTTACCAAGAGCACAGAGGAATCCAATCATCTATACAAGGGGTGGTAGCATTTTCATTTATATATATATATATATATATATATATATATATATATATATATATAGTACTACTTACAAGCACATTATGACAAAAATATTAATCTCCCATAACTGAATTCTAATAAACCTTATTGCTAGTACCAAAATATAAAAACAGAGAAAGATCTAAAAAAGTAATAAATATACAAATTGAATAAATAAACAAGATAATAAATAATATAAACAACCGATCTGGAGGCCATGATCATAAATTAATCTATTTTATTTACATAAACACTTCCTCCAACCACCCAACCAGCATAAATAAACACTCTAGAGGTCATATAACCTTCAGCATTAGCCCAAAACAGAAGAAACTGGGAAGGACTGTTTCCTCCTCTTTTAATCCCCTAGTGACCTACATACAAAACCTGCTATATGTACAAACTTCACACACACACACACACACACACACAGATATATGAGAGAGGGAGAGATTCTAGATATGCAAATTAAGGGTTCTTGTTTAATCAAAATAAATAAATAGTAGATTATATAAGTCATCTGCTGGTAGATACAATTTTTTTTTTATTAAATGCAATTATTATTATTATTATTATTTTGCTTGGCTCCAGGGTCTATCCTTGAAACATGAGGCACTTTAACATAGTGTAATAGCAAGCTTACCTTGCTAAATCAATCATCATTGAGTAATGAGTTTGATCCTCACTGGGTGTCCCATATTTGCAGCTTTCTACCACATCTATGATATGCTCACTAAATCTCTACATAAGGCATACCCAGGGGAAATAGCTGACAGTGATAAGTAGTTTTTGTATTCAATCCTATATATGTATGTATGGAGGTCCCACTTTAAAATCAGATTCTGTTCAAGTGGGCATAGCAAATAAATGCCAAACAACATTTATTAGGTGTGTATGTGTTTGCACACATACACACACAACTTTATAGTTCCAAGTTTATGACTCAGTTTTGTCTCCTGCGCATTGCATTTTGAAAAACAAAGAAAACAAGTCTTTTTTTCTATTTGAATTTCCAAGATGCAGTGTTATCATTATCACAATGTTTTGGCTGTTTTACGCTCTGGCTTTCTTCAGATGTCTATCATTATGGGTAGCATTCAGGGAATTTCATATTGAACCTTTTATCCAATCTATGAGGAGTGGATTTGTTCTTGTTCGACTGTCCCATGTCTAGGGATATCTCAATTTGATTCTTTTTTTAGTACTGCTTAGTCACTGCTAGCTGTGTTTCCAGTGAATCTGAGTATATCTTCACTACCCGATTGGGGGTTGAACTCCCAATTACTATGCTACCCAAATTTGCTAACCAATGTTTTATTCCTCTAGGCTTCAATCCTCTAGACAATAATAGCTGAGAGGCATAAAACATTAGTTAGTGAATTGAATCACTTGGGTTTAAATGAAGTTATACAAAAGAATCAAATTCTGGAAATGTCAGAAAATGTTTCATTAAATCAGTACTTGAATTATAAAGTTTTTCAAGGTTTATTTCAAGTAAATAAATAAACCAGATTAAATTTCCTTCTTCAAGGCTTCATCTATTTTCAATGTAAAATTCAAAGAGAAATTGGTATTGTAGTGTTACAAAACGAATTATCTGCCCTTGACTCGGTCATAATTTATGCACATTTTAAAGCATAAGAAATGAATCATGTGACAGTCTGGTAAGAGGTAATGAAATGTATGCTGCCTGGACAGTCAGTGCCAATGTTTGACTCCAAACCTCTATTTTCTGTTACCTTTTATTCCAAGGTTACCTGATAGATGCCCATACACAGACAAGCCAACAACCAAGTAAGATCTTAATCCACTTCTCTTTTCCATATTTGCTAATGTGTATTTGGTTCAATGCATGTACAAACTTGTTTCATTTAAGTTCTGGAAATATTTAGATAAAGCAGTTATCTCCAATATATACATGACCTTATCTGTATTCACACATGAGCAAAGTATTAGTATATCATGGGTATAAAATATTAAGATTATCCAGTCAATAATCAATATATATGGAAAAAAAAAAATTCCTGGCAATTGTCAGAAAATTTTAATTAAAGCAGAAATAGTATTGAAATATTTTCTAAATCTTATTTTAGGTAAAAATGAGTTTATTTAAGCTGAAAACAGATTACATAGTTTTCTACTTCAAGTGTAAATGTATGTTGGAAGTGATGACAAAAATCGACTGCTGACTGATCAATTGTTAATAAAGGTTTATGTAAGATAATTGTCCTAGCAATGTTCTTGAAATTTTCTATTTATTAGACTTGAATTTTAATATTCAAAGGTTTAATTAGTAAAAATGTCAGTAAATTTATTTTTTGTCTAATATCAAATAAAAGTCAAAATCAAAGATAATTTGTGCTTTTGATAAAAGGAAAACGTGTCAATGTTCTGGTTTTATAATTAAAACACAGTGTTTGAAGCATGTCAACAATGAAGACTCAATTTGAGTGAACCAAAATCTTTTTAACATCATAAAAAGAAATAAAATGAAGCACAGACTATTTTGTCAGCTTTTCATTTCAATGCTTCCAATGATAGAAAATGTGTGAAAAAGTGTCACAGGAACTTAATGAAACAAACTCAAATGGGTAAAGCCTTTGACTACATTTTCCTGGAACACTCAAATGTTTTTGACAAAAGTAATGGAGCATGCTTCTTTGAATTGTGCATTTCATTTCACTTAAAAACAAAAATATTTTGCTCGGACAGAAATATAATTGAGTTAGACACAGTTTTTTCCTCTTTATCCAGTCATCATGAAACTGGATGCTTCATGGTATCTGGCTCATATATATATATATATATATATATATATATATATATATATATATCCATCCAAGTAAGATAAGAACAAATGGAATATAATTCCATTGTCCATAACATCTAATTTAAAAGAAGGCTCAATACAAAGTAGAGCTAAGCTAAATATTGACTCACGAGAAATTTACCATTGCCCAAGGAGACACATTTGTAGTGTTGAAACATGATTGCTATTGTAGCAATTTTTAACATGATTTTGTTTTAATCACTTATAATAAATGAGATATATGTATATATTATAATAAAGCTTTAAAGAATAGTGGCTATAAATTGCCTAACATCAATTATATAAAAAATGATAGTAGAAACCAGAGAAAAAACAGGGATAGAAAAAACATTTGGTACACCCACCATTCAAACAAATAGTAGTAAGTTAGGACATAAATTTCTTGCTTTAATTGAAAAACTTTTTCCTAGAAATAATACACTTAGCAAAATTTTTAATAAAAGTACCCTAAAATTAAGTTACAGTTGTACTGAAAATTTATAAAAAACATAACAAAATCTTGAATAAATACTTAAGCCAGAATCAAAGAAATAGGTATGCAGAAATAAGAATAAACAACAGTAAAGATAAATTATGTAACTGTTGAGATTATGAAAATTTTCCTTTGAATAATAAATGTCATACAGAATCCATAGTTTACCAATGCACTATTTCATCTGAATGAAAATCCTAATGCTGAGAATTTCTATATAGGATGTACTAAGAACGAATTTAAATTAAGATGGAGACAACGTCTAACTTCCTTCAGTAATATTGAGTATCACAACTAAATGTCCCTATCTAAATATTTTTGGCATTTGAAAGAAACAAATAAAACACCAACATTAAAATGGAAACTAATAAAAAAAATGAGAACATGTAGATATTTAAATGATCCATGTCCTTTGTGCCTACATGAAAAGATATATATAATTAAGTTTCTGAAAAATAAAAATTTATTAAATCAAAGAAATTAAATAGCAGTTAATTAATTATAAAAATAATTTGCGTAATTATGTACCTATTATTTGATCATAAATAAATTTATAAATGTGTAATTAAACTCTAATATTTTAATTTTACAATACCGTATATAGTTTATTAGTAAATATAATAAATATAGTATTTTAGATCTTTATAAGTAAAAGTATAAAAATAGATAATATGACTTAATCATATTTGAAATCCCTTTAAGAAAATCTCATTGCAGTTTTAGAATACAAGAAAAGAAATAAAAAAATAAAACTAAATGCCAAATGTATTGTAGTGTAACCCATAATAATAAAAAAACAAGAATGTGATGGCATGTCTGCATGAAAGAAAGTAAGTATCAACAGAAATCTCTAAATCCTACCTAAACTTAAATGACTTTCAATTTACTACATAAAAATTATACTTGTATTTTCATTTGTCAAAAAAGCCAACACTGCCTTAATAAAAAATTCTGAATTTTCATTACCCCACCAACTTAAAATATATAATACTATTTGGCTTATAAAAAGAGTAAATTAATTTTTTTTCGAAGGTTATTTTCAGTATCGATTGAAAATGGAAGTGAACTTCAAATTTTGAGTTTAATTTAAGATTTAAGTTTTGGTTTTGAAACATAGTAATTTCTGTGTTGTGATGGAAACATATTTTTTTAAAATAATTATAATATATATATATGTCTGAAGAAATGCACTGTAACAGTGAAAATCACTTTTATTTCCCAAGTACAGTGATTTTCACTGTTATAGTGCATTTCTTGCCTCATTTGATTCTAATATACAGAAAAATATTTGTGAATATGAAAGGATTATGATAAAAATAAGCAGGCATAATGTTTGTAATTTATTCAATCAGACATGCTTAAAAGAGAATTTGCTGCCTAAATACACACACACACACATATATATATATATATAAAAATAATTTACTAAGATGAAAAGTTATTTGAAGTGCAATAATTATTACTTGTCTAAAAATAATTAATTATAAAAATAAATTTTTTTCAAGTATGTCCTTTCGTAAAAGAAATGCCCCTTTCTCAAGCTGACATATTTTTACATGATCATAAAATTTTAACTCATAGCCTTAAATGAAATAAATAAATAAAAATCAATAAAATTAATTAATTTAAAAAAATATACTAAAAACTTACTCTCCACTATAGTTTGCCTTTCATTTCTTTAATTCTGTAATTCAAATTTGTATATATAACATTCATTTTTCACCAAATAATTTTTTCTCTGTATAAATACAAGTTCCTAAATAAATTTTCTACATTTGGTTATCAAGACAAATGTAGAAATCTATTAAGTTCCTCAAGAAATGATACACATTGGCATAAAAGCTTTACTTTTTTTTCATTTTCATTATGACTTTGTACATACATTTTAACTGATTATATATATATATATATATATAATGTAAAATCATACACACACATGATAACCTGCTACAGACTTTCCAGAATCTGACCAATGTCTAAACATTAAACATTTTGGGGAAAATTCCTTAACTGTGCTGAGGACCTTATATATAATCTCACTAAAATTTTATTTTTTATACCTGGAGTTATATTTTCCAATTTCTTTTTGAATTTGTAGGTCTGATGAATTGAATCATGATTACGATTCCAATGTAATAACTTATAACCATGGAATATTAGTGTTTGAGCCTTTTTTATTATATTCTTACTCTGTCCTGGACATTGAGTTCTACCTGGATTCTATACTCTTGGAAATTTTTATATTATTTTATATAATATATATTATTTTATATAATATATATATTTTATTTTATATAAAATATATATATATATAATATATATATATATATAATATATATATTTTATTTTTATATAATATATATATATATATAGACCACTAATATTATCTCTCTCTCTCTTTCTATATATATATATATATATACATACACATACACAAGCTATTATATATATGTGTGTGTGTGGGTATAATAGAGAGAGAAGAAAGGGTTTAATGTAATATCTACATACAAATGTATGTACTGTATATATTGGCATACAAGGTGACCTTTTAACCTTAAAAAATCCCCCTCAAAATAGGTGGGGGGCATCTTATACTCTAGGTATAAAATGTGAACCTTAAATCCTGTGGTTTATTGTAAGTTGTTAACATGGAAGATTTTTGACACTAGGCTAACCCCTGTCTCACCTGCTTTTTTTGATGATGCTGAACAAAAATACAACTGGATGTGTTTTATCAAGCCATTTAAAGATTGCATTTGGGAACAGTAGAGCAAATGAATGGTTAGAGGAGAAATCATTCACACTACCCTAATAGCCTATTGAAAACACAGCCGACACATGAGGTATTGTAGATTATGGTAGTTAATTGACAGTATCTCCCCACTGTTTTTTCATCAGAATTTGAGTGAATAGAAAGTATATGCTTACTGAATTTATTTAATAAATTCAGTACAATACATTTTAAAATAAATTGTTTTGGTGGGGGTCATCTTGTACAACTTACATTTTAACTCGAAAATTTGTGGGTCGTCTTATACACCCAGTCACCTTGTACACCAGCATATACAGTAAGTATGAATATATAGGGATGTTTATAAAAATAGATCATGACTTTTACTTATCATACACCTACCTCCTCATTACAATTTACAAAATTGGAAAACTACTTACAGAATATCAACCTTCTTTTTAAAAATTCATTGTAAATCAAAATATATTATGGATAAATATATTTTATATATAATAAGTAAGTATCCAATGCAAATTAACTATTATATAAGTTACTGGGTTACTATGTAAATCTTTTGTAAGCAGCTTAAAAGTAAGTTTTGTGTTTTCACTTCTCCAGCTTTGCTCAGAAAGCTTTCTCTCTTTTTATTTTTTTAGCAAAAGCAAAAATGAAATGGAAAATAAGATATTCTACAAAGAGAGAACAGTTATAAAAAATATCAGAATAGGAGAAAAACTAGAAATAAAGTTCTATACACAAAACAGAATAATAATAATAATAATAATAATAATAGGTAAATATAGTTCTCAAGAATAAGTCTGCTATTTCTTCTTTTTTTTTTTCAGACTTATTGATGTAGTCGGGCAGGGGATTATCTGAGGAGAGGCATTTGCTGTGAAGTTCAAAAGCAAGTCAGCTGCAAATTCCGTTTTTATTTTCCTTCTTTTTTGGTCTTCTTTTTTTCTCTCCAGTGGTTGCTATTTTCTTTTTTATTCTGCTTTCTTTTCCTTCTTAAACCCTAGATGCCTGTCTGTCGTTGTAGTCATCATTGGAGAGTATAGTAAGCTAGCCTGGCAGACCATTGCTCATATCATCGGTTTGTGTCTCACACTGTGTGTTCAGTGTTAGGGCCCCTCCCCTTCTTCTTTGCAAAACCAATTTGTATAAGTATCTTAGGTGCCTGATGTAGTGGTTAGTGTTAGCAAGGTAGTCTTGCAGTTCATCTGTTAGATTTTTTTTTGGCTTACTTTTTAAATAATGTTCACAATACAAGGCCGAAGAACCACTCAAGGTAGAGGGTTACTGTGTTGAGTTATATTAGTATAAGAAAGGACAAGTGTTAGGCATATAGAGCTGAAGCAAAACCAAAACCCCAATCCTAAACAGGAAACAAGGTTAAGTTCATTCAAAGTAAGTCAATACTGTGGCCTTGTGCCAGACTAAGATTTAGTAAATATCTAACCTTGAGAAAATATGAAATTCACACACAGATAACACAAATGGTAGTTTTTCCTTCTAGAAATTTACCAGACACATACAAACTTTAAAATTTGTGTATGTAAATTGATATAATAAATGCAAATGTTGATGTGTCACACTTTTTCAATTAAAGGGACACAACTCTCTAACTCTGAATAGCTCATCTTCTATATAATAAATATGAATGTCACTGTGTCACACCTTTCCAAATTTACTCCTAGAGGCAGTATCCCAACATATCATACCATTTTGGAATCAGGCCAACTTAATACTGCTTTATACAATGCCACCTAGTGGTTGTTAAGAGAAGTCAAAAGATAAATTTGGGTAATCCTACAATATCTTATGAAACAGATTTTTCTTGTCTTTTTGCACATAGCTTGTAATGGCAATAGGTTACAGGAGTCATTCTTTTCTAGTGGTACTGTCTCACTAGTTCAACTGGAATATTGTCTCATGTCAAAGTGAGAAAGAGAGAGACAGATACTAATTTGTAGTAGAGATGTTATTCTGGTCACATGAGGTTAGGAGATAATGTGGTGTGGTGTGGTGTGGTGTGTTGTATGCTACATGTGATTCACCTGGAGGTTAAGAAGTCTCTCTAGAGGAGGGCATGAGACACATCTTGTCACCAGACACATTGTTGAAAGTGCTCAATCATAAATATTCTGGCTGAATATTTATGCAGTATTAATGAATCAATTTTTGAAGATTTTAGTCATGTAAAATGACTGCAACAAATTGGCCCCACTAGATTCATATATTCATATTTGGCTGTAGAATATAGATGTTCCCTAGCAGAAAAAAAGGTGGGGTAATTCCACAAAATCTTCTTCAATTTCTTTCAGCCTTTTGATTAGAGAGAGTTTCTTTCTGCAATTAGCAAGTTGGGGTATTTTTCCCCAGTAACTATGATTCCATTAATTCAAATGTGAACTTGCAAGTTTTCTTCTAATGTTCTTTTCTGTTTTGCCTTTAAGTGACTGTTTGCTTCTGTTTGATTGGCTAATAAATCTGTCAAGTTTGCTTCTGTTTGATTGGCTAATAAATCT
>OZ010595.1:91164564-91172064 GCA_963932145.1 Acanthosepion lycidas
TTTTTTTTTTTTACAAATCTAATTTTCTAAATGATACAGGAGAAGGAGTAAAAAAGAATCATGTAGATATGCATATTTTGTCTTACTTTCTGCAGATTTTATTTTAAGAAAACTTCTTTTTTTGATGATTCCAGTTCAGTGGAAAAACATGTCAAACTAGTTTTATACACACACACACACATATATATATATATATATATATATATATATATGCACCTTTGTGTGTGTCTCTGTTTCTATATATATATATGTGTGTGTGTATATATATATATATATATATATATATATATGCACCTCTGTGTGTATATGTGTGTTACTCTGTTTCTCTCTCTATATATATATGTATGTATGTAGAGCTTGTTTGAAGTTATTATGTAAATCAAATAAACCTGAATAACTCAAAAACTTCTGAAGAACCAATACTTGCCAAATCTAAAGCCATTCTATTTCCACCCTTAGCTAAATTATTTAACTAAATTTTCTGACATTTTTAATGGTTAATTTTTGAGATATTTGAAATCTACAAAAATGGACTAACTGAAGTTAATATGCGGGTTAAAGTAATATTAGCTTAAGACCTTTGAAATCTAATAAAAACTATTTTTCTTTTTGTCCATATGTTGAAACACTGCTAAAGGGAAGGATCTAACCACTGCTGAAAAACAGAAAATGACAAAGTAAGGGAGAATGTCTACATTGGAGATATCAAAAGATCTTTGCAGAGATTATCAAATGATAAAGAAGTCTGTTGAAAATATAACTAAGTTGACAACTTGAAGCAAAGAAAAAGGCTTTAAGAACTTTCTTCCTTGAGATGAACATAAACTAAAGCAAGTTATAGTGCAACAACCACTTTTGATTTGCACTCTTTGAAAAGGATGGAATTAAGGGAGTCAAGAAGAACAAAAGGTGTAGAATACTTCATGAATTGGAATCTATAACACAAATCTCTTAGGCAAACTCCTCTCACTAGGAATTGTCAACTAAACCATTATTAGTCCATTCAAAGTCAATGAAGTAGTTAAACTGAACAGTGCTAACTAATTGCGATTTTATGAACAAGACATTCTTTGTATGGTACAAGTACCAGTGGTGCAGTTTCAAATTGAAATATGTATTTATGCACGACATTGCTCCTTCTCATGTATCTAAGCATACACATGAATTCTTTGAGCATAAAAGATTTACAGGAGAGAAAATAATGGGATAGCTACCATCAAGTCCTGGTCTGAATCCATTCGAAAATCTATGGTCAATTGTGAAGATGAAATTATATGAAGGTGGCAAACAATATAACAGCAAAGACGACCTATGGGAAGCAATTAAAACTACTATGTTGGAAATTGAACCTGCTGAAGTAAAAAAAAAATTAACAAAATCAATGGACAATAGATTACTGGCTGTTATTGGGAAGAAGGGTCACTAGATTAAAATGTAAAAGATTCAGATACTTATCATGTATGTTTGTTATTTGTTCTATTATTGGTGTTGATCAATTTTTGATGATTTTATTAACTTTTTAATAAAATTTGTTTTTTTTTTTCATTTGCTTAATAACTGCAGATGGCAGTTATTTTTAGAATACATCAAATGACTTCAATCAAACATATTACCTAAATTTTTAACTCGGGCTTTGTTTTGACATCTAAATTGATTGTTTAAAATTTGACAATTTTTTTAAAAACCAAATTTGAAATATTGAAGTTGATATGATTTGCTTAATAACTTCAGACAGGGTATATATATATATATATATATATATATATATATATATATATATATATATATATATATATATACATATGTATACTGGATATACACACAGATCATGCAAACTTTGAGGACTTAATTTTGAAGCTAATTTGACTACAGAAAATGGATATATAGTTTACTCAATGGCATAGCCAGTACCAGCAGTATATAGGCTAATTTTATACATTGCGCATGATGAGACCCCCTTAAAATTAAGTTAAGAATTAGGTTTTCAAAAGTCACATGATACAGTATATAAGTCTGTAATCTGACATGGCTATTAACTGTATTTAAACTTGGAATTTTCCCTGTTTAATATTAACTCTATATAATGTTCACTACAGAATTAAATGCATTGACAAGGAAGAAAATTATGCTAAGTATTAGTAATTTTAGTGTAAAATAAAGGAAGTTTTCATCATTAGACTAAGGTCTTGTTGATTTAACTTAATTTACACATATCTTGGAAAATATGATACAGAAATTTCTAGAGATGAAAACAATGTTGAGTAATTGAATGACAAAGTGGAAAAAATCTGTCTCAATGTTTCATCCTCTAGAAGGACTTCATTTGACTAAAGTTAATGAATTACAAAACAATTTTCTACTTTTTCATTTAACTGCCTAACATATATATATATATATATGATTTTATTTTCTAAAAAGTTTCACACCTCAAGGAATCAGACAGAGATCAGGTTTTTGCTAACGATATGATTTCCACCAGAAAATACACCATCTACAAAAACATCTGCCTCTGAGTAATTCCCATTGAAGTCCTTTGATGAAAGACACAGGCGTGTTTCCGAAAATTCTGAACTTAAAATCTTTCTCCCCATGCTTCATTTCTGTCATATGGTTAATAATTAATATTTAATAAATGTTTATTGTAGTGATTATACTGGTACCTTTTGTTTGTCCTTGTTTTATTAACTAACCTATCTATTTTACATGTGTATATATATATATATATATATATTATATTATTCTAACTATATCTTTCAATATCTATATGTGCATGTTTGAGTGTATGAAAAGTTAAGATAGAGATATCAATTCTGATGAACACTTGCTGTAAAAAAAAATTGCTTTTGAGCCTGTGAGATGAAAGAATTTTGATTTTGAGTGGAGGACACCCTTTTTTTTCTTTTCTTTTTTTTCTATCAGTAATAAAAGTATTACAAGGAAAGAAATAACATCTAAAAACAGTAGCAACTGATATTAAGCCAATTTTCTCCCCACCAACCTCTTGATCATTTACCCCAACTCTTAACCTTATGTATGCACTCAATTTCACTCAAAGATAGAGAAACCTAGGGTAGAGAAGAAGGGTGTTTCTGCTAATGATGCTGTTGCTGAGATTGATATCTTGTAATGTGAAGAGTTTTAAAAAGGTGCTAATTCCGTTCTTGGCAGGATCAGTGAAGAAGCTCTCTTGTAAATAAAATGTCAGAGACTTTTCTTTTTTCTTTTTAATATCTTCAAAGTAATGATGAGAATGATGGGGATTACTGTGTTCAGTATTCTACTTACTTGAGCACATTAGAAAGCATTGACCCTCCACCCATCCAATCCCTTTCAGACACAGCAGTATCAAACATCATGGAATAAAAATAAGAATTATTTGTTCATTAGAAAAATGATGCCTGCTAATGTCTAAGAATAACGACACAAATCTCAGGCTTAGGGTGAGGCTTAACATGGTTGAAAGATAATGTTCATCTTTTTTTTTGTTGAGAAAGCACAGTCATATGACCTGCAGTCTCAGCCAATAGAAATGATGTAAGATGTATCCCTTTTAAAAGACACCCAACACTTAATTACTTGCAAGACTTTTTTTTTTCTTAATAAGTGAACTATAATTAGTGCATTTTCTCTGCCTTAAAACCAAATCCTTATTTTCTTTGTTTTTTTTTTCTTTAACAGCATTTGGTATATGCCTTTGTCATGGTTAGTGATGATGTCATAACTTTATACTTGAATACCCTTAATGATGTTATCCATTTAAAGTTTAAGAAATGATCTAATCAACCACTTTGAAACTGATTGAAAGTCTCTTAGAATAACCTGGAATTACATGATGAAGGGGGATTCACATTTTAAAAGGACTTTAAAATTTAAAATTGTTCTTTGTTTTTTCTTTATGAAAATCAATGGATTATGTTTAGTCTTTTATGTCTGGGTAGTACAATGTAAAAGTGAAAAAAAAAAAAAATAAGAATAATTTTACAACCCTGCAGATTAAATAAAGGGTTCAGTTCAAAATTACCTAAATGTTACCTGGATTGACAAACATGTTAACCTCTTCCCTATCTTATTATTATAGATGATGAACAGTTTGACTTTTAAGTCGAGATTAATTTTATATATAAACATTTATGAGGATCTGATATTTCTAAAAACATATCTTTAACTAAGAGGGACATTTATACTTTCATGTGCATTCGAGGGCAATATTTGAAAACAACAGACAAAAACAGATTGACTTTTATGCACGATTAAACAGAAATAAATATTTAAAAAACTCTGATTTGTATACATGACATTTTATTTTCACTGCCACTTTCTCTGTAAGTACCAAATTCCCTAAGACTGTAGGTGATCATGGTTCTTCTAATTTTCCTTTTTTATTTAATGTATAAACTGTGAATGACCAATGTCCGTTTTTTTTTTAGGAAAGTGGAGTTGTTCCTTGTTACTTTCCCTATGTTTTAAATTCAGATTTATCCTTTTCCTGCGTTGGTTGCTGGACTCTTCCTTTGGTGCCTGGACTTTATGAATTTAAGTGCAGTACTCAATTGGTAGCAACAAGATCTCATTTTATCATTGAAATGATGTAACCGTAAGTTCTATACTAACAGTTTCTTCTCTTCTGACTTCTTGCTTTCTAGTCAACATTGATCTTCAAAAAATTAAAATGTAATATCAATCATTATTTTCTATCTTCTTAATTCCTGTTCTTTTATCATTCTATCTCCTTAATAATGTTTGCTTTTTCTCATTCTCTCCAACTCAGTAACCACTTGAGTCTTAGTGGCTTTATTGCTTTGCTTGGGGAGAATGTCAGTCTACCCTGCTATTTAACTTATAACTGAGCAAAGAAAAGCTAGATTCATGAGTTTTTTAAAAAGGTAAAGTGAATTTCAATAGTTGCAGATGGAATTTGAATTATGCTTGACAATTGGCAATTAGTCCATTTTCACCTTGATTTCATAGAAGAGAGATGAATTCTTTGATTCTGAGGAATTTCTTTTAGACAAGATCTGTCTATAAAGAGGACAAAAAAGAAAGATCAATTTGGCTTATGGCTAAATTGAAAAATCAAAGAGAAAATAATACTTTTACTTATTTGATTTATAATACTTTAATCAACTTTTATCTTTATTTTAGTCTGCTTATCTTTAGTATTTTGTTTATTCAAATATTTTATTAGTATAAATAAAATATTTATTTTTTCTGTTCTCCTTTTTAGCTAGAAGGTGACATTATGGCATTTTTCCTACAACAGATCTGTCAGCTACATATATCCTATTGAAGCTCTACAAACAAATTATCCAAAACCATATATTTATTAGACATGCAAAATAAATAAAAAAAATAGTTCTTCATAAATGTAATTTCAAGTGGATAGCTATGATCACCTACATCCTGAAGAGATACAACATTTTAAAAATGATTGGATGAGACTGTATTGAAAATCAGGATGAAACAGAGACTGTCGGTGGTCAGTAATTAAGATCAGCATGATTTCTGTATGATGTAAATGCACTGGTAATGATTTCATTATACAAATACAATGAAAACCAGGAAGAAAGGAATTGTCAGTGGTCAGCAAATAAGTTAATAATCTTACTGACAGAATGGAACTATCATTAGATTTTTCATAAAAAATATTAAAATATATTTTAAGAAAGAAAAGAACCGCAAGTAAATTCTTCAGTTCTAGAGAGCTGCTTAAAGAAAGTAAAGAGTGAAAATCATTGTTTAGAAAAGTTTTAGGAATGTTTTTGTGACCAGGAAAAAAAATTACATAGGCACAGTCTGAGTAATTTTGGCCTCAAATGATCATGCCTTATTTTCTGAAGCAAATGAAATTCTATTAGTTAAAAGTCATATTAATTAGCAATCAATTTCCTGCTTTCTAATAAAACTCAATTTTCATTCATCCTCTGCTTACCAGATTCAGGGGCTGGGAGAAGGGAATGAAAAAAAAATGTTAAAACTGGGAGTAGAAGGAAACAATGGGAAAACAATAGAAACTATTTCTTTACAAAAAAAAGTATTTGGTTTGATTAATTTAATTAAGGGTATGATGAAAAAAAAAAAATTGATTTTAAAAATTTAATTGAGGTGGCTTAAGTAAGGTAATAGGTGAAAAGTTCTTATTTTTTAATTTTCTTTATAAAATAAATAAAACTTAAACCAAGAAAACAGCACGTGTTTGATAATTATCTTTGTGGGAGTTGAGAAAAAAAAAGTTTAATTTGCTGAAATGTTAAGTCAGAATCATTTTAAGAAGGAGAATGAACATCTAAAATCACATTTGCAAAAATTTAAACTCTCAGCCATAAAGATACAAACCAAAACAAAGGGTTGGGTGGGGGTTGGCAATTGACTGGAGAGTCAGTTCACTACTGTAGTAATGATCTTCAAGACTACCATTGCTCATCACAGTTCCTGGATAAGGTAACCCTGACACATGCATGTGTGCACACACACACATATCTCATTTAATCCTGTAGGATCCACTGATCCACCTTTTTGATACTGATTTTCATAGCAAATAGGTTTTTTGTAGCCTCATACCCAGCTGATTTTGAATCCAGATTTGTCCTTCTAGCCAGGATGCCAACCAACATTACAGATCTTAGCCTGTCCTGCTATTTAACCCCTAGCTGAAGGGAGAAGAGATGGATTCATGCCTTTGCTAAGGGAATTAGCATTATTTACATTATTCGGACTATTGTCCTCATCTTTGTCGCCATATTTATCACAACATTTTGGCCATTGTACGCTCCGGCCTTCTTCAGGTGGTTGGAATGTCGAACTGAACCCTTTATTTCGCTCACTGGGGTTGACTGTTCTAGTTCCACGTGCCATGTTTGATGGATGTCAGCTATCAGTTATCTCCTGTTAATTTTCCCTCTGAAAGTTCTCCACTGCCTTAACTGGGTATTGAACTCACACTCTTTGGGTTTTGTCACTGGATCTAACCAACGCCTTTATCCACATGTGTCCTTGATCTGGGTATGAATTTCTGAGTATTATAAACCTAATGTCTTCAACAACCATTTTTACCAGTGCTCATATTGCAATTTTTCTGTTATCAATACATGTTTTTACCAGAGCTCATATTGCAACTTTGTTGTTATCATTGCTTTTCTCTGGCACTCCTTATTACTGGTTCCCATATTGTATTTATTTCTATGCTTGGTTGGCTCAGGAGATTTTTGTGGCCTAGCATATGTGCTGATTCCTTAAGTTTAATTTAGCTTGCCAGTTTTTCATTCTGAGCCACTCTTACGCCCACTGCACATCCATATGAAGCTATTTTCCATGATATTCCAGAAATATTGGTTTTTAATAACTGACTGTATTTTCATTATTTTACATTTGGTTTTGTGTCACTAAGGGGAGTCGTTGGTGGCAAATTTGAATTTAAATTTTTATTGCAAGTTTTGCCTCCCCCCACTGTGTACATTCAAATAAATTTTATTAAAATTGACTGACAAGGTGTGTGTCTGTTTA
>OZ010595.1:91177064-91337064 GCA_963932145.1 Acanthosepion lycidas
GATGCATGTTCTTTTATTTAACCCATAGCTGGGGGAGGTGATGGATTCATATCTTTCACAAGGTTATTAGTTATTAAGTGAATCTAACAAACTCAACTGGAATTTGAACTCTGCTCTCCAATTTCTCATTCCAAGTCTTTCCAAGTGAAAGGACATTAATATGAAAAATGATACAAGTAAACTCAGCCAGAATTGAAACTTAATTTAATAATTCTATTTTCAATGCTGATAACCTTTAAACCACCTTGTATTTTCCTCTACTGATAGTAATAGTCATAAAACTTTATTTATGGAAAATGTTTGTTGGCCTTCCTTTGTAGTGAGTACAAAATAATAATAACTCCCTTTACCCGCTCCCTTCAAATTCGGAGGACTGTGGAAAAAGATGGAAAGCAATTTGCCAGCTTATGTGAAACTTTCTTTGAAACAATGAAAACCTTGCCTTCACAAAGACTGACTGGTGAGCTGAGAAGACAGAAATAAATTTGGGAGCCTATGTGAAATTGCTTTTGGATCAATGAAAACCTTGTCTTCACAGATATTAGCCATTGAGACAAAAAGAAAGAAAATAAAATAATGAGCCTATGCAAAATTCTTTTTAATATAAAATGAGGAGAAAAAATAAATTAAGGAGAGAAGAGTGTCTGAAGTCATGTGAAAAGTTTTATTTCAGTTCTCATGACCACTGTTGAAGTTCATGTCAGTGTAAAATTATTCACCAATTATATTATTGGTTTCTAACCAAGTATATGACACGTCAAAGAATTTTCTCTCAATAATCCAAGAGAGCTAAGTATTTCAAACTATCTCTCTTCATCTACTTTTGAAAGTATGTGAACCATATATGACTTCTGTGGGCAACAAACTCTCTTCCCTTTTTTTTTTTTTGTTTTAAATATTTTTGAATATTATTTTGTGCTAGATCATTTAATCTGTTGTATGAACATTTCCTCTTCATGATAGTTCATTAAAACTATGGTCTTTTAAAAATTTCTGATTTATTTTCCTAATATGAGCTACTGACACAACTTCAAGTATGTCAATTTGTGAATAAATTCCTCATCTTGTTTTGTTAAAATTACCCATGTGTTTCCTCATCATTATCATCCTTCATTAATCCTCTTGGCGTGGGTAAATCAACTGTTCATTTTAACCCCTAAGCCTCATGCCACTATAAATTATCTAATTCATGATGTGGCAACAGGAGAATAAATCATAGTGTTGCATTATATAATTCAGGCATTGGGACTTTCTTTGTGCTTTCTTACTTAACTGATGTAACAATCTTTATGCATCTCAATTCACTATGAATTGGTCAATAATATTGAA
Organism: Acanthosepion lycidas; assembly: GCA_963932145.1. Lineage (NCBI taxonomy): Eukaryota > Metazoa > Mollusca > Cephalopoda > Sepiida > Sepiidae > Acanthosepion > Acanthosepion lycidas. The sequence goes on from OZ010595.1 coordinate 91,178,394, forward strand.
AACAGAATGTTAATAAAAGTTTAAGATTACTGGTTGCAATGTACAAGTAAGAAAAGGTGACTCTAGTCAAATGGCAGAAAGAAGAATGAGTTGGTCTGAAAATTCATCAGACAATAATAGCATTTCACCTCAGAAACCAAGATGAATATCAGACAATTTGAGGAATGTTGGAGAGCTCACTGGCTGAAATGTAGTGTTTAAAATAATAAAGCCGGACAAATAATCAAAATAAAACTTTGATATCTTCCAATTTCAAACACATTCTCATTTATTGTTAACTGAGTAACCATATAAGAGAGTGTCTATTCAGATAAATTTCCCTCTAATCAGTTGGCAAGTAATGTCACTGATGCACAGCTGGTTGAGATATTCAAAATAACTAGATGATTTTTGAACAGACCTTGTAAATACCCAATCTCTTAAGAGGCTATCACATTTTAGAATGTTATTTGGATATTACAAGATAGCTATTTTAACAGCTTGAGGGGGGGAAAAACAATGTGGTGTCATGATAACATCCAACTGGAGAGTGAAGATGAGGAGTAAAGAGAATTGGTTGGGTGAGAAGTGTGTGGGGTCCGGACAAAGGCAACAAGAAGAAGAGTAAGAGGTTAGAAAGCAAAGGAATATTGGCTTCAGAATATCAAATCTGTTTAGAAGAGAAAAAGAACAAAAGAAAACAGAAAGGTAGAATGGTAGCCTTTTTGCTTCTGTTTATACAAGAGACGCTATACAAATCACTTAATATAGATGTCCACATACACATATTTAGATTTACCTGTCTATATCCAGATGATTTAGCATAGCTTAGCTTGATACAAGTCAGTAACAAAATGGGTAGAGAGATCATGTTGTATGAATCTTTCAAATGGTGGCCAGTGGTGGTGGGGGAGAGAGAGAGAGAGAGAGAGAGAGATAATTCTTGGTCTGAACAAACCCCAAAGTCAATGTTTGGTTCCAGAATTACTGATTTTGGGAAGTGGAACTTTTCCATGACTCCTTTGTGCATGTTTATATATATATATATATATATATATATATGTTTAAAATTGGTTATATTTATAGAGAAATAGTTGTCAGTATTGGGTATTTACAGGTACTTACAATATGGACATAGGAATCAATCTTGCATGGTGACAGTCTGTTTCATACTTGAATATTGCATTGAAGCATGAAATGAACTGACACTGGTATTGACCTCAATCTCCACTTTTATATTTATATATGCTTTATCTCTGATATTGAGCACTTTCTCCATAAATACAGCAAAACTTAAAACAGTATTTTTCTCATATACATACACAAACACACACTCACACATATATATATATATATATATATATATATATATATATAAGAGATTATAATAAAAACATGTTGAAATCACTACGCAAAAGGTTTCATGTTTCAATACTTTGATTGCCTGAAGAAGTACAATCAAACTATTGAAACATGAAAGCTTTTGTGCAGTGATTTCAACATGTTTTTATTATAATCTCTTATAATAAAAATAATAATGATATATTGCTCTACTTTATATTGAGCACATTTTTTTAAAAGTAAATGCTACAGAAAGTGGATTTTTACTCCATCTCTTCGTTTTCTCATTTGTATATATATATATATATATTCAGCTATTTGTGAACAAATTACTGGACCATCAATGGTGAGGGGAAATCATGCAGTACAATTAAAAGCATTTTGTTATTTTTATGAATCAACATTTTCCTATTTACCAAGGAATTTCTACATTTTTTTTTACTGATAGGTAGGAATAGGCACATAATTTCAAGAAGGAAAATTAACAGTTTGCCAATTGTTGCATAATTATCTTAAAAAATAAGTTCTCTTAAAGAAACAAAAATAATTTCATCAACATCCATGTCATTTTGAATAGAGCAAATATCAAACTGAAGAACTTTTACAACCAAAAGAATTTTATTTCAGTTGTCCTATCACTAAAAGATGATAATCTATCCCTGCAGATTAAATAAAAGATGATAATCTATCCCTGCAGATTAAATAAAAGGTTTGTTTCAAAATTTCCACAATGTTATCATCTATAAAAAAGACACTGGAAGAAAGCTGGAGGCTACAATTGCCAAAACATTGTGACAGTAAGAATTAAAATGAGGATCCTTGTTCAAGCAAATTGGTGTATAATAAGAAAGAAATATTTTCATTTTTAAAATGTTTTACATTAAATTGGTATGTTTTTAACCTTTTTTTTATTAAAAATCCTTTTCAAAAACTAACATGAAATTTATCATTCATTTTGTTGCACCCTTTCAAGAGCTTTGCAAGAGGGGAAGGACAAACAGCTTTTTGAATATCATTATATATAAATTTTATACAACCACAACAATTGAACCATACTTGTAATATAAAGATTAAGTTTTGTTATAAGGTGTAGGTGGATCATGCTTTTAATGGTTGTCAGTGAAACACAGACTTGCGAATAGAATTTGAGGCAACAAATGAAAGTCAAAAAATGCATTGTCTGAAATTGATGGAACATGAAACATGATAGTTTAAAAAACAAATCACTGTTGGTAAAAAACTTTGCCATCTATGAAGATTTAAGTTTCAAAAGAATAAAAATCTTGGATTCAGTTGAAAATATCCAAGTAGATTTTGATTCTGTCAGTTATTAATTAACTAGAAGTTAAATAAAGAATGAAATTCAAGGAAGAAATGACTTGATTGAATTTTTGTTCTTGGGCACATTTAAGTTAAAACCGTCAGCATTAGGCAAATGTCTATTTTGTTGATATACATCATGAGTTTTGAGATGGGGCCCCCAAATTCTTTTTTTTTTTTAAATCTCAGTTGGTAGAAGTAATTAGTTGGGCAATAAAGTGCACCAGAGAACAGGAAAGTAAGTATATTCAATGGATTTCTTTTTTTTTTTTTTTTTTACAATGGGAAACGGTTTTAAAACTAATGAGAAAAACATTGCCTATTTCAATTAGAGACTTCCACTAGGCAGAAAGAAAAATGGATTAAGACGACATTGAAAATGGGTAAAGATTGGAAAGTAACAATGTTAATTGTCGCAGAACATTTTCTAGAGAAGTTGTACAAGAACACAAATGGTAAATAAAGGAAAGATCCAAAAGGACTTCAGGAAAACAAGTCAAGTTGAGAATAGATTAACTTGATATTGCAAAGGAATATATGCTTCTCTCTTGCTTTCTTTTATATATATATATATATATATATATATATATGGGGGAGGGGTTTTAGATTTTTGAAATTATTTTCTTCCAAATTGATCTCTGTTTAAGGCAAATTATTTGGGGGTCGCATAAACAATGGGAGTGGAAAAATTTTCTGTTCAGTTTTCATTAAAAGAAAAATAGTGCTTCGTTCTGCTGCTGGAATGATAAAATGATAAATTTCTGCAATTTCCAACCAATGTTTTCTCAGACCTTCACATTGTCTTTCATTTTGGCAAAAATTGTTTGCATATCAGGTGGGAGTAATAATTCAATTTCAAATAATCTCTCTCTCTCTCTCTCTCTCTCTATATATATATATATATATATATATATATATATATATATATATATATATATATATATATATGAGTTAAAAGATCAAATGTAGATCAAATATGGATCAGAATCTGACATGATGACAAAATAAAAGAATAAATAGTAAACATATGACAATCTAACATGTTTCTCTTTTAGTAAACCTTCATCAGAGAGTGAGAGAAACCAAACAACTCCCCCCCCCCAAAAAAAACATAAAATATACTTTCAATTACATTTGGGTCAATTCTTATTGGTCAGACATGTGTATTAAAACTATGGATAATTCTGTGTGGATGTAGGTTTGTGAAGATTCTTGTTGACAACAAATGGTAATGTGTATTTGCAATTGTACCCATTTGTCTATCTAGTTTGGGTTTTTATCTTCCCCTTTTGTGTGGCCAACCCTCACAGTGGGGAGTTATAGGGTTCTAATTTTAGGGTAGGGTCCATTGAGACACATCATAACAAACAGCTCTACTTACCTAAGATACATAAATGACATCCTCTTAGTATATCACCAAGATACAAACCTATTAGACATAATAACAAACCTACCATTGAATTCACAAACAAATTTGAAATAAATAATTCTCTACTTTTCCTCGACATCTTATTAATACAAAATGACAAGGAATTAGATTTGAAGGTATATCATAAACCAACCAACAAAAACAGTCTAATCAACTTCTGCACATTTATAAAGAAATAAATGGATAAATCCACATCTTTATGATAAAAAACATTCATTTTATAGAATAAATATTTATGAATGCTATCAAACATCATACTGTGAATATTTGAGAAGAAAATTTAGCTCATAACTTTGTTGCAGCTTGCAGACATTCATTCAACTTTCTGTGTGTGTACAAATATATGTATTAGTTGAATGGATATGAGTTTGTGACCATAGGTTTCGTACTTATGCAATCCTCAGATAAACAAAAGGTTTGTCTGAGGATAACATAAGCATAAAACTGTCACAAACTCATATCCATTCAACTAAATATGTTAACACTATCACTGATATTGAGCACTTTCTAATAAGCACCACACATATATAAAATATATATAAAATTATTATATATATATATATATATATATATATATATATATATATATAAGTGGATACTGAAGTCAACACTGAGCTGTGACAGTTTGTTTTGCTGCTGGATGTTGACCTCAGTGTCAACTTTTATATTTACACATGCTCTTTCACTGATATTGAGCACATTTACTCATAAATAAAGCATATCTTAAAACTACATATACATACAATACACACACACACACAATATATATATATATATATATATATATATATTAAGCAATCTTCAGGTAAAAAAGATGGATGGAGGTGTTGAACTAAGTCACCATACAGTGTTGACTCATACACTGTATATCAATACTGAGCAGCAAGTCTGTTTCATGCTTGAATGCAATCTTCATGGCCTGAGGATTGTGTTCAAGCATGAAACAGACTATCACTACTCTATGTAGACCTTAGTGTCTAGTTTACACACACAAACACGCACATATATATATATATATATATATATATATATATATATATATATATATATATATATAAAAAACACTGACACCATTTTCCAGTTGAAAATATATCTATAACTACAAGTATTTATAAATCATTCAAACTTGAGGTTATTTTATGACATACTTTTTTTTAATGGGACATGTCTATGTTGTAGAGATGAACAAATGTACATATTAAACTGGATGCCACCTTCTTATCCTAAACATAAATATGAATGAATGAGGAAATCTGAGACACAAAATGATGGTAGATAATCTCAGAAGAAATTCCTTGTGAATTCAATAATGCGTAAAGCAGTATCGTGGTATGACCTTGTGCCACACTTAAGCATAAAAAATAGATTGCTTATCATGGGAGAGCTTATCTTAGAAATCAATTTGCTGTCTATTTTGATTCTACGTGGACAACAAAAACTGTGTTTTCATGTTAAAATAAGAAAAAATTATTTGGGAAGCAGGGGTGCTGGAAAATTCTGAGATTAGCCAAATATAATTCTGAAGTGTGGCGATACTTTTGGATGTGGTTTGGCCTGACAACTTTTCAGCACCTGCCTTATATATATATATATAACCTAATTATGAAAAAAATATATTTTACAAAAAGAATAGATATAATTTATGTACCTTGATAAGTCTACAGACTCATGATTAAAAATTATTCATTGGACACAACAACTGTATATTTTTCAACATAATCTCTTTCTTTGTCAATATACTGAATTCAGCAGTGAATTGTGGACATATACAGTATACATTGAAAATTTAAGATAAAATGTCATCTAAGTCTGCAGCAGGCTATAGCCCCCAACTGGGCAATTTTATTTAGTGGCATACCAACTTGTATGCTAAAATCTAAATATTTTTTACATAATTTTATGCTTTCAACTACAGATAGGACCTGGGAACAATAGCAGTTGAGACGTGGTTCTATGCTCCTCAAAACCTCCGATCTCCTAATCAGAGAATTACTGATTCACCCTTGTGTGTGTGTGTATATATATATATATATATATATATATATACCCACACACACACATAGACACATTAAACATAGTTAAAGAATTAGGCAATAAATATATATAAACAATAAATATATATAAACATATCTAATTTTCCCTTCAGCAGGAAATCAAAATGAAGACTAAAAAAAAAAATTTGAAAATAAATTTCTCATTATGAGAAAAAGAAAATTATTTTTGAAAAGAATTATCAAAAAAATTTAATACTTAATATATTTCTATCATGCAACACATACAGACATTTATAAATATATACATAGTTATATACAAACATCTCCACTCACACTATATATATATATATATATATATATATATATATATATATATATATATAAGAATATGTGTATCTATTGAAAATATAATTTGCTCATTAATTTCTTCAGCTTTCTTAAATTTTATCTTAAAAAGAAAAGAGAAGAAAGATATTAAGTTGGTGCAAAAATAATGTCGTTTTCTCACATAGTAACATATGTGAGAAAACGACATTATTTTTGCACCAACCTAATACCAAATGTTTCTTTTCTTTTTTTTTTTTTATTTTGTTTCATAAAATATTCCAAAGTAAAAGCTGAAAGTGGGAAATTACTGAACAGGTGGAAAATAGCCTAGTCAGTCATATTGTGTTAAAGAGAGAAAAGGTTTTTTTATTCTTCCTTTTTAAATCACACCCTTTAAGCATTTGTGCTTTGTGAGACACGCATTTTCAGTAGGAATTTTATGACTCAATCTTTTATTAGAACCAATATCCTCATCTCTGTAGCTTTTAAAAAATTATTTTTGCAGATTTATCTGACATATGCTACATTTGGTATCCTTAAAAGAACATGCAAATAAAATCTCAATTCACTAATAGAATTCAACTTTTTCAAATAGCAAGTGCTTTTTTTATCCTGTAATGTCTATCAAAGAACTTCTCATAATATTAATTTTTGAAACGCATAGTTAAATAAAAGTTGTTTTGCTTATTGCAAGATGATCAAATTTCAAATCTATATTGTTTGTCTATTTAAAATATGACGTATATTAGAAAATATATTCAGTTTATATACAGACATAAAAATGGCTTCAATGTTCTATTCTAATCATTTCTTTTCTTGCACTTCTCATCTGTGGAACTCTTTTCTGGCTTCTTGTTTTCTTGTCAACTACAAACTTCAAAAATTAAAATGCAATGACAATTGTCATCTTCTGTCCTCTTGAATCCTGTTCTTTTATTGTCCTCTCTACTCAATAATATTTTCTCAGTTTCTTACACTCTCAGTAACCCCCTTACATCTTAGGGGCTTTATGACCTTGCTTGGAGTGAAATGATTGTAAAAAAAATACTTCAGTTACATTTTGCTCAAATGGAATATCTACAAATTGTATGAAACCTTTCTGGATTTCACACCTAATGAAATGGTATTTTATGTCAATATATTTTGATCTTTGATACTATATAGAATTTGCTGCCAAGATCTCAGATACCCTGATTACCAATATCACATACCCTGATTATCACAATATGTTGTGGTACAGTTGAATAAATCAGTGTTTTCAGAAAACAAATTAAGAATTTCGACTGTTAGGACAGTAGAGAAATATTATTTCACCTTGAAAGTGGATTCTGCAGTGATTTTCTATCTATCAACAAATTATTTAGTAACAGTCAAAACATACAACTGGTAATATTATGGTTGTCTTTAGAATTACCCTCAGCTGTATTACAGAAACCAACAAGGATTTCAAAGATTTTTTGAGAACTAGATCTTGATCTATAAGTTTCAGATAATGTAAGACATGTTTTGCCCTTCTTCAATAGGCTATGATAGGCTTCGTCAAATGATCTGACAATTTCTTTACAACACAGATCTAGTCAAGTGTCATCATAATGTAGATTAAACTTCCAAATATTTTCTCTGTACAACTTGTCATCAATTAATCCAACATCATCTTCATTTATTTTATTCTTTATTCATATCCAATTCACAAGGAATGAATCTGGATTCATAATTTTGTTTACCAAATTTGGTTAGTAACTTTTTTTTAAATATCTATATAGGTTCATTTGAATTACATTGCATTCACATATGGAGCATATAACAAGAAAGTAAGCAATTTCTCCAAGAATTATTACTTTTATATTATAACTCAAGCATTTCTTCACATCAGTGATTGTAAGAATTACAGTTTTTTGTCTATAATAATAATAATGATAATATCAGCAACTTCTATAATAATAATAATCATCTTATTTCTCACATGTTTAGTTGAGATAAAAGAGTTGGGAAATGATTGGATGAAGTTTTGATTAATCAAGTCAGAATTAAATACAGAATTTTGGTTATGTCCACTTTGTTTCAGATCATATAATGACTTTTTTAGTCTACATACAAGAATTTTTCACCAAATTTGCCATTAATTGCCAAACCTTCTTATCATTCAGTTCACAATCGATTGGCACACTCAAATAAGTGGTTTAATATTCCTTTGGTGAACAATCAAATTACATTAAACAGCTAATTGAATTAACACTTAGATGTACGCAATGCATGCTGTAGGGGAAATATCTCATGATAATCAATGGATTTGTAAGTATCCCTTCACAACAAAACGTGCTTTATAGCGTCCTTCGTCATTTTTGTTAGCTTTAATCATGAAAATCAAACGATCTCTGTCCATTGTCATTCTAACTTCTGGTAAGGGGGAACAGTTCATATATATTATTTTCTCTTAGAGTGTTCATTTCATCCTTCATGGTTTTTTGCTGATGTCTTGAATTAATTTAAGCAATAATTCTTCTTCAAATAGCTTTGGTGTATTAACCAATGAGCAAGAATACACCATGACAGACGTTGTTATTCAGATCAATGTTTTTCACAATAAAATTAATATCAACCAACAAATTTTGGGAAAATTTTCAGGATATATTTTTATCTATATGATAAATATGCCATGGGAATATCAGCTTCGTTTTTATTAAAAATATTTACATTAATATATTTAGTGGTGAGATAAGCAACTTGAAGGGTTGTTCATCAGATAATAAAGATATATAATAGTCTAGTTATTAATATTTATTTCTTAATTTCAGATCTATAAACATTGCCATAGATTGTAATAAGCTATAAAATTAGAAGAGAAACAAGATATGTTAACTTGCTGAGTAAGGCTAATACAACACTGAAAATTATAAAAAAGTTGAACAGAGATCAGGGAATAATAATAAAAAAAAAAAACTGCATTTGAGAATTTAATATTACAAATTTCAATTAAATGTTATTGAACAATTAAAATGGATTATTTATGATATGACGATAAGCATTATTATATTAAAACAAACTTGCAAATAAACCATTTTTTTTTTTTTTTTACATATGAGAAGACACAGTAGAATAATGGATTGTGGCTTGGACTGAGGAATCAAAGAGCCTGGAGTTTGAATTCCAGCCAAGTTCATTACACTCACTCACATGCTTAATACCTTTGGGGAAGATATGATTCCAACTCTTCTCCCTATGGGTAAAATAACAGGACAGACTGGGTTCTATAGCCTTGAGTGGAAACCAGTCTAAGAGAAGGAAAACTGCATGTTGCCCTGTCAAAGCATATACTATGCAGCTAAGGAAAGGATTATTTACATTGACTCATTTATTCCAACTAAGATTAACTCCTTTACATATTGTTTGTTAAGAGAGTGAAAAAAAGCAGCACCTTATACTCAACTATGCGTAGTTCAATGTGATCTTCATTAGAAATGTACAATCACATATGTCTATATTCCAATATAGACACCATATTTTCTGCTGTGTTGTGTTCCTTCAGGACATGAGAAATCATGGTTCTCCACAATTTCCAGTCCTTTGTAGTTCTTAGTAAATTTTATCTTTTTGCTATCTCTCCTAATCCCTGTTCTGCCAACCATTTACACAAGCTCGTTAGCCACATTATGAGCTCTTCTTCTTCCTTTTCTATATACCATGGGTCCATTCATTTCATCAGTGATCATGGTTCTCCACAATTTCCTGTCCTTTGTAGCTCTTAGTAAACTTTGTCTATTTGTTATCTCTCCTAATCCCTGTTCTGCTAACCATTTACAAACCTCGTTGGCCAGATTATGAGCTCGTCTTTTTCTATATACTGTGGGTCCCTTCATTTTGTCAGCGATTATGGTTCTCCACAATATCCTGTCCTTTGTAGCTCTTAGTAAACTTTATCTTTTTGCTATCTCTCCTAATCCTTTTTCTGCCAACCATTTACACAAACTCAGTAGGTAGGTTATGTACTGATTTCCTCTGTCTGTCTTGCTTTCAATATGTCCTGTGTGTATTAAATTTTCCAATCGCTCTTTTCTCATTATGTGCCCTAGAAATTATGACAGTGTCTTTCTGTTTCCATTTTCTCTAAAACTTTGTCATTGCTCACATGTTCAGGCCATGATATTCTCAGCATCCTTCTGTAGAACTATATTTATGTTACCTCAATTCTTTTCTTTATCTCTGATGAGATGGTCCAACATTCACTGCCATATAAGTGAACTGGTTTGAGCCAATAAATTGCTCTGGTAAGGAGATTCAATCAGAAGTCCATTGGCTGGACAGAACCAAGTGAAACCAATGGTTTTATCTATGATGCAAGACATCTTTATTATTTTTCTGTTTATCGTAAATGAAAAAGTTTGGTTTATTTGAAGAAAAGATTTCATAAGATATAAAAGGTGATTTAAAGTTGTGTTTGAACATTTTAATGAGCAAAATTTTAAAAGATTGTTTAAATTGATGTTTCTGTTTGTTATTTTCCCCAAACTTTTTTGGCAAACAGAATTTTTATAGAAAATGGTAAATTTTTATAGAAAATGAAGGTTGGAAGATTGTGTTAGACAAAATTTTCTAAGCAGGGAGAGAGTGAAGCCTGCCAGCATTAAAAATTCTAGCTTTTATCTGAGCTTGAACATTGACCAGAGTAGAAAGTAGACAACTATTTCAACCAGTCAGTATGTTATACCCTTAGAAATGTCCATTTCAAAGAATTTTAAAGAATTAATGATTCGATTTTTCTGCTTCTTCTCAGAAAATGAAGATTATTATTGATTCTTGTTATTGATTTGACATGTGAATTGCTTAAAATAAAACAAGGTCACCTGATCAATGTATCAATTTTTTGTCAATGTCTTCAGGTTTTATTTTCTGAATCAATAATAATAAAAATAATAATAATAATAATAATAATAATAATAATAAGGGACTGCTTTGTGGCTGAGGCAGATGAGTACTTTTAACTGGATAACATTGTTGAACAAAGCAGGTTTTCTGCTACAAAAGATTTTTTTTTCTCCAGAGTCCCCACCCCATGCATTATATATTTTTGAGATGCTTTTAGTTTTGTGAGTTCACAGCTGTGCATGGCTACCCAGAATGTGACGCCACAGAATTTTCTGTTGCTATTGTTGAAATGCATTACCTGCCAGTAAACAGTGCTCATGTTCTCTGTTTGGTCTCCATAAACATTAGAAAGTGTTGATGAATGTCAATGGGTGTAATATTTTCCTAATGGAGAAATTCAACAAAACACCTCTGCTTTATAGCTTTCATGTCAGAAATATTTTGCCAGGATCTTATCTTTTTACACAATGCAAACACATGTGCAAGCAATGATAGCTCTGAAAGTAATGTCTCATATTTCATTCTATATAGATAAAGCCAGTAGTATAGATATAGATATATTGCTTGTCTCAAGAAAAAGTACATAGCTTTTGGTGATTGATGATATTTAAACATTAGCAAGAATAAATTACATTTGGATCTCTCACTGTGAAAGAATGGACAACAAAGCCATTCCACACACCCTTATGACTGAATTTTTTTTTACTGTTAGTTCCCCCAATACAAGGCCCAAGAGCCACTCAAAGTAGAGAGTTACTGAGTGAGATTGTTGGGAAGAAGTAATAGTATTATACAGGTGAGTACGATAGATATCAACTGACCCAGAATTTAAAGAGACCAAGGTTGTAGTTGTTAGAGAAGCATTCCCTTGGGAGTTTGTTCCACATAGAAACATTTCTGGAGAAGAAGCTGTGTGGAATTTGACTTTTATCAAAGTAATGTGAAGGGAACAGCAATCAATTACAATTGTGAACAGGGAAGGGCGGATCCTAGATGTGAAGATCTGAGCTGATGGAACTAAGGAATGTAACTCAATTTGTTTGAATATCTGCCATAGTAATAGGGATATAATAGGAAAAAGCTAGAAATGTTTCATCTGTGGAATAAGGGTTACAGAATAATTCATCACCCACAAGCACCCTTTTTAAAACCTTTGTTAGGTGTTCGTTCTTGTAGTCTTGTGACTAATTAAAGTAGGCACGGTGGTGTAATAGATAGAAGTTCAAATTGAGGAATTGGAGAGCTGAGTTCAAATTCCAGTCAAATCCATTACATTCACTTATATGCTAATACCCTTTGGAAAGGTATGAATCCTCATCTATCTCCTTACACTTAGTGGTAAATAGTAGGACAGACCAGGTTCTATAGCTTTGGATGGCTACTGGTCTACCACAGAAAGAAATGGCAATCTACTGTGTGAAAAAATCTGCCTTATCAGTCATGTATCAAAAGATACATGATCGCCTAAGCATGTATCACACATAGCACATAACTTACTGAATTGTTTTGTGGTTAAAATCCTTACAAATTTACCAGCTGGTATTTGAGTGGGGGTAAAAACCAAGATTTGAAATGATTTCATGACAAGCTAACAGGCTCCCCTCCCACTTAAAAGATGCTGCAAGATAATCATCTTGCATATATTCACTAAAATTGGTTTTGTGTTGTAAATCTAATCAATAGTATTAAAAAAGTGGAAAGAAATTTTCTTGCATTTAAAAGGAAAATGAAGAAACTCAGTTTTTAGAATGAAGTAAACCAGAAACACTGCCATATTCATCTTTTTGTACTTAAAGAACTGCCTGACATCCTGTGATTTCATGTCAAGTTAACAAAGATTATAACAAGAGATGCAATAAAGAAAAAGAAGGAAAACTGATTTTAAATAAAAAAAAAATCTCTTAATAGATGTTTAAATAGCATGACATTTTATGTATTAATCTTTGTTATTTTGTCATAAAAAGAGATCATTTTATAAAAAATAATTTTTCTCCCATAATTATTTAAATACTTATAAAATCTGTGATAACCAGATTTCACATTTGTCAAATTCTCTCCACTCTTGTGACCTAGTAGCTGTTTGGTTAATCATTTCTTTCATAAAACTAAAATCTCTTCCTCAGCCAGACATTCTTCAGTAGAAGGAGGAATAAAGGTTAAACAAAAGTTGGATCTGGGATTTATCTTAGCGGACAGTTGTTTCCTGTAGTTGTCTAATTGAAATGTTGCAGGTTTTGAAGTTAATGAAGTTTTCTAGGAAAAATCTGGATGAGGAAGTGTAAATAAAGAAGCCCAAATGGATTAGAGCCACCCCACACCACCAGCAACAAAATGGAGAGGGGGGTAGTGATGTCAGGGGGGTAGTGATGTCAGAGGTTTGTTCTGTCTTTCCACCCACTTCATCAACCCCACTTACTCTTCATTACTTTTAATTGAGAAAATCTTCAGTGGAATGTGTCTAAAAAACAATCATCTCTTTTAGAGAAAGTGATTGACAGGTCAGAAGTGGCATCCCATTTTGGCCAAACACTTCAGACGAACAAGACTTTCAGGAGAATTCTCTTGAAGAAATTAGAGAATAAAAATTAAGAATTTTTTTTTTGTTAAAGATTAGGTTTTCTTTTCTATCTTCAAGTGAGCAACAGAAACAAATTTAACCAAAATAATTTCATGAAGTCAGCATGAACATTTATCATTAGTATTATTATTAGTAATACTAGCAGTGTCCATGAAAATTTCATAGTTTTGTTATCTGAATTTTCTGATGAAATGTAATTCTTAAGTTAAATTAAATATGCTCCTTGCAAGTTCCACAGCTATATATTCCCCATGGAAATTCCCCTATTGTATCATTAAATATTTGAGCTTAACAGCTTTAATAAAATAACAATCCTAAGTATGAATACAGGTCATCACTTAAAGAAGTGAGAGGGTACAAATAGAAACATTAAAAATTGATAAGGTTTTCTATTTTACTGAAGCAGATGTTAAATACATGAGAGCATTATCACCTAATCTTTCTTTCTTTTTTCTTATAATTATTATGTATGCTTTCTCTTTCTTACTAAAATCAAACAAAATCTTTGATATATCTTTTTTTCCAGCTTTCCTCAGTCAAAATGGAATGGTTCATTATTTATCTAAGTTAATGGCAGAGGGTATAATGCAGTTGTTAATGGACGAACAAGTAGAATTACAACATTATCATTATTATGTATAATTATACATGGTCTTTCTGTTTTTCTGTCTATCCCCAAATACTATATATATATATATATATATATATATATATAGGCACACATCTAGACACATTTGCACTTAAGTTGCTCAAAAAATTTATTAAGTTAACCTTAGTCTGGCAGAGAGCCACAAATTGATGTGAATCTCTAAGGATTGAACTCACTACACTAGCAAATGGTCTCATGAGACTATCTTATTAACCATTACTTTAAACTAGGAATGTGTGTGTCTCTAAGTGATAGATGAGAAGTGAAATGCTACACCAACAAGGAAGTATGACCTGTACCCATTGTGAGCATTAATAGTTGTTTTTATTTGAATGAAGAGAGAGTTTTAGACAAACTTTTGAGTTATGCTAACCAGTGAGATATTGGGGATGAAACTGAATGTTCATCATCAAAAAGAAATCATCCATCCCAAAATAAGCAAAGTGACAAGTGATTATACTGAGACAGTCTGTAAGAAATACAATGAAAAGTTTCAATTCAGCCGGTGACCGAGTGTCATCATCACAGTAGAAGACTTTAAAAAAAAAAAAAAACTATTTATTAGACACTCCTTACAAAAAAATGAAAGTAAATTTTTATCATACTTTTAATTTTTTCAATATCTGAGAACTTAGTTTTTCAGTTTTGTTTATAGTCTAAAAAATGTATTTTGCTATCACTGTCTTTTTTCTGCAACCCATCCCTGTTTATTTGTCCATTACCCCACCATTTCTCCGTTACCCTCCCCCACCATCTGTCATTTCTCCATTACCATCACCACCATGTGTCATTTCTCCATTACCATCTCCACCATGTGTCATTTCTCCATTACCCTTCCCACCATCTGTCATTTCTTCGTTAACCTCCCCACCATCTGTCATTTTTTCGTTAACCTCCCCACCATCTGTCATTTCTCTGTTACCCTCCCCACCATCTGTTATTTCTCTGTTACCCTCCCTACCATTTGTCATTTCTCCATTACTCTCCCCACCATTTGTCATTTCTCTGTTACCCTCCCCACCATTTGTCATTTCTCTGTTACTCTCCCCTCTCCCTAATATATTTTTGTATTCATTCCTATATATACAATTACAGCACACAATATTTTCGCTGTTACCTTGATCTTCAGCCATAGGCTGTGATCATGGTATTTTCAGGTCTTCTCATACTATTTTCAAGCAAGGCAATATTTTTCCTTTGTCTTTTCAGTATTTGGAAATTTAAAGCTTCCAAAGAAGGAAAAGAAAATCACTGTAGGTCTTACCTGAACTAATCTGGACGAATAAGCCGATCATAATACTGCCATAAAAAAGCCAAGTGCTGGTACGCATTTTTCTTCATTGGTTGCTGATTGGAGTCTTCTGGACTGTTACATAAAAGTCTGACCACCGTCCACTAAAACAAAAAATAAATACAAGACATGATACAGTGGATACAAACAAGTTCATTCATATGCAACTAGTAAACTTATATTCTCAAAAGAATTGCATTGCTTATGTTGTCTACATGAGTAATCTAAGATGTTCGCTGATACAATTAACTCTTTTGCCATATAAAAGAAAGAATTATGCTTTTTAGGTCATTAAAAGTAAAAATATACAAAAAAGAATAACAAAGAAATAAAACAATATGTTAGCAGCTTGATCTCTCCTACTTACTGGTGGGATATTCCGTTGTTATGGTAACACCTGTTTGTTTTTGTTATCAAGTAATGCCTTTTGTTAACAAAATATCTCTTTATGAGGAAGAGATCAGGCTGCATAACCAATAAATTTATAAATTAACATTGTATTATATATTATAGAATAGATTTAAAAAATTTTTTTTTCTTATACGTCACTTTTACATTTCATGACTATTAAACATAATTGACTTAAAATGAATAAAAGCTTTCAATAAGATTTGATCATCCTTGAAAATCTGTTATATATGGACTATGCTTTACAGATTAAGCTATGAAAGCCAACCAACTGATGTCATTCAAATTTAGTCTCATAAGTACATTATACCTTCTTATTTTTTATTGTTTCTTTACTATCCATGTATTTTGTAGTGATCCACATGTAGCTTCAATGATGTATTGTCAGTATTATTAATTTTTCATTAGTATTCCTTTCATTTTATTTCTGCTGCTTTTTATCAAAACCCTAAGGTTGTTTTTAAATTCTACAACCATTTTAAGCAAGCAACAGGAATCATAAATAAAGCATCATATTTGGATAAGATTTGATAGGAGATAAAAATTAATTCTTTTATTCCTGATTTTTGCTTACTTAATGATCATAGCATGTGATAATGACCTGAGCATCTTGATGAAAAATCAGTTGAAAGTAAAATAATAATAATAATCATAATAATAATGACACTAATAAATACCAGGATCTAGCTTGAGAAGTGAAGAAGTTACTGTTGAAGTAATTCTTGTAACACTACCTAGAAACATGAAAGAGCACTTTGAGAAAATTGAAATTAAGACCAACATTGTAGACCTCCCCAAAACTGCCATCCATTATTCTGTAACGGTTCTCTGAAAATTTCCTAAGTTGAGAGGAGTTGTGATGATACCATGCTTCAATAATGGAATTTTTGTGCACCTATATGTGACACCAACATAATAATGATATTGCTTCATTTAAGAAATTGGGACAACTTTATTTTTTGTTGATCACAATAAAAATAGTTTCTAGGGCAATTTTTAGTTGTCTGAGCCATATTTAATATAGCAGCCATGTTTAGAGATATAAATATCGCCACAAGCATTTAACTGCAGATAGCTTTATTTATTTATATCCAAAGCAAGACATTACAAACCGTAATTAATGACTACTAGAATTAAATAAAAGCAAAGCAGAAAATGACTAACTTTTTGTTCACTAAGAATATTATTTTTGGTGAGTACAATGGAAATAACATTATAGTGGTCCTTTATATGAGGAAGAGAAAGAGAGTTCTAAATTGGAAATAATAGAACAATCTATTTTTATAGCATTTTTAAATACATTATTTGGAATTTTGTCTTGGAATTGTAAAGAACCTCTGCAAAATCCTCAAAGATTCCATGAGTATCAGAATATTGAAAGTTGCAATTTTGATATTTATTGAACTAGTTAAGAAAAAAGAAACATTATTTTGCATGCCTGAAAAAGATAACTTAATTTTCAACCATTATACAGTAATATTAGAATAGATTCTACCTTTGAAGGTTGGAAGTTTGTGTTAGAGGCAGAATACGTCCTCATCAATTATGTTTACTCATTTGCACACAAAGCACATTGACCAGTGCAGTGTAAGATGCACCTCTTTGATGTTGCCATAGAATAAGCAAAGCTGAAACCAACAGAGCAAGAAATGTATTCAAGCTCACAAATTGTACTCAAGACAAAAAGTACTTTATATGCATTAGTCAGTACTAAAGCAACAAAGTTGAGCCCAACTTACTAATTGGTGTAGTCTCAATGATTATTATGATTTTTTTTTGTTTTTAAGGAAAAAAATGAAAATGGAGGGGGAGAGGGGAGAATAAGAGAAAGTACAAACAAGATGAGAGGTAGAGAGGAAAGATAGAAAATGAAAGAGGAAAGATAGGAAAGAGAAGAGAAAAAGAAAATGAATAAGAAGGAAGAGAAAAGAAGAAAGAGAACATAAGAGTTTCTGTAAAAAACCAAGAGAGAAAGATAAAACAAAATAAGAGACAGAGTGAAAGGTAAGAGATATAAAAAGAAAGTGAGAGAGAAATCAAGAGTAAGAAAGAGAAGAAAGATAAAACAATGAGAAAGAGAAAGTAAATGAAAAAAAGAATGAGATTGAGAGAGAGATGACAATAAGAAAAATAAAAGATAAAAAGAGAGAGAAGACAAAAAAAGAGAGAGAAGAAAGTGTGTGAAAAAAGTGAAAACAATAACAAAAATTGAAGAAAAAGAAAGACATTTTGATAAATTAATGTTTTGAATGAAACTGAAATCTTACATTGAGTTTCAAATGAGATTTTCAAGGATGAAACATTAAAATTAAAATAACTTAATGAAAATAATTTAAAACTAAGAGATTAAAAAAGTAACATTTTCAGTTTCATTAATGGGACCTCATTAGTGATTTGACAACAATGTTAATTGTTTATTAGGAGTGGTGTTGATGTTATCTTTTATATTAGGAAGTATCAAAAGTATTTTTATTTTCTTTAAAATGTGGGTGGGGGTAATCTCTTGAGATCACCTGTATGTTCTTTGAAGCTTATGTAATGTGATAGGGCTGTCAATGACACAAGATCCTTTGAAAATTTTCAAGGTCTGGGGAGGGGGGGTCTCTATTTTGTTTCAAAGCATCATAATTGACAAATGTCTTACTTTATATTAAAGACAAGTTCCTACCTTTAAAACACTTACACTAATTTTTTATTAATTAAGATATTTAATTTTCTTCATTAAGTAAAATGTATCTATGGTGAAGACAACTATAAATGTCTCTTATTTTAATTACTCTACTATAAAAAGTAATGAGCAAACCTCACACATGGGCAGTGGTCAAATTGTATTGAATAAAGCTTCATTGGAAGCTTAAAAGTTCATCTGTTTTTCTTTAAAATTTGATCACTTCCCATGTGAAGTTTGACCATTACTCTTTATAGTAGAGTAATTTGAGGGGAAGGCAGCTATGGTTGCCTTCATCACATTCTCCCACCTCACAATTTTATTCAGTCAAAGGTGACATAGTCATTTAAAAGATTGGACTTTTTTCAAATATATCCAGAACATCATGGTGCTTTCTGGTCAAGGAATTCTAACCCTGGAGTGGGTGTTGCCTAGAAGTATCTTGTCTGAGCTCTTTTCTGTCTCCCACCTACAGGAAGATGTTCAAAGTCTAAAAATGAGTCTAGGCTGTAAGAGCTTTGCTTGTTCATATTTTCATTGTGCTTATCTTGTGTCAATACCAATCTTCTAAGATTTACTCCTCAGA
This sequence comes from Acanthosepion lycidas, assembly GCA_963932145.1. Classification (NCBI taxonomy): domain Eukaryota; kingdom Metazoa; phylum Mollusca; class Cephalopoda; order Sepiida; family Sepiidae; genus Acanthosepion; species Acanthosepion lycidas. Next base: position 91,197,827 of record OZ010595.1, read on the forward strand.
AGAATTCACAGGTGGCATATTGTCAGTACAATCAGTTGGAAAGTTTATGTGAGTCTTCTTGTATGTTTCATAACTCTCTCACTTGTGCTAGATCTTGAAGTGAGACATTTGATTACCTCTCATTGGGGTCTTGAATTAGAGCGTAGTGTCAGTTGGCTTCCAGTAATTCTAATCTCAGTATCAGAATCATAATTTACATTGTAATTAAAATAACCATTAAAGTTTAAAATCAGTTTAATCCACAATGTTTCCAATATTTTTAAAGGCAAAATTTGCTTCCAATTTTCTGACCATTTCCTTATTCTGATTTATTTTTTTTCTCTGACTATAAAACTAATCATAGTCAGAAATATTTAGAAAATTATTTCATACATTAGCGTTTATTCCAAAAATATATATGAAATGTAATGTCAACTCTATAGGGACAGCCAATTTCTCATCTTTGTTTGGTGAAGATGTGTGGCTGGTGTAATGAGGAATTGGAGAACTGAGTTTGAATTCCACTCATGTTTATCACATTCACTTACATGCAAATACTTTTAGGAAAGATATAAATCCATCTCCTCTCCCCAGCTATAGGTTAAATAGTATGGGCTTGTGTCTAGAAAGATCATTCTTATCTCCAAAAAATCAATCAGTCTGTCTGGTCGACTCTTCTGGGGACAGTCACCCCTCTCCATCTGGTCATTTTACCTCTCTCTCTCTCTCTCTATATATATATATATATATATATATATTGCTCTATTATTTTGCATTATATTAGCATCAGAACTCAATGCATGATTATATATATATTATATATATATATACAAGTATATAATTGGTGTATACGGAATGAATTCCAAGAACCAACAATTACTATTCTTAAAAGAGTGCTCAATACAGGTTAGAGCAGATATAATTATTTATTTAAAAAAATTATAACATAAATATGTTATAAAATCACTACAAAAATAGCCATTTTGTTTCAACATCTCTGGTGTCTTATCAAGTGATGATGCTGAATGTAAAATAAATGGTTTTAAAAGTTTCAAATTAATTAACGATCCTTCGCAAGGGGAAAACGTTGTTACAAAGGCTAGAATGACCAAACAAAATACAAGTATAGGAAAATTCAAAAAGCTTGACAACAAAGTCATGTTATAATAGCTATTCAGATCTTTAAAATATGGGTAATATTAAAAAAGAATTTATTCTAACCAATAATTATTAAATTATATGATAAAATTTGATATTAAAATTAAAAGTAAAAATTACCAATTTTAAAATCCAAATTTAATCACTATTAAGTTTAAAATTATAAAATTACTGAAGAGAAAAGAAGAAATACATATGTTATTCAATTTATTTCTTCCTTGAAATTATGTTAGAATAGACGCTGATATGTCATTCGGTCCTCTGACAATATGTATACATTTTAATCCCAAGTGTGTGAATGGGATCCTAACCTCACGTGTAAAACAACCCAAACACACTCAGATTATAATACATAAGCAACCAGACATATTTAGATATATATATACACTCAAAAAGTGATGAGACATGGAACATCTCCATGGCCTTTTATAAAAAAAGAAAAGAAAAAAGGGAAACAAACATATGCATACATACACAATTAAAAGTGAATGCACTTTCCATACACATAGACACCGATAAATACATGTACACACATCCACATACATTGACTTAGACAATCAGATACCACATCCAAGAAACATTTAAGACTGAAAGTGTCACTAAACAAATGCTAACCACTTTTTAAAATATAAATTAAGCGAGCAAATATACAAAGATAAAAATGCTTAAAAATAATATTATTTAACATATATATATATGCATGTATGTATATGTATATGTACATGTGTGTGTGTGTGTGTGTGTGTGTGCGTGGAGATATATGTAGACATATTTCTGTGTATGCGTATATATATATATATATATACGTGTGACTATACACTTATTTCTGTAGGTAATTCTTTTTATCATATTTTATTTCATTTAATATATAATATATCAACTTATATGATTAAAATATGTTTTTATAGATATTTGTGGGTTTGGAATTTTCGTTTTTTAATATGTATGTATGTATGTATGTAAATTATTGAAGAAAAATATGTATATTTATTAATATATAATTTATAGCTTTGTTATCTTGTATTGAGCATAATTTTATGACACCAGCACGCAATATATATATATATATATATATAAGTGAACATTGAAGTCAACACTCAGAGGCGACACGCTGTTTCATGCTAGATGCAATCGTCAGGCTGTCTTTATATTTACATATGCTCTATGCCTGATATTGGGCACTTTATCCCATAAATATAGCACACCTTAAAACTATATTTCTTTATATATATATATATATATATATATATATATATTTGGTTGGATTGATGTAAGTTTGTGACCCTGGGTTTCATGCTTTTGCGATCGTCAGAGTCTGACGATCGCAAAAGTGTGAAACCCAGGGTCACAAACTCACATCAATCCAACCAAATATGTTAGCTCTATCTCTGATATTGAGTGCTTTCTAATAAGTACCGCGCATATAATATATTAATGATATATATATATTTATTTATATTTATATACACACACTTTTCACATACATACATATATATATATATATATATATATATATATATATATATATATATATGTATGTATGTATGTAAATTATTTTCAGATAGTGAGTATCTGTAAAGTAACAAAATAAATAAAATGGTGTGTGTATGGTCATACATTTTTACTCTTTGTGAATTTAAATTAATGTCAAGTCACCAATAGCTTTTTATTATGATACAAGATACATTGAAACAGACTAAATGAATTATTAGGTTGGTGCAAAAATAATTTCGTTTTCTCACATAGTAACATATGTTAGAAAACGAAATTATTTTTGCACCAACCTAATAAAAATAAGGATTAAATCTGACAAAATGTTTAAATAAGTCAGAGAACCAATTATAAATTTGACTTCTTTCACTACTTTATTTTCACTGCATCAAAAATTTATGTGGGAATGAAGGAAAATGTTTTGATATTTTTAATTCTACGCTCTTTGTTTTCAGTGGTTGGGTCGATGTCATATAATGTCATTTTTGCTAAACATTTATTTTCTTCTTCTTTTTTCAAAAAGGCAAACCTAACAGACTTTCCATCATATTTTCTCATGTGCAACGGGTTATTTATCTTTCTCTCTCACACTTCTTATATTTACACATGCTCTATCTTGGCTATCGAGCACTTTTATCTTCTATAGCATACCTTAAAAACTATATTTTTATATGAAAAAATATAATTTTAAGGTATGCTATATTTATATTTATGGAATAAAGTGCTCTATATCAGAGATAGAGCATATGTAAATATAACAGTGAACATTGAAGTCAACATTCAGATGTGACAGACTGTTTCATTTTAAACACAATCATCAGGCCTGATGATTGCATTTAGCATGAAACATTCTGTTGCATCTGAGTGTTGACTTCAATTTTCACTTATATATATATATATATATATATATATATATATATATATATATATATATATATATATATATATATTTTGTTTATATGTTATTTTTTATGGATACACATATTAAAAAGCATTCATTCAAGCTTTGCTTAACTGAAAGTTCTCTGTGGCTGAATGGTTATAGCATGCCAGACTTAATGAGGGTTCCTCATAGGATGCAGGTTTGATTCCTGCCAGAGAATGCAGATCTTCTACAAAATTTCTCAAACATTCAGGCCAGTAGATGCAATTTATATTGTTTAATTAGACAGGAGAGCATTTACTTAAATAAGTGTATCCATAAAAAAATAACATATAAACAGAAAATATATTAAATATGTGTATATTTGTTGGATTTAATCCATTTCTTATCATATATATATATATATATATATATATATATATATATATATAATATCTGTTGATCATTAGAAAGGATAATTCCAAGGAGAACATGAATCCAAAGAGAGCTCAATGTATGAAACAGAGCAATATAATAATAATAATAATACTAAGTACAGATGATCCTTAAAAATCGATTCAGTTATAATTAATTGGATAGACATATTTGAGTTGATATTTCTGTTATTTTTTTATTTTCTTAAACAGTGAAATTAATAATGATCTAGGTCAGTTATTAATTTCAGTGTTTATAAAATAAATAATGAGAATAAAGAACAGAAACAGCAACTTGAACACATGTACAAAATAAAAATAACTTTTATAGTAATAAGAAATAATGTTAGATTAAAATAGTCATTATATATATATATATATATATATATATATATATATATATATATACCCTCTATCTGAAAATAATTTACATATATATATATATATATATATATACCCTCTATCTGAAAATAATTTACATATATATATATATATATATATATACCCTCTATCTGAAAATAATTTACATATATATATATATATATATATATATATATATATATATATATATATATATATATATGCATAATATTGTACATTGAGTGCTGATGTTAATAAAATCATGCTCAATACAAATAACAGAACTATAAACTATATATTAATAAATATACATATTTTCCTCAATAATTTACATACATATACACACACAGAGTTTTGTTTGACACAAGGCTGCACTAATTGAGCAACCAACAGCAAAACCTACTTTTCTTTCTATCACTCTATAGCAGGTACCCTTAACTGATAAGTTTAGCATGTTATAGACCTAAAATAAAAGTGGCACCTAGTTAGGATCAAATTTGTTAGTACCAGTTGATGAAACCAGCTTGTTAACCATCACTCAACAGATGTGTCCTCACAGAACATACACCTTCTTTAGAAATAATCACAGTGTATATTAAAGGTGCTGATAAGGATTTACTTTCTTATGGCTGCCTTATTCATCTTGTGTTTATCTATCATGACATCACAATCTGTAATCTTAAATTTTCCTTGGGTAAAATGATGAAAGCAGCAGATGAGATTTTTAAAAATATAAACAAACAAAAAATAAATTCAAGACAAGATGAGGATGTTAGTTTTAAAGTATAAAGAAATAAAAGTTCAGCTCAGGAAATTTAAACAGAGAAAAACACTTTTAAGATAATTATTGACTGGTGACAAAATGATTTAAAAAAAATTATTTGTTTTAATAAGCAGTGTATTCTTTAGCCATTAAATTAAATTAGCAGTTCTTAAAAAGTGATTTGAACTCATATCCTATACCTCAATTGCTCTTAATTCATAGGCAATGCTTTAATCATTTAGGCTTGTGAGGTTGAATATAGGAAGACCATTTTACTTGTTTACGACACAAAATTATTAGAAAATATATCTTTTTCTGTTATTTTACTAGCAGAATAAAAAAGTATAGGCTGTAACTATTTATTTCAGTGGAATCAATTTTTTATAAAAACTTACTTTTATTTCTGATCATCATGTTTAATATGTGTTAGAAGTGGATGAATTTCTAATTTTGTTTCTAACTTTATAATTAAAAAGAAATTGTTTTTCTAATTTTATTTTCATTTCTTTTCAGAACCCTATTAATAATAAATACACAAAAATGCCTTTTTGTTAACCCCTTCCCCTACCCTGGATTTTGCTTCGCATGGGGTTTTCATAAAAAAAAGATCAATAGTTTAGCTGAGTTCAAAGAATGCATTCAGTTAGCCATGCAGGAAATAACTCCTGAAATGCTTTCAAATGTGTTTTGTAATACTACGGATTTGTTTGAAATTTGCAGGGATACAAATGGAAAACATGTTGAAAATTTTCAATAAAGTTTTGACACAAGATTTATAAATCTATTTGTTTTTTGTTATAATTTAGTAATAAACATAAAATTGTGCCAGTTTTTAAAAATCTGGTCAATTTCATTGAAATAGCTAATTTTGGGACACACTGTATTTTATCTTGGCAAAACTTTTAAGTCAGTATGAATACATTATGCAAATCAAAGGAAGAAAGAGGAGGTGTGGTTTGATGAAAGTCATTCAGGTGTAGGCCCACTTTTTACTTGGTCAATACAGAAGTAACATTTTGATGCAGTTACAATAGGGGAAAAATTGTATTTTATGCAAAATAAAACAGATTATTTGAGGTGGTCTGATAAGAAAAAAAGTAGCTTGACAAATCGGATGATATCACAAATGACAGGTTAGTTAAGTCTTATCACACATTGAAGTGCTGCCATTGTAACTCTTTAAGAAATATTAAATGAATAACATGCATATTACCCACACACATATGATGGTGATGCTATAAAGTTTCCTAAGGATCAAGAAGCACTTCCCCTATCCACCAACACAATTTTAATGTTTGGTCAGTGAGTCAAGCAAAGAACTTTTCAGCTCCTTCTCATATATATATATATATATATATATATATTTCCAAGAGGATAGAATCCAGGTAGAACTCAATGTCCAGGACAGTGTGAAAATTTTGTAGGTCTGATGAATTGGATCATGATTCCGATTCCAATGTAATAAATTATAACCATGGAATATTAGTGTTTGAGCCTTTTATATCATTATATATATATATATATATATATATATATATATATATATATATAGCCTGACATGCTTTACTGATTGAGCTACAGAGGAATGTTTCAGTTAATAAAATCGATTTTACTGTTTTTAAACTACAATTCTCTAATCTCTGTGGCTTAATCGGTAAAGCACATCAGTCTATATGACGGTTCCGAATAGTGTGTATATATATATATATATATATATATATATATATATATATATATATATATAAAAATAAAATCAATGTGGACATGTGGCTGAGTGGTTAGAATGTTTTCTCCCTAATCATGAAACCTGGGTTTAAATTTCTAGGGGTGGTGTCTTACTGAGGTTAACAGTTGGGGAAGGTGATCCCTGTGTGTGACAACTTTGGAAAGTACCTGAAAACAATACCATAGGTGGATCCAAGCCTTGTAGCACATAAAGTACAAGCCATCATGAGGGAGGGTTTAAGTATACTGGCTCTATTCAAAAAATTGATCACACTAGATGATGTACTCTCTCCTTGAAATTGTAAGTAAGGTTCGTTCAGCATAGTTGCAGTGTAAACCACAAGTGGTCTCTGTGAGTATTGAGCAGGTGTCTGTAATAGGGTTTGTCTAACCACCCAGGCACATAGGTGTTCTCAGAAACAAGTTGTAGCTGGCTATATATATATATTATATATATATATATATATATTTATTAAATTTGCTCTGTAATAATAAATACACTGAGCTCTTTTTATGGATCAGTTTTAATATTTTATATTACTAGGATCCACCTGGATTATATACCAATGGATTTGTTATATTTACTATATATATATATATATATATATATATATATATATATATATTAGTGTATAACAAAAACGAATGTCTATTATGTTTTATCATGAGCCTGTTCTAAGCTTCATGTAGTGACTTTAGTTTCAGGAGAAAATGTGAGCTGAAAGCTTAGACTGAGGAACAGCATAAAAAAAAAGAAATAGTCAATGTTGAACAGTTTTTGTCTTTATTTTCTCCTGAAACCAAAGCCACTATACAAAGCTTAGAATGGATCATGATCAAACATATCAGACATTTGTTGTCTGCTTTAAAAAAATATATTTTTTATTTTAGGATATTACATTAAAAACACGTTAAAATTGCTATTCAATTGCAGTTGCATTTTGATGCATATGCATATCATCAGGTGATTGTAAATTATGGCGAGTGAATGATTTATTTAGATTTAAAAGCAAAATACAACCACTTTTAGGAAAAAAAAAAGAAAAAGGAGGGGGCTTATAAGGTTTGTGGGCTTTACTCAGATCAACCAATTGAATAATAAAAATAAACATCTCTATAACTTTAGAATCATAAACACAACCCACACACCCAATTGAAAAGCAAAAATAAAATCATCTTTGATAATGGCTAAAAGTATAGCTGAAAGTGTTCAGAATTACAGACACTTGGATGTTTTCTATACAATCTGTGTACAGAAAAGAAAACACTTGTTCAAACACAAGAAAAATTAAATGAAAAGCTTATTCACAGTACCTTGTTTGTCATCTTTAATGAAACATGTATAAATGAAGGATTGCTTATATATATATATATATATATATATATACACACACACATAAATTTATTTATGCAATGTCAATTGTTATCTTCTGTTTAATTTCTGTTCTTTTATTGTTCTTACTTATTAATAATGGCTACTCATTTCTAAGCATATTCATCTGCTAGGGTGGCTAGCCAATCCCAGTTGCAGATGCTTGCTCAGGCAGATTTGCATTTGGTCAACATCCACAGAGCCCATCTGTGGGTTATATTTCAACAATGCTGGGCTGACCTGAGTTTCTGAGAAAGAGTGCATAATCTGGCATGATCAACAGTTAAAACAAGGGCAATATGTACAAACCCTCAGTCACAGTGACTTGTGACGTCATACTAGCATGACCATTGATAACTTCTGAATAGTTCAGGCTGTCTAAAGGTTTGAGTCAATTGGTGACATGATTTTCAGAAACTTTCCAATGGTTCTGAAAGCTGGGATCACATTCCCATATTGATAACATCAATACATCACCTTCCTGACAAATCGACCATGATAATATTTGAACCCAGGCCTCAAGATCAGAAAGTGAACATTCTAACCACTTGACCATGCACTGACTATATATATATATATATATATATATATATATAGTTCTTTCTTTTTTTATCCCTTATTTTTCCTTGGGCATTGGTTTGTTCAACTACAAGCCAAAATACCTAAGGTTTTTCCAAATGAGTATAACTATTCATATTTGTGTTAATATATATATATATATATATATATATATATATATATATATATATATATATATATATGTATGTATATATGTATATATATAATTTGTGTTGGGCTATAAAAAAGACAATCTTAAAAGGGAAATATTATATAGCTTGCTATTTTGGGGCAACACATTCATTTTGATTGTTGATGATCCCATTGGTCAGAAAAGCAGAGCATAGAATAATATTTCACAGACATTCTGACACAAATCCTCAAAAGGCAAATAAGATATAGGGGAAGAGATTGTGTTAATCAAATATATGTTTCTATAGTTGGTATCTTTTGGATTTATTTACAAATAAAAATTTATCTTGAATTTTGTTTGCATTCTAAAAGCTGAGAGACCAAGCACCAGGATATGGAGAGAATGAGATGGATAGAAATTAAGAGATTGAGATAAATAGGTGGAGGGAGAGAGAGAGAGAGAGAGCCAAAATTTAGGTATAAAGAGAGTGAGAGTATGAAGAATGGGGAGAAAGAGGACAAAGCAAAAGTGTGAGAGAGAGAGAGACAGAAAAATGAATTGAGAGAGAAGGAAATAAATAGAGGAAGTGGGAATGAAAAACAAAGGAAAAAAAGGAGAAAGTGTTTTTCATAATAAAAGTAAGCTGAGTATTTTAAATGTTAATGGATCATACATATAAAAGAATGCGAGTTATTGTGAAAAATATAAAATTAGGTCTGCATATGCCAGGGAACTTAAAGATAGTATTAACTGATACTGCAGACAGTAAAATTGACAGAAACCTTCAATTGGTTTCTTTTTCTGCCTCCTCTTCACTTCAGCTTCATTTTCTCAATATCTGCCTGACAAGTTATCTCCCTTGTTTTTGGATCAATGCCAGTATTCCATCTTTGGTAATATTGGATAGAAAAGTTTTGTTTTTCTATTTTCACTTCACTATCAAAAAGAATATTTTCTTAGAGAACAGGCAGTAAATATATGAATCCGTTAGGATCCATGAATGTCAAAATGAATCTTGTCGTGTATTGACAAGATTGAATAAAACTTTTTAGCAAACAAGAACAGGTCTTCTGGAAAGAAAAGCTTATAATGCAATGCAAGTTGAAGAGATATCTCCAGAAAATCTATCATAAAAGTCATTTTCTTTTCCTTATTCTTTCTAAAAGTTCCAAAAGCAATTTGGTCAATTTTACTTATGAGCTTATGGAGAAGTACAAACTGAAAAACAATAATTTCTTTTTAAAATTCAACATTGATTTTAACAGAAGAGATACAGAATATCCTGGATTTTATAAGTCATATCACTGCTGGGTAGTGTGTGAGAGAGTGTGTGTGTGTGTATATACATATATATATATATATATATATATATATATATATATATATATGTATATTAATAAAAAGAAAGAACAGTAAGATATATAATCCGGTGTTCTTATAGATATTTTTATTTTTACAAAATAGTGCCCAATGTAAATTTACAGAGCATTAATATTATAAGTTAATAGACTTAAAATATGGTTTTTCGCTACACAGTTCCAACCATGTTTCAAAAATGGAAGCTAAAAGCCCCTAATTTAATTTTGTACTTAAATTAAAGACATTACTTCCATTTCATCCTCAAGCGAAATTAGGTGCTTTTAGCTTCCATTTTTGAAACATGGTTGGAACTGTGTAGCGAAAAACCATATTTTAAGTCTATTAACTTATTATATATATATATATATATATATATATATATATATATATATATATATATATATATATATATATATATTATATATATATATATATATATGAAACCCATGTGTGTGCTGAATTCATTCAATTTGATAATGTTGAAATATTCAACTAAATGCCATTGCTTTTTTGATACAAGTGAGAACAAGCCGTCTTTGTGAAATGCATGGAAGGATCAGCTGAAAATTCCAAGAAAATTCCAATGACTGAGACCTTATATGTATAACAACCAAAGTAAGCATGCTGGTCCAAATAGCAAGGCATATAATAAGACACCTGAAGAAAGCCAGAGAGTAGAATGGCTGAAATATTGGTCCATATTTTATATATAATGTTTCATTATATTCTAAATAAGATGTAATTTTGTTTTGTTTTTTTTTCACTTAAGTAACAATTAAGTTAACTAATTTTCACTGAATTTTCTATAATGACTACTTATGTTTTCATTTTTTTTTACAAAATCTGTAATCAATTTTTCATAATACAAAACTGAACCCCCTCTTCAAGTCAGTCGGTTCTATGCCATGAGTGGTACATGCGTAGAGAATACTGATGAGGCAGATTTTTTCCTGCAGTAGGAAGCTATTAATTACTGAAAAGTAGTTTTTTTTCTTCACATTTTATTTAGATATATTTTGAGCTATATAAGCAAAATATGGAAGAGGAAAGCACAAACACACACACACATATATATATATATTAGTACATAAAAAATCCCAAATTACCTCAGTTTCAAATTAGCACTTCATTCTTAATATAACCCCAATTTAATGTCATAAGGTTAATATCTGGGTTTAATTTTATAAAACCTCTTCCCTTTAAGGCTAATACTTTCCACCCACCCCTGACCATTGCCTCGTACTTTTCGTCTGACTGAAACAATGAAATGGATAAATTCTGTATTAATTTTTCAATAACTGTCCCTGTTAAATTTCTAATTCTGACACAAACTCAGTCTATATACCAGGGTTGAGTAAGGCTGATGAAGTTTTTATTGGTTGAAATAGGTCTATTCCACATATGAGGCAATTTTGGATTTGTTTATGTACTAATTTATTTGCTCTGTAATGATAAATGCATTGAGCTCTTTTTGTGGATCAGTTTTAATATTTTATATTACTAGGATCTACTTGGATTATATACCAACAAATTTATTATGTTTACTGTGTATGTATGTATATATATATATATATATATATGTATGTATGTATGTATGTGTATGTGTGTTTACATTAGGATACAAAACAGACCAGATATGGATGTTTTGAGAATTGGCAGAGAGTGTGTGTTCAAAAAGCACTATTTGGGCTTTGTTTGACTGGAAGTTCTACATGGCTGAGTGGTTAGGCACATCAGATTCTAATGACAGTTCCCCATAGGGGATTCAGGTTCAAAGCCTGCTGGAAGACTCATATTTTTCTGACAAGATTTATTGAATATTCAGGCCAGTAGATGTAGCTGGATAAAAAATATTGTTTAATTAAAAAAACAGCTTCTATTCAAATATGAGTATCCATCAAAAATAATGTTTACACAAAATGAATTAAAAATAATATATATATATATATATATATATATATATATATATATATATATATATATATATATGTTATTTCTTTTTTTTTTAGTGGATACATGTGTTTTTCCTGATAGTTTGGTTTCTGGTGCTAAATTGGTAAAGGAATACTTTAGTTCAAAATGTGGTTTCACTGAATGGAAAAAGAGATGCAGGTTCAGTTTCTGTCAGAGGCACAATTTTTCTTTAGTTTCACTGTTTAATAAAATTAAAACAGGGATAGCAACTCAGACGTGTGTACCCACCCCCCAAAAAAACATGGATAGTTAATAAGATAGGATAAAAAATTGTATATAATAAAAATATGGTTGTAAGGTATGTTATATTTATGGGTAAAAGGGTAGAACCTATGTTAATATAAAAGTGGAAGGTGGGATCAACACCATGTGACAACAATCGGTTTTATGTTATTGAAATATAAAAGGGAACACAGTGTGAAATAGACTGTCACCACTCAGTGTTGACCTGTGTCCACCGATATATATATATATATATATATATATATATATATATATATATATATATGGGGCAGTGAATGCTGTACAATCTCCTCATCGATGCAGAAAAGACTTGAAGCAATAGAAATGTGGTTCTACAGAAGGATATTGAGAATACAATGGCTTGAACATGTGAGCAATGACAAAGTCTGAGAGAAAATGGAAACAAAAAGGAAATTTATACTCAAAACAGGAAGAGGAAATTTCTAGGGCAAATGATGAAGAAAGAAGGCTTGGAAAATGTGATACTCACAGGACAAGATTGAAAGCAAGAGGGGCAGAGTAAAACAATGCATAACCTACCTACAGAGTTTGAGTGAATGGATGGTAGAACAAGGTTTAAGAGAAATAATATAAAGACAAAATTTTTCAAGAGCTACAAAGGACAGGTAATTGTAAAGCACTATGATTGCCTAAATCCTGAAGGATGTACAGAAGTAAATGTGTGAGTAGATATATTTTTTTCTTTTTATTGTTTAAACTGTGAAATGGATATCTGTCAGTTTGAGAAACTGAAAGTCCTATTTAAAAAAAATGGGCCTATCAAAAGTAATCATCAGCCTGTGGTGGAGAGGGGCGTTTTATTCAATGAATAAGACCTTTTGATAACCCTATATATATATATATATATATATATATATATATATATATATATATATATATATATCAGATCATTGCAAAAGTTTGTGCTTCATTTTCATTGTTAATATAAAATAACTGCAACTTGATACTGGCATTTATTTTGATGCCAATTTAGCATGTGTTCAGTTGTGAGTCAGATTTTGTTGAATGCAAACATTTTGTCTGCAAATGAATGCCTTAAAGATGAATGATGAAATGGTGCACTTTCATCATATTATGCTCTATGAATTTTGTCAAAACTGCAACACCAAAAAAAGGTTTATTTGGATCATATTTCAGGTTTTCAGACAGTCAAAAAGTGGTTTGTTAGATTTTGTCAGGGTGATTTTACTCTAAAAATCCAACCATGCTCTGGGTGACCATTTGACATTGAAGAAGATGCTCTACTTGTCACCACAGAGAATAAACTAAAGATTCTGATAGAAAAGATTGCTAAGGGTTTGAATATCAATATTTCAACTGCCCTTCACCATTTGAAGAAACTTGAGTTGAAGAAAAACAGCTAATTTTCTGCTACAAAAATGCAAGACTGTATGCTGCAAAAAGAGATGCTTGCAGAAACTTAAGAAGTTGAAATGGGAAATGCTCCAGTACCCAACATATTCTCCTGACTTGGGTCCTTCAGATTTCCATTTGTTCCAGTCTCTACAGAACAATTTAAATGACTAAAAATTTGGCTGTACACTCTTTTGAAAACTTTCTTCCAATAAAAAACAAAGTTTCTATGAAAATTGCATCAATAAGCTTTTAGAATGACGAGAGGCAGTTTTTAAAAAATATGGAAATTATATACTTGATTAATAAATGTTTTTTTATGAGGATGTAAAATTTTGTTTTTTGCAATAATTTAATATATATGTATATAATTTCATCAAAAGGTTAAAAGCAAATTAGGTTGGTGCATTGAAATATTTACTTATAGTAGGGATTAAATTATATATATATAATTATGTATATATATATTATATGAAAAAATTACCAGTCTTCAGGGGTTGTGGTTTTAAACTGTATTTATTTATATTTTTTTCAATGATTTTCAATTTGTTCCCTTTTTTTTTCAATCTGTTTTGTTTTTACTGTTTTGTACACGTGTGTATTCAAAAATTTAACGTTCTTTTACATTCGCACATTCATGAAATTTTGATTTTATTTACATCTTTCATTTTTTCAGCTGTAAATTTTTTCTTCAAAATTAAATTTTTTTCTTTAAAATTAAATTAAATTTTTTTTATGGTTTATATAGAAGTTGTTATGTTATATTATTAATTAAATTGTAATATTTGTTAATTTTATTATTAATTAAATTACAATATTTTAGTCAATATTTTTAATTAATATTTTAATTGATTTATTATCTTAATATTATATGTGTATGTATATGAGCTCATAAATACACACATTGTACATTAAACATTCTTTACATATTTTTAGTCAGCTTATCAGATCAAGTAGTATGATTTAATATTTTTCAGTTCTACAAATTATACTATTGGAATGTCATAGGTTAAGTGTGAACAAAAAAGAGATACCAGATGTTGTGGAGTAACTTCTGACCCCCTCAATGTCACTTGAGGATGATTGAAGAGTACAAGTGCTAAATGGCTGAGATAAAAGAAAAACAACAAAGAGGAAATAGTGTGAATGATACAAAATACAATGGTAACAAAAGTTAGCATAGTCTGCTACAAGGCTATAGGAGTAGAGCACTTGTACATGCATAAACTAAATAGACTTGAGAAGCCAGAACTGTTCTCTCAACAATATTCTCATTACATTATTCATGAAATGACTGTAAATATTGAACTGTGTATTTTACTCTCTACAGCATGGCGCAAGAATTCAAAAAATGAATAATTTAAAAAAAAAAAAAAAAAAAAAAAATCAATGGATATATATTCAGATATATAGCCAAATATTATTTTTTAATAAATATTTTAACCACAAGAAAATAGCCTTTTTAGGTCCAGTAGCTGTTATTGCTCTTTTTTGTTTTAGAGTTTCTTAACATTTTGTTTCAAATAGTGTGCAAAGTCAACATCTTGATTCTGCCATTATTTTCTTTTCTAGTTATATGTGAGATCCATTTTATTTGTTACTGCTGTTGAAAGACTTCAACTGTAATGGTTTTGTATTTGGTTAAGTTGTTTGTGATTCTATAGCACCAATAATGGGATAGTAAAAATACCAGGAAAAATGATGCTGCACTAGACTAAATTGAGTACACTGTTTTTGAATCTGTACTCACAATTGTTTGATTTTTGAGATATGTTCATACAGCATATTTAAAGGTAAATATGATATGGTATATTTATGGTCAATGAAAATTTCAATATGATGTTTGATAATTAAATAGATATAAAACACTCATTTTATTATAATTATTTACACTATTTACATTGTTCGGACTATTGTCCTTGACTTTGTTGGCATATTCACAATGTTTTGGATGTTGTATGCTCTGACCTTCTTTAGGTGATTGGAATTTTGAACTGCACCTTTCATTTCATTCAAAGGGTTAGATTGTTCTAGTTCCACGTGTCATGCCTCTTCCAGACAATGTAAACAGTGTAAATGATTATAATATCTCATTTCAGAAATATAGACAGACATTGAAGGACTCTTTTTATAATTTTGCTTGACCTGCCCTTAGTTCCTTGGCGCATCCATTATGCCCTGCCAATACTGCATAAACAATGATCTATTCCATTTTAATCATGTGGAAAGATGAAAAAGAAATATCAGAGACACTAATTGATTTCAGTAAGAACATGAAAGGATAACATTCTCATGTATTTAACCAGCCGTTTCCAAGAAAAGGAAAAGTTGTCAATTTAAAATCTTCATTTGTACCAATTCCTTAAAATAATGACCAGCATTCATATTTACGATTGTTATTGCAATATTTTGTTAAAGTTGTTAAAGTCAAATACTTAACAATGCAGTAAGAGATTTTATTGTTGCAGAACTCGCCATAAATTTACTCAAAAATTAAATTCAAATAGGAAAACTAAAATTTTCATGGAAGGTTTCTAGTTATTTTATAACTTGTAATTATAACTGAATTATTTACAGACACAAATATTTCACCCTGGGGACATGATAGGATGAATGTATCTGAGGTATGTAGAGAAACATTAGTCTCATGGGTAACCCAACCATCATGTGATATGCTGTAGTGTAATTTTTAGAAGAGTTTTTTTTTCAAATTTAAATAAAGGAGAGTGCCTTTAATGCCTTTCTCTTTGTATTCAATGAATTTTATTTCATTTGTAAATAAAAACAAATTACAATAAATATTAAGTTTAAGAAATATTATAGCCTACTGTTTTATTATTGGAGGAATTATTGTAAAACATTATTTTATATTTAGTATTTCTTTCATGTTAATTTTACTGGCTTTATTTACAATCATAGTATTAGATGTAAAAATAGAAATTCTTAGATGAAGCATTGTAAATCATTATTAATTTTGAACTAGTATTTCTTTCATATTACTTTCAATTACGTTATACAACCAGTAGAACATTTCATGATCATCTAACAGAAAAAAAAGGAAATTTAAAATTATATAATATTTTTAAACTGAATAATTAATAAACTCATTTCACATGATTCCTTGTGAAATTTGCAACAGTGTATTAAAAGTGGGAAAATTCAAGTGATTAGAAGATATGCAAAAGATTTTGCTGTGAAAAAGACAGACAGGAATGCATTTCCCAGTAATTCACGTGTGTGTGTGTGTGTCAGCTTTCTTTTTGTCAGTAAGAGACGTACTTATTCATATATGCAGAATATTACTAAAGTAAATTATATGTTAGCAGGATTTTTTCGTCAAAAAATTCTGTTTTTGGTTTATTATTTCTTTTTTTATTGAAAGGAAAAATTGATATTTTTCTCTGCCACAACCACTTGTGATGTTTGTGTACCTTTTTAATCTTTTTGTTTGTTGCTTGTTAGGTTCTTCTTTAGTTATTTGTTGTTTTGTACTATAAAAGCAAGCAGGATGTTATTTAACAGAGTTCAGTCTCCAACTGTGAAATTTGATACAATTTTTAAAGGAAGACAAAAAATAAATGAGATGGAAGGCAATAACAACAACAACAAAATAAATGATGTGGAAATGTGTCAAACTGTTCATTTGGAATCAGTTTGAAAAATTCAATTTAAAAAAAAAATCCTTCCATTTGTAAAAATGCCTCTAGAATGCCACTTCTTGGTAGAAGAAATATTCTTCTTTTTCTTATTTTAAACTCATTTTGTTGGCAAACACATTTTGATAAGAACAAAGATCTTAATAAGGTTTTAATTATTTGATGAATTATTTAGACTACTATCCTGATTATTGCTGTTTTGATAACTATATTTTGGGTAGTGTACACTTCTGTCTCTTTAGTTTGGTTTAACCTCTTAATGGTAAGGTTGAGATTAGACATTTTTTTAAACCCCATAATGGTAAGGTTGAAATTAGATGTTTGCTTAAACCTCTGAATGGTAAGGTTGAAATTGTTTAAACCTCTAAATGGTAAGGTTGTGATTAGACATTTTTTTAAACCCCATAATGGTAAGGTTGAAATTAGATGTTTGCATAAACCCCTGAATGGTAAGGTTGAAATTTTTTAAACCCCTAAATGGTAAGGTTGTGATTAGACATTTGTTTTAACTCTTTAATTGTAAGTTTGAAACTAGACATTTGTTTAAACCCCTTAATGATAAGGTTAAGATTTGACGTTTCCATAGAGGAAAGATTTAGCATTCAGTGACTGAATAGTTACTGTTATTTAAATTTATAAAATCTTTTTCATCAAATAGTTTTTCAGGAAAATAGCCTTTTTAGGTCCAGTAGCTGTTATTGCTCTTTTTTGTTTTAGAGTTTCTTAACATTTTCTTTCAAATAGTGTGCAAAGTCAACATCTTGATTATGCCATTATTTTCTTTTCTAGTTATATGTGAGATCCATTTTATTTGTTACTGCTGTTGAAAGACTTCAACTGTAATGGTTTTGTATTTGGTTAAGTTGTTTGTGATTCTATAGCACCAATAATGGGATAGTAAAAATACCAGGAAAAATGATGCTGCACTAGACTAAATTGAGTACACTGTTTTTGAATCTGTACTCACAATTGTTTGATTTTTGAGATATGTTCATACAGCATATTTAAAGGTAAATATGATATGGTATATTTATGGTCAATGAAAATTTCAATATGATGTTTAATAATTAAATAGATATAAAACACTCATTTTATTTCCGATGTCTTTAGTAACATTCAAATCACTTGTGTGTTGAACTGATTTTCCTGCTATAAGGACCAGTTGTACTTGTCCATCATAAACTTTGGTGGAACTGGCCTTGATGTTCTTACTCTATTGAAGATATGGTTAGGTTGATTAATTTCATAAAATCTCAACCCTTGTCAAGTTATTTAATGTTGACTTTTAAATGGGACACCTAATGAGAATCAAACTCACAACTCAGTAGTAATGTTTAACCAGATTAGCCTTGTTAACCAATACTCAATGTTGAGGCATGTATCCTGGTAGAAGTTGTCAGAATGTTCATTACAGTACACAGATGAGGACTAATTTTCTTCTTCTATGTGCCGTATCTCTTTAAGATGTTGGCGATCATGGCTCTCCACAATTTCCTGTCTTTTGTAGTTCTTAATAAATTTTATCTTTTTGTTATCTCTCTTCAACCTTGTTCTGGCATTCATTTACTCAAGCTTTCTATGTAGGTTATGCATTGATTTCCTCTGTTCCTCTTGCCTTCAATCTTGTCCTGTGAGTATCGAATTTTCCAAGCCCTCTTTATGCACCATAGAAATTTAAACTGTCTCTTTCTGATTCTAAATATAAGCATATTCATTTTTTTTAAAAACTTCCTTCTTGCTTACATGTTTGGTCCATGGTATTCTTAGTATCTTTATATAGAGTGACATTTCTGCCACATAGGAGAACTGGTATTACATAAAAGTTCAATACTCGTTTCTTTGTTTTTAATGGAACTTTTCTGTTTCTTAATCCATTACTTACGTTTTGGAAGGCATCTTTCGCGTTCCCAATGCACCTTTGGATTTCAGTGAAAAGCAATGATTGCTCCACAGTGAGGCTCTCAGCTAAGCTCAATATGTGAGTAATGAGTAAGTTTTAAGGAAACTGGAAACAATAGAGACACTTATACTAAGAATCAAACAGAAACAGTTGAAATTTCTAGGGCACATAATGAGGAAAGAGGGAGTGAAGAATTTGACACTCACAGGACCTATTAAGAAGACAAAGAGGGATAAATGGAAACAGCAAGAAACCTCCCCTAATGAGCTGTTGTAAATGGATGGCAGTACAAAGTCTGGGAGAGATTGTAAAAGACATGTTTTCCAAATTGCCACATTCATATATGCATACATATATACTAAAGAACAAATAGGAAACATTTATCAATCTAACATGTTTCACTTTTATTAAAGCTTCATCAGAGATTAAGAGAAAACAGACAATTGCAATCTCTGACAAAGTTTAATAAAAGTGAAACATGTTAGACTGATATACATTTCCTATTTGTTATTTTATCATTGTCAGATTACAATCTGCATTTCATCTTTAACTCATATATATATATATATATATATATATATATATATATATATATATATGAGTTAAAGATATATATGTGTGTGTTTGTGTGTGATTTAAATTAAGATGAGAATCCGACAGAAGGTTAAATAAGAATTTGAAAATGTCCTATTTTGACATGTTTTGCTGATCAATCCGTGTCAAAAGAAAATGGCTTTTATTTCAACAAGACAAAGAGGGATAAATATATATATATATAAGTATATTGCTGAGACAGAATGTGATTCACATCAGTTATTTGTGTTGCTGGATTTTTTTTTTTAAATTTAATTGTATGTTTTTAAATTAGATTTTATTGATTTCAATTTCGTCTTTATTGCTATTAGGTTGGTGCAAAAATAATGATGTAATAATGTCGTTTTTTTGACGTATTTTTTAACGTCAAAAAACGACATTATTACGTCATTATTTTTGCACCAACCTAATATTTGCATTTATTTTGAGATTTTTTTGCATCCCACATTCTTTTATCACTAACTTCATAAGAAGAGGTGATCAGCTGGAGAAGTCTGATTGTATATTAACAGCAAAAAAAAAAAAAAAAAATTCAGCATTCATATGATTAACATGAATCAATTTGTGTCTTGCTAATGTAGATTTGGTTGAAATAAAATCCATTTTTCTGATGTCACTGTTTGGTCAACAAGGAATATGTATAGTGTTGAGTGCAATGGTTGATTTATGTGGAAAGGTGAAATCATCAAGCTGAGATCAAATTCCAGTTGATTCTGTTTTGTTCATTTCATGCATAGCCTTTGAAAAGGCATCTTTCCTTTAGCTATGGGTTAAATAGCAGGGCAGAATGGGCTCTTTTGCCTTGGGTGGCAGACAGTCAAAGAGAATGAAAACTCTGAATTTAAACTGGAGGGGGGTTATTTTTGAGATTTCATTGAACACTGTACACCATTTCTCTGTCATCAGTTCTTTCATAAATGGTAATTGTTTCTACACAACCCCTTACCACAAAAATTAAATCATCTTCGTTAGTAAACTAGAAGTTCAGTTCTATACTGAACTGTTAGGCCCTCATACAGTAAAGTTGATGGGAGAGACCACTGCTTACATATATATGTATCTAGAACTATATGCCCATGTAAAGATATACTAGTGGCAATACCTATACTCAGCAGATCATTAATAATGAGAAAACTTCATCTCAGAATTTCAGATAAGAGTTATGAAGAGACGACCAGACAGAATGATGTGTGTCACTGCAAAATAGTTTCACCACAAAAATTCAGAAAATTGAATCAAGATAGCCTAAATAAACAGCATTAAGAGATAGGAAAATTTCATTAGAAACCAAGAAAAGAGTGCTGAACTGCTACATTATATCTACCTGCCCTCTAAATGGTAGTGAATGGACAATTTCAACACTGATGAAGAACATAGACGTGGTTCTTCAGGCAGACACTGAGAATACCATGTGGGTCACAAAGATGTTTGAAAGAAAATGGAAACAAAAAAAACTAAAAAAAAACAGGCACTTATACTTAAAATCAGAAAGAGACCATTGAAATTTCCGGGGTACATAATGAGGAAAGAAGGCTTTCAGAATTTAAAACTCACAGGACATATTATAGGCAGAGGGTAAACAACAAGTAGCCAACCTAAAGAGTTTGTATTGGCTGCAGAGCAGAGACAAAGATGGAGATTAAAGGATTAAAAGTTGTTTAGAACTACAAGGAACAGGAACTTGTGAAGAGCCATAATCATCAACGTTCTGAAAAAAAAAAGGTACATAAAAGAAATCTGAATAATGTGTAGAATAAGGTAAATATTTAATCTCAGAATTCCAAACAACACTGATGATATCTGATCGATTGCAAAGAAATGGAAATGTTAGAAAAATTAGAATTTAAAGTTTTAATCATTTCTTCTTAGATTGCAAGGCATCTTTTTTTTATTTTAGACGATTGTTATTTTATTTTTGAGGTTATATTTCAATTGAATGTTTTTATCTTAAAAATGTTTTTGCAGTTGTTTTATTTTGTTCTCATTTATTTAAAAAACATTTTTTCTTTATTTTTCAAGATTTATTTCCATTTTTATTTTTTTTGTATTTATTTTTACCTCTTTTACAAAAGAGTAACACAATCCACTTCACATCAAAACAGTTTTAAAGTGCAAATTAACAAGAAAATATTATGAAATTTCACTACATTTTGTTTTTTAATTAAATATTGATGACCTGAGGCTTATTGTTATTGCTGTTTTTATAGAGAAAAAACAACAGATTTTGACAGTTGAGTTGTTAAAATTAAGAAGTTACATGTTTATAGCTGTGGATAGAATAGAAATATTATTCTATTGAAATGAACATACTCAGTTGATTGAAAGAGAAAAGTGAAATTGTGAAAAATGCATGCATTGGTTGTGGAAACAATTTTCTGTCAAGTCAACTGAAGATGATCACAAGGCGACGTGTTGATTGAAATGTTATGACAAGGAAGATAAAAAAAAATAAAAAATAGGGCTGTGCAATTCTAGTGAAAAAACAATAAACAAAACCATTTCGTTTTGCGAGCAGAAGCATATTAATCAGGAAAAATCAGTGTTTCCAGTTTGCAAAGTGGATTTTCTTTTTCTGCAAGAAAGAACTTGCTACTTTGCTCAAAGACTGAAAGATAATTGTCTTTTGTTTTTTGCAGGTGAGGAAGAGGAGGAGGAATTTGGAAGAAAGGAAAAAAAAAATCAAATTCTATAAAAGGCAACAGCAGATATTAAAAAGAAGACAAAAGAGAAACAATTTTTAATTTTTTTGCTTTTCTTGAAGAACGTTTCAATAAATAGAACATGTGATGTCCAAAGAACCTACTTAAAGGAACTAAAGACAAGTTTTTTGTTTTTATCTTTGTCCTTTTTTAGTAAAGCTCTTGATGTTTCAAGTCCTTGAATTACCACAACTATCATGACGACAGCTACTGTTGGACAAAGAATTAACATGTTAAATAAAATCAATGAATGGAGAAACTCCTCTTATCATTTATATTATGTAATATAATTCATTTTTAATTTGTTTATATGAGAGTCTGTGGAATGGCATGGAAAATGGAATTGGTTAACCAAAATTTCAGCTGAGATTTCATACATTCACTTCACCAAAATATCTTTAGAAAAGGCATGAATCTGCTTCTTCCTCTGGTTATAGGTAAACAGCATTTCACATGGAGACTTTTAATACTGTAAGATACATCATCTAAGAGATGTTTATTCTGACAGTAAAAAAAAAAAAAAAAAAATACAGTTTGGCCATCTAATAATACTGCTCAAAGACTGGTCACTCCAATTCCACCAAGTTCAAATATACACTGCTGAGCTCAGAAATTCAGGCAGAAAAAAAGTGATATTCTTGAAGATGAAAGATCTTGGAAAATACATCATATGTAGAAAAAACTTTCCATTCCAGCTTCATGATTATCTGATGCATCACATTTGCAACACAAGGAAAGATGTTTTCATGCAACAAAATCAACCACCTTGGTTATAAAAAGAAGTTCTCTAATTTTTCTTCAACTTCACATATTCTTTTTCTTTTTGGTGCTATCTATTCTTTTAATAACTTCCTCTTATTTATCAGTGATGAAGTTAAGAGAAGATCTAGAGTATTTCTCTCTTCTGATATCATGCTTGCACCTACTGCATTATAAACATTCATTTATTCAGTGATTCATTGTCTAATGTTTGCAGTACTTGTTCTGAAATTAGATATGAAGAGTTTAATGTTGAATGTGTATTTTATATTTAGCCGTGATTTCTAACAAAAATGATTTTTAGAGAAAGAATTCTGAAAGTGTCTGAACTCACAAGCAATAAAAATCACAGACACTTCTAAGATTTCTCTAAAAGCATGAAAAAGATGTCACTGGGAATTTGTATGCCTACTCGAATGATAACTTTAAAAATATTCTTTGATTCTAAAGGGGAAAAATAATCTACTAGTATTTTAAACAGAAAATAAGACAATTTTGGACAAATGGGAAGATATGGACTTATTGATAGTAATACAATAGTCATACTTGATCCCATTTTATAAGATCAATCTTTCTGTCATTGTCAAATGAATATATTCATGGTAGGGTGGGGCATTTCAAGTAAGCTCCCATGTCCTTAAATACACAAAAATCATTCCTATATATTCTTCAATTTTATTTCAAGAGGAATTATCATTGACTTATCATCTTGTCTTTTTCATTCATCTCTTTTTTATTCATCTTGTTTTTTTGTTTTTTTTTATAGATTTTTCCCCTTATAATTTCATTACTTTCTTTCCTTTTCTCTTCCAAAATCTTTCAAACTTTTCTTTTTCATTCCTATTTTTCTTTTTTAAAAAAAAATTCATTCATCTGTCTACATATTTTTCATCCTTCTAACAACTTTCTCTTTTTTCTTTTCAATATTTGAGATTTATTTTTTGGATTATCCTTTATACTCTTTTGCCTGGATTTACTCTCGCTTAATACTTTTTTTTTGTCTTTACTGAATTTAGTTATCATCAGTTAAAATGTCTTTTTTGTTTCGATAATCTTTTTTTCCTCTTGTAGATTCATGTGCAATCACGAAATCTTTAAAGTGTCACAATGTTTTTTGTTCTTGTCATCATTACAGTCTTTCTTATTTCAGCATCTGCATTCTTCATAGAAACCAGATCCAAGGTCGGAACTTAAAAGAGGAAAACAAAATTGTCATCGTCTTTTTACTGGGGATAAAGCATGAGAAAAAATTAAAATGAGAAAAATATATATTTCATTTCCAAAACAGAAAAGATTCACAAGCAAAAACACAATGGAATAAAAGAAGCAAATTTACGAACAGAAACAAATTAATATTTGTTACTCTGTGACAGTTACTAACACAAATGCAACCACGTAACGAGTACTAATATTTGCTGTGACTTATTCACATTAGTAAGAGATAAATCAAACACTAAATATTCAGGAGAAGTAACTTACTGCTAACGTTTACTAAATTGAAGATCAAAAGGAACAGTTCAGCATGCAAATTACAAAATGAAGATACCAAAATCAAACAAGTACAAAAATTTAAATATCTGGGAAATGTTTTAACAGAGAACAGGAAGTGTGGTTATTGAAATCTGAATGCATATTTGGATAGCAAAAGATGCTTTTCAAAAGCTAAGCAAAGTATTAAAAAATACGAAAATTTCTATTAGAAACAAAAGAAAAGCATACCAAACTCTTATGTAATATATGGCAGTAAATGCTGAACAATCTCTTTGCAGATAAAGAAGAGACTTGAAGCAACAGAAATGTGGTTCTACAGAAGGATGCTGAGAATAACATGGACAGAACATGTGACAAAGGTTTAGATAAAATGGAAACAATACTTAACATCAGGAAGAGACAGTTGAAATTTTGAGGGCATATAACGAGGAAAGAGGGATTAGAAAATTTGACACTCACAATACAGATTGAAGAAAAAGGGGCAGAGGAAAACAATGCATAACATATGTAGCCAGTTTGAGTAAATGGATGGTAGAAGAAGGTTTAGGAGAGACAAGAAAAAGAAAAAAGTTTATTGAGAGCTACAAAGGACAGGGAATTGTGGAGGGCTATAATTGCCAATGTCCTGAAGCAATACGGTAATTAGAAGAAGGAAAAGAAGTTTAGTACTTCAATAGGGAAAAATTGAGAGGCAATATAAGGTAGGAAGATTGTGTTGCACCAGATGAGGAAAAGCTGTTTGCTTTGGAAATCAGCATTATGAAATGTTTGCTTTTATCTTGGCTTGAACACCAGGTACTGTTGCCAGTGGAAAATGCCAAAGAAGTTAATTGGTTTCTAAAATTTATGACAAGATCAATCAGGTTGAGAATTGCAATTTAAATATTAACAGATTGTAACCCCCCACCCCTCTGAATAGTTAAGTATTTCTTGTTCCCAGCAATAGGAAATGGAATGAGGGTGCAGTTGATAACCCTGGGGATAAATAAAGAATTACAAATAAGCCAACAGTTGCAAAAGTTTCTGGCTGAAAAGCAATAAGTAGTAATATTTTCCAAAGAAAATTACTTGCTAATATTTGAAAGAATTACTAACTTGTTTGAAGCCTGTGAATAAAGAACTGCCATTGTTCTTTGGTTACCTTTATTCGTGTTCTTTTTAATATTTTGAATAATGTGATCTCAGGTCTTCTTTAAACTTGAAAAATAAAAAAAACAATGAAAATTTGGATGAGATTTAGAGATTGATTGATTTTCTATGGCTTACCAACCCTTTGCAGGTTATTTAAAGCCAGTTATTTAAGATAATTGTTTTATTGATACAAGTCTTACTAATTAACCCATAGGTGAGGAGATAAGAGGTGGATTCATACCTTACACAAGTAAATATAATGAACCTAATGGGAATTGGAACCTGCCTTTCTGATTTTAAATTCAAAGCCATTATCCATTACATCACCTACACCTGGTATTCCCAAATGATCACCTATCTAGCAGGCATGTGCCATCAGTAATTACTCAAGGTAGGCAGCTTGTGACCATTATGTAGTAAATTTACAAAAAATATTTTGCATTTTATGCACAATAATTAGAGTAAGCTTCATAATTTTGTTGGATTAAGTGCATATTGTGCCACAGAAGGGAAATGTAGCTGCTGATCTCTTTTATTCAGGGTAGGCACTGCCTACCTTGCCTACCTAGACAGCATGTCTCTATCATCTAGATGCTGACCAAGCTCAATGTTGTTTAACTTTGGGGATCTTACGGGAGCCTGTGTTTCAATGTGATGCAGCCGTAAGCTGGACAAGTTTTAGAGGCAATGTAAAAGCTAAAAATTGCATTTATCAAAATGTAATAAAAATAAAAAAGATGAGGATATTAGTCTAAATAATGGGATCTTGATGATAAATTATCTCAAAGTTTCAATCAACGCAAACCCAATTAACATATTTGATTGATTAATTATTGCTAAAAACTGATTTTTATGTTTTAGCAATGATTTGTAATCACTAATAATTCAATTAGATGATCAGTCGTTAATATGCTAAAAGATTTTATTTGATTTTATTTGATGTCTAATCTCAGGGTCTGCAGATAAAGGTTGGCATAATGGTTGGTCACTAAGAAAAAGAATTCAGGGTCAATTTTCAAATTAAAACTCTAGTAGAGGAATCAAAAGTTAGATGCAAAGTTGGAGATGCTTGGTGTATCAGCTTGTCTAGAAAATCAGTTTTCAAGATCCTAGTTTTTGAACTGGGTTCAGATCATATTTGTTAAGAATAGGAAACATACAATGAGTTAAGCCATGAAGCAAGTGACTAAAGCATCTTGGCATTTTATTTTAGGAATCTACCTTTGGAGAGAAAACTGGATTTTTAATTTTTAAAATTTTCTCCTTTTCTTTGTAGGGGGGGGGGAGTTAAAGGGAAATAACTGAGACATCCAGAAAAGGCATAGCATGTGGAACTAGAACAATTTACCTCGGTGGATGAAATAAAAGGTTTGGTTTGAAATTCCAATCACCTGAAGAAGGCCAGAGCATACAATGGTCGAAATGTTTTGAATATGGCAATGAAGATGAGGATAAAAGTTCGAATAATGTAAATAATGCAAGTATTCATGCTTATTTGGCTGATCAACACAAAATTACATTCTTCCTAGAATTCTTCAGGCTATTCAATGCATTCTTTTACTTATTTGGATTTCTTTTTAAGAGAAGGGTTGAAAAAAAAGAGGAAAAAATATCCATTCCAGTAGAACATTCACTTTCTGACCATGAGACCCAGGTTCAAACCTCACCATGGCTGATTTGTCAGGAAACTAACTTCTTGATGTTATCAGTCTGGAGGGGGTGATCACAGTATGCAGCACCTTTGGAAAGTGCCTGAAAACCATACCATGGGTTGACTCAAACCATGTTAGTGAAATTGGCTAGACAGCACTTGTTGGGAGCCATTCATGATTGTGTTAGCACAAAGTCGTAAGTCTTCGTGACTGAAGGTTTGAATGTGCTCGCCTTATTCAAAGTGTTGATCACACTAGATAACATGCTCTCTCCCAGAAACTGTAACTAAGGTCCATTCAGTATAGTTGCAGCATAAACCGCAGGTAGACTCTGTGGGTGTTGAACAAACACAAATGTGCCTAAGCAGGTGTCTGCAATAGGGAGTGGCTAATGGTCCTAGTAGACGGGAATCTTCACATACAAGCTGCCAGCCATTATTATTTTGCACTGGTTTCTGTGATGAAAGGAAACTAATATTTTTATTACCAATGAAAAAATGTATTTGACTGATTAAAAATATAATGTAATTTATAAGCCAATTTCTAATGCATCCTGTTTCCAAATAAGTAAGACTAAAAATGGTGAGGGTTAGAAAAATTTATGGCAGAAATGATACACAAGTTTAGCTCCACTTTTTACTTCAAAGAACAAATATGATAAAACTCTAAACTCCAATGGATGTAACTTAAAAGAACTTTGAAGAAATCATATGAGAAAATAATTAAAAAATAACAACATATGTAATATTTTACAACACAAGCAAAATATCTTTATGCAATAGTATAATATAAAACAAAATACAAAGTAAATGTTTAGCAAAATTGTATTTTTGATGAAATACCAATTATTTAAGAACACAATTCAGTAAAGTTCCTTTGGAAGAAAATACAAGTTTTGGTTATTGTAAAGTTAAATTAGGACAAAATTAGAAGTTATTAATGCACATGACCAATACAAATATTTGTTGGATCAAAGCTTGCTTGACAAAATATATAATTGAGGTTATGTGAGGTGAATTTAAAAGACTCAAGTCTTTATATATTTAGCAAAAAGTGGTACTTTGAAAGAGAGTCAGTAAAGATGACATTTCAACAATGATCGCAAATGATAAGAGATGTGTTCCATTTTCATTCTGGTTTTCATTAATCCATGTTGACAAAACAGCTGACTTTGGTTAACTTTCTAATGACAAGATAAAAAAAGATTTCTGTAAATTAATTTTGTAACCTATACACTCAAGATTTAACAGAATTGATCAATTGTTTTTACAGCTTATCAACCATTTTGAGGTTATTTTTTTAAAATTTTTAATTTTTTATGCATTACGCCCCGATCAAGGCATGAAGCCACTAGGATGCAGGGGATTGCAGAAGATTTGGAGCAAGAGCAGATAGGAGTGATAGAAGAAAGGATGAGGAGAGGGATAGTGGATAGATCAAGGTAACTGGAGATGTCGATTGACATTACATTTGAATAGTTGGAGATTATAGCTCTCAGGGAAACAGTAATTGGGAAGGGTGTTCCACAGGTGAGAGGTGCGAGGTATGAAGCTATTGGAGTAGAAGAGACGGCTACATTTAAAAGTTTCTACAGTGTAAGGGTGAGAGCAGGACCCAGAAAGTATTTTTAGATTGTAAGAATTTTTTTATTTGAGATAATAATAATTTACTGATATAAGTCTAACTAATTAACCCATAGCTGGGGAGAGAAGAGGTGGATTTATACCTTTTCCAAGAGTATTTGCATGTAAGTGAATATAAGAACCTGACTGAAATTGGAACATGGCTTTCTGATTTCAAATTCCAAGCCATTATCCATTACAACACCCAACCATCTAAGTTTACAGCACCTGGTATTCTCAAGTAGTCACCCATCTAGGTACTGACTAGGCTCAATGTTGCTTAACTTTGGTGGTCATAAGAAAACTGGTGTTTCAACAAGATATGGCTGTAAGCCAATACAATTTAACAGGAATTTTCTCATCATTAATTTTCATCAATGGGAGAATTTGAGAGTTCTTTCTGAAAAGATTAAAAATAATTTACAAGAAGAATGCTTCAAAATTAACAATTTTGATACATTCAAGTGTGATGGAAAATACAGCCCACAACAAAAAATGTATTATTGCCTTTTACTGATTGATAAACTCTTTGTAAAAATTTTTTCTTTTTGCATAGAATTAACAGAAAATATTTTCCTTTAAACTTTTTGTTGAAACAGTAATTTGAAAATAAAATACAAATAATATTATATCAACAAATTAATTGAGCTAAGATGAAAAGAGAAAATGGCAGAAAACGGTAAACATATAAAGGTTGAAAATGTGTTTGAAAATAGGCTTGTTTATGAAAGATAAAATAGGAATTTCAATTACTTTTGGCAAGAGATTTGAAAAGAAATTAAATCAAAAATACATGGACACCCCTCTCCCTGCAAAAACCTGAGTGAATTTTGGGTTGTTATGTTTTTAATAAGAGCAAATTTATTTGCTAGGAAAATTTTGAACTTGTGAGAAGGACAAATAGGCTCGGCAAACTCTTTGATGTAATTGAGGAAAAGTGTTGGTAAGTATAGTTAAGTAAAATCAAAATACAGAAAACAAAAACCTGTAACAGAAACAATCTTTGTTTCCTTGAATTTTCAAGTTTATTTATTTTTCTTTCTTTTTATTTCAGTCTTTAAAGCAAGAAGCAATGATGAAGAAAGGTACTTAGAAAGAATAATTATTTTGTCATTCCTCCTTTTTTCAATTTTTGTGAGAATTCTGGTATATACATTTAAAAAAAAGAAAAAAGACTTTCTTTTTATTTTGTTCATACAGGTTGAGGGATGATTCAAATAATGGAAGGTTTTTCTTCATTGAGCCTATAAAGAATGGTAAAATTATGCAAAGTTATTAAGAGTGAAAAAATATAATTTTTATGATTATCTTCTTTTGCTAACTTGGGTTCATTTTGAAGAAGTGCTGTTGTTAACAAATCATTTAAATTTACCATAAAACAAACATTTCTTTGAGCTCTAGAAAATTCCTTAGGGAGAATTATTGTAGGGGAAAATTTATGAACAAATAATTATATACACAAACAAATCTTACTTGCGGTATAATTAGAGTCTGCTAGTCAAAGAGTTTGGGATTTGTTAAGATAGGAATGCTGAATATTATAAAGAAATATAAAACTGGTCTTCTTAGAACTCAGCGAAATTGTTAAAAAGTAAAAAAAAAAAATGGTCCAATGAGATAAAGGGAAACTGATTTACCTCATGTAACCAGTTTAGTTACTTAGCAATTTTTGAGATACTATTCAAAATTATGGAGAGTTTGAACTGTGTACTCCAAATGAATTAACAAAATAGAAACATTGCTCTTCTTCCAGCAATGCATAGTCTTGAAAAAAAAACTTATTATCATTTTATATAGAAAGAGACTATTTGCATCATTTGTACTGTTGTCCTCATCTGTATTGCCATATACACAATGTTTCAGCCTTGTATGCTCCGGCCTTCTTCAGGTGATATATGTTGGAATTTCAAATTTAACCCTTTATTTAGCCCATGGGGGGAGATTGTTCTAATTCCATGTTCCATGCATTTGGACACATGGTCCAGTGATCAAAAAGCAACCTGAGTCAAAAAGTTGTGAGTTCAATACCTAGCCAAAGCACAGGGAACAAAAGCTTGAGTTACTAAAGGTTATTAAATGAAACTTAGATATTCAAAAAAGGCATGGTATGTGGAATTAGAACAATCTATGCCTGTGGACTAAATAAAGGGTTTGGTTTAAAATACCAATGTATATCATCAGAAGAGCATGGCTGAAATGTTGTGAATATGGTAATAAAGATAAGGATAACAGTCCAAATGATTTAGGTAGTGTAAATAGTTACAATACCTCATGAAAATGACAAGTTTCAAAAGAGACTGTATAAACTATATAAGTACTTTTGTTCATGGTTAGGGGGTTACTGAGTGAAGGAAAGTGAGAAAACAATATGGAGAGGAAAGCACAATTAAAAAAGCAATTCAAGAAGACAGAAGAGGAGGCTGTCATTTCATTTCATTTTTTGTAGATTGTAGTTGTAACATTGCAGAATCTTCTTTGGATTTTGTCAAGAATCTATAGATAGCAGAAGCACCAGACCAGATGTGGCAATAATATTCAAATTAAGCACAGGTCATTCTAAATTTGTCCTTTTCCATTAACTCTCTTTTTTCCATTTCCTTTATACATGACCTTTTGCCATACTAAATTCAATTAAGAAAATATCAAGACTGATTGGTTACCCCAGCTATTCTCAACAGGCATTCCTCTCCATCTTCAGTGGGCCCTGGCATATTTAAAGAAAATGAACTGTGAAGAGACCCAGGGGTGGTTATGGTAAGATACAGGAAGTAACAAATGGTAACGCTGCTGTCATTGTCTAATTTGAAGCTCTATATCTTAAAACTGGGTTCTGTAGCCTTGGGTAGCAATAGTCTAGAAGGGCAACTGAATTAAAACGAGCATGAAGACAGACGGACTATATTAGGCTATGTTGCCCTAAACATATTCACTGCTGCTATGGGTGCAGAGTATGCATAGTGTCCCTATGACCTCAATGGGTTACAGGACATAAGATCATGATCTTAAAAGTTACTGAAACACACCAAATGCGTTTGGTGTGCTTCAGTAAGTTTTATTTCATACGTTCTTTTTAAAAAGTTTTGTTGGAAAGTTCATTTCTTATTTTATTTTTTTATTAATTGATTACTCAATACAAGGCCCAAGAATCACTCAAGGTAGAGGATTACAAAATAAAGTTGATGTATGAACATAAGAGAAGGAGGTAAGTCATGCAGATTATAAGAACATGCCAGAAAGATAGATAATAGTTGACTCTAGACTTGAATAGCTTAAGATTGTAGTGGTTCTTGGGCAGCATTTACTCGGGAGTCGAAACAGTAGTTCTTGGGAAGAAGCTGTCCAAATAGAATTTCTTTCTTATTAATGGAATACAAAAAGGAATAGTGATCATCTGTCCTGGTGTAAAAAAGTTGAATAAGTGACCATTTATGTAATATCTTTATTATTTGATTTAGCTTAATCAAAAGTCAATTTGCACTGCCATTTTTTAAATTGAAAAAATAAGCTTAAATAAGTCATAGAATATCTGAATAGGTCTACTTGTAAAAATTCATGACAAGTCAGTTTATCATTTGTAAGTGAAATGGAAACATTCGTATAAAAACAAAGATAAAAATATTTAGAATATGGTTTATAGGGCTGCATATTCTTCTATTGGTTTCTATAAAAATCAGGTGGGTGGTGCTGTATCAAGGAAAATGGTTTACTCATTGGATTCTTTTAAACACTTGGGAGTGGCTGATGAGATATCTCATGAGAAATTTCTTTGTTCTGGTTCTTCTTATTCAAGACAATTCGGAGTTGGTGATAAAAGCATTGAAAGCAATGATTATCGTGGAGTGGATGAAGAGATACTGCAGATATGATATCACACAAAAATATATCAGTCCCAAGTGGTTCAGCATAGAAAAAAAAAATTCAATTTTCATATCAGTTTTTTGTTTTTGTTTTCCATTTTGCTATTTATTTCTAAAAGCAGAAACAAAACAAATCTATTTCAAAGATTTTGCTGGGAAGTGTCCTTATCAAATAAACTCTTTCATCCAAGTCAATTTGAAATTCAGCTGAGCATAAAAATCACTGAAACTGTATTTCAAATGCTTTGATTTCTGTATTCAATAAACTTGGGATTGAAAATCCACAGAGAAAAATTAAAGTCCCCAATAATTATAAAAATATGATGTGTATTTAATATACAATGATACAATCTGAGAGAATTCTTTTGTCAGCGGAGAAGAAATGTGAAAATAATAATACATAAAGAAGATCTATTTGGGAACTGATGGTTGTCTGCTTTTATCCCATGACAGAAAAAAAAAAACAAAAAAAAAAAAAACTTGTTGCCTTGTTTTCTAAATGATGACTGCATTACCAAGACACAAATCAGAATCTCTGTCTGAATAATCAAGTTTTTGAATCTGACATTAAAAATGTTGTTTTTGATCTGTCACATCAAATGGAGACATTTCCTATGGATTTAGCAAGATGCCTTACAGGCCTTCTCTCATCTGACCAGTTTTACTGTACAACATTTTTCTTTCAAAATAATGTACTCTGCTTTGGATGTTCTGTGTTTCGCACACAAAAGACTAGTTAGTTTTGATATCTAAATTACCACCACGTGTCACACTCCAATTCAGTGTATATAATTTCATAAAATATTTTTTATGGACATATATATGTATGCATGTAGATTTAATTGACTGGTACGAGAGAGAAAAACAACAAATATTATAATAATATTGTTAATAAGACTACTAATAAGCCTTTTGACAAAATGGAAGCATGTTGAAAGATGAATTTTGAAATTAGAATTTTCAGACATGCCTGTGACCTTTATCAATGAGACAAGAAATAAACAGTGAAGTGGGACAATCTATTTCTGTGTTTTATTTTTTATGTGTTGTATTACTGTAAGAAATTTGATAGATTTAGCCTAATTGTTTGCCACAATTTTATATATATATATATATATATATATATATATATATATATGTGTGTGTGTGTGTGTGTGAAAAATTTCAGATAGTGTATACTGTTAAAGAACAATATGAATAAAGACAAAAGGAAAACTTATCTTATGTTTTGTCCTGTGAAGGCAAATGTTAAAAATAAGACATACTGCCTGATGATACCATTCTGGTAGAAACCATGGTAGGGTAAAGAGCAGTGTTTCAAATTTTTTTATATCTTATAAACACACACACATATATATATATATATATATATGTCTATATAGTGTGTGTATTTATAAGATATATATATATATATATATATATATATGCATACACACACATGCAAACAAACATACATTTATATATACATGTACTACAAGATGCTATGCAAAAATTTGTGGAACACTATGGGAAATATTTTCTTCAACCAAAGAAAAAATGTTGCTAAAAAATCAGCTTCTTTATTTTCTGGTGGAGTGATTTCCAGAGATCTGTGAAATGTCTGTCGAGACATGTGAAGCACTTAGTAACTTGACAATTGAATAGTCTGTTACTATTCCCCTCCCCCTGAAACATATACACACATTATACCCATACAGATAGATAGATAGATAGATAGATAGATAGGATTTTTGTCTCTTTGTTTTTGTAGAAGATCAATGATGTCAAAAAGCATTCAATCAATAATAGCTAACACTTAGATTATTGAAAGGAAATTGCTTCAGGTGAAGATCTTTTGAAGCTCTTTAATGGAAATCTTCTTAATCACATTTAGGTGAATTTGATTGTGTATCCAAAGAAGTGGCCATCAAAGCTTAAGAGATATTACCCTGATTTCATATTTCGGTTATCTGATCTTCTATAAGAGGCTGGATTAAAGCTAGCCAAAGGTCAATAGGTGCAAGTACAGATAAGGGAATTTGATCCCTTCATAAAGATGAGGGTAGGAGGTGGATGTGTATATCAAAGTCAAGAATAACAAAGCTTGGGTTATTATTTTAAGGTCATTGAATGAAATGTATCACTCCCCATTACAATAGCTATGTTTACATGATCAGCTTTCAATATCAGAAATCTGTACATCAATCTAGAATGGTTTCAGGTCAAAATGCTCATCAGGTCCAGATTAGAATTTCAAAGGGAATCTCTTGAATTAGTCAATAAGATAATCCCTTTGAACCTTTATTGATTTATTGAATGTTGCTGCTCTAGTTTACTATTGGGAACAATTTAGTAGAAGTACTGCTGGCCTGAAAATAAGTTAAATTCTTGTCATTTTCTGATAATTTTTTAGAGTTGTTTTTAATAAATATCACAGTTTATGGCTGGTTCTCGCTCAAGTGATTGCTATAGAAATTAGTCTGCATCTCTGAGTACAATGGGGAGGTAGTGCTGTCTGTGAGGACAGCTAATTACC
This sequence comes from Acanthosepion lycidas, assembly GCA_963932145.1. NCBI lineage: Eukaryota > Metazoa > Mollusca > Cephalopoda > Sepiida > Sepiidae > Acanthosepion > Acanthosepion lycidas. The sequence goes on from OZ010595.1 coordinate 91,233,488, forward strand.
TTCAACATTATTTATTGGTTTCTGGCCACCAAGGGTCAAAGGATGGAAGACCAGGAATACTTGTCTGTAATATTTTGTTGGTTGAAGAAAGAAGCTTTTTGATTTAAAGAATTATTTACTTCAGTTATTCATAGCTGAATTGATAGGATCAGAAAATACTTCAACCTTAAATAAATTTTATACATCAATTTTCTTTAAGATATATAAAGACTAATATCTTGAAAGTTTCCTCAAACTAATGCATTTATTATTTTATTATTTATGAAGCTGCTCAGTGGCTTCAATGGTAGCAAGTCAATGTCAGAAATTAGCAAGACTAAAATTTCAAATGTTGATTTTGAAGAAGTGACAGATACCTTGCCTATCATTTTGAAATATAATCATTCTCAGTCACTACATTTTTGTACTTGTAAAATCTTCTATCCCATGTTGTCTAAATATATCTACTTTAGAAGGGTTTAGGAATTATCATTTCTAATCTATAACCTTTGACCTCTTTCAGAAAAAAATATAAAATTTCCTTGATTCTTGCAAATTGTGACTGAAATTAATTCTTACAAGAATTTGGGATTGAAGAAAAAATAAAGTAAAATGGTCTTAAAATTTGGTTCCCAAAATATTTTTCCATAAAATATTAAATAGTTTAGAAAGTATACAAATGAAGATCTTCAGTCAATTCAATGAAGAGTGGGTGCAGAAAAATATTTAAAGATTTGGTTATTTTCCTGAGTTTTCATTGCCATTAGAAAGACTGAATGATACACTTTCTGTTGCCCAGTTTAATTAAGATAAAACGTTTTTGCAATCATGCGCATAGCACACAATGTTGACATGCTAGAATATGGATTCTGAAGCAGCAAACTTGATTGCATCTAAAAAAAACTGAAGCTTTTATCTGGAAAGAAAGTGTTTGTTGCCCAATCATCATTATTAGCATTGAAAGAAAACCATCATGAAATTTCTTTTTTTTGTTGTTGAAAGAATCTAATACTACTATATAGAAAATTCAGATATATTTTTGCTCACTAAACTGAAAGAGATTAAATATTATGGAATAAAAAACTGTCTTTATGGAAAGAAGTGATAATTATTTTAGAATTAGGAATAAACTTGATCCTCATATAGACTGGTAATGATAAGGATAGCCATTTCTATACAGGAAACATTCGGCATTCATTGATTGACCAAACAAGTTGAAATTTATAAAACCTTTTTCTTGAACAGTTTTTCAGGAAATTAGATGGAAAGTCAACATTTTGATGATATTATTATTCTATCTTCTTTACCTTCATATGTGCTGTGCATTTTTGATGTTGTTGATGTTCTAGTCTTGTACCAAAATTTAGTTTTAACTAATAAATGTTTTCTCTCACTCTCTCTCTAAAAATAATGTTATATAATTTTGTATAATTTTATATATCAACAAACAGTATTTAGAAAAATATGACAAACTCGAAAATTTCTTGAGACATGTTTGATTCGTTTGGATTCCATCGGACTGAGCTTTGTTAATATTGCCATGTCTACATATGTGCACAAAACGAGACACACAGATAGTTTTAAAATTTTTGAAAGAATATTTGTTTGTTTCAATCTAGCCAAATTCATCTGTATTCTTTTTCTTTTTCCCTCCATCACCTTTGTCCCTGACTATTCCACATTATGACAACTGAAAATTTATCAAGAATGATGATATATTGTAAGAGGCTGGACACAAATTTACCATGGCAGGATGAATACATTGGAGAAACCTCAAGAAGTTTAATCAAGTGACTATATGAACACAAAAGGGACATTTTAAATAACAACACACAAAATGCATTGGTTGTTCACTGTAACAAAATGGACCACAATTTTCACATAGGGAATGCTACTTTGATTAAAAGAGGAAATAATCTACTGAGACGAAAATGTTTGGAAAGTGCCTTGATTGCTACTTCAGCTACGGTAAATTTACATCAAAGCTCTTACAATATGTCACCATTCTTGGTAGATTTTCTCTTGTAACAGTGTGGGATAGTGAAGGGAAAAAGATGATGCAAAGAAAAAGAATAAAGATGAATTTGGCTAGATTGAAACAAAAAATATTCTTTCAAAAATTTTGAAACTACCTGCATTTCTTGTTTTGTGTGCATGTGTAGATGTGGCAACATGAACAAAGCCCAGCCTGATGAAATCATAATAGATGAAATGCATCCCAAGAAATTTTCCAGTTTGTCATATTTATATATATATATATATTTATATTTAGGTGGGCTGGTCATATTGTGAGAATGATTGAGCATAGGCTTCCAAAAAAGGTGGTCTATGGACAGCTACCAAATGCCAAGCATTCAGTTGGATGTCCACTCTTATGCTACAAAGACAAATTGAAAGACAGCTTGAAATGTTTCAACATTGATCTGGAAACCTGAGAAGCCTAAGTATCAAACTGAAAGGAGTGGCATAAGATATTTTTCATTAAGTTAAAGGGTTTTGAAGACTGTAGAGTGAAGCACCGTGATCAGCTTCATCAAGATCTGAAGCAGAGATGCCATCAAAATCCTGCTTTAACAAATTTCATCTGTCAGTTTGGCTTTGTCGCCCTCAGCAAGGCTTGGCTAGTATCACACTTAAGAAAGCACAAATGAAATATGCCTTTCCCTTACCTAATTTTCTCCACAATAACCTCTGCTAGTATGCATAAGTGTAAAACAAAAGGCACCATCCACTGCTGGCCCTCATTTCTCTTTCATGATAAGAGAGACCACCATATATATATATATATATATATATATATATATATATATAGTCAAAAGATTTAATGCCAAAGGTCGTTTTTAGGGTATGACACATAGCTTCAAATATTTGATTTTTGCAGAATATATACTGGTTATATTTTTTGCATAAAGTACATCGCAAAGTAAACAAGTGTAGCAAAATAATTCTATTTCATTACAGTAATACAAAAACAATAATTACATAAAAATTTCTAAAATTAAAATTACAATAAAAGCTTTCAAAGTCTTTATAATTTGAACATTAACTAAAATAATTTTACAATTTACAATGACTACAAACAAAGAACAAAGACTTATCACTTGAAATTCATAAAATAATGTTCAAAACCAAGTCGGAACTAAGCAAAATTAAACAATACAAAAGTTGAAAGTATTCAACTGGAAATAATTCAAGATAATTTTTATATGAAATCAAATCTTTAAAAATTCAATTTTGAGCAAAAATAAAATCTATTGAAAAATTCAAACAAAATCTTCAAAATTTTAAAAGTTTCTTGCAATAGAATAAAAAAAACAAAACAAAACAAAAAAAACAAACAAAATTCTGTATATTCTTTTGCTTCTTAGTTTTAGAAAATTATTTCCTTGCAGAATTTATTCCTGAAAGAGAGATTTTGGAACAGCTGCTTTAAGCGCTAGATACATTTCAGAAAATTCTTTTTATCTTTCTCCTTGATTATGAAATGTCAGGAATTTAAAAAGGATTAAAAAGAAAGAAATGATGAGGGAGGAAGAGAGAGAGAGAGAGAGAGAAAGAAACAAAGAAAAATAAAGAACTGAAATAAAAAAGAAAGGAAAGGGAAACAAGAAATGAAAGAAAAGAAACAAAGAAGTTAAAGAAGAGAGAAAGAAAAAAGAAGAGAGAAAGAAAAAAGAAGTGGGAAAGAAAAAAGAAGAGAGAAAGAAAAAAGAAGAGAGAAAGAAAAAAGAAGAGAGAAAGAAAAAAGAAGAGAGAAAGAAAAAAGAAGAGAGAAAGAAAAAAGAAGAGAGAAAGAAAAAATGAAAAATTAAAGCAGGAAAGAAAAGTAAAAAAAAAAGAGAAAGAATTACAGGAAAAGAAAAAAGAGAAAGATAGAAGAGACAGGAATGAAAAAGGAAAGAAAAGAAGCAAAATAGAAAGAAAAAGAAAATAAAGAAATGAAATAAAAAATAAGAAAAGGAAAGAAAAGAGTGAAAAAAAGAAAAGATAAAAAGAAAGAATAAAGAGCTAGAGGAGAGGGAGGAGCAATGATTTTATCAAAATTATTGAGACCATAGAGAATTCATATTTCTTGTAGAAAAGATAAAAAAAAAAAAAAAAAGAATTTAAAAAAAAAAAAAAATTGTATTGGTGAGGATTTTGTTTTAGATGAAAGAAAAACAAAAGTACTGAAACATGACCCCAAATTGACCAGCAGGGGAGAAGTGGAACATTTGCAGAAGCAGTAACATTTGAGACACCCCCCTCAACCCTCTGTCCTAACAAACAGCACTCACATTAGGAGGAAGAGAGAAAAAAATAAAATAAAATAATTGCTAAAGTGTTTATGAATTTATTTTGTTTCTCAATCACATCATTCGATGACTGTCCAGCTGTCTGTTGGATTACACAAATGCTGGGGACAATTTTAGTAATGACCTGGATGTGAAATCAATCCTTCTGAATGGACCCACCCTCCATTACTTTTGACAGATGGATCTTTCTGCTCATGTCCCCTATTTAGTGTGGAGGTCAAATGGGACGTTTAATGCCGTCATTTTAACACTTGAATATGCAGGACTGTCATTAATATTTATGGAACTGGACAAAGAAGATCAATGATTGAATAGTGGGTAATGTACCTTAGTAAATAAATAAAAACATTTTTCTTTTTTCTTTCTCTTAATGTGTCTGGCCTGAATGAACAAAGCCTTATAAGACTGTTAATGAGATGATTGCAGAAATTTTATTGGAAATTAACATCTGCTAAAAATAATAATAATCTTCTTAAGAGTGTCTATTTTATACTTTTAATGTCAACAGAGTTATCTCCCTTGTATAATCAACACTAGGTGGCAGTGTCTTTGTGATGACAATGGTGGAGTGTTCCTTAGTGGAAGATGAAATGACCAACTTTAAAAGAGCAGAGTAAAAAATATAATTCAAGACTCATATGTGAGAACATACTTATAAGTCACATCATGTCACAAGTCCCATAATTTCTTAGAGTCATAGGGGCACAACATGTACTGCAGCTGTAACATCAGTTGTGTGTCTAGAGAAAGAAGGCCTGAAGATGCCCATTCCTCTTTGGCCTGATTTTGAATGCAAAATTATCTTTCTCCTGGACTTATTGCCAATCAAATCTAGATAGCACTTTCTGTCATGCTATTTAACCCATAGCTGGGAGAAAGAGATGGATTCATACCTTTCCAAGAGTATTTGTGCAAAAGTGAATGCAATAGTTCAAATTTGAACTTGGCATATCAATCCCATTTTTGTCAATAACTATTGTGTCATGCCCACTTTTAACAGGGGATAAAAAATACAACACCAAATACAAAGCTGTATTGCAATGGCAAAAGATGCCTTTCAAAAGCTATGCAAAATATTAAGAAACAGGAAAATTTCATGAGAAACAAAGAAAAGTGTGCTCAATTGCTGTTTGGTATCAGTCTTCCTATATGGCAATGAATATCAGGCAATTTCCTCAAAGATAAAGAAGAGACTAGAAGCAGCAAAGATGTGATTCTACATGCAGAATGGATGGAACATGTAAGTAATGAGGAAGTTTTAAGGAAAATATTATTTGCAAGTCAGATGAAGAAATTATTAGGTCACCTAAAATGTTTTTTTTTTATCTTGAAATGGCATTAGAAGCATTTAGTTGTAAGAAACCTGATTCAAAAAATTGATTCTTATCTCGTGTATTGTGTCAGTCGTCATATCTGTTATCTCAGAATTTTTTTTTAAATTGTCAAAATTGGTGTAGTGTTTGTTTATTGATTCTTACATTATAGATGGACAAAAACAAGTAACATTGTTCAAATATGATGCATTTTTGAGTTTAAGAAAGATACAAATATTTTACTCTAATACCATGAATGTTGGAAAATTTCCCTCTTTTTTTAAAGGAAAATAAAGTTAGAAAAAGACAGTTGTAATTTTAGGGACACATAATGAAGAAAGAAGGCTTAGAGAACTGAACACTCACAGGGCACATTGAAGACAAAAGAAGAGAAGGAAAACAACAAATAATGTCTTGGAGTAAATGGATGACAGAACAAGTACTACAAGGAATTGTAAAAGAGAATTACTTAGAGCAACAATAGATAGGAAGTTGTAGAGAGTCATAATCATCCATACTCATAAAGGATATAACAGGGAGTGATAAACTTCAAATGATTGAATATATCAAAAGCATTTTGTGTAGTTTGTGCAAGAAATTACTTTCTGAATGATGTATCATTTTTGGGTAAACAAGCTGAGGTTGACAGTGAACACAGAGGAAGACATTACTTGAGAACAATTAAAATAATATAACATAACATGTTTGGTTATGTTAGCTGCTTTGATGTGTGACGTCTATCATAGGGTAAGCAAAATGAAGCATGAATTCACTGAAAGAGAGTGATTTTGCATATATGGGTAGATTGGAAGGGAGTCCTTGATTACGAGCACATTCTGGAGGATTACATTTTCAATTAGGCCAACTGTAGGCAGCAATTGATGAAAAGGATACATAATTATTTAAGAGAAAAGACATAATATTGTATCAGGATAGTGCTAGATTGTATATTGATGAATAGATAAAAATTGCTGTAACTTGGTCTGGAAGCCATTGTTGCTTGTATTTACCAGTTAATGCACCTTCAGTTTTATTTTGATCTTTACAGAAATCTCATAATGACAAGATTCAGAGTCAATGGAATACTGTAAGAAAGGCCTTGAATGGTTCTTTGGTATGACAGCTGAAGATAAAATTATAAAGTTGGCTGAAGGGTGGCAGAAGATAGCAGAACAAAATAGTAAAATCTTTGTTTAATAAAGCAAATGTTCAAAATTCAAAAAATGTCTTATTTTTAATTAATAACCCAAACAAATTTTGAGGTCAGCCATTATATCATTACATTCATAAAACTTTGATTTTTTACCATGATAGAGAATACTCCATCCATCCTTTTTCTTTTTTTTTTAAAGAATATGGATTAAAGTCTACTATTAAAGAGAAGGACAATGAAAAGAAATCTAATTAAAATGGTGAGGAGGCAGGTGAAAGAAAGAAAGAATTCTGAAAGGAAAGGAGAGAACAATATTTCCAGATACTTTATTTGGCTCAGCCGCTGCTAAATGTAAATATAAAATATAAATATACAACTTTACACATGACTTGAAAAATGATGCTATTGTTTTGTATGTCCTGACTGTCATGAGATTTTCATATATGGCTTTTTTTTTTTGCTGGTCCCAGTAAAATAAACAAAAATGCTTTTAAGCTTATTTTACCAGTCTATTTTAGCCAGGGGTCTATTTAGCTGATAATTTTTTTTTACAGTAAGGTTCAACCTTTACAAGGCCCAGGGACCACTCAAGGTAGAGGGTTATATTAGGAGGCAATTGCACAGATAGGAGTGGAAAATACCCTAGCCTTGAAGAGGGTAAGATTGTAGTGATCGTGGAAATATCTTCTCGGGAGTCAGTTCTACAGAGCAGAGGTTTGGTGGGGAGAAGCTGTTTGAGTAGAACTTACTTCTCACTGATAGGATATGGATGGAATGTGTGTGATTTGCTACTATGTAAGTGGTATGGCATGTCCTTGCCATGAAGATTAGAATTGGCAGGACCAAGGAAATTAGTTCATTCAAGCAGTTTCTGTGGAAGTAGTGATAAAGCAGCGAGAGGCTTGCCACATCATGCCTGTGGGAGAGAAGTTGAAGGGTGGAAATTAATTTGTCACCCACAAGGACTTGGAGACGCTTTTGGACTCTATCAAGGCTAGAGAGTGAGGTCTGGGCAACTCCTGCCCAATTTATTATTATAAAGGTAAGTAATGTTAAAAATAACAACAGACAGAATTTTATTTTTACCATCAGTTGTTAAGAAAATTTAAAATCTTTTCCACTATCAATTTTTATAACAATCTCTATAAATCTAAAACTTGCCCATGATTCTTTTACCAATACACTTCAGGTACACCCACTGAAGACATCAGTCACCTATGACAGAATCCTTGTTGTTCAAGTCCTGCCTATGCATCTCATGCAACCAATGTTCTAATGATCTTATCAATGACAAAGTAAACAAGTATCTGTAGATCTCTGTCACTAAATGATTTCTTAATGAATGTAGTTGGCTCATCAAGTCTTAAATTTTTCTTGAGAAGTACTGCTTGATCCTTTGGGTTTTACCTCTTTTCTTTGACTTTGAAGGCAAAGTAACATTGTCCAAGTTAGGATCAGTAGGTTCTTACTTCTAAAACAACATTTATATTTACCGGCAAAATAACCTTGGTATCTATTTTACTGAGACTAGCAAAATAGCCTATTCATTTTAAATATTTAAAGAAATCACTAATAAAAGGGAGAAAACTCTAGTATAAATAAAAAGTTATAGACATTACAGGCAAATAGAACACTCGGTGTATTATATAGAAAGATAGTTTACTATGCTGTCAAAAATGACAGCATATTTTGCTATGACCTTACTCTTATTAGGTTTTCACAATAAATAAATTTTATTCAAATAAATTGCCATTCAACGGAGATAGATGTAAAGCGGCAAAAAAATTACATTATTGACTTTTTTGTCAATAATGTTTGTATTATATTATAAGATGTGACTTAATTTTTTGGACTGCACATAATACTACATCATGTAGATAAAAGAATTCAACATGCTATGTCCACAGAGTTAAATCATCCACATATCCTCCGTATTTACAAGAAAAGTTCTGCTCAGAAAGCATTTTCCCAATAAGTGCAATTTTGTAGAATAAACTCTCAGATGGCTGCTTACCTGAACACTAGAGTCTTAACCTCTTCATGTCAAGGGTCAATCACTATCTATCCCCCTTATCCTCATAATCTTCATTTCATTCTGTAACCTGCTACCATGACTGGCTTGTACAGGGTGAACTTTAGCATAAAACAGAAATTGTGAAGTAACAGTCTTCCAAGATTTAAAATTTTCTCTCATAAAAATAAGGGAATTATATACAGTTTTCTTTTTCACATTTTGCTTTTTTGATTAATTTAAAGTCTGAGTATAAAATGTTAAAAAAAAAAAAAATTTCCACTTTGTATCAGGTGATGATTGATGGAGATCAAGTGAAAGCAAGTCTTGTCAAATACCTCATCATTCCACTCAGTATTCTTGCTGAGTTTTTTTTTTTTAATAATGCTGCTGCCTGGATTGTTTAGATTACCACTTTTAAAAATCTTTTTCATATATCTCTTCATAGTCTTTTTATGTATTGCAATAATGATAGGTAAATTACTGTCAGCATCACCACCACCACTTTCATTATCTATCTATATATATATATATCTATATATATATATATATATATATATATATATATATATATATATATATATATATATATGTGTGTGTGTGTGTGTGTGTGTGTGTGTGTGTGTGAGAGTGTGTATTGACAAAATTCCCCAACAAGAATTTCTCTCCTTTGAGAGAAGGAGGAAATGCTTTCCTGATAAATCTGTATGGAAGCAGTGGGAAGACCATTCTGGATGGACAATAAAGATGAAAGTAATCAAGAAAGTGATTAAGTGAAAGTGAAATGAATGGGAGAGAAGAAGAGAGAAAGAAAGAGATTAATGAATGATTAGTTGAAATGACACGTAGAATGAGAGAACATGATAGAACAATATGAAAGGAGATGGCAGTTCATCAAAGGGAGATAAGAAGAAATGAAGAAAAATGAACAAATGAAAGTGAAAACCATGAAAGGCATCCAAAGAATGAGTCATGATAGAAAAGGCAAGAAATTTTGACAAGGAAACAAAATGGAAAAATAAAAGAAAATAGAGAAAAATAATAAAAGAAACAAAAACTCTAAGAACAAAAGATAAAGAAAATAAAAAAAAAAAAAAGAGAAAATCTAAAAATAAAAAATTAAGGGAAAATATTGAAGAAAGTTCCTAAAAAATAAAATATAACAGATACTATAGTATTTTGTAATGAAATTTAATAAAATGGAGGATACTAGTGCATGATGGGATTGTATGAAGGAAAACAAAAGGGAGTAGATAAAAATAAGGGAAAATGGTTTTGAATTCACTTGGATCTGTTGTTAGCAAAATGTAGGACAACAGAGAGAGAATATAAAGAAGTGTAGAACTGGAGGAAATCAAAAATAAAAATTAAATAATATATAGTGAAAAGGGAAAGAACAATAAAAAATGCAGAAAAAGAGAGAAAAATGATGAAGTGGAATACAATGAATATTACTGATGGAAATAAGAATAAATTAAATTGGAAAAGAAAAGATAAAGAATGGAAATAAGCAAGAAACTATTACTACTAATAATAACAAGAACCTTGACCATGGTCCTCATTATTTTTTGCTACTTTATTATTGAGAATTGGAATTTTTATCGGTAGCCATTATCCTTTTGTTACTCTCCTGATGAATTCGTATCAGAGATAATTACCATCAACTAATCAACTTTTATTATTGCTATTATAACAAATTCAAATATATTTACTAAGATTAACTAAGCTACATGAATTTTATGAAGATTGTACAGTACCAAAATTCAATGGGAAGAGAGAATGCCCTGAAAATCTGTGAAAACATTTAGAATCTGGTCTCAGACATTGACTAGTGCCACTCATAAGAAATATAAAATGACCTCATCCACCATACTGTTCTTCTATTTTGAGCAAATTCAAACATCATTGATTAGTTTCTTTCATTATTTGTCTCTTTCTGGAGGGAGTTTATCTCCTGGCAAGTCAAAACTAGCCACACAGGTCAATGGGGAAAAACCAGACGAAACCTTAGTCACTTAGAGAAGCAAACCTCAATACACAAAAAATCTTGAGTCAGCAGACCGATACAGTGTCTTCAGATGAAGTCAATGATAAGTGACATAGTCAACAGCATGGAAAAAACAGTTCTTTTTAGCTCAATGTTGCTGCTGCTGCTAGTACAAATTGTGAACTCTTGAATTGAATCATAGAAGCAATTAAAATACAGCATGATCATGTGAGATGACACTCATAAATATCAAAGACAATGATTTGTTGTACAAATTATGAACAGAAAACATTAACTAAAATAAAATATGAAAATAAAAGGCACACCATCTAATAGGACAATATGTTGGTTGCATTTTGGGTTTTTCTCTTGTTGATAACCATACATTATGTTTCCTTATAATTGACTGTTAGTCCATTCTTCTTGCTTTCCTTTACGATCTTGTCTAGGCAGTTCTAGAAAGTCATTAGAAACAAAGAAAAGAGTGCTGAGCTGCTATTTAATATCAATTCTACCATATTGCAGTGAATACTGGACAATTTCCTTATAGATGAAGAGAAGACTTGAAGCAACAGAAAAGTGGTTCTACAGAAGGATGCTGAGAATATCATGGATGGAACATGTGTGTTTTAAGGAAAATAGAAACAAGAAGGCTCCTTATAATCAGAATCTGAAAGAGACAGTTAAAATTGGAAAGGGGGCTTAGAGAATTTGACACTCAGAGGACATATTGAAGGCAAGAGGGGGCAGAGAGAGACAGCAAGTAACCTCCATTGTATAAATGGTTGTCAGAACAGGGAGCAGGAAGGATAGTAAAAAGACAAATATTGCTAAGACTGACAAAGGATAGGAAGCTGTGGAGAGACAAGATCCTAAAGGGAAGGTGCTGGTTGGTTGGTGGATTTAACAACACATCAACACCTTTTGGGTTATTTAATATCAAAATCTGTTTTTTTTTTTATTATACTTAAGTCAATAGGTAGACATTGAGTGTCCATACCTAATTCTGAAAATACCCACTTGGTGGTTAATCCTTTTAGGAAGTCCAACTCCTCTTCAGAGGATGCAATCAGTGCATCCACTGATAGGGCTGGGAACAAATATATAAAAAAAATGTTATTTGATTAAGATTAGATGACAAGAATTTTCCTCATTGCATTTCTATGATATGACTGTTGATGCTGAGGGGTAGCAGTTAATGACTTAAGAATTGAAAGTTGGTTGGTTGCTTGCTTTTATTTAGTGGAATATCAAACTCTGATTTTTTTTTATTTATAAGCACATTTTTCTGTATAAATACTTTTATTAAGAATTTTTAATTTAGTTTTTATCTTATAGATTTAGAATAAAATTCACTGGTTTGCATGCAGGAAGCAAGCATTTATAATTGGTACATACTTAGTTTGCTTTATCATTGGGGCATACAAAGTCATTTTATTAGTAGTATTGCTAGATATTAGACTAAGCTTACTAAAACTATTGTATGTGACTCCATCTTAAAACTTCAGGCACCACTTATAAAGATACTAGTTGAAATAATGTGTTGACTATGAGAGGTTCTTGATATTAGTGTCTTGGAAGATAAGATACTTATGGGAAAGTGGTTTTTGCTTCTTGCTCATTCAGTCATTCTTTTCTGTCAACCATCATCATAGACCAGCAACAATCATTTTTATGAAGATATCTGTTAATGGTACAGAATACAGGGAGAAGTGAGTTCAAAACTACCATTAAATTATTCATGCATAGTAAATGTAATTATTTTATTGGCTCCTTGTCAAGAGTGAATATGCGGTAACAATGTTTTTCTGATACTGCCTGGGTTGGTAAGTTAGACATGGGAGAGTAATCACCTGTAACAGTGTGGCATGACAGTGACAAGATATTTTCTAAATATATCTTTTGATATGACACCTTACAGGGAGAAGAAGAGTCATGACTTTTTATGATAGCATAAATTGCCTCGACCAGAATTTGAATTCCATTTCAGGGTTGATAACCTTCATGTCAAAGTTCACCTCATAAATACAAGCAAAGTGATTTAAAATGCAGATATGCAATTTAGTCAAAAAAAAAAAAAAAAAAAAAAAAAAAAAAAGGAAAAAAGAAGGGAAATTGGTATTTTAACAAAGTGTTATTCATTTTAATCACACTGATTTCCAATAACTTGCAAGAAAGATGGAAGAAAAAAAAAACAATGATCTCTGCAGATCTCGCCAACAGAAATTTGGCACATTCATAAGGTTTAATCAAACCTTTGCAAAAAAATACTAATATTACTACTACTATTACCACTTACAACAACAAAAAAATATAATAATAATAATGATGATGATGATAATAGAAAAAAATTTAATAATAGTAATAAAAATATTAGAAGCAGTAATTTACCTCAAGGAAATGTCCAATCAGTTGGTCAGACGTTTTGCTTGGATATGAATGGATTCATTAAACTTTCTAACTGAGAAATTATAACCTCTTCAATTCACGTGCAAATGCATTCTGAAAAAGAAGAAAGTTAAACGTAAAACTAAAAAAAGTGAAGAAATGAACTTGATCAAAAAACAAGGAAACGAAAATTTTATTTTTTTTAATTTGTTGGAAAGATTTGAAGGAATTTCAATAAAAACCAAAATTGAAACAAATTTTAAGGCTTAAAGAAACTCCCTCAAATAATTTAAAATATAAAACTGAGAACAACAAGGAGGGGGTGGTGGAAATTAATTCATAGATTATAGACTTAGTGTAATCATCTATATTATTTGCAAGCTTTTTCACATTCTGCTCTTAGTGTAGTCAATCATGTCATCTACTTGTAAAATCTGAAATACAAGTGCAAATATCTACAATCAAGATTAAAAAAAAAACAACAATTTCATGCTGTCCAAATTTCTTAAATGAAACATTGTCATCATTAATTTTTGATATTTAATATTATAACCGTCTTAGGTTAGGTATAGTGTTGTTGGTCTATAGGTTCTGTATAAATATTATCCTACAAGATAATTCAAATTCATATATAAGATCTGGGAGATCATTTCTGAGTCACTGTTGTGAAAAGAAACACTATTATACACATTCAAATTTGGTCCCTTTTATCATTTCACACAATGAGAGATCTCAAAATACAGTTGGTATTTACAGAATTTAAGCTATTTAAAACATGACTTATCTGTATTTAATGTTACTATCATATATATAGTATTATGGAGTTAGGCGCGATACAAGCAAGAGTAGTCTATAGTATCTGGGTAAACATTAGCCTACCAGATACTGCAACTATGCATATAAACCACTTTTATTCATGGAGTTCTTATATCCAATCAAAAAAAAAAAAAAGGGGGTTGTTAAGTGCCATTAAAACGGGGACAGGTTTTATAATGCCATCAACAAGAGTAATTTTTTCCTTTTTATAGAATATTTGTTGCTTTTTTTTGTAATACTAAAATTATTTTTAGATAAACAGTTGTAGAATACAGAACCACATATTTTAAAATGCAAAAAATTAGTCAAAAATTAAATTTGATTATTTTATTGATGTGCTACCATATAAAAGAGTCTTGGTGTTCAAGAATAGTTAATTGGGAAGAGAAATCAGAGAGCTGAGTTTGAATTCCAGTCGGGTTTGTTACATTCACTTACATGCAAATACCCTTAAGAAAGATATGAATCCATCCCTTTCCCCTAGCTATGGGTTAAATAGTAATAATTATATCTAGAAAAATCATTGTTATTCTCAAAATATTGTTAAAGATATATTCACTCACAAAAAAGATGGTTTATTCTTACAATTCAAAATATGTTTTGGCTTTAAATAACCCACAAAGGGTAGATAAGCTATAAAAAAGACAAAATCAGTCAACTCCATATTCAAATGAAGATGTCTTTATTACAAAAATAATTACAGGCTGTTTTTGAGTCAGTTATCTGCTATTGTACCCATATTAATTCCGTGTTTGAAGAATCTGAAGAATCAAATATACAAAAATAAACTAGAATCTATAAAAGACCAAATGATGACATCCTGAGGTCATGATACCCTGTGCTTATCACAACAAAATGTTAATATATAAATTATAAGAATCTAAATAATCTAATGATTATTTATGTATTGTCTGAGTCATAGCATTAATGTTTTTTGTCTAATGAATATTTTGCACCTTAGGATCTTCCATAATATTAATCAAGATCATAAAATATCAGAGGGAGAATGGTTAACACATGAAAAAAGATTATTACTTCTCTCCCATAACACTTGCTGCAATTAATGGATGGAATGCGTTTACTTATGTAAGATTTATAATTGGATAAAGATAATCTTTATTTTGATTATTAAAACCGAGTAGAAGCAGTACTAATTCCATCACTAGGGTTTAATGGCATATATTATGGCATGGTTCAGTCAGATTATTTTCTAAGTGCAGATTCTGGAACTTATTGTTTTTGGTATTTAGATCTTTACAGTAACAGAGTGACATAAACCTCTTAATTATTAATAGAACAAAGATAGTGGAGCCATTTTCTTTCTCTCAGATTGACTATCACTCAAGGCTAGAGAGCCCAATCTACCCTACCATTTCATCGATAGCTGTAGGGAGAAAAGGTCGATTTATGTCTTCCCAAGGGAATTCATGTGAAAATGAACACAGGGTGCGGCTAAGTTTCCGCACTGATAAGAGCCAGCTGAAAATGTCTATGTGTGACAAAATCAATTGTCAGTGTCTTGGCTCTTGGTAGAAATACACCTTTTATTTTTCAGTTCAAATTCTCATTACATTTTTTATTCTATGTATCAATCAACTACTGTTAAAGTTGGCACCACTCTGTGGATTTCAAAGAATTGCGTAAAAACAAATTTACTAACTCACTTCAGGCCAGAGGAACTTTTCTTTCCTGAAGTGTTTTATCATATATTCAATAATAACAATGAAATTAAACCATTATTGCATAAAGTTTCCTTAAAATTACAGCAATTTTTGTCTAATGGGCTGGTGGATTTTGAATTTTAAAAAATTCCCTATGTAAAGAATTAAATGGCATGCACTAATTGATTAAATAGTCTTATCATTTTAGCTTTGTAGAAGTTAATTAAACTAAAGAAGGTATAAAGTTGACTAATTATTAAATTGAGAGGGTCACTCAAAATTGTTAGCATATAGTATAAGATCCAAATTATTTTGTGATGCCATGTCTTATTCAACAAATTTTATGATTAATGAGCATGAAACAAAAGTATTAAATAAATGGAGTCATTTAAGTGCATAGATAAAAAGAAATGTGCAACATTTCATTGGAAATATTTGGATGAGTAAATACAGGTACAACAAAGGTGATATGACATGAAAACAATATTTGGAATCACAACTATTTTTGATTTGATACTAGTTCAATCAACCAATGAAATCCCTCATGTAAACCGGCACAATTTTAATCAACCAATGAAATCACTCAAATAAATTGATGCAAGTTTAATTAACCCATGAAATCACTCATGTAAATTGACTATGTGTAGAAAAAAAATAGTAAAACAATGAAAAGTATTTAGGATACAAAAGTTGAGATTTTTAAAGCTTTTTTTTATGCAACATTGTGAAAGTCTACCCATTAACAAATGAACTTTACCAATTCCAATAAGAATTTTATTTTCTGGTCACATCATTCTTAATATTTTTATTTTCCAAGTTATCATGGTGGGCTATTAAAATCATAACTGACAGAAAGTAAAATTTAGATTTGCTCAACTGTCATTAACTCATTTGTCAATAATTCTTTTGTCTCTAAGTTGTCATTTCACAAATGACTTCATAAATTCCTGACAAATTTTAACTTAATCATTAATAATTAATTCTGAAAATCATTATTGGAAAATTTTTAATATGTGAATTTTTTGTATTTTAAAAAATTTAGAATCTATAATTTTTTCGTTTTGTATTTTTAGAGACAGATTTCTACAACTTCATACAATAGTAGTTTTCTTCTAAATTTCTTTTCTGCTTTTACAAAATAACCATTTTAATCTACAGCAAAAATACAAAAAATTTAAGCCTGGTGTGTTTGCTGAGGAAGATTATGAAATTCTTGTGTTTTAATGGAAATAATTCCATCATCTTATTGTTGACAGTGGATTGTAAGCTTGATAAATTTAATCCTATTTCTGATATTTTAGTTTGTTTCATATTAAACACATGACTTATGTGGAACTTTTGACAATGCTAAAAGACTTACTTCAAATGCTGGAAAAATATTTATCAAAACTATAGGCTGATAAAGCTTTCAGAAATGTATAAAAAAAATAATCAGTTAAAGACATTTTCTCAGCTTATAAACAGATGCTAAAGCCTGAACAAACTAATTTACAAAATCATACAGTGTAACCCGGATATAAGAGAGTTGTTGGGAACAGAGAAGAAATTTCTTATATCCGGGTTTGGTCTATTTTGTTTAGGTAAGTATGGCTCTAATTTGGGACCAGAGAAAATCTCTTTTATATCCGGGTTACACTGTATTTGCGAAGAATAATTATTAATTTTTCAGTATTACTCTTATTTTTTAAAGGGTTATTTTGATTGTTGAACTCATCCTTTGTGTTGCAAAAACCATTTTGTCAATGCATATTTGTTTCTTTCTCGTGTGTACAATTCATATGAAAAGAAGGGATTCTAGTCAATGTCTGCCTATTTTCATTTATTTTTACAATCAAAAACAGTAAAACAAGAATTGATGACTAGAAAATATGGATTGTACACTTGCTAAAGATTGAAAAATGGATTGGTTGAATCAATAAAAGTAATGATATCAATTGTTTGAGCAACTCTTGCAATGATGATAAATAGATCAACTATAGGTAGTATCAACAGATTTTTCTTTGTGTTTTTTCTTCTTCTTTGTGCCATGTCTCATCAGGACTTGGGTGATCATGACTCTCCACGACTTCCTATATTTTGTAGCTCTTAGCAATATTTTTAGTGTTAAAGGAAAAAATATTGGAGGTTCTTTCCTTTCAAAAGTAGAAACAAAATTAAACAAAACATGTTTGAATATTTTGCACATGTGTGAAAATTGTTTTAACATTTTATAGTAAAACAAAAGTTTTGTGAAAAATATTATTTTAAAAAGATAATTAGAATTTTTTTTTCTTAGATGAGCAAACTTCTTCCTCACATTTGTTTTTAAATATATTATTTCAAAAAAGTATATTTTCTCATCAATTTCATCATGAGAAATTTCAATTTTAATCGAATAATGTTTAATAATTATTAAACTTTAAAGACATCAAGTAAAGCTTATAAGGTTAATCACATATCTACAAAGAATGATTTTAAAACTCAATTAAGGTAAAAAAAAAGACTTTTACCTTTTATTATGGCAAAAGTTTTATCAATTGTGAGTTGTGAGGAATGTGATGAAAGAGTTTATTATTTTCAGTATGAATCAAAATTTTATATTTAAGTTAAAATCAATCAAAGGTTTGAGGTTGAATCTGATTTACTGAATGTGTTTACCATGTTGATAACTGTTACGCTATGTCAAACATCCATTTAGTACATATATAAAATGCAGGGATACTTGGATTCATGCCTTTGCCAAGGGCATTAATGCCAAGTGAATATAAACAGTCCTCAACCAGAATTTGAACATGGTTTGCTGTTTCTGTTTTCCATGCTAATAACTGTTACACTACCTCATGTCTCCATTTAGTACATATATAGAATGCAGGGAGAGATGGATTCATGCCTTTCCAATGGTATTAATGATAAGTAATTATAAACAGCCTCAGCCAGAATTTGAACTAGGCTTGCTGATTCACTTTTACATGCGGATAAATGTTATATTACTGTACACTTCAATTTAGTACATATATAGAATACAGGGATAGGTGGATTCATGCCTTTGCCAAGGGCTTTAATGCTTAATAAACATAAACAATCTTAGCCAGAATTTGAATTCAATTTGATAAATCACACTTATATACCCTTTTCTAGTGTCTAATGTTTTCTTTTGTAAGTAAATGTCCAAAGTTGATAAATAAACTTCATTTTGAAAGAACAGAAACATTGAGTAGAATTTTTAATCAATTTTTGTTCACCAGTTCTTTGTTAATTTTCTGAAAGGATTATTTATTGAAAATTTGATAGAAGCAGACACTGAAATAAAACTGAATAGATAGTAAAACAAAGAGGAGCAGTCAGTAAAAATTGTATGCGGCATCGATGTATTCGTATGACTTTTTCAAAGGTGTACGCCAGAATTGACTTACAGAGAACCTGCAGTTCCACAAAATACATAAATAGCTATAATGTAATTAATGAAACAATGGTTGTCTCGATGAATACAAAAGCCACAACGATGACACATTGCTACTCAAAGCAAAAACAATAGACTGCATTCACTAACTGAAATTCTGACCTCAATATAAAAAGAAAAAAAATTTCCTTGCAGAATTCTTTCTTCAAAATACTAAGCCTTTGTCAGTTTTAAAAGATCTGGAATGAGTGAAAAGCAAGCATGTGCAAATAATTGCTAGAATGAATCAAAGAATCGAAAAACCATTGTCTTCAGGTGCAGAATCATTGGAATGAAAAGCAAACAGTTCCTGCTGATGATGCTAACAGGAACAGAAGAAGCAATGACAATTAACAGCTACATGAAACAATTGGATGTGTCCAAAGATGCTAAAAATATCGGAGTTGAATATGGTGGAATCGGTATTCAGAAAGAATCAACTTACAGCTAATGAATTGGAGTTGTTAAAACCAATTTTCTGTGATGTAGAAATTTGTATTTAGAGCTGAAAATCTTGGTTGAGGACAGTTGTACTTTGGAGTGTGCTTCATTGACAGATCACAGAAATGTAAACTGCTATATTTGAAATTTTAGCTTTTATTGTTTTCTTTCAGGTTGTAGAGATGCACAATTATCACTGAGAAATTGCAGTCTTTTTATGTAAAAAAAATTGCTTGAATAGGTTTCTTTACAAATAGAAAATAATAAAATTCCATCCAAGAGAGACAATCAAATCCAGGTAACTACTGTCCCAGATGTTTTTGGAAATACAAATTCTTATTTCTCTCTTTGGTGACATCTAAGACCCACTTTTGTCTCAAAAGATGGGTGGCTTATGGCCATATCCTGTTGAATCAGTAGCTGGATGGGTAACTGCTTGGGAATACCAGGTGCTGTAAGCTTGGATGAGTGGGTGGTGTAATGGATAATGGCAAGGAATGAGAAATCAGACAGCCAAGTTCCAATTCCAGTTGGGTTCGTCATATTCACTGAAGTGGGAAAAGTATGAATCTACCCCTTGTCACCTCAGCTATGGGTTAAATAGTAGCAATTATTATTATTATTATTATTATTATTATTATTATTATTATTATCTCCCCCAAAATATTTTCTGGCTTTAAATAACTTGAAAAATTTGATAAGTTGTAAAAAACAACTCGATCAATCAAATTTGAGGCTAAAAATGATTTATACTATTTACATTGCTCAGACTGTTGTCCTCATCTTTATTGCCATATTCGTAACGTTTCAGCCATTGTACACTCCACCATTCTTCAGGTGATATATGTTGGAATTTCAAACTAAAGCCTTTTATTAACTCCATGAGGATAGATTGTTCTAATTCCACGTGCCATGCCTTTTTTGGATATCTCAGTTTCAGTTAATTCTCCTTAGTAACTCATCTCTCCAAGTTTTTGTTCCTTCTGCTGTGGTCAGGTACTGACGTCACAACTCTTTGGGTCAAGTCACTTTTGAATCACTCAACCAATGCTTTTATTCACTGGGTCATGTGTCCAAAGACATGGCATGTGGAATTAGAACAACCTACCCCTGTTGACTAATTAAATGGGTTTGGTTGGATATTCTAATGTATATCACCTGAAAAAGTTGGGAGCATACAATGGTTGAAACATTGTGAATATGGCAATAAAGATGAAGATAACAGTCCAAGCAATGTCAATAGTGTAAATAGTTACAATGCCTCATCTCAGAAATATAGACAGAGGCTAAAAATTAGTTCTAATATGTAAAGTTGAGATATCTGGTTGATTTGTTTGTTTAATGACATACCAACACATGAGTCATTTAATGCCAAAATCTAATTTTCTTGGGAGTAATAAAAATATGATATCTGTTATTCTGTTTTCACAGTTGAATACATGGTAGATGATACTCAGCTTTTGTGCATATACATGTTTATGTGAGCATAATTACCAGAGACCATGATGTGATGTGTTTTATGTTCTAGTTTTGTTGAAGTTATATTTTGGAATACAGTTGGATTTCTTTAAGTAATTGTAGGATATTATATAGATTTATAATTCTAATATAAATATGTATTCTTGGTAATTTTTCTTTGAGCCCTAACTGCAAGGTTACATATTGCATTTATCAAAACCTGTCATAATTCATACACGATCACAAATATGTTGAAAAATCAAAAGAAAACAGTTAAATCCCTCACCTGATGTTTTTGAAGATGCACAGCTCACATGTTCATCCCATACCATAATAATCTAATCACAATTTAAGCAATATTCATTTTAAAATATTTCTTGAATATTACTCGTTTGCTTTTTACCAGACTTTTTAAAAATTATGGTACTGTGTCCTTCACATGTTTTAACTGATCTTTCAACCCTAACCCTGATGAACATTTATGAACTTTCTCAAATTTAAAAGCCTTGATAAACCAATGACATCCTTGCTCTTGCACATAAACATATGCAACAAAATAAATCCTACAATGCCTTGATAAAGTCTCTTAGAGGATGAAACTTGTAAGTTAAGAATAGTTTTTCCCTTTTGTATTTTTATTCCTTTACACTATCTGAAAATAACACACACACACATATATACAAATGCATCCATGTATATATGTTACAAATTTTATTTATGTATATTTATGAAATAATATATATTAACACATGTATTGGGGAAAAGTTGAATAGTAAAAATAACAATTTTACCTAAAATCAGATTAAAAAAGAAAAAAAATCTTTTGTTTTAATTATCTGATAAACAATTATTGATAGTGGTTAATATCATTAATTTTGTTGTGATTCTAGTGTTTTTATCAAACAACTTCATAGCAACTTATCTACAATATCTTCATAATCACCACATTGACAGTCATAAATAATCTGATAACTTATACATATTTTCTTTAATTTTAAGTATTTGAGAAAAACTCTTGTAAATGAAGACCTGAAAATAACCAGAAAATTTATCATCTGCTTAACCAATTAAAAACCATAACTTATTAAATCAATGAAAGTGAATTTTTTCACAAAAATAAATTATTTTCATAAATTTCAATTTTATTTGATCAATAAAGAATGGCAACAAAAATAAAATTATCAACTTTTGAATTTCAAAAATTAAAATTTTGCTGTTATTATATTTTTTTAAATTGTAGTCAAAATTCATTACAAGTTGGAATCCAGAAGAGATGTGTATAATTAAAAGAAAACAGGAAATGTAATTTTTCCTTTTAGATCTAAAAAGTAATTGAAAAGAACTGCTTTATTTCTTCAGGGTATAAATTGGTCTCTTTTCATACAAATGCAGAGAGGATTGCAAGCCAAATAACTTCCTACATTGATATTTTTCTTTCTTTTTTTTGGGGGGATTTTGTTTTGCACAATTCAAATGTGAAGGTTGAATATGAAGATTTTTTTTACATTTAGCCAAAGTAAAGAGAATGATAAAATTTAACAAACTTTTGATTGAATTAATTACAGCAAAAAATCAAACCGACTTTCCTTTCTCTTATTACATCAACAATTTTTCTGAGATTTTTTTATCAGGAAAACACTCAACATTTAATATGGAATACAAAAATATAATGATTTATAAATTTCATTTTGAATAATTAGAAATTTAAATAATAACCCCCATAGATGACAAAACCAAATTTAAATTGGTCTAAGATATTAATGGTAACATTTAATATTTTTCAAGTGCTAAACAACTTTTTCTCTTTGAAATTTTGAGGTAGTGATTTATCATTACTTACATTATTATTATTATTATTATAACATTTTGGTCAATGTCCTCTTTGGCCTTCTTCAGGTACCTGTTACTTTCAGGCAATAAGAATGTTTATGGCTTGAAGTTCAGGATTGCTCCATTGGAAAATGGTATAGGGGATTAAAAAATTGGTTTGCAAATTTGGTGATATAGAAATTGTGAGCTCAATCCTCAGGTTGCATCATACAGATTAAAACTCAGTGGAAACAAAACAAACAATAACTAAGCAGTACTAAAAAGTGCAAAGGTGAAATATCCCTTGGACAGTAGAATGAAAACAATCTACTCCTATAGATTAAATAAAGTGATTAGTATATATAAACAAAAAATATGTATGATAAATAATAAATGGATAATTAAAATAATCAAATCTTCCCTTTTCAAATATGACATTGCTTTCTTTGAGCAATAGCAAAACATGTCTGTTCCCTCTGACTTATATGGTGGCTGGTATAGCCAGTCATGTGCGATCATACCAGCGAGGTCAGGTGCAAACTCCTGTGAATGCAACCCTACCAGAAAAACCTGCTGGTTACTTGTATGAGTTTTGTGACAAGGCTTGTAAGTCAGTTGCAGGATTCAAACATCACATGATTATACACAGGTACAGGTAAGTTTCCATCATGGGTAATACAGACAGATTTTATGTTTGCCATGTGTGTAAAAGACATTGTAAATGTGAAAATGGCCTTAAGAATCACTTACAGGCACATAACAGATTCATTGTACGATCCATTTTAGGATTTTTGTTCTAACTTCATTGCTGCACAAAACAATGTCTATTTAAAGTGTATTAACCTAAAGTGGGAGATCAGTTTATTAATGAATAACAACAGAAAACTGATCCCTCATTTTCTGTCATAGTTAAAAGCATTAACCTATTTATGTTTTTCATTTTGTCAGCTCAAAATGCAACAGAAAATTACAAATTCTTTTCTGTCATGTTACTATGGTTACGAGGAAAGTTAATTTGCAATGAAGCTAAAATTATTCAGTAGAAATCTTAAAAGAGCAATTTTTAAAAATCTTGGCCTTATCAGAGGAAAGATTTCCAATCCTGTAGACAATGCTGTATTTGAACAGTGCATGTAATGTGGCTATAACAGCTGCTGCTATAAGATTAGTTTATTTCTAAAATATACTTGTAACATTTTCTTTTTTTCTTTCTTTTAATGAAAAACAAGGCCATACTAAAATAGTTTTTAGTATATATCAGACAAAAAAGTGGGGAAAAAAGGAGGAAGATTGTATAGGCATAGCAATCAACACTGCATAGTGACTGTCAGTTTCAACTCGTAATTGCTAGGGAACCTGATATGATTTTAAATAATGCTTTAATACACTCGTGTTTTTGGCAGTTCAATCCCTGGACCTGGTTTCTGGTTCAGTGGAAGAAACAAACAAATGAGACACAATTGTTAATAAGAATGGATTGATTGAAGAATTTGGTTTGAAATTCCAAGAAAGTTACCAAGTACAAAAACAGACACCTGAAAAAGGCCAGAGTATTTTTTTTAAACAATTTACATTATTCAGACTATTGTCCTCATCTTTATTGTCATATTCATGATGCTTCAGCCATTGTATGCTCCAGCCTTCTTCAGGATCTGTATATATTTCTGAGATGAGGTATTGCAATTATTTACAGTATTTACATCATTCAAACTGTTGTCCTCATCTTTATTGTCATATTCATGACATTTCGGCATTTGTTCACTCTGGCCTTCTTCAGGGGATATACATTCAAAATTTTGATGTATATCATCTGAAGACGGCTGGAGTGTACAAAGGCTGAAATGTCATGAATATGACAATAAAGATGAGGACAACAGTTTGAATAATGTAAATACTGTAAATAATTGCAATACCTCATCTCAGAAATACAGGCAGATCCTGAAGAAGGCCAGCGTGTGCAACAGTCAGAATGTCATGAGTATAACAATGAAGATAACCATAATAGTGTGAATAGTAAGGTATAAAATATAAACAAAGTGCTTGATTTTATAATATAACTGAATTTAACTCAGTAATTCTGCTAATCTATAAGTGTATTCAGATATTTATGTATATCTTGATGTATACTTTGTTTTTTATCTTTTGTTGCAAAGATTAACATGTTAGTCAATGCTGCAAAATGTTAGTTAATGCTACAAAATAACTTACTGAAGCAGTTTTTGATACACTGAGTTTTACTTAAAGTTCAAATAGTCAAGAAACTTTTTGTTTCACAAAACTGAGTTGTTGTGACATAGTTACAAGCTACTGAAGATCTGAGTGACTCTAGATTGCCCACAATTGACCTGAAAGGGGTTTGTGCTTAACACAGACATCAGTACACATTTCAAATGGAGAAGCAGTTCATTTTTTTTAATCATTTCACACCAAGCAAAGCAATAAAGCTACTAAGATGCAAGTAGTTGCTGAGAGTGAAAATCTTAGAAAAAACATTATTATTATGGAGAGAGACTATAGAAGATGACAGTTGATGTTGCATTTAAATTTTTGAAGATCATGTTGACAAGAAAACCAGTAAAGTGTTCATGATTATCAGCACCCCATCTCTGGACAGCATATCTCTATTGAACTTGAGAGAGAGATTCATAGATTTAGTCAATAAATTCAGGTTTACCAAAGTGTCTTCTACATTTTTGAAAACTCACAGGTTTTTTGGTTTACATGTCAGTCAGTTATGTGTCATGCGTGATACACACTTAGGTGATCATGTATCTTTCAAAACATGACTGATAAGGCAGATTTTTTTTTCTGCAGTAGGGTGCCATTTCTTTCTGCAGTAGACCAGTTGCCATCCAAGGCTATAGAACTTGGTCTGTCCTGCTATTTACACATAGCTGGGTGGAGAAGAAGAGGATTCATACCTTCCCCAAGGGTATTAACAAGTATGTAATGAATTTGACTGGAATTGGAACTCAGCTCTCTGATTCCTCAATCCGAGCCACTAGCCATTACTCCACCGTGCCTCCTCTGTTTTGGGGTCATATTTTACATCATCAAATTTAAACAAAAACTTTCTAGGAAAAGAATAAAACATTTGGAAAATACGGCTTGAAAATGCAATCAAAAATAAATAAAAATCTGAATCACTTGATTCATTGTAGCTAACAACCTTCTTCTCTAGTCCTTATAGAAAAAAATACAACAACAAACAAGCAAAAGTTTGATATAATCAGGAGTTGAGACATGACACATGACTTCAAAGTTGAGTGCTTCAAGTTTCTTGTTGGCAGAATAGAAGAAAATCTATGGCCAAGCAAGCATCAATAAACACAAACCACCATAAAACATCCTGGTTTGTGGCAGCTGTCAAATTATATACACTTGGCAAGAATAAAAATGACCTCATTGGCTCATTGCTGTCTGCTTAATTTGCATATGTAAATGTAGCTAGGTCAGCCAGAGGCATGCATATTTCAATGATCTTAGAAACTAAGATGGCATAGAAGACAGTTATGGTGAAAGAAAGTAAAAAGAAAAAAAAAAGTTTTTTTTTTAATTTAACTATTTTCAGATCGACTTAACTATCAGTTGAATTAATTTTGCAAATTACTTCTGACATATACAATTGAATACTGTGTGGTGGTAAACAAGTTTATTAACTGCAGTAGTTATAAAATCATAAATTAAAAGATATTTTTATTTTACTCTACTTCTTAAAATTTGAAACATAACATTATTTTATATATATATATATATATATATACATACATCCACACACACACACATATTGTTGTTAGATGGAATTGATGATCTTGAGTACTTTCGACTATTTCAAATTGTCATCTTCAGAGCATATTTCCATTTACTGGTAAACACCAAGACAAAATAAATGTAGTGCAGACCAAAAGATTTTTTTTTAAAATATGCTATTTATTGACAACAACAATTCAAATATAAGGATTCCGTTATTCAAGGAATATCTCATTAAGTCTTGTTACTGAACTGATTTTGCCATTAATCAAATTAACATTGCTAATTAATTCTTTGTATAATTACTTCTTTATGATATATATATATATATATATATATATATATATATATATATATGTAAAAAATTTTCAGAATTAAATTGTAGAAAAAGACTATGTATAAAGAAAAAAAGACAAAATACATACAGTTTTCCTATTAACTTTTTTCTTTTATATATATATATATATATATATATATATATATATAGAGAGAGAGAGAGAGGGTGGGAGAGAGAAAGAGATAGATAGGGTGCATTTGGGCTGCAATTTTATCTTTATACAAATTTGGTTAAAGACTAATGAAGTTTATTTGTTAAGGATTTTTTCATTCATTTTATATATCTTTCTGGTCATTTCCTTGGTTTTAAGTATATAAATTGTGTGAGTATCTCTAAGCAAATCAGTTGAGCTTGATAATGAAATGAAGCCAATACTTGGTAGTAATCAAGATTATCCAATGTTGCAGAGGGCCAATGTACTCAAAATGTTCAAATCCTAGACTGAAAATCATTTATTTTTATGTTATTTTTAGTTAATAAACTGAATTAACTTATTGGGCTGAGAATTTTCAAGTTAGCAGTTAGCAGAATGTTGCACCTTCAGATTAACATTTATTCTGGTCTTTAGAGAATTTTCTTCATGAACAAGTTTTAATTTCCTGGAAGACTGCGAAAGGCAGTTCATTGTTCAAGAAGATAAGATGTAGGAGAAAAGAATTATTAAACTGTCTGAAAAATGGCAGAAGACTTGGATAAAATGATATTTCACTCAATCAGTTGAGGAATAAAAAAGTTTATTTAATAAACAGAATAAATTTCTTTGGCCATTCAACATAGGAGATCCTAAGATTCTTGACAAAATTCAAAGAACATTCTGCAATGCAACTGATCATGACCTGGAATCTTGAATGCAATCACTTTTGCACCAAGATGACATGGCTTTTGTTTTGATGTACTTTCCTCCTTGCTGCTTCAATTGCATGAATTGTGTGTGCTACTAGATAGGCAATGAGGTCCTGCAGTTTTACTCTTGAATCAGCTTAGATGCAACCATATGTTCTATTCTATTAGTTTCTTTTCTCACACTTCTTGCCTGAGAAACTCCCTTCAGATTTCTTGCTTCCCTAATAACTACAATCTTTGAAATTTAAATGCAATTGCTATCTTCTGTCTTTGTGAATACTGTTCTTTATTGTCCTTTCTCCTCACTAAAGTTTTCTCATTCTCTTTCAATCCCAGGAACCTTTTGCATCTTTGTGGCATTAATACCTTGCTTGGGGGGAAATTAATAAAAAAATTTAGTGCAGTCTTAATGTAACTAATTAAAGGAGATCTTACTCCACATGCATGCATGGGGTTATTTGATCAGTAGTGAAAAGACATTGTATAATGTGTAACCATTGTATTCAAAAGGGCCATCTAAATAGATTTTTCATATTTTGTGCAGAAATATTTTTTGCCCAACCACTGCATCCCACCCCCAATCTGCTCTCCCTTAACCAATTTTGACACCATGTAACCTCTGTCTTTTACCAAAACTAAAATTGCCTTTGGAACACTTTGGATGAGATTAAGGCAAACAAGATGAGGCAGCTGATGGTAATCCCTAAACAGAATTTTGCAAACTGTTTTAAAAAGAGGAAGAGATGCTGGGATAATTGTTTGAAGTCCCATGAGTAGGAGGATTTGGAAGGGAACTAAAGCACCATTGTCCTGTGTAGCTTATTTTGCTTTTAATTTCAAATAACTAAATACTTTCTGTACACACCTCATTTTTGAATAGTTATAAGATTCTAAATGAAAATAATTACAGCATTTTAAAAATGTAATTACCTATATGATCTTAAGTAGTGTGATCAACAGCATCAATAATGAATATTACTAAAGGATACTTATTTAATTAATAAGTATATAGTAAGTATATAATGAGTATATTAATTCTCAAATAGGTAGTAAAATCTAAAATATTAATAATGCCTTTCCCCATTTTGCTTATTTGAAATCATTTGATTTTTTTTAATTAAATAAATGTGTTAATTAATATTGAATTAAAGATTAGTGCAAGACATTAATAATTGTAATCATTGGATGTGCTAATATTAAATTCATTTAGTAAAGTGAAAATAAATTATCATTGTTTCTAATTAGAACGTTAAATTCTTTTACTTCAAAATGGATTTATGAGGAAGATGAGGATGGTGCCTGCTTTTATATGCCATATCCATTTGGAATATGTGCATGCTCATGGTGCCTTTTCAATCTTTACCTCCTTACCATTCTCATCAGTCCTGGTTCTGATGGTGCAATTGCCACAAATGATCAAAGCAACAAAAATGAAGATCATAGTTTGAAATAACCACTGAATAGTAATAATGCCTTGTTTTAGATACTTAAACAGAAGGCCAGTAATTATTTAAAATGGGTCCTTGGGATGAAAATAACAAGGATGAGGATGCTCACCTAAAAGAATCAATAAACAGTAAAATTAATTTAAGCCAGAAATTTAGATGGAAAATTAAAATTTAGTACTTGTATGTCAGTACATCAATAAGTCTGAAGCCTAATGAGGAAAAATCTTTTGATTGACATAACATTTATTTTTTTTGTCTTTGTCAATGCACTTAATTCAGTGTTAACTAGTGATTGTATAGATTGAATATTATACAATTAATATTTCATATCAAAATATATTACATAATGTCTTCAGGCTACAGACTTATTGACCCACCATTATATAATGACATGTCAGGCTACGGACATTGATCCAACTTTATATAGACCAGGCTACAGATTTATTGATCCATTTTCATATAATGACACCAGGCTAAAGATCCACCTTTATATAATGGCAGAGACTTTTTGAGATTTTTAGCCTAAATTACTTTCCATGTTAAAGTGTAAAACATTTACAATATAAAAGTCAATGTGACTTTAAATATTTATCATACAGCCTGATCTTCCCTTTTTTTAATAATGAGATATTCCATTGTTAACAGGGAACATTCCTTATCTTACCATAACAAGGAAATATCTCATTAGTAGTTAAGGGAAACTAGAGTTCTAATACACTGTTTTTTATTTTATTAATTTTTTTGTTTGTCTTGTTAATTTTCTTTGAATATTTTATTTTTAAAGATTTAAAAAGCAAAATTCTTTCTATCAAATGACAAAAAAGATAATATATAAATAATTTCCTTACGTTACACATGCAGAAAATATAATACAATTTAAAATTAAAGTTAAATTCATTTTCAAATTCTCTTTGTTTATGCTCGGATACAAAACATTGCAGAGATGAAAATTTTCAGGAGATTAGATGACATGAGATATTTTATGTAAAGTTACAATTCTGCCTTGCCTAACTGAGTGGTTCTTTGAACCTTAATTGGTCAGAGCATATTGGATTTAATGACAGCTACCTCTGCACAAAGGGATGGAGGTTTGAATCCTGCCAGAGAGCATTCATTTTTCTTTAATAAGATTTCTCGAACATTCAGGCTGGTAGATGAAAATAAATAAATATAATGCATAATAAATAAATGCAGCAGATGACCATCCACTAAAAATAATGTTTAAAGTGATTATATATATATATATATATATATAGAGAGAGAGAGAGAGAGTCACTCACACACACACATTACATTCATTTTCATCATTTTGAAGTTCTTCTGATTGAAAATCCTCCCTTGGTTAAAATTTGTCCTTTGAAAATTAATTATTTGAGAATCATTGCTTTTATTGCTTCTATACCAAGCTTACATTTTTAATAAGGAAGTGCTGAAAAGTTCTCAACCTGATCTAGAATAGATAAAAAAAATATATCTTCTTTCATCACTTTATTAGATTTTGGGAAGTGGGTGAGCCTGATAAATTTTCAGTACCCCTTCATAGTTGACATTTTTGTACAATCAATTTTTGGGATGCTATGTTGATTTTACTCATTACTACTATAGGTATACTCTTTTGAAGATTATGTAGCAGTAAATGAGTGCTGGCTTCATGTCAGTTTTCAAAGAATTTCATCTAAATGGTTAAAAAAAACAAAAAAATAGAGACAATCAAAAACCATAGATATATGTCAATATATATTATATTTATATAATATATATTGATATAGTTTTGGAAATATTGTTGACAATTTAATATTTCAAATTATCAAACTGTGAAGTTGAATTTTTTCTTGTTCTTACTTCAGAGCAGCAATTAAAACTTTTTAAAGAATGTAAGCCCAAAAATCAGAAAAGTCATTAACGACTTTCTAATGACTATCATATAATGTAGCATTTGATGAAATTATTAATAAATAATTACATTGAGTTTTTATAGTAAAGAACCCCGTAAGTGTTTAAACACAAGCACATACTATCCATCGCAATTGAATATACATTGCTATAATTACAAGCCAAGATATTTTCCTTGGCTGGAGCTTTGATACCTGGAGGCCATCTGGCGACTGGAATATTTTGTAAATGTTTACTTCTTTCAGGACAAGATCAGCAATGGCGCCTTGGAAGACAGCTGAGGTGAAAATGGAAGAACTGATTAAAGGTGATAAGTATACCACAAAGGGTTTGTAGCAAGATACCTCTCCAAAATAATACAAAGGAGATTAATTCATAGAACCAGTAATAAAAAAAAAAAAAAGTTAAAGATAAAAGCTGATTGCAGTCAATATTTAATCTTTAGACAGCTATTTGGATTTTAGAAGAATTTAAATGAAATTAATTATAAAACAAACTGTTCTTTCATTGACTTTAAAAAAATTTAATGCTAATGAACATCATCAACCTTCATTGTAGTTGAATCTGATATACAGTAAATATAACAGATTTTACAAGCAGGTTGCAAGAGGATCTGTGTCAAAACTAGTTATTCCTTTAACTTAGATTAATAAGCCTCACTAAACAGGTACTTAGGAAGAAAGCTTGAAATTTATGCCCAGCAAAAGTAGTTAGATTGCATTAAAGTTAAAAATGTGCAAAGCTTTGGTAAAGAACGGTCATGAGTCACACTAACCCTATACCTACCACATATGCAAACATAAAAACATGCATATACAGCATTTGAGTCTATTATTATTATTACACACACACACACACATATATATATATATATATATATATATATATATATATATATATGTACAATTTAAAAATTAGGAAATCAGTTGAATCCACTACCTTGGTTACAACCATCTGGCATCCTCAGACAATTTTTATCAATTGACCTCCAAATACTTTATCTTTTAAAAAAAAAAAAGAATGAACGCTATATTATTTTTAAAAAACTAAATAAATAAACGCATGATGTTGTGTGTAATAGAAGGGGAGGAGAAGGATGATGTAAGGAACGAAGAAGAATGGGGAAGAGAAGAAAAGCAAGGGTATTAGAAATGTATTGTTGACGGGAGGCAGTTAGTTGAAATATACCTTTTCTTTTTATCTATCATCATTTGTGTTTAAGAGAATTTTTTTTAGTATGTATGCAAGGCCTCATGACTTTGAATTTCTGGTTCAAAAGGTTCTTTGGGTCCAGAAATATATAAGGGTAGCGGATTCAACTGATCTCCTAATTTTTAAAGTTAAAAGCTCTACATGCTGTTTTTATTTATTTTTTTCCACATGTGTATTGAGCACTTTTTAATACTAGTTTCCTGGACTGATTTAATTCTGACCTTCTATGTATTTTATATATATATATATATATATATATATAAGGTTGGTGCAAAAATAATGACGTAATAATGTCGTTTTTTGACATAATGTCAAAAAAACGACATTATTATGTCATTATTTTTGCACCAACCTTATATATATATATATATATATATATATATATATATATATATATATATAATTATTTATTTAAAAAAAAAATTTATAACATAAATATGTTATAAAATCACTACAAAAATAGCCATTTTGTTTCAACACTCTCAAAAAGCTTGACAACGAAGTCATGTTATAATATTGTCAAGCTTTTTGAATTTTCCTATACTTGTGTTTTGATTGGTCCATCTAGCCTTTGTAACAACGTTTTCCCCTTGCGAAGGATTGTTAATTAATTTGAAACTTTTAAAACCATTTATTTTACATTCAACGTCATCACTTGATAAGACACCGAGGGTGTTGAAACAAAATGGCTATTTTTGTAGTGATTTTATAACATATTTATGTTATAAATTTTTTTTTTTTTTTAAAAATAAATAATTATATCTGCTCTACTTTGTATTGAGCACTCTTTTAAGAATAGTAATTGTTGGTTATTGGAATTCATTCCATATAAACCAATCATATACTTGGTTATATATATATATATATATATATATATATCTCTGGCCAGTGCCATCAGTAATTACTCAAGGTAGGTAGCTTGTGACTTATGTAGTAAATCTACAAAAAAGTAAAATACTTTACATAATAAGAGTAACCATCATAATTTTGTTGGATTAGATGCATATTGTGCCACAGAAGAAAAATGTAGCTGCTGATCTATTTTATTCAGGGTAGGCACTGCCTACTTAGATGCCATGTCCTATATATATATATATATATATATATATAAAATTGAATAATATAAACATAAATATATTATATATAATATAAACATATTGTATCTACTTTGTCTAATCAGTTTCTTGATGTTAAGATGAAATTCATCAAGGTAGGCCCCATAGTTTTTCTTAACCTAAGTACTTTCAATGTTTTCCAATTTACCAATGAAGATGATCTTGGAAAAGATTGAATGTACTTGAGTAAAAAAAACAAACAAACTATGGTGCCTTCCTTGATGAATTCCATCTTAGCATCAAGAAACTGATTAGACAACTGGAAAGGATCAGTATAAAAATAAGTACACACAATATGTCTATATTATTCAATGAAACATGTTTGAATTAAGATATGCTGCTTAAATATATATATAAATAAACAACCTGTATTAAATTTAACCAAAGTTAGTCTGTTTAATTTTAGCTGTATTTTTCCAATTTTCAATTAGGTTGCTGCACATCTAAATCAAAATTGTGGATAAAATGCCCAAAGTTCATGTTCTTGTTTTTGAGTACTTTCAAAAATATAAAAATGTTAAAATAAAATTTGGTGGAATTTATTGAATAAAAGCTAAATAAAGAAACTCTGAAATTATAGTTCCACTTTGAGAATCATTAGACCAAAAATATAGTTTAATGTTTTGGATAAAAACATTTGACAAACACTACCTTGGAAGATTGTGAGCAATGTATAAAGTAAACTTTTAATTTTGCCAAAGTTTAAATGCAATTAGTTGTGTGTTTTGTAAAGCTGATTAATAAATGAAAGTTCAGATTGGTACAATATATAAATTTAAAAGACAATAATCATATTGGTAATATACTTATATTTCTTTGATTAATCTGGTTAAACTAATGAAGCATTTTCTTTCAAATAAATTTGACATATTTTAGACATGCAAAGCTAACACTGAAAATGTTTCATCATATTCTGCTGGACACAGAAATATTCCAACCTGTCATTCTTCTACTGTTCTCACTTATTTTGAGACTTGCATTCACATCACACAACCAGTAGCCACCTTCCATTC
Organism: Acanthosepion lycidas; assembly: GCA_963932145.1. NCBI lineage: Eukaryota > Metazoa > Mollusca > Cephalopoda > Sepiida > Sepiidae > Acanthosepion > Acanthosepion lycidas. The sequence goes on from OZ010595.1 coordinate 91,267,828, forward strand.
ACTCCCAATCCCAACAGCTGCCCTCATGCCAGAAATGGTCTTTTGGTCTTTGGGAATAATGCCATTCCTCTGCAGATTTAGAAATCTTGTTGATAATCAGAAATCACAAGAATCTTGAATTAAATTCCAAACATCATGGCCAGTTAGGGGAGAGCACAAAAGAGTGGCTTTGAGTGGGCCAGAAATATCTTGAGCTTATTACAAGCTGCAGAATGATAATCGGAAGGCTCTGGTGATGGGGAATCAGGTAGGGTGAGGGAAAGGTATGGTCAAGGACATTTGGCATCTGTTTTGACCAACTACTGGACAAATTCTATATAAAAGGGGAGCAGGTGCATGCAGAATGGCCTACAATGAAACCTATTATTTAATGAAGGGAATAGCACACACATGATTATATATATATATATAGATAGATAGATAGATAGATAGATAGATAGATAGTTTTTCCTATATATATATATATATATATATATATATATATATATATATATATATATAAAGGAGAAAATATTTTGAAAATATATTCTTAGCATTACTACCAACAATAAGCACTTGTTTAAAACATATCACCATTTTTCTACATATCCATTATTCATGACTCTAATTTATGTTTAAAATAATGAGGATTTTTACAAATTTCCCTTTTTTCAAAATTATGCATGTTAAATCAAACCAAAACTGGATTATTATGATATCTTACTTTGTTTCACCAACTCACACAGAGTCGGCGACCACAGACTTTCCATACACACTTATACATTTAAACAAGAATATAAAAATCCAACCAAATACAAAATTATTTTTCAACATATCAATACATTTCACCGACAAAAAACTAGGGGGAAATCTGTAGAATTTCCTCATATACACACTTATACACTTACATGAATAAATGTTACCAACCTACATACACCTACACACACACAAATTTCTTTACTTACACATTCTTATACAATCACAAACTATAAAATCATAAAGGTTCATCACATATATTTATCTATTGTGTTTATATACATGATGTGTGTCTGACCAATGAAAACTGCCAAAAAACATTCCAGTCATCAGTCTCTTTGCTTTTTCATTTCTATTCTTGATCTCTGATGAAGCCTTAATAAAGGTGAAACATGTTAGATTGAGATTCGTTTCATACTTTGTTCTTTATTCCATTTTATCATCTTGTTGGATTCCTATCCATATCTGATCTACATTTGATCTTCAACTTATATATATATATATATATATATATATATATATGAATAAAATTTTTTATTCTTTTTGTTCCTTTACAGATAGATTATCTGAAACTAATTTATACACACACACACACACACATTTTATATATATATATATATAGATAGATAGATAGATAGATAAATAGAGAGAGATAAAGAATATTCTGTGTGTATGCAAATGTTACCTCTGATGTTTTTTAACTGTGTATTGAGTTTATTTAGAAATAAATACAGTGCTGCATCACATGATTATTCTGTTTTGTCATTCAATTACCCACCCTTAGTCTGATATATACAATTCATAAATCATATTGTTCTGTATAAGTAAAGAATACAAACTACAGTAATGCAAAAGGCAAACAAACGATGCTCTAATGATTCTTTTGTGTCAATTGGATTTTTGCTATAAGTAAAGAATTATAATAACAGAGAAGAACAAGTTCTTTGTTTTTTGATTTTTAATCAAATAATTTTGAATATTATGAAAATGTGAGGAACATGGAATGTTTCCAATTCAATTTAATTATTTATTAAATGTTCTCAATTGATTTTTGTGCATTATTTTAAGTATTTTGAGATAAAGACAAAATTTGCCTTTCACATGTCAAGGGCACATTTACACAATCCCAACTGAAACAAGGAATTAAAACAAAACAATGTTAAAATTCACTGTTTATGAGGTCGCTTCATCTGGCTACATCAAATCTAATAAAACCTGAAAATGCATCATGTACACAATGGTTTGGTTTGTTTGGTTTTATGGTATATCAACCTCAATAGGTCATTTAATACCGACAAGATTTTTACAATAGATTTGTATGAATAGAATCTATATTCTTTGTAAGGAAACACTTTGTAGATCCAGTTTTATTGATATACTTTTGTAAAGAGGGTTGTTGTTGAGAGACTGGTTTTATCAATGTATTCTTTTTAGATACACGGTTTGTACAGAAATTGATTTTGATTTTTGATTTTTGACTTTCTCATTTGGTTTATCATTTTTGGTAGAGTCCGACTGTTTTGAGAAATGATATTATATCATCCATTTTTACTTTCTCAAACTGCTCATACATATTATTTATAAGATTTTTTATCTTAAGAGATCAAGATCTGAGCACTCGGTTAATTTATGTTTAATTGTATATGCCATTTTATATGCTTGGCAGACTGGTTAATCTTCTTTCCTTAGTTAGTTTGAGTGGGTTATTCTAGTATGACCAATGCTTAAACAGGCCAATACTACTTTTTCCTTATAAGATTTTCTTGGTGCTGACTCCCATTCTTCTAGTTTGAGCTGGATTCAAAAATGTCCTTTGGTTGTGAAGAGTTTATTGTGTGGGTAGCATTCCAGTAGCATTGCCATTCCTTTTGAATGTATTTATTAATAACCTCCTTAAAATCTGTTTTGGGATTTTGGTCCTTGTATCCAAATTCAAATCTAAACTGACTTGGCTGCTAGATCTGCTTCTTTATTACTATTAACATCAACGTGGCTACGAATCCAGCATAGTTTGATGTCTTTATGCTTGTTAATAGTGATCATTTTATATGATATTTTTATAATAAGTGGGTTTTTGGATTTTTTCCTTGAAAGCCAATAGGATGGATAGTGAGTTCGAAAAAATTAGAAAATTTTTATGTTTGCTCTTTGAGATAATGTTGACAGTTAACATGATTGCATAAAACACTGAAATAAAAATAGAGCTTCCCTTTGAGAGGGTGCCTTTTTTAGGTAATATTTTGGCCCAATGCTGCACATTCTATTTTGTCCCCACATTTTGACCCACCTGTATATATGGGTCTACGATTAGGGAAGTTTTCCAATATGTCCTGATACTTATCTTGGAATGTGAGTGGGTGTGTTTGTTGTTTAGAAAGATTATGTAATTCTAGCAGAACTTTGGGTTGCTTGATAGTCCATGGTAGAATATTGGCCTCAGTTGTTTCTTGTATATTTGAGAGTGTGGTTCCTAACTCTTAAGCAATGGATTTCATCCTGAGTCTGTAGGGTTGTATAGCATTATCTTTTTGTCAGAATAGATTGCAGTAATTCAGTTCAAAGGTACTGCTGTAAGCTGGGTTAGTTAGGCATGATTTTATATTTACATAGTACTGCAGTGCCAGTTTAGTGCACCGTAAATGTGGAGATATTTCATTATCTTCTGAGTATAAGCTCTCCACTGGGGATGTTTTAAAAAACCCCGAGTACTAAACTTGATGATAAGTTGCACTGAGAATTTTTAGGTATGACTTTTTGGCTGCCCCATATATGAAACTAGTGTAATCCAGTTTTGAGTGAAATAGTGATCTGTATAATTTGATCAAGGTTAGTCGATCTGCTCCCCATTCAGTATGGGCCACTATATGCAGAGGTTGTAGGGCTTTGCCACATTTTGTTTTCAAATATTTTAGATGGGAAATAAACATTAACTTTTTATCAAAGATAATGCCTAGAAATTTGTGTTGTTCCATGACTGGGATTTCTGTGTCATCTAATTTTAAACATGGAAAATTTAAACCCATTTTCAGTGGCACATTGTGTATTTTTTGAGACATTGTTGGAGTTGTCTTTCAATGGTATTCATATGTTGAGATCTGTACATAATTAGAAAATCATTGAAATATTGAGAGCATCTCACTCCTTGGTTTAAGGTTTTAACTCTGGAGTTAATTTTTATGCAAAAAATGTCACTGAATGAATTCATCCTTGTGAAACCTCCTCTTCTTTGTTTTGCAGTTCCAATAGCATACTTCCGATATGAACTTGAAACCTCTGGTCTTTCAGGAAATTCTGTGTGAATTGAATCAGCCTTCCTCTTAGACCCAATTCATGCAGATCTTTCAAGATACCAAAGTCACTTGTCCATATGTTGTTATACAAATTTAGTAATAGTTGTAATGATTTGTTTGGAAACTCTTTCATGAATTGATAGTGGATATCATCTGGCCCAATAGCTGTAATGTGGGCTTTCTTTAAAAATTCATTTAGTTCCTCTATAGTGAATGGTAGGTTATAGTACTTAGCATTATTTTGATTTAAAATTTAATTTTTGTTTTTCCACTTTTTGTTTGAGTTTCAGAAGTTCTTGGTAGAGAAATTTTTAAAGATTGGCTAATTGATCAGTGATATATATTGATATAGGTTACAAACTATTTACATATCCACAGCATTCATTGTGAATTTGAATGAATTCATTAATTTTCCTTTTTTTTTGATCGGTAGCTTCAGTTTTTTGATGCTATATATTCAAATTAATAATTCCAGACCAATATTGAAACATTTTAAATATTAGGTTGGTGCAAAAATAATATCGTTTTTTGACATTAAAAAACATGTCAAAAAACGATATTATTTTTGCACCAACCTAATACATTCAAACTCATCTACTATAGAGAGAAATTGGTTGTTTTCAAACATATGTAAAATGATGAGATGAACATACCTGTCATTTCCATGTGTGAGTGCTTATTATTAATGTCAAGCAGCATTGGTTTTATATCAGAACCAATTGAGAGGTTCTATAAAAGAATTCCATGGAGGGTCTACTGAGATTTCTGTGGAAGCAACAGGTCTTAAAGAAAATAGGTAACAGAATGAATACTTCTTTTCAGAATCAGGAAAAGATAGCTGAAATTCCTTGGACAAATAATGAAGAAGGAGTGCTTGGCAAACTTAATCCTCACAGGGCATAATGAGAGCATTGATAGTGGAACTGGGGGGGACCTTAGCATTAGGAAAAGTAGAAAAACAACTAAGAACCACAAGGAATAGGAAGTTGTGGAGAGCCATGGTCAAGCCATGGTCAACTATATCCTCAAGGGACATAGAAGAAGAAAAAGAAGTGGTTCTTCTTTAATGGTGATTAACTAAGTTGTAAACACCATTTTAAAAACCTGAAGGTACATATTTTCCCTCTTTAAATATTGTTGTGGTGTTCTCCATCTAAAGAGTCTCATGTTGGACTCTTCCGCCTACTATAATATTAGTAGGAGAGAAGGCTCTGGGGAACAGTTGAATAGACTGAATGTTGGTTCATCCGATACATACTCACTAGTCATGTAAAACTCTTCCGTTGTATTTATTGTTTAATATATTATATATCTGTAACACTTGTTTTGTTATTTTTTTAACCATTTACTTGGTCACAACAAATATCATTAACAAAAACCTTTGAAAGATTATTTTCCTAAGTTCAGTCACATCATTGTAAATAGTAAATACTAGTGTCATCCAATGATATTTTAATATGATGATTTAATCATGGACTCTGAAAAAATAAGGACCATGCAATCTGTGCAACGGAAAAAACTGAATTAGACAATTTAATGTCATCTGTGAATTTCTGATAAACTATATATTCTGAGTCAATCATTAATTCCCAGAAAATAGTAAGAAAAATCCAATGAATGCCGTAACAAAACTTAGTGGTAAGAATCATTAAATTTTTTTGTCTATGGGATGTTCCATAAAAAAGTTGAACGAACAACAAAACTGCTAAATGATGCCCATTTCTCTACAATAATGTTTTTTTATGAGTTGACGGTCTTGAAATCTCTTCATTGTTTACTTTATTTTGCCTTTTAATGTGTCTGCTCTGAAGAAACCTCTGTTTTTGAACAGTTTTTCTATTAAACAGAGGTATGGTCTGTCTTTTGTGCTTTAAAGCAACAAGCATTGGATTTTGAATAAAAATATAAATTATTTAACTTTCTTCCTTTAAACATTTCAGGAAAGACACATAAATCTGACAAGTGTATTTTTCCTGACAATAAAAAGGTTTTCATGAACTGAGGTCAGACATATTTTCTCTCTGAAAGTTCTTTGTATAAATGTAATCAGTCTTAGAATTAAAAAAAAAAAAAAAAAGGAAAAACCTGTAAAATGTGTTTGTTGAACTTCAAAATTGTATTAACCTTTACATTCAAGATGGTGGATATGTTGAAAGGTAACATTCCTATCACCATTTTGCATCTTGAATTAATTTGCTTTCATTAACATTTTCTCTGATATTTACAACAAACACTAAGTACACCAAGATTCTACTGACTACAAATTTACTAGTTGGTAAATAAAATTTGATGCACACAGGCATATTGAGATCACATTTACTTTCTCTTCTAATGGAGACCATTTTAACATTTTCAGTATGTTAATTACATAACATCCCCAGTTTGAAATATGCCCATTGTCTTCATTTTGTTCTCCATATATTGATACCTAATTTCCAGTGATGTTATTTAGTCAGTGGAGAATGCACACTTTTTTTTTTTATTCTTGAACTACAAAAAAGAAAGTTTAAAAAAAAACAAAACAAAACATTGGCACTGAGTGTGTTAACATGAATTTAATACATAAACAGTTATCACTGGCATAATAATTCAAGATACTTGCCCTTATTTGTCACATGATATAGTTTAAATGCTAACCTTCTAGCTTAGACTCAAATTTAAGCACCATTCTATTTATAGAATTTATATTATAATTACTACCAAATGCTAATTATCATAAAGCTTTAAGAATTTTCTTTGCTTATATGATGTGCTTATGAACAAAAAGGGAAAACAACTATGTAATTAGCAGTTAATATGATTTGGGATTATGTCCCTTTATCAGTTTATACTTAATTAAAAATGACTACAAAACTCGTGGCCTCAACTGAACTGGAAATTGCTTTATTCTTAAAGATTTTAACAGTATTTTGTATCTATTACAGGAAGTAAAAACATATCTACATATCAGCAATCTACACAGAATTTGGAATAGAACAACCAAAATCCCTGAAAATGGTTAATAGTTTAGATGAAGGAACAATCATTTTGACAATTTTTATATACACTAATTCCTAAAAAAGAAATCTCTTGTTTATATACAAATAAAATACAATAAACATGTTAGTGAGACCTGACATTTTCTTAGTGACCTTATCATATTAATATATTAAATGATTAAAAAACACCCAAAAAACCCAGTCAGTCACTTAGCAAAACATTCAAAGAAGATCGTCTAAGTGTGGAATAATGATTAACAAGCTAATTTAGGAAATCCTGACTATTGTGTAATGAGTTTAATCCTCATAGAGTGCTCCATACTTGGAAACTTGTGCTTGACTAATCTATGCTTAGTAAATACATAATGGCTGGTACCAAAGTTAAGCAACATCGAGTAACTAGATAGGTGACTATTTGGGAATATCAAGTGCTGTAAGTGTTGGTGTGTAGGTGGCATAATTGATAATGGCTCAGAATTTTTAATTGGAGAGCTGAGTTCAAATTCCGGTTGGGTTCATTATATTCACTTATGTACAAATACCATTGAGAAAGGTACGAATCCACATCTTCCTCAGCTATGGGTTAATTAGTAGGACTTGTATCACTAAACCATTATTATCTTAAAAAAATTCTTACAATCTAAAAATATTTTCTGGCTTTAAATAACCTGTAAATTGTTGATAAGCCATAGAAAACAAATCAATCAAATCATAATAGCTGGCTACTCATTTTCTGAGCACACCTGTCTGCTATGGCAGCAAGTCAATCCCTGTCGCAGATGCCTGCTCAGGAACATGTTTGTTCAACAAGCACAGAGCCCACTTATGATTTATACTGCCACTGTACTGAGTAGACCTTAGTTACAGTTTCTGGAAGAGAGCACATAATCTAGCATAGTCAACAGTTTGAAAAAGACCAGTTCACTCGAACTCTCAGTCATGATGACTTGTAACCTTGTGCTAGCATAAACATCAATGGTTTCTAAACAGTTCCACCTACCTAAATGTCAATCACAAGTGTTGGGTCAACCTGTCATGTAGTTTTTAGGGTACTTTACAAACGTGCCACATGCTGAGATCACCTCTCCAGACAGATAACTTCAAGAAGTCACCTTTCTGACAAATCAACTATGGTGAGATTTGAACCAAGATCTTGCAGTTTTCATAGCATTCAGTCTTCTTTTCATAGTAATGAATCCTGAACATGGTTCAAACTGATATGACAACTGAAAGGAAGTTGTGGAAAGCCACAACCACCTCTTCATCCTGAAGAGACATAGCATATAAAAGAAGAATTATAACAAAAGTGTTAATATGATGATTCCCAATGAATAAACCTTACAGAAAATAAATTTCCTTAAATGCATAACAAAAACTTTGGGGATTTTTTTTTCTCATAAGCAAAATATGAAACTCTAATCTGAACAAATCAGTGTTATTACAAAATAAATCTGTGCACAATTTCCTTCACCAAGATCTGAAGTCTTTGGTACATCAAGTAAAAGACTCACTGCATAATCATTACCAGAAATACATTTTTAGATGTTAAGCTAAGAATAACAAGAATCTTTACTTACAGATGCAATGAAAGAATTCTTTGTAAGAAAGAAACTGAATTTCTGGATGTAAAGTCTTGTATTACAGTTCCAAGTAAATATGATAGCAGCTGAGACTTAATAATGCAATGGCTAATGTAGAACAAAGAAATCCTCTTTAGAAAGCTCTCACAGATAGACGGTAGCAGGTTTGACAGCACTTTGATGGTAACACCAAAGAAGCAAAAGACATTAGAATACTTTACAACTTGGGCATTCCATTGACATATGATTATGTAAGTATGTCGTCTTGATGCAAATTTTAGAATAGGAATGGAACATTAAAAGGCATAAAAAAATTAAATAATTTTAAAATCAGTAAAATGTTCTTAAAAGAAAAACTATTAATTATATGTGAAAGTTCCCAGCAATCTTATTGGAAATTTTCTTCTGGAAACATTTGCACACACCAACCTTTATATGCTTAATACAGGGTCTTAATATTTGAGAAGTGTCAGAATTTTTTTGATATGTAATAAACAAGTGGGAGGTCTTAATAAAAAGGGAGGGGGTTATAAGATCATTTGAATAAAGGTTTTTTTTTTTAGAACCACCCAACTTTTTTTTAAAAGACTTTTTGCCTGAAGAATATCATGGGATAAGAAGTAAATGACAATGAGAAGGAGGAAGAAGAAAAGAGAATGGGAGAGAAAAGAGAAAGGGAGAGAGGGAGGGAAAAATGAAAATGAAAGATAAGCAAAGAAAGAAGTAAAGAGAAAGAAGTAAAGAGAAAGAAAAAGTGAATGATACCAAAACAGATACAGAGAGAAGGAAACAGAGAAAGAGAGTAAACAATTGAAAAAGAAACAAACATGTGAGCAGGAAATAAAACAATGAAGAAAAAAGAGAGAGTGAACGGAAACCGAGAAAGTTAATGATGATATAAGAGAGAGAAAGAGAGAGAGAAATGAAAATGAAGAAAAAAACAGAGAAAGAAAGAAAGAAAGATAAAAAGAAAGTGGAAAAAGAGAGAAAAGCAGCTCAAAGTATGAAAATATTTCTATTGTTGCAGTCTCAAAAGTAACAATTTAAAATTAATTCCATTCACATCTCAGCTGGGGATTGGCTTCCCATTCATTAACCTAGTTTCAACAGAACCTTCCCCCTTCATCAGAAACACAACCAAATAAAGATTAATAACCATAATATCCACTATTCTTCAGTTCCTTTTCAAAATACTTAATACCCGAAATGATTCTGGGGATTTACTAATTGATAGCTTCAGCAGATCATTTACAAAGATTAGCACATCGATGTAAGTTAATATTCACCTGTGGAGAGATGTTAAAGTGTTTTTCACCTAGATAAATAATAGAGATTTGCAATTTTAGACATGTGCATACATACATACACACATTATATATATATATATATATATATATATATATATTAAAGAAAAACAGACCACTTTAAGGTTCCATATATATATATATATATATATATATATATATATATATATATATATATATATATGTGTGTGAATAAAGACAAAAAGAAAACTTTTCTTAACCAACACATTTTGTCATTTGATGGACTTTATCAGGCAAATGTATGGATATAACTTTCTTAAATTCTTCAAGTCTTAAGAACCTTATTCGTTATAAATGAGCATATCCATGGGTAGCTTAGAGATCTATTTTTATGCTATAGAGGCATTCTTGTGTTTTGAGGCTGTATATTATATGAATTTCAAAATGAATAAAAGGTTTCGAATAACATTGTCTATTCTTCTGGGTGATAGGAATTCTCATATATTACTGGTTGCTTCTGCATTTAAATAATTTTATTAATCATGTATTGATTGCCTTCTGTTTCCCTTGCATTTCATTTTAAAATCTTACGAGAGAGAGAGAGAGAGAGAGAGATGGCGGCAGAAATCATTTTTTTATTCCTGGAGTCAAGTTTTACTTCTTTTTTCCTTTTTTGTATTTTTTAAAAACAATGATGTTCTCTTGGAAATTCTTGTACAGCAACAAAGTGCTTCCAATAGAGCAATGGCTATGAAAACATTCTCATTTAGTTCAATCCTGAGTGCTCCACTGTTGTAGCCTTGTGCCAGATCCAACTAATCTTAATTATTTCTTCTCGCTTGAAAGATTGATGCAATGCAATTTTCTTTACAATATAAAGAGCTGAATTCTTACTGGCCTTGTACTGTACAAAACTAAACAGAGGAAAGATATTTTGTCTATATTTCTGAGGGGAGGTATTGTAACTGTTTACACTGATTGGATGGTTGTCCCTTATCTTTACTGTCATATTTGCAACATTTCACAATAACAATAAATTGTAATATGAGCTCTGGTAAAAATGCTTATTGAGACATTAGGTTTATAATTCCCAAAAGTGATGGCCCAGTGGATAAAAGCATTGCTTGAAGTAATCCAGTAACTTGACCCCAAAAGTTGTGAGTTCAATATCTGGCCACAGCAGAGGTGAGCAAAAAACTTGGAGAGTTGAGTTACTAAAGGGAAATAACTGAAACTGAGATATCCAGAAAAGGTGTGGCATGTGGAACTAGAACAATCTACTCCGGTGGATGAAATAAAGGTTTCGGTTTGAAATTCCAACATATATCACCTGAAGAAGGCCGGAGCATACAATGGCTGAAATGTCGGGAATATGACAATACAGATAAGGACAACTGTCTGAATAAAGTGTAAATGAAATTATTTATTTCTGAATTCTGTAGACTTCATGTTTTTAAATCTTGAGTAAATTTTTTAAATCAGTTTACAAAAACCGAATCAGAGTTTAACTTTCATTATGAAGATTAAATTCTTTATCTTTAATATTCAAAAGAGAAAAATTGGTCACCTGCTTTCTTTTTTTGAAAAATCAGTCAGCTCCTTAACAGAATGCTCAAAATAATTCAGCTCAAATTATATATGGACTTATGAACACGGTCAAGAGTGTAATCCATCTAATTTTTCTGTTGGTCAAGAGGAGGAGTCATTCAGTCATTATAGTCATGCTAGCTAATTTCTGAAGTCTCTGAAAGGGATTAAGATTATCCCAGATTAAGAATGATTAACCAAAATATTTCAGGCTGTGAAGAACTTAAGTGCATTCAAACAAAGTCGAACACTTTGTGTTGACTTCTGCAGTCTATAGATTTACTCATAACTGTAAAAAAAAAGGACAGGATTATTTATGCACAGATCAGCACTTGTGCGTAGGGTCAAGGATCAAATAGTAGCTCTCCCAAAACAATGATCAAAGTGTAGTGTCAGTATTAGTCTTCTTGATTTTGGGAAATTTACACCATAACAAGAGTGAAAAGTATTATGCATACATATATATGTTTGTATGTGTGTGCATTTTGTTGTAGATATGTGGCATCTTGGTCACTACATCACAAACAACCAAAACACAATTAGTGACATAAGACAAATTCCAGACAACTTTAATCTGCAAAAATTTAAATGCAATGTCAATCGCTATCTGCTGTCCTCCTGGTTACTCTTTCTGCTCATCATTATTAATGTTTCTGTTCCTAATTCTTCCACACCCAGTAACTTTTCTGCCTTCCAATTAAAAAAAATACTAAAAAGACAAATTTTAGTAGATGATACCGAAAAGACAATACAGCACTCACTGCAAGGAAAGGCATAAAATATTAGAAGCTATTATTATAGAAATAAAACAACCCGCATTAAACATCATTCATAACAGGAGATTGTATTTTGAAGTGTGTATAAAATACTTAATATGCAGAGAAAATAATAATAGGTATATGTATTTGATACATTCCTTTCCAGTGTAGTCTAGCCTTATGTAACTGTTTCACATATGATGTTACTTATATGATACACATATTCAGATTAAATTGAATACTAGCATTCCAAAAAAAAAGTCATGATGAAGACAAAAAAATCATGTATTCTTTCTTTCTTTTTATGTGCCATGTTCTTTCCAGACATGAACGATCATGGCTCTCCACCTCCCTTTATCCCTTGCAGCTCTCAACAAGGTCCTTCCCTGTGCTTCACTCCCCCAAGACCACGTTCTGTCATTCACTTACTTAAGCCCACTAGGTGTGTCATGTGTTGTTTTCCTTTGTTTCTCTTTCCCTCTATTCGACCTGTGAGTATCAGATTCTCCAGGCTCTCCTTCCTCATTATGTGTCAAGAAACTTCAGCTGCCCCTTCCTGATGTTAAGTATAAACCTCCACCTTGTTAGCAACTTCTCTAAGACCTCATCGTTACTCACACGATCGGTCTATAATATCCTTAGCATCCTTTCTGTAGAACCATATCTCTGTTGCCTTGAGTCTCTTTTTCATCTACTATACTGATAACATCCAGTTCTTGATAATGACTGAGAAAGTCAAAAGAACCTTTTAGTATAAAGTAACTGAATAAATTTGGGGGGGATTTTTTTTTTTTTTGGGAAATCAACACAAAATTTGGAACAAAAAGAGAAATGGGATAATTATAAAGAAACACTTTCACTTTTAACACTAAGAAACAATAGTAAGAATGAATAAAAATGTCAAATGTTAAACATTCAAACAATATATTGAATGATTTAAGTAGAGATGAGAAAAGAATTCCATTAATAAATATTTTAAGTTGTTTTGTTCGGTTGGCAGGTTGGATGTGAACAGTTTCATAAACACTGATTTATTGCATATTTGATTGTTTTAGAGAAACAAAATAAAAAGTTCTCAGATTTTATCTGCAAGAAATTCTAGACATAAGGAAAAAAAAAAAGAAGCTGCTCAGATTACTTTGTGTTTTATCTGTTTTATTACACTGCATCAAATTACGATCATTTTAATTTTTAACACGGAACAAAAATCAGTAGATCAAATTCAAATTCTGACTGAGGCTGTTTATTTTCACTTAGCATTAATGCCTTTGGGAAAGGCATGAATCCACTTCTCCCTGTATTGAATATATTTACTAAATGGAAGTGTAAGGTAGGGTAACATCAGCATGGAAAACAAAATCAGCAGACCAAGTTCAAATTCTGACTGAGGCTGCTTATATTCACTTAGTATTAAAGCCCTTGGGAAAGGCATGAATCCATATCTCCCTGCACTCTATATATGTACTAAACAGAGGTGGGAGGTAGGGTAATATTTATCTGCATGGAAAACAGAATCAGCAAACCAAGTTGTTTATGTTCACTTAGCATTAATGCTCTTGGGAAAGGCATGAATCCACTTCTCCCTGCAGAACTAGCAAACTGAGTTTAAATTCTAGCTGTGGCTGTTTATGTTCACTTAACATTAATGTAAGGCATGAATCTACATCTTCCTATATTCTATATATATGCTAAATGGAAGTTTAAGTTTGTTGCAACATTTATCAGCACCGAAAGCAGAATCAGCAAATCATGTTCAATTTCTGGCTGAACGAGGACGAGTCGCTCTTGTGTATGTGGCACAGTGGGTCCCAGATATTGAAAAGAGGGAAGGCATGCTGAGAGGTCCCAAGGTAAAAGGACTTTGAAGGGGACTATGTCTTGCCACATTTTGCCCTTTATAAGCAATTTGTTTCATTTATATTAAAGAGCTGAAGTCTTTTTGAACAAACGTTTTATGTTTCTAACCAGCAAAATATTTTTTATTTTAAATAAAATATATGAAATGAATTTAATTTTTATTTCCCTTGCAGACATCTTCTCCTCATCCTTCATAGAAACACAGCTTAGCTTTCTGGCTTCCACAATTTGTGCAAAGATAAATTGTTTTCATTGGCTGTGAACAATAAAAATCACTCATCTGCATCCAAGAATATTTCAAAGCCTAAATAAAATTGGGTCCTTTTCACTGAGTAAACAGGGGATGAATCCTTGTCACATATTTCATTTGTGACAAAAATACAATTACAAAATCTATTTCTGTTACACTTGATGAACATCATAAATTCTTACGATACAAGAGTAGCCGATTATTATTATTATGTTTTTTTTTTACAGATAAAAAATTCACTGACATTAGTCTTTTCAGGTCCAAGACCTTTTAGAAATACTAATTATGAATTTGCAAGTCAACATAAATCAGTTAACATTTTGTGAAGAAAAAATGATATATATAATAATACATAGTATAGTGTTAAGTGCCAGAATTGCTGGTTCTTTTTTCTGGGTGGAAAAACCATTTGGGCAGGTAATTTTTTGTCATAAAAGTGTTCACTATCAAAGGTAACGATAGAGTGTTAGTAGAATTAATCTGGAGAAGTTTATCACTGAGTTGACAAGTATCGGTTCAATCATGTCTACTACGTAATTTTGTGAGCATGTCAAGATAACATGTTTACTCATTGGGGCTTGATGTCTTCTCCATAATAAAATATATGTATATTGTCAGGTGGCCTGACGATTGCATCTAGCATGAAACAGCCTGTCACCTCTGAGTGTTGACTTCAATTTTCACTTTTATATTTATACTTACATATCCTCTATCTCTGATATTGAGCACTTTATCCCATAAATATAGCACACTTTAAAACTATATTTCTGCATATATATATATATATATATATATATATAAATAAAATGTGTATAAGCAATATAAATGGTTCAACACAAAATGGCAACAATCTGTTTTCTGCTAGAGTGCACTGAATCTTTATGGTCTGAAAATTGCATTCAAACAGACTGTTACCATTCAGTATTGAAATCTGTGTCCACAGTACATATGCTCTATTCTGGATATTGATTAATTTTATTCTATAAATATAGCATACCTTAAAACTATATATATATATATATATATATATATATATATATATATATATATATATATATATTCTGTGGAGCACCTAACCAGAGGGGAAAGAGCACAGCATAAATGAAGGAAGCGATTTAAGTATGGTATGAAACATAGCCTCAAAGATTGTGAAGATGGTTATGGACACTTGAGAAAATTTGACCAAGAGTCATGCAACTTGTATGAAGGGCATATGAGATAGATGTAGTGATTTTGAATGTGAGTGAAGCATGCTGCATTGAAACACACACTCCTTTTTAAAAGCAAAACATAAACATGGTGTCTGTAGATGTCTAACAGAAATTAAAATGTAATGTATATCAATGCCTTCTTCTTCTCTCAACAGCAAGTTTGGTAAGCAATCTAAAGTTGCATGGGCCAAGAAGGAATCGAGACAACTTGCAATAAAGTTTTGCCACCATGTCCACTACAGCATACCTGTCCTTGGCATATAGGTCAGCTGATGATTTAGCCAGACATTCTATAATGCACAAAAATGTATTTCAGTTGGTGACCTCAAAAGTAAGACAGTTTAAGGGCCTGCGAATGATCATGAAAGACTGAGGCTGGGCTGAAGAGCCATATATGTGCACATTTGTCATGCGGTGATCAATGAAGAGATGGTGTTCTTCTGACAAGTCAATACAATCATAATATATATTATCAATTATTTATATAATATTACTAATATATTATATGTTGAAATTTATTAGCTATGTGAAAAGTTTCAAATATTTATTCAGTTATTAAGAAAATGCATTTTCTGCTGTGTATTCAGTCTGTATTTGTCAAAGAAAAGTTAATTCAATGCTTCTCTATTGGTCTTATAGATTAAATATTATACAGTGAAAATTTTAGATCAAAATTCAGTTTATAGTTGTGTCAGGCTTATTGTGTCAGACCTTATTGACCCACCTTTATAAGTGTGTGTGTGTATAAATAAATGCTGATTGACATCATTCATTAATAATCACATGAAGGCTTAATGTTTGTGACTTCATAATGGATACCTGCTTCTGCCTAAAAACAAAATTTCTGCATGGAATATTAAGAAGAAGAGAAAAAAACATTGTCAAATGAAATACTAAATGTTACTTGAACTTAATTCACATTTCTTTTTGTGTAATAAACACAGATTTATGAAATTCTGATGGAAATATATGGGTCCAAAATGTCAATTAAATATGGCAGAGCACTTAATGTGTAAAGCCAGGAACCAAAAAGTTTATTGATTTTTGTCTACAGTAAACATAAGAAAAATCATTAATGATTTAAAATTTTTTTAGATAGAACTACTCAGAAGTTGGAGAGGAGACTAAATCAACATGTGTCAATTTGTATTCATGAGTCAATTTCATAATCTAAATATTTGTATCTTTCCAAGTCTACAATTAGTGGCAAATATCTAATGAATATCCAATGCACTATGTCTGACTACTGCAAGAATATGTTTTCAGTTGTAAACATTTAGACTTTCATTTGAAAGTTTAAGAGGCTATATTAAATCTTTGCAGCCTTCATTCTGTAAACAAGAGTGGTCTTTGGGTCTCAATATGATTTACTTATGATATGTTTATAATATGTATATATTGGTATCTTATTAATATATGTGTATATCTTATCTTCACTAAGAACTCTTTCCTTATTTTAGTTACTGTATGCATCTGTTTTAAGTCCCCTCTAAAGAACATTTTTTTCAGTCTTTGTATTCTTACCCTTTACAGTAATTAACCTTTTTTTAATCCTTGCTTTTTGATGAAAATGGCTGTTTTAATGGTCATAATAAAAGTTTTATTATCGTTAATATTTTTACAAAATCAAACAGGAAAATCACAAAACAAGAATGTTACATTACTTACATTTTAACGTCCTAAAGAAACTTTTCAGGTTACCCAGATTGAAGGGCACTTGTGAAAGTTTGGGGGGGGATAACAGACATAATGTAATAATAGCAACAAATGTGATAATGATAATCCCACATGCCAGAAATTCAGAGATGAATTATTGTTCCAGCTTCCTAAATAATTAATACTTTTTCTCTCATCATTTGATAAAAACCTACAGATTTTTCTCTTCATACTGAAATATTTACTCTCAAAATTTACCTTAGCAAAGCAAAAATGTCCCACAAAAACTGAATTTAGCAAGAAATAAGAATTTATAAGAAGACAGTTCAGGAAAATCAAGGAAAAAAAACAAAATCAAGAGAAAAAAAAAAACAAATAGAAAATGGCTGATTATCATATTTCTTGAAATTTTAAATTTGACTTTTCTTTTTTGGTGGTGGTGATGGTGGTGGATTGAATATTTAATTTAAAATCTTTATAAGAAAAAAAATGTACTGATGTAAATTGTCTTTAAGACTAAATTTATTTATTTATTTTTTTTAAATCATGAATTCAAACTGCATACATCCTGATTAAAGTTCAGGACAGGCAAAGAAAAAGAAATTCTTTAATCATAATGTTTCTCAACCAAGTAACACACACATATAAATGCAGGCAAACGCAGTCATGCACACACACGTGCACAGACATGCGCACACACACATATGACACTACAATACATTTTAATGCATGAGTATTTTTAAAAGAAAAGAACATTTTGAAGTTCAGCAAACAACAAACTTACAAGTTAGTTAAGATTGAATGCTATTTTGTGTTTAATTTAAAAAAAAAAAAAAGGTTTTGTTTTCTTTGAAAGTTTTACTGGAATCATTTTATAGATGGGAACCTCCTTAATCATAGGAATTTTACCCCCATACCCGAGTTGTGAACTTTTTGTAAACATGACATAACTGGCCATTTCCATCCTGAATTGACTAAATTTATTAATATAGCCAGGAACAAAGTATTCCAAAGTCTTTTTGTAATTAAATTATATGTCCTTTCTTGAAATGTTTTTAAAATTTCCTTTAATCAACAGACCACCTGTGGGGGAGACTTGATGAAAAGGCAGGAGGCTGATGATAGTAGGTATCAAATTATTATTGCCAATCAATCTATTATTTAAAAAAAGATGTAGAAAACATGAAATTTTTAGGAAATACTTTACATAAATTCTAATAAATAAATCTTGTTAGCAATAATTTTCAAAAAAAATTTCAGAAAATATTTTACAAATTAAATTTAAGATGCCTCTTTGAATTTCAAGTTTTCTTGAAGATGTTATTCACTTAGCTGATTAAATCTGGCACAAGGTCATAAAAGTAGTGAATCATATGTTAGATGCATTTGGTTATCATCCCACTACAGAGTGTTCTTGGGGTCAAATTATTTCCAAATATAGCAGTTAAAAGAATTATTAAAGCTAGCAAAAAAGAAAAAGAAATAGAAGTTGGTGGGGGTTAGGTACATATTAAGATTATCCAGGTAGATGACTTATGTTATTTGGCTACCTAGTAAGGATGAAACTGACTTCATTAAATAACTAGCAAAAGGAAAATTGAATCAAATATCCTAATTTACATTTACTTTCAAATATTAACTTTACAACTTGAATAAAAATCTTAAAACAATCTTGAAATAAAGAAATCTTATATGTTGCCAAAGAAAAAAAGAAAAAGGATTGGATTTTTATGCTACAAATAACAAATCTCAATTTGTGTTTTCCTAAAAGAGTTTTTTTAAAACTAGAAGTAAATTCTTTTTCAGTGATTGTTGTGCTTAAATATAAAAAAAGAAGATTTATAGAAAAGAGAATAAAATTATAATTATGAATTTGTTTTTTAATATGAAGTGGTGCTGAAAAGTTCTCAACTTGAACAAGAAAGTATTAAAAACAAACAAACAAAAAAAGAACCAAATAAAAAGAGTTGTTTGGTCATTTATTTAAAATTTTTGAAGGTTAGTCAGGCCGAGAACTTTTCAACACATTACATTTTTTTTAAATAAAAAAGCAAAAAAAAAAAGAAGACTAGTTCTACTTTCGGGTTTCCCAAATCAATCTATCTAATCTCTCTTTCCCTTTATATATATTATATATATATTATATATATATATATATATATATATATGCAAGCTTCATTAAATATAATAGACAAGGTGATTTGATTAATTTTTTTATATAATTTCTTATGTGATAATTTTTTCATTCCAGTAGATAAATTATAGAAAATCTGTTAAAATATTATGAGAAATTATATAAAAGACTTCAAAGCACCTTCTCTGTCATATTTAATCAAGCTTGCATGAAAGAAGGATAGCTATGTAAATACACTATATATATATATATATATATATATATATATATATAATAATTATAATAATATTTTTTGTTTAAAAATATGATTCATATTTTTAAACAAAAAATATTATTATAATATAAGCTCTACTTCTGTATGGAGCACTGTTTTTTAAAAATAAAAACAAAAATACTAAGGAACCCCGGATTATGCACCCAACGTGTTCTTTTCTATTTTCTGCATACCTGCACAAGGATATATATATATATATATATATATATATATATATATATATGTGTATGTGTGTGTGTGTGTGTGTATGTGTTTACACATGGAAACAGACAAATGCATATATGCACATTAATTAACAATACATACCTTTTAAAGTTTAAAGTAAAAACTGATTAAGTTTCTCCTAGGTGGTAAGATATCCAATTTTCAAAGATAAAAATGTGTAGGAAATTCCTTGAAATCCGTATAATAATCTGAAACTTTCACTTTCAGTGAATTCAAGAGAACCATTTTTTAATTAATGAATTAAAAAAAAAAATTCCTTTTTACTACTGCTGGCATTCACGTTGACATTGAGAGGCAATAATAATACATCGTTGTTGATTTCAATTTTAGATTAGTTTTTTTTTTTTTTTCCTCACCCGGCAGATGCAAACAGGTGTCAAAGAATGAAGAAATAAATGCAAAAACAGTAACAGAAGCTCCAACCAAAAATATTTTCTGAAAAACTGTTATTAGGTAGGCCTGTGTTTGAGTGAGCTGGTCAAACTTAGTCTAAAAAGAAAGATCGTGCTTATGATGCGAGAGTCTGTTCAAATTGTGGCTAAAAATATTTAAGTAAAAAAATACGAAAAGAAGCACGCCAGTGTTGGGCTCCTGACTCTACGGGCATGGAGTGTTTCTTCATTGTAGCTAGAAAAGAAAAGAAAAAGTTTGATGCAAACAAGGGTTTGAATAAGAACCACGAGGAAGGAAGTAAACACCCAGATCTGTTTAAACTAGCCAGATGATTCCGTAGGCTAGGGGGGGAAAAAAAAAGGTGATGGGTCGCCGTTGGGGTCATGTTTCATTGGGGGTCACTGAAATGGCCAACAGCTGATAGAGAGACAAAGTAGGACTCAGGTCACATGCTTATTTGAAAGCCCTTAAGACCCACTCAAGTTTATGGGTGAAACAGCAGATGAGCCTATTTAGGGGAAGAGGAGGTTGAAACCCTCTCATAAACTCATTCCCTCTTCTTCTTCGACCCCAACTACCAGGATTTTTTTTCCTCTACAAACACACACACAAAAAATGTAATAGCATTATAATGGGCTGACGGCTTCCAGCATGGCTTTAAACTTTTACAGGAAGTATTTTATTACAATAAACAACGAATTTTCTTCTACTTCACTTGGTTAAAGTGTTTTTTCTTATTAGAAACTCTTGTCTGCAAGCATTTGGTGATTCTTTTCAAGTAAATTGTCGATATTTTCTCTCTTTTTCCTACACAACCCTCTGCCTAGAACTCACCAGTCATAGTTTTTTTTATCGAGCATTATTAGCAATATAGTGATTTTGTTTAGTTACAGTATCACAGTTTTTATCTCGATAGAATAGGTATTAAGAGGAAAAATTCTCCTGAAATTTAAAAAATAAATAAAAAAAAAAAAAAAAACTTAAATTTGGGCACTACTTAAATATACTGGTCCACTCATGAAAAAAAAAAAAAGAAGGAAAATTTGTTTAGGAAATGATTTTTTATTTTTTTATACATTAGCATACAATTCTTAAGCTGGCAACACTTTGTCAGAATCGAAAAATACTGATTTGTTATCGATTCAGAAAGGAGGTTGTGTTTATAATATTGATACAACATCAAATCAATCCTTGACTTTAAAGATCATATTGGTGTTACTGTTATGTGTTACATTACATCTTTGTTTTGTACTATTACCTCAGAACCTCATAATATTTAATAAAAACAAAGCTTTATTGTCAAGATCTTCATGTTAAAAGGAAAGATCAAAGGATTTTTGATTATTAAATTATAATTTTTGATCATTTTTAGGACCTTAAAAATTTTGTTTTTCTTGCATCAATTGGTGACCATAAATTAGCATGGAAAATTCTAGCATCCTTTTGTGGTTAAATACACATTGATTTGGAAATTATTGCAAAAATCAGATAATTGTTAGATTTTCATGAAACTTTCAGAACTTATTAACAAATGAATGAAATTATTTTAGAAATGAATAAAAGTATTTAGAAAATCCATGGTTAAGATATTTTTTTCATCTTTTTCCTGCCCACTTATTTTAATTTTATGAAATTTGAAGAAATTCATGTAAGGCATAAGTTTTATATTATTTTAGTAGGTAGTTAAAAAATTATTTTCCTCTTACTTAAATCTCACAATCATCAGGTTATTGATAAATATGTCAACACCTTATAAAAACACTCCTGCCACTGTTAAAAGAATGCTTTTCTGTGATATTTAAGCTGAAAGTAAGTAATATTTGTTTTAATTCAGATTAATTAAACTTTAAATTGGTTAATCTTCCTCAAATAAAGATTTTTTTATTTTTAAAAAACTTTTTAAGAGAATTGTGTTGACATATTTGTCAGTATGACTGATTTTAGTTCTTTTAAAAATATCATTTCAGTCAATTTAGATTTGGTTTGAAATACAGAAAAGTATTTCACTTATTACAAATATTAAATTTAACCAATTAGCTTGAAATTAAAGCTAAAATAAAAGCTTCAAGAAAGAGTTTTCATTTTTAAAATGCATTTTAAACCTTAGGTAATTGTTTTTTTTGGATAATAACTATTAGGTAACATATGTGAGAAAACGACATTATTTTTGCACCAACCTAATAAAAACAGTTTTGAGTTTACAGGGTATCATAATATTGTGAACTGTGGTCTTCTGCTTAAAAAACTTGCAACTTTAACATTAATTTAATTTAATTTGCATCAACGTAAGATAGGTGTGTACTTGATTTGATGCTATTAAATTTGAATCTTTAATTCCTTTAATCTGATACTGACTAGAAAGTATACTAGCCAATGTGGAGATCAAAATAATAATAATGAAGATACTAGTCTTCAGAATCTATAAAATAATAAGATAACTTCTCTTCAGAGATTTAGATAAAATTTAATTCTCCAAATAAGTAAGTGACCTTTGAAGACATGTAACCAGGTTTATCTTCATAGTCGACTAAGGATTAGATATCTTCAAGGTTTTATCATATTATAGGAACAGAATAAACAAAGCATGATTAAACTCATTCCCATATATATATATATATATATATATATATATATATATATATATGATAGCAGAGATACCAGTGTTGTGTGGGCTAAATTCCTTCTTTCCCTTCCTTTACTTTGTTACAAATCACCGAACAATGTTACACAGTATGGTTAAATGGTCTAAGGCAGTAGGTTTGAGTCCTATTCTACTCAGATGCATAGGTTTGAGTCATGTTCTGCTCAGAGGCATGAGTTTGAGTCATGTTCTGCTCAAAGGCATGAGTTTGAGTCAATAGTGTGCAGAAGTGAGGGAGAGAGAACAATGACCCCACCCATTCATATTGGTAGGGCATCCAATCAAAAAGTGAAATAAAAATTTAGTTTATATTTAATTTGAATAAAGTGTTTATTTTATATTTCATTTGTTTTTACATATTCAAAATGTCTTCCATTCTCAGTACTAGGCCCTATAGTATGCCCCTAAGATTCAAGGAGTTTGGCCCAGGGCATCAACAAACATCAAGCCTCTGCACATCACTGGTTTGAGTCCTGTTCTATTCAGAGGCATTGATTTGAGTCCTGTTCTATTCAGAGGCATTGATTTGAGTCCTGTTCTATTCACACACACACACTGGGTGTAACAGCATAATTGTCCATCCTACGAAATGTTTAATATCTAAAAGAAAAACACTAAACTGAGTTTCTTTTTATTAGGTTTTCAGTTAAGACATTCAGCCATCTTGACACCATTTGTCATAAGAATCACTGAAAAGCCTTAGAGTTATTTAGCTAGTAAGATAACAGGTTAAAATCGGTTTTCTGTCAGCCCCATTGTCTTCTCAACTGAGCAATTGTGAGAGGAAAATATCATTCAGGCCTTCAGTAATGGTACCAACATTCATACTCTGGCTTCCATCTTCAAAGTCCATTCAAGAACCATCAAGAGAATGGTGAATAAGTTTAAAAAAGAGGAAACAGTAGAGAGGAAAACTGGATCAGGAGGTCACAACAGCAAGAGGATATCATCATTTCAACTTAGATCTAAAGAGATCAATTAGAAAAGATCCAACTCAATCCATAAGATGTTTGGCATGTGAGGGTTTTTATCTATGACAGTACAAAGAGCAATGAAAAAAAAATGACTTGAAAATAAAATTGTATGTGAAATCTGTGAGTCATCTTCTTACTCCAGGACAGAAAGTTAGAAGGTTAGTGAGGGCAAAGTTGAAATTGGAAAATGATCCAGGAATTATATATATATATATATATATATATATATATATATATATATATATATATATATATATGAACTTTATTTCAATAATTCATGAGCTTCCAATCCTTAGCTATGATTAATGAATGATAAACGTGTCATTTTGTTTATGATCAATTTCATCCTGATTCTTCTGTTAAGATTAGAGAGTAATTATACATACTTATTGCTCAAAGTAGAGTTCCAATAGTGTTATAAAAACATTGAAGAATTCCAGTAGGATATCTTTAATTATTTCTAAGCTAGAACAGTCAAAGCTTAATTTAACAATTGCACAATTTTACTGTTACATGATTTGGACAATTTTACTGTTACACCAGTTACATATAAATGTCTATGTAACAGCATCTATATGCGTGTGTATATTAGAGAGATTTAGATACATCCAGTCATAGGTTATTTGTCATAATAGAATAGGTAGTAAGAAGTACGATACATTTGAAACTCTCTGGGTGCCACACTTTTGTAGGCTTGTGTTAGATTATGCTATGCTTAATAGTACACAACTATATAGGTGCATAATCATTCTGTGTATGTGTGTGTGTTCACTTAAGCAATTCTTTGACCTTTGGCTTTTAAAAAAAAGAAGGTCCTCCTTACAGTTCCCCATAAATATATATGCAGGCTAACACAGCTGGGTGTCTATCAGGCACTCAGAGAATTATAGACCTAAGCACTTAACACAATTCACAGAGTAAGAAACAAAATAAGTAATAAATTCCAAGAGTTTAACCCCCACCCCTCATTAAATACTTGAATTTTTTTAATGCAGGATGTTATTTACCCCCATAAAAAGACAAAAAAGGAAACATATCCAATTAGACATCTGAACTTTTCCTGTTTTAAGCTTCTTTCTCAAATGGGGGCTGAGTTTTAAATCAGCTTGAAAACAGTCCGAGAAGGTTCATTTACTAAGATTAGGTTAATATCGACCAAAGCCCAGACTGGGATGTAGGGTGGAGGAGATAGATGGAAGAGAGGAGGAGGAGCTTCCTGCTTTAAAAATTAGCTTTTATCTGGGCTTGAACCTGTTCTCTAGTGTTAGTGAGTAATAGGAATCAATTTCAGATATGAAACAGTCGTTCACACACACACACACACATATATATATATGTTTATGTATTTATGTATGCACTGGACTTTTCTATCATTTTCAATGTAACCACCTGCACATATCATTTGATTATAGTGGTGAAAGCTATGTATGTACAGGCTGTCCCCTCAAAATTGACATCATTTAAAATGTAAATATCTGAGTAACTACAAATTCCAGGCTAATAAAATTAAATAGGCTTCATGTTGAACAAGGATAGATTTATTTATCAAAATTTGAACAAGTTATTTAAATGGATGTAGATTTTATAATCAATTTCACAAAGCTTCATAAATGTTCAATATAAGCATCACCTGTAACACACATGAAGTTGGTAGTCCAACTCCTACCAAACATGCTGTAGCATGTCTTGTGTAACATTCCCAAGTACATCAGTGATTCTCTGCTTTGAGTTCCTCTAGGCTTGTAGGAAGTGGGGGAATATAGACCTGTCCTTTCACATAGCCCCATAGAAAGAAATCACAAAGTATCAAGTCAGGTGAACATAGTAGCCATTTCAACAGCCCATTGTCATTATCACTAGAATGTCCAATTCATCTTCCTGATAGATTATCATTGAGATGAGTGCGCAAACTCAACTTAGTTTTTAGACATTTTGTTAAAATTTGAGATCATTTGATTGAGGATTGGCTATGTTATTGGACTACAAAATGATGTCAATTTTTTTTGGGGGGGCACACTGAATATATGACTTGGTGGACATAAAGATGTACACACAGCATAGTCACTGTTAGTTTCACACCATGATATTTTATCTTAAAACCAGTGATCTGAAGATTGTACTGAAGTGCGAAATTGTCTATATCTATAAACACTATCTCTAGCAATGAGCACTCTTCCCCTATAAATTAAGAAACTCTGAACAATATATATATTATATTATATACATATATATATATAGCAAAAAAATCCAGTGCTGTAAACATTTCTTGAAAGAATGTTTAGGGCAGAAAAAAGTTTTTAGAATAACTCAAAAATTTAATTTTCAAATCCATCAGCATAACAATCACTTACATAGATCACAAAACCTCTGATTGGAAGAAAACACTTATTTAAAAAAAAAATAATTTGATTTTTTAAATATGCAGTTATCTCCCTTAAGTAAAATCCACTTTGTTGGGCAGGATATAAGACACATACTAGCAGATATAAATAATAAAAGTACATATATTTGATGATATCATTCTAATTAGATTTCAAGCTTTTGAGTGCACATAGACAGAAATTTCTACCTTTTATATATATATATATATATATATATATATATATATATATATATATATATATATATATGGTAGAATTTTCAGTCATGGTGTATGTTATCTGAGGCCTGCCTTTTAATGAGGAAAGAGGGCATGGAAAATTTGATAATCACAGGACATATTGATGATAAGTGGGTCAGATGGAAATTGTAAATAATTTACCTCATGAGCTTGTGTAAATAGATGGCTTAACAGGAGTAGTAATAAGACAGACAATGCTAAGTGCTACAAAGGATAGAAGTTGTGGAGACCCATGATCACCCATATCATGAAGGAACACAGCATATACAAGAACTTTATTTGGGCCACATTACTTAAAAAAAGCTAAAAAAAAAAAAAGAAACAATAACCTGAGAAATAATCTTCAAAAATTGAAAAAGAAATGGGGGGTTTACAATACTTGTATCCCAAAAAGTCCTGTTTGAAATAAATTTTGAGATGTTCAAGGGAGATAAGTACTTACATCATAAAAGTTTTTCATTACTTTATCCCACACAATAAAAAGATAATTATCCAAGTTGCTATGTGCTCTAAAACATTTCTTGGTACAATAAATTCATTTGAATGTTAATTAAGACATCTAATGAATTATTTCTGATTATGATTTTGGTATGAGGCAAAGGAAAAAAAAAATTGTGGGGGGCAGCAATTAACCAATTAATTACAAGTTCTCTCAACTGTTCCTTTCCCTGTTTGCCTAGCATGTTAAAAGGGAACTGAAAAAAAATTAGCAAAACTGTGAGGAGGTGCTGAAAAATCCTTGCGACACTTTCTAAAAATCAGTATTTCAATTTTAAAACACTGATTTTGGGAAGTGTGTTGGATCAAGAACTTTTCAGCACCCCCTTGTAACCAGACATACCAATAAATTTGAAGACAAAGGATAGAAAAGTATTTTCTACAGTAAATATTCGATTTTCAACATAATCTACTTCCTTGGCAATGCACTTAATTCGGTGGTTAATATTAAGCATATAGATTGAATTTCATTTTGAAGAAAATGGAAACAAAAAGGAAACTCATACTTAACATCAGAAAGAGGGAGTTGAAATTTCTGGGACATGTAATGAGGAAGGAGGGCTTGGAAAATCTGATACTCACAGGACAGACTGAGGAAAAGAGAGACAAAGGAAATCACTGTGTAACATTAATGAGCTTGAGTAAATGGATAACAGAACAGGGCTTGGGGAAAAAACTTATTAAGAGCTACAAGGGACAGGAAGATGTGGAGGGCCATGATCCCCTATGTCCTGAAGAGACACAGCACATAAAAGAAGATTCTACTAATAAATACATGTCAGGCTACAGATTTACTGATTCACCATAATAGGTTTAGTCTGTCAATAATGCTTGACCATTGACAATCTTTTCTTTCCCATTTTCTAGTGCATATTTTATAGTAACATTTTCATGGTTTTTCTAGTAAAGTCACTGTAGTTGACTGTAGTATTTTGTCAAGAATGCTTGACTTAAATTACGAATCCCTGGTAATTCCCGTTTACCTGATTTTTCAAGACTTTTCTGTCATAAATGTTTATCTATTATAAGGAGAGATTGTTGATTGGGCTGGGAACTTTTCAGCATTTTGCTTAGATAATAGCTCTGTTCTGTCAGTAATAATTACATTACTTTGCAAGATTATCTTTCTTTTTTATCTTCAATGAATTTAATAGTAAATTGGTATCGGCCAGTTCATAGCCCTCCCTAGTCTCTTGAACAGAAGTAGAGGTTTCCTGTTCAGGATTGGGTTTCCAGTTCCTTCTAATGTGTTTTCATTCTCTTTCACTCCCTATAGCTCCTTGCATCTTAGTGGCATTATCACCTTGCTTGGAGTGAATTGATTAAAAAAAAAATTCTGCAGCAAATTATTTATAATGTATTTCTTTAGTAAAACCCTTTATGATATATTTCTATAACAAAACTATTAAACTGTGGTATCATGGGTTGCATAAATAAATTGTTAATAAATAAAAAAAGCAGTTAATTAAAAACATCATTTATAAAATTGTTTCAATAGCAAGGATCTACATATTTTCATTTCATCAAGACAGTGATCTATATATATATATATATATATATATATATATATATATTTACATACTTCCAAAATCTGCAATAAGTCACTGTACAGTGAATTCTGGGGTCAGGATACTGAAGGTAACATCAGTCAGTTAAGTGATAAATTTTACTTGCATTAATCTTATTTTTATATATATTAGGTTGGTGCAAAAATAATGATGTAATAATGTCGTTTTTTGACGTTAAAAAATACATAAAAAAAACGACATTATTACGTCATTATTTTTGCACCAACCTAATATATATATATATATATATATATATATATATATATATATATAGTAAAGAAATCCAGTCTAAACAATGAAATTGTCAAGGCTGCCAGGAATATATTCTTCACTTTTAGAAATATTAAATCCCTGATCATTAATTTTGTACAAAACTTCTGTTGGTTAATTTTATGCTTAATTATGTAATTGATGATTAAAACAATTACTTACATTCAGGAGAAGTGTGCATGTTTGTGTGTGTGTGGTGCTTTTCATTTCACTGTAATCAAAATATATTCCAAGGTAAAAGGCATTGGAGAAAACCACACAATGTAATGCTGACTTCAGAATAATAGTAAAAATATAATGAATACAATTTCATTAAAGACAGAAAACAACTTTTATGTTTCTTTGACATTATTTCACTTATTTTACCAATGTTTTCTCTTTATCTTTCTTGTTTTTAATACATTTCAGCCAATAAATTTTGGAGCTTTCCTCATGATTTTTTTTTTTAGTTCTGAGTTGATGTATTTTCATTATTCCAGATATTATTTTTTATTTCTTTAATATCTTTATCTGATTTCTTATTTATCTTATTTATAATAACACAACAACAGCATGGGAATTAGGATCTTCATCATTGTTGTTTTTACCCCAAAACTAATTTCTTTAAAAGATGAGACTAACTGAGCCTTGCTTCATGTGAAGTTCTTTCATGACGGAGTAGGGTTTAAAAGCATGCCAGACTAAATAGTGGTTTCCCCTATATATAAAGAGAAGGCAGAAGGGTTCTGCTGAAGAGTATATTTTCTTTATTAAAAACTAATAACTAAAACTAATGTTTTTCAGTATGCTAAATTTATAGCTAAAAGTGCTCAATATCAGAGATACAATGTATACAACTATAAAAGTGGACATTGAGGTTAATGTTGAATGTCAAGAATTTCTTTTATGCTTGAACACAATCTTCAGGTCATGTGTGTTATGCATTGACTCAACTATTTTAAATAGATATAAATTTTTATTCATTTAATTTTAAATAAAATAGTCAAGCCAACAACACACATGGTCTAAAGATTGTGCTCAAGCATGAAATAGATGGTTACTTCTCAGTGTTGACATCAGTGTCCACTTTATACATATATATATATATATATATATATATATATATATATATATATATATTGGCTGTCGTAAAAACAATATGCTGGAATTTGTCTTTCTCTCTGCCAAAGCATCGATGGTTTAGAGGCAAAAACTCTGACTGATACCAAATCGCTTGGCTTTCAATCCTGGCTTAAAGCATTTGGTTGTCCAGTTGCACTGATGAGCTGTGATACAGCGAAACAGGCCTGTATGCGAATGACATTATACCTGTGTGTGCATATATATATATATATATATATATATATATAGAATAGAAATCCAAATTTACCTCATTCAAATACCTATTTGAACCAACAAGTCCATGTTGGAATTGTCTACTCAGAAGTTCTAAATTGACAATCCCAATATGGACTTGTTGGTTGAAATAGCTATTTGAATTTGGATTTCTATTCTATGTAATTTATATGCTCTGTTATAATAAATACATTGAGCTCTTTTTGTGGATCAGTTTTAATATTTTATATCATTAGGATTCACTTGGATTATATATTAATGGATTATTACCTATATATATATATATATATATATATGTATATATATATATATATATAGTAGCATGGCAGAAGTCAAGTTTCTTTTCTTTGTTGTACTGTACTACAGGTTCTTTTTTTATTAAGAAATTTGTAGGGACTGTAAAATAGTAACAATCAAATTGTAATTGAAGGAATTTGATAGATTTAGACATTCTCCTGGAGTTTATTTCATATACTGCATATTTTATGATATTTGTTAGATTTTTAAAAATTACTTTTAAAAAGTCAACATTATTTACTTCGCTTTATTCCAAAGTTGTAATCTAAATGCTTAGTTATTCAAATAAAACCAGTTTTTTTTTTTTTTTTGGTAACAAAACACACAAAAAAACCCGGTTTTATTTGAATAACTAAATAATTATACAACCCATCAACAAAAAAAAACAAAAAAACACTTATGAAAATCACAGAATATCAGATTGGAAATAAATAAGGAAATGGAATTATTTTAAATTTGATTTTGAAAGTTGAATATATAAATTATCTCAATTAAGCAAGAATTGTGAAGTTGGACAAAATATAAGATAGACATTGTTAGATATAAATAATAAAATTGCTTTAATTAATTTTCAGGGTTTTGAGTGGGTACAGCTTGAGATTTCTATATTAGAAAGACAAAGACACACACACACACATCCACTATGTTCTGTCCTAAAACTTTTCTTGTGGTTTCGTCAGCAGAAAACTCATGAAATCTCTGGCACTCCCTGCTAATTACTCTGGAGGAAATTGGTTTTAAGTTTACGACAGAATCAAATTTTTAAAAGCTCTTAAATTTAATTTAATTTTTTTTATTGTAAATTTATTTAAAATATTCAGCAGCGTAGAAATGAGATCTACAAGGCTTTTGAATGTATTTGAAAAGAGAAATTCATTATTCTTTTTGTTTTAGAATCTCTTATTGGAACATTTCAATTTGAAACACTTTCAATGTCAGAGCCAGAAAACATTATGTATAATCTTATTGCAACTGTTCTCAGCTGTTTTTGAACTGCTGGTATGATCTGAAGTAACTCTCTCTTATATATAACAAATTTTGTGGGTGGAGGCTAAATACTCTTAATAAATTACACTACAGTTTTCTTGAATTAGATATTCTTTGTGGCTCTGTTTATAATCAGAGCTGAAAAAAAATGACTATCTGTTCCAACAAGATATAAACTGGACATTGAGCAGGCCAATCCACCCTTCAATGAAAGAAAAAAAAAGAAAGAAAGAAATCTTGTAAATGCTCTAGCAACATGCCATAAAATAGAAGTTCATGCTAAGATATTTGCTTCATTGTTAGAATGCTCTAAACTCTGACAAAATTTGAATTATAAACCTAGGGAAGAGAAAATCAAGAGACCAGAAAAGTGCATCTCTTCTCCCTAAATATAAATAGTAAGGTAGACTTAGCTCTCTAGCTTTGCTAGGACAAACAGTTTAAGGGAAGGAAATTCTGAATTGAAAACCAGGAAGGCAATGGAAAACCATTCCACTACATTCTCAATCAGTCTTGGCAATTCACAATTTGCAGATATTAAAGTAAAAAGAAGTTGTGGAGAGTGACATTGTTTGAATACATTAAACCAGTTGAAATGTATCATCCTAACTGCTAATCTTATTAAGATTAAATTTGGTGTGGTAGCATACACAATGGATTAAAGAATTGTTTAACCCAATTAATAGGGGGGGATGGAAAGTACATTAGCATCAGATAATATTATGGGAGTTCAAGTAAGGGAATAATACTATTGAGACATCGAGAAAAATATGTAGTGTTTTTGGTCAAGGGATCATAACTGACTTGCAAGTACAAAATTGGTTTGCAATATTTCATTCTGAAGAAATTTTGTTGGAAGATGAACTCAGATTGGGCTGTTTATCTGACTTTGATGATGAAGCTCTAAAGTCATTAGCAGAAAGCAATTCATGGCAAAGTACTTGGGAATCAGCAAAGATGTTAAACACATCACAATCTACCAGATGCTGGCACTTAAAGAGGATAGGGTAAATCAGAAGCTGGGTGTTTGGGTTCCACATGTTCTTAGTGAAAGGAACAAAGCAGATCATTGATAAAAAAAAAAAAACATAGAAATTATTTGTGACTCAACCATATATATATATATATATATATATATATATATATATATATATATCTCAACTACTGAATATATATTCACCTTTATGTAAGAGAATAGTATTTCTAAGCTACTGCCTTTTTCTATATTCCAACAGATTGTTGCCATATGTGTGTGTGTAAATTATTTTCTGTTGAGGATTGAAGTCAATACACCAGGGAGATTAGCTTGTTACACATCATTCCTCAAAATATTCTCTAAATAACTGTTCAACTAAACTTAGTTTGGCACAAGGTCACATCAATAGAGCATTCATTAATGATGAAACTTGCAATTGTAGCAAATGGGGGCGTTGGACTGATATGCTAACCACTGCTCTATGGTAGGCACCATTATAGATATTTATTAGAAGCCAGAAGTGAGTTCCACAAGTGAGAAGTGTGAGAGAAGAAACTGTTAGCATAGAACTTGTGGTCACATCTGGTCATTTCAACTGTAAAATGATGTGACTTTGTTATCAATCTAGTACTACACTTAAATTCATGAAGTTTGGGTACCATAGAGGAAAGTTTTTCAAAATAATTACCATGAAAAATATTTAGAGAAAAATGACAGGTAAGCTATGTTATGGGTTGTAGAATGTGAGTGAAACTGAGATGTCAGGTGATCATTATTTCAGGTATAAATTTAAAGGCCATGTATAACACCATTATTATTATTATTATTATTATTATGATATCATCAATAATATTCAGTTTTATCATTAGTTTCAAATGTTATAATGTTGGATATTGACATTCTGGCAATTTTCAGGCATTATCTTAAAGTGGACCTCAAAAGCTTCCGAAGCTGCTTGCAAATTTTTCAAAGTGAAAGCAAATAATAAAATTCAAAGAAGGATCAGCAAATCATCTTGGTCCTGATCTGGCATCTCAGCTTCAGTCACTTTCCAACCACATAAGGTTGCCTCTCTGTACCTTTTTAATAAATACTTTCATTGTAATTGTTCGGATGAGCTCTTCACTATGGTACATAGGCTTTTTGAATTTAAGCGCAGTACTAGACTGGTGTCAAAATCTCATCAATTTACTTCTCAGTTGGCTAGATGTAACTGTAGATTCTACGCTAACAGTTTCTTTTCTTGCATTTCTCACTTGTGGATTTTCCTTCCAGCTCTGTGCTTTTCAGCCAACTTAATCTGCAAAAATTTAAATACAATGTCAGTTGCTATCTACTGCCCTTTCCTCTTCGCACACATTATTAATGTTTCTGTTCCTAATTCTTCCATACCCTGTAACCTCTTGTGTCTTAGTGGCTTTACTGCTTTGCGTGGGGTGATACCAATTTAAAAAACAAAAAAGAACAATGAAAAAAAAAACCCCAAAAATTAGAGGAGATAACTAGTTTAAACGTTTTATGCTTTTGGTGAATTTTGCCTTAAAATAAATTCCAAAAGAGGCCATCAGTTGTCAATTATTAATATTTTAAAAATCAAATAATAAGTAAGACCTGGAAGAGCAGAATGAGAAAACTTTCAAACAAGTTGGCTTATAGAATGATGCGCTACATAGGGCTTCAATTTAAAACGGAAATTTTCAAGAGTTTTCTTTGCTTTGGAAATGACCACAGTATTTTACCAAAAAGAAAAATAAATTGTTTGTAATTAAAGGTAAAAGTTATGAAAATTGCACAAAATATTGATAAAAATACCAGAAAAGAAAGTTTAAAATGTTGTTCAAGAAATTACAGAAGAAACAATTGCAATGAGAAAAAGAAGAGAATTGTGTGTAAGTTAGAAAGAGAGAAATAAACAGAGTGAAAAGAAGAAAAAAGAAATAGATAAAGGAATAAAGAGAGAGACAGAGAGAGTAAGGCAGAGATAAATACAGAAAAGAAAGATACATTACATTATTTATATATATATATATATATATATACACGGTGAGAACTTGGAGAGAGAATTAAGCAAGAGATAACTGATAACCGACATGCATTAGACATGGTATGTGGAACTAGAACAGTTTACCCCAGTGAACGAAATAAAGGATTCAGTTCAATATTCCAACCACCTGAAGAAGGCTGGGATGTACAACAGCCGAAACATTGTAATAAATATGGTGACAAAGATGAGGGCAATAGTCAGAATAATGTAAATAGAATACATACACACACACACACATATATGTGTGTGTGTATATATATATATATATATATATATATATATATAACGAGAGAGAGAGAGAGAGAGAGAGAGAGAGGGAGGGAAGTAGGACAGCAAGAAAAAGAACAATAGAGGAATGAAGAAAGAAAGATATACATATACAAAAAGTGACGGAGGGAATGAGAAGAGTGTTAGAGTGATTTAAGAAAGTGAGTGTGTATACATATATATATATATATATATATATATATATATATATATATATATATCTTACTCTCTTTCTTAAATTCATCTTTGTTTCTTATTCCCTCTATTTTTGTTCTTTTTCTCTCACCCTCACACTCTTCTTCCTTCCCTGCCTCCCCTCTCTTTCTTTCTGTATATATATATATATATATATATATATATATATATATATTTCATTTTTTCTCCCTCTATTTTTGTTCTTTTTCTCTCACCCTCACACTCTTCTTCCTTCCCTCCCTCCCCTCTCTTTATTTCTTTCTGTATATATATATATATATATATATATATATATATATATATATATATATATTTCATTTTTTCTCCTTCTATTTTTGTTCTTTTTCTCTCGCCCTCACACTCTTCTTCCTTCCATCCCTCCCCTCTCTTTCTTTCTATATATATATATATATATATATATATATATATTTCATTTTTTCTCCCTCTATTTTTGTTCTTTTTCTCTCACTCTCTTCTCTATATATAAAGAGAGAGGGTAGTTTTGGCTTATTTCTTCTCTCTGCAAACATTGGCAATCTATTAATCTTTTTTTTCCAACTTCCAAGCATTGAATCTAAATAAGCAACTTAACTGTAATTAGCACCTCATTAACACTTTATGTTCTTTTCTTCCTGGAAGGAAACACATGCCATAAAATGTGCTGTACAGGGGCTTGTTTCAAAACACATTCTCTTGCTACCATCTGCATAAGTAATTTTATACCAAATCAACAAAAACACCGTGACTAGACCCTAAGTACTTTAAATCACAAAAGAGAATTTATTTAACACTTTTCTATATTTTATGTCTGAAAAATGTATTTGTTCAATAATTAAGTTAAAAAAATAATCAAGTCATCAAATAAATTTACTAATAAAACAATCAATATTTAATGGACAATTCAGAGCAGGCATATTTTAATATTTTTGCATTTGTTTATCAATTGAAATATTAATAAAATCTAAAGTCCTTTTTTATCCACAAATCAAATATTCATTTGAATCAAAGTACTCTTGTATGACTTAGTAATGAACATTGGAAAGCTGGAATCTGTTTTGAAACTATGAAATCAAGTATGGCTGATCATGTGTGGACATAGTGGTAAGACATTACAATCAATATGTAATGAAGTCAAAATAATATTCAGAAAATAGGATTAGAGAATATGAAGTCAAAATAATATTCAAAAAATAGGATTAGAGAATATGATATTCAATGAAATCAGTATACATATGTTCAAATCATCTAATCAGTAGGCCAAGCATAGCAACAGAATCTGGGGACCATTAATCAAAAAAGAGGAAAGAATAACTAAAAATGCTGGTGAAATTCTGGTGAGTTCATCGAAAGGTCTTGTATTCAACAGTTCCAGCTTGCAGCCAGAACAAAATATGATGTGAATGGGAAGGAAATGCATGCCTCTTCAGAACAAGTTTTAATATACCAAATTGTAACAGAAACTTGATGGAGGATGATGGGTTTATCAGCCAAAATGTATTGCTAAGAACAACAAAGATGAGGATATTAGTTGAAGTGAAAGTAAATATTTTCAGTTTTACTGACGTTTTTAAAAATTAATTTTGAAGTAATAAATACTAATAAAAAATTAAACTCACAACCTCCATCAGTTTTGTATTACAATAATTATTATTGTGCAGTGCCCCACCCCTGTAACCATATGCCAAATGTAAGCCATACACTGTAATTAACATTTATACAAGAGAATTTTCACAATAAAAAGAAAGAGACACTCAAACACTTCTGTGAATGTAGCAAAAATAATCATAACAAAAAAAAAACAAACTACAATATTATTTGACTTCCATGTTTTGCCTATCGTGATGAGCAGGTATTCCCTCAGAGGGGCCCTGTGCTTTGAATGCCTCTTAGGACTTAACTCAGACCACAAGCAGAACTCATATATACAATCCATTGCAAAAGATGCTGGGAAAATGGTCAGTTTCCTGCACTGCTCCAGTAAGTATCAAAAGCTAGATCAGGTTGAAAATCAAGTACTGCTGCCATATATAGATAGGAACTGCCCAGTCTTCACTTCCAGTCTGGATAGAGTCCAAAAAAATCTCTGCATCCTTGTGGGTGATGAATTATTTTCCAGCCTATAACTCCTTTCCTACAGATGAGATGTTGCAAGCATCTTGCTGATCTATCATTACGTCCATGAAAAAGTGTTCAAATGAACTACATTCCTTAGTTCCACCAATTCTAATTTTCATGGCAAAGACCCTGCCATGCCAGGCACATTCCTTTCATATTTCATTGGTAAAATGTTAAGTTGCACTCAAGCAGATTCTACCAACAAACTGCTGCTTTGTGGAACAAACTCCCAAGAGGATGTTTTCCTGATTGTCTGAGTATTAGAGATAAAGCAGGTGTGTTCATAAAAGAACAAGAAAACTTAATTTTCTTTCTTTCTATAAATGTAGGCTACTATGTCCCTGAGAAAGGTTCACTCACTTTATGAATAGTGAGAAAAAAAAAACCAAATTGTGAAGAGAATTTATTACAATAAGCGAGTTCTTCACTTTCTACAAAACTGATAGCAAAGGATGTTGCCCATTTAACAAAACTGCTGATTCTTTAGATGAAAGGATTTTTTTCTTCTATCAGCTTCTAATATCTGTTATTGATAAGAAACAACACTAAGCATAGTATGAAGACATTTGGAAAAATGGCAGATTTTCTAAAGTATATGCAAATTAACCCTCCCCTACTTGCTAGCATATTTCCCGAATTTTCATCTTGATATGATTTAGCTGTCAGCTATGCTACAATTTTGAACAAACCAAGTGTTGATTATTTTTTCATTTCATTATCCTCTTCTACTTTCCAATTAGTTTGTCTCATGTTTTTACTTTCTGGAACTTTTTTTTACTAAATGGTCACACCCTTGTTTGACATTAATAGTTGTTGCTCTTGAGTAGGGGCTCATGATTCTTTAAAGGGCTAACCAACAGTTTATAAAACAATTCTGAACACATTAACCCAATTTCTTGTCCAAACAAACATTTTTTGGTCCTCTTAATGCTGGAGTTCTTAGCAATTTATTCTCACAAGTTAGAGTTCTTCATAAACATGGTGTCATGCCTAAATTTGATAAATCAAATATACGTTTTCAAGTTTGGTCCAATTCTCATGACATTGGAATGGTAGCAAAAGATTAAAAATTCTAACCTCAACGATGATATGGTGATGTTCATGACCACATAATATGATTTTAAGTCAGACTAAAGTTGTTCGTTTTTTAAAATACCTAAATCAGTTTTCCATGTAAGGAATTTAAAATAACCATATGTGTTTTTTTTTTTTTTTTTTAAACAAATAGACAAGAAAATAAAATAAAAAATAAAACACATTTGTTTTTACTGAACAAATAGTTCAAGCTTTCTTTGTAAGTGCCAATCTAGTGATAAGCATTATCAAAAAAGCTCACCCAGAAGATTTTATATTTAGGTTTGGAAAAATTAACACTAGAGAAGCAAATATAGTTAGTAAAAAAAAGTATCATCTTTTTTTGTGATTATTTTTTAAAGATCCATAAACTTTCTGAAGAAGTGTCCAGGCTATTATGAAATCAAAATCATTGGTTCAACAAATAAACAAATTTATATTATTTGTAATGACTCCCTTATCTTTAGCAAAAAAAATGATTTTAATAGCGTCAAAATATATTAGAATATAAAAAAGGATATATATATATATATATATATATATATATATATGTGTGTGTGTGTGTGTATGTATGTATTTTAAGACATTTTTATGTTTATACATTCTTTTTTTATAGATACAAATATAAAATGAAATATAAAAGATAAAAATGTCTTAAAATAATTGTCAGACTTTGTCCATTTCATAATATATATATATATATATATATATATATATATATATATATATATATATATATATATATATATTGTGTATTTGGGAAACAATCCGTCTTTTATGCAGGTTTCATTGAAAATGACTGACAAGGTTCTGTGGTTAAGTTTTTAATATAATTTCTCATGCGTTCGTATAATATTTTTAATTTAATGTGCAGACCGTGTTTGGGAAATAAAATATTCCTGTAACTCTAGATACATACATAAAACAATCCATATATTCAATTAAAAGTAAAAATAAATTCATCCTTGATAATGGCTAAAAGTATAGCCAAAAGTGCTTGGAAAACATTCGGACAATTTTTATATAATTTATGTCCTAAAAAGGAAAGAAAAAAATTTATGAACACGTGAGAAATTTATGAAAAAAACAACTCAAACACAGCGCCTTGTCAGTCGTTTTTAATGAAACTATACACACACACACACACACACATATATATATATATATATATATATATATATATATATATATATATATATAAGATTGGTTTCTTTATTTCCACTTGCAGGTTGATTTGAATCAGAATCCACTCCACCTTGCACTCACATCTGACAACATTCACATTTAAAACAACAACTTGGCTTTTTGTCTTTTTATTAATGGCTGTTATTATGAAAATGACTCTCAGAACCTTCTTTTAAGCTACAGAATAAAGTAAATGCAAATGCTATTAAACTGACTGCCTATTTAAATCTGTGAATAATTTCTTTTAACATGATTAATTTAATACTGAGGAACTCTGTAATGTCAGGATATTGGGTAATAAAAATTTCAACATGACCTATTTTTCAACTAAGGAAGTGAATGACTTCTGACTTGTAACTTACTTTCTAATTTGATAAAAGTGATAAAGATAAAAATCAAATTGGGAAAATTATTAAAATTATCGATTAAAATTACTTTTGTCTTCCATATTAACCTTTATTTGCTGATTCTATTTGTATCACAACTGTTACAAGTCAGCTAATTAAAGATGAAAAGAAAAAGTAACAGGTAAGAACAAATAGAAAGAATCTATTAACCGAAATCTCTTATCATGGAAGAAGTAAAGGGCAACTTTGTCATGGGGCAGGGGTTAGCAGACTATTCACAAAGGCGATTAGGGAATGATTCACATTGGATGCCCCTACACTTGTGACTTTCTACTTAGATAAGCATTTCAAATACCTATTATCAAAAGAATGCAAGAAGAAAAAAAATCCTATTTTTAAGCATTTAGGACTTCTACAACCATGTTTTAATTCATTATTTTCCATGAAGAGAAAAGACATATGTCCAATTTAATTCAGTGTCAAGCAACTTTTAACAATGGTATTAAAACAGTTAATTCAAAAATAAAGTAGAAATTAATCCCATATCTTTGTTTTCAAAAATACATTCATTTCTTGGATTTGAGTCTTGTAAAAAAATTTACTTACATTCTAGTTATTTTAAGTTTCCATCAACAATTTGCTACTTTTAGCTAAAATATTGGTGCTATACAGTCTTAATTTCTAGTATTTCAAAGATTCTATAATTTATTTTCTCCTCATTTTTTTTTGTTACTCAGTGGTCAGTTTTGTAATTATCTACAAAAACACAAAATTATTAACAGAAATTTAGTAGAAATAAGTTAAAGCAAATTTAAGAAGATAAAACAGACAGGAAATTTGTAAAGGTTACAGTTGTCTCCCCTTATCTGCTATTTTAGTTATTTGTGGTCAACATTTGAAATCAATAATTCATAACTTTTACTTAATGATAGTCCCAAATCACAAAAACAGAGATGCTGGTAGTATAGAAAAACCATAAAGTGTTTCCATGATCTCAATAAAGAAAGGAAAAAATCATGTGCTAAAGTTGCTAAGATCTACACTAAGAATGAATCTTCTCTCTATCATAAAGTAAAAGGTTACTGACTGTGTTGTATGAGTGTAAGAAGGGGAGGTAAAAAGGGAAGTTTATGAGGTTATGTAGTATCAATAACAGTTAAACCTTGATTTGAATTTACATATGGACTATTGTTCTTATCATTGTTGTTATCACATTTCAGCTGTTGTGTCAATCCAGGTCACCTTCAGGGAATTTCAAACTGAAACCTTTAATCTATAATGGTAGATTGTTCTTGTTCCGTTATGTCTAGGAATATCTCATCTTGTTCTTATTTGGTAATGCTCACTTATTGCTTTTTCCATTTCCACCAAGTTCATGTACAACCCAGCAATTGAACCCTCAGTCATTATGTCCCCCCAAATTCATGAACCAATTCTTTAATCCACTCAGGTTATTGTTCTGGGAGACAGTCCTGTGTCGAGAACTTGGTACCTTAAAATGAACCTGCCTGCTGACGATTGCTGCTGCTTGTCACACTTGACTGTACTCACTGAAGCTTCTCTTCATTTTACTGCAGTTGCTGCTGCTAAAGACTTTGCTGTCATTTCTCTTTATTATAATTCTGATTGGAATAATTTCCGAATTCTTGATTGAAAAGACATTTCGGATTTTGTTTTGTATTTGATTCTGATTTTGCACAGTTTTTGATCCAGCCACTTTCATCTCCTTCATTTTTCTCTCTAGTCAAAGAGCTGGCTAATGATAAAATACTTTCAAAGCCATTTCTTTTGATTGGTCAGCATGTGAAAATACCTTTTTGTAAGTGATGTGCTTTTTTTTCAACAGGAAATTATAAGCATCAGATGAACAGTGAAGAGGAAAATACAAAGACATGTAGAAAAGAAAAAAATGTGACAGTTTTCTGATATTTAAGGCAAGCATGTGCGTTATCTAACCCTTTTGAGCCTATTTATGATCTGAAGCATTATGTGTTCATGACAGGCTCTCGTAATAGTTTACAGACTTGCTAATCATACTGGATTCTGCTTTGAACTGTGTTAACTAATCATTTCTGCTGCTGTCTCTCTGCCTTGTTTGCAACTTCTTTGATCTTGAATATTTGTGCATACTCAGCAAGCTAATAAGATGCGCTTCAAAAGACAATTGAATGAACTGACCAAGCAGATTTATAGATAGCAGCCATATTGGACATGACATTGCACTTAGTAAATACTTTGTTCAATACCACAAATCAATGTGAGAAAACATTCCTTAACACAGTTGATCTTCCCTTATGCTCAAAGTTAAGCAATAGTATACTGAGTAAATATGAAAGTGGTGACTACTTAACAATATATTCAGGTGTATCAGCATTCTCTAAATTTCAAAGAATATGCTAGTCTATTCAGCCTGTTGCCTCTAAGTGTTGACTTCAATGTTCACTTTTATATTTACATACACTATCTCTGATATTGAGCACTTTATCCCATAAATATAACACATATATATATTTCTTCATATATATATATATATACACACACACACATATATATATATATTGTTTGTGTGTACAAGATTATGCTGTGACTTAAAGTGAGTTTCCCACAATTTATTGTGAGAACTGAAATGCATGCATGAAACAGGAAATGGTTTCGGCTTTAATAATAATTTTCTTATATTCTCTAATACTCTCTGACCCCTTTGCATCCTAGTGGCTTTATTGCCTTGCTTGGGTTAAAAAGATTAAAAACAAATGTGTGTGTATATATATATATATATATATATATGTGTGTGTGTGTGTACATGTGTGTCTATTTTTTTAAGAAAAAACAAATAAATAAAAGAATCAAAATCTATGCAAATAACTTTAGGAAATCTTTTTCAAAGTAGATGTTTACGATAAAATATATTAAAAATGTCAAAAATATTTTTTAACTAAAACTTAACTACATTTTGCTGCTATTTTCTGAACCAGATTTTTCTAACCACTCACCCAACAAGGTATGCTAATTATAATGTATTTCTTTTAAGATATCTAATGACTGGAGGGGGTGCAGGGAGAAGTGAATTCATGCCTTTTCATCAGGACTTATATTTTTTACTTGATATTTTACACAAACCCAAGGAATCAACCAGTCCTACTGGTTTATAAATGAAGAATCTCACTGATGTGTTTGTTATTTTGGGATATTAGAGTTCATGCCTTTACCTGATGAACCACGTAAATTTTGTTGTATCAGTTTCAGTCATATTTATTTAGATGTTTATTGAAATTTTTTAAAATGTAGATGGAGTTTGAAAATTTAAATCTTAGCTAATTAAACACTGTCATTTTTTAATGTACAAAAAAAGAATCAAATTGCAATTATCTGAGTTATTGTGTAACTGATGAGAAAAGACAAAGTTAGCTTTCAAGAGAATTTTCTTTTAATGACTAAAATGTTGTGCTATTGATTTTATTGTTTAGCCATTTACTGACCCACTGAATCTGGGCAGTGAGTGTAAAAGTAATATTTTGTCCCAGATGAGGTATGACACACCTACTATCATGAAAGTAGTTGCTTTGAAGTTATTTAATGATTTTATGTTTTGAGACTAGAAGCACCATTTTTATTCAGTTGTTGCAGAAATAAAAAAAAATAAAAAGAATTTGCCATTCTTACAAACTGAAATAAATTGGATTTGAAGTAACAAAAAATTTTTGTTGCTTCCACGGGACAAAAATTTTGCTACAGGGATAAAAAGCATGTGTTTCAGATAAAATTGAGTACGCTGATTCTAAATCTGTACTTGTCAGGTTTTTAAGATATACATATAACATATTTATACTTAAGGTAAATATTATTTTAATGGTGTACAATGTTGTTGGTAGACACAGAAAAGAAACTATAGGTATTTCCAGACAAGGTAGTAAAGGAAAGTGAGAAGAATGTATGCTCATTGGCAAGATGTGAGTTACAAATTGGAAATGTGAAAATCAGCATGTACAGAAATATATCTACAAAGTATTTTAACAGATGATGGAAAATCTGATGGTATATTGAGACAGCAAAAGATGTCTTCTAAAGGCTAAGCAAAGTATTAAGAAAGAAGAAAATATCGTTAGAAACAAAGAAAAGAGTTCTTCATTTCTAATGATATTTTGTTGTTTATTTCAGTTAGACTGCTGTGGAATATCCATCCTTTTATATGGCAGTGAATGCTGGACAATTTTCTAAGAAGAGACTTCAAGTGATAAAGATGTAGCTCTGCAGAAGGATGCTGAAAATCCAATTGACAAAGCCTATGTAAGCAACAAGGAAATTTTAATGAAAATAGAAACAAAAAGGATACTTGTACTTAGAGAAAGAAAAAGATAGTTGAAATTTCTGGGACATATGATGATAAAGAGGGCTACGAAAATTTGACACTCACAGGATATAATTTAA
Organism: Acanthosepion lycidas; assembly: GCA_963932145.1. NCBI lineage: Eukaryota > Metazoa > Mollusca > Cephalopoda > Sepiida > Sepiidae > Acanthosepion > Acanthosepion lycidas. The sequence continues at coordinate 91,311,842 of OZ010595.1, forward strand.
GTAAGAGGGACAAAGGGGAAAAATCTAGTAATCTATCTATTAGGTTGGTGCAAAAATAATGTCGTTTTCTCACATAGTAACATATGTGAGAAAACGACATTATTTTTGCACCAACCTAATAATAAGCTTCTGTAAATGGATGCCAGAACAAAGAGATGGGATGGAGAGTAAGGAAACAAAGGCAGTTTAGAGCTACAAAGAAAAGGAAGTTGGGGAGAGCTATGGTCAACCTACCTAACAGGCTTGTGTAAATGGATAGAAGAACAGGGATTGGGATGGAGAGTAAAGAGACAAATGTTATTTAGAGTTACAAAAATAGGAAGTTGGGAGAGCCATAATCACACAATCAAACAGGCTTGTGTAAGTGGATAACAGAACAGAGACTGGGATGGAAAGTAAAGGTACAAATGTTTAGAGCTACCAAGGATAGAAAGTTGTGGAGAGCCATAATCATCTACATCCTGAAGGGATATGGCACATGAAAGAAGATATTAATCTCAACTAGAGCTGGTGGAATGGAATTCATTCATACAGAATTTTCTTGGGTCTCAGAGAGCAGAAAACTAATTTAATAAAGAAAATACTAAGAGTGTATGAAAAAAGTGAAAAACTAGAAATCTTAAAATGCAATTCTTCAGTTGGCATCTTGGTTTCTTTCCAACGGACCTGGGTGTCAAAAACGATGAATATGCTGAGATATTCTACTCAGGCATAACTGAAATGGAATTTAGGTATCAAGGCTGGTTCAACTCCACTACTACTACTACTACTACTTCTACTACTACTACTACTACTTACTGTTGATGGTGATATTAGCCCCTTTCCCTTATAAAGAAACATTCAGCATTCATTGACTGAATGGCTGGTGCTACATTTGGTAGAAATTTATAAAATATTCTAATTAAAACAATTTTTCAGGAAAATAGGTTTTTTCAAGTTCAGTAAATGTTATCACTCTTTCAAGTATTGAAGGGGATTTCCTTCCTAACCTTTTGTTTGAACTAGTGTGGAATGTCAATATCTTGATTATGTCATTATTTTCTCTTCAAGTTACATGTACTATCCATTTTAGTTGTTGTTGCTGTTGAAAGTCCTTAAGTGATGTGGTTTCTCTTATTTGGTACAGTTCTTTGTGATTCTGTAGCATCAAATAATGAGTTTAAAAGAAGGATGGTCCTCATTAAAACCTACAGGCTTCATTTGTTTAAAGTCATTTTTAATCATCAATCAGGGAAAGTGGTTATATATGGCTGACAGTTAAGATATATCTGAATGAGTTTGGCATCATGCATGACATCCACATGAAAATATCAATCTGATGAATTTTGCGTTAATGTGTTGGTTTCATAGAAACTTGCACTGTTGGCAGAAATTACCTCTAGTGCAGCCTATTCCATGTTCAGTTTCCGTTTCTCCTACTATAATTTTCAAGCCTTAAACCAGGACAGCTTTCAAGTTAATATGATAGGATTGATTTTTTGGTATAATAATGTTTTTGTGACACATGGCATGAAAACCATATCACAGGTTGAGCTGAGCACTGTGAATGAAATTGGATAGATTAAACTGTGTGGAATGCCACAGGAATAGAAGACCCTGGGAGAATTGTACTTTCTATATGAGTGAATTAGTCTTTGAGGCAAGTTTACTTACAGTTGTCCTATGGTGGCACCAGCATATGGAAGTTCTTTAGTAATATTTAATTTTTAAAAGTCTTATAAAATTTATACTACCTCTTTAGCCAATGAATAGCTAATGCTTCCCGTAGGAACAGCTTATTTTACCATTAACCACATCATAGCCATTTAAAAATTGAAGGTGTACTTTTTGTTGCCACAAGGCCACAAAAAATGAAGCACTTGGTGAGGACTGCTCCTTACACTTGCAATGTTCTGGCTGACTAGTTTGCTCAGTATTGTTTTATGGCAGACCCCACATTAAAATGTGTCTTAGCTTTTCTTGGTCATGGATTTTCACTAGGAATCAAACTACAAATCATGCGGCCTCTTGTCTAATTCCCAATTGACTAAGAAGCCAAACAAAACCTGCAAGCCACATTTATAAATATAAATCATGGGAAATTTAAAAGAAAGAAAGAAAAAATTCCCTCCATCTTTTATCAGAGAATTTACAAAATTCCTTTTATTAGCATTAGTGTCTTCGATTATCAAATTCCCACAGTTTATTAAATCACATCAGTAATGTGTAAATCTTTCCGTGTTTAATATCTGGTTGCCTAGCAATGAATATTTTACAAAAAGGCAAAGAAATATATTACAGACTAATTGAATTAGTAAGGAACTAAAGCATTCACAAATTTGTTTATCAACTTAGTAACACTCTGATGGCTTCTGAAAACCTGAAAAATTGTGTTTTTTTTTCTTTAAATTATATGTTGGTATTTCTTAATTAAATTTAAAGTTTTCGTTGACTTGCCGAGAATTTATTTCATTTGACTGTTTCTTCTGGGTTTTTTAGAATTTAGCTTTTTTTTCCTCCCAGATTGCATGTGTCCATTTTTGAAAATTTTATTTTAGAAAATAATGGACACCTGCTGTAGAGTGATGGTTAACAAGTTAATATGTGAGATCATTTCTAGTCTGGTGAGTTTATGGGGTATCCTATAAGAATGGTAAGAGTGGAATTATGTGTTTTCATCCAAGAAACTTTTGGCATTCATTGACTGAACAATTAGAATTAGTGTTGGTTAAAATTCAGAAAATATTTCTCTTCAAACAATTGCCCAGGAACTGAACTTTGCAAGTCTCTTAACTGTTACTACTTTTTCTAGTACCGATGGGAGATTTTTTTAAGGTTATATGGAAAGTTAGCATCTTGATCAGATCTCTATTTTCCCTTCTCATTACATTCATTGCTGTTGAAAGTCTTCAAGTAATTTTTGTCATTTTGTAAAGCTCTTTGTGATTCTGCAGTGCCAGCCTTCTTTAAAACCTAGAGGAATCATTTGCTTGGAACCATTTTTAATCATTGATCTGAGAAAATGGTTGAATAACCATGTGTCAAAATTAGAGTGCTTCATTGTAGTGGTTAGGAAATTAGACATGAATGTTCAATTTCATATATGTGTAAACACTGATCTACTTACTTATTCTGTAAAGATAACAATGAATCAGTAACTTGAGGACAGTCAACATGTTAATATACACACAATAACATTTGAAATTTCTTTCTTCTGTGTTAATAACTTGACTGTATCTAATACTAAGATGTATTTCCTGTCAAGTGCTTGGGCTAGAAACAAGTACAGATGCATAAATTCATCTTTTTCAAACAAAGTCTTTAAATCTGAACCTTGTTTTCTTTGGCCCTTTGCTATAACCACCTGAGAGAATAAAAGGCAAATACAGAGTAGTAAAGTAAAAATAATATATTGAGCTGCTTTTCTAAAATGGAAGAGTAAGATAAATGGCATTGTGTCCAGAGAAACATCCCAAAGGTTAACAGGATTAGTCTTTTCTTGAGCCTTTCAGCTATACTGCCAAATAATCACTGACCACTGGAATTAGGTCCAGTTAGAAGTGGCCATTTTTGTCTGACTTTCCTTTGGCTCTGGTACAACTTGAGGCCTGTCCATTACACCAGACAGATAAATACTCATAGTTTCTGAGGGAAACCAATTTATAGATGGGTTGTTTTTCTATTTAACTAGAGGCATATATGTGAAGTAAATATATGCCAAAACTATATCTACTTATATAGTTTCACCTAGTCTGGTACAAGGTCACAGTAGGCGTATAACATGATGACTGACTTTACTAAAACAGTTCTGATTAATGAACCTCACTTGCCAAGCATGACTAAACAACTAACACTATATTTAATTCCAAGAATTTTATCAGTTCAGAATGAAACACATTTCACATATTTATGTTCTCATCTACTAAACTTAGCTAGAAAAAAAGGACATAAGTATGGGACACACCCCAGTGAGGATCAAACTCATTTCCCAGTAATAATGATTAACCAAATTACTTACTTTATGTTAGGCTAATATCATTTTGTCATTGATTATTATAATGTAAATTAATTAAACTTGTACTGAAGGAAGATCACGGCTTGTCTTGTGAGCTGATGATATATTATTTAGCTTTTCTTAACCTTTTCAAATCTAATTGTCAACTCTTATCTATCCTCCTTATTCTCAAAATATGCACTTTTTACTCCTCATCTTATACAGCCTCATTCAGCAAACCTCTACTTTGAGGGGCTCTTGGGCCTTGTATTGGAACAACAATAGTATCATATATATATATATATATATATATATATATATATAATTTAATGAACTTTTGTTCAAAAATTATGAAGAAGAGTAATTCAGTTTATTAAAAAAAAAAAAATCACAGCAAACACAGAATTTCAATAAGTATAGTAGTACTATGACTTTCTGGGACCTTAAAGAATTTGTTTTTGCTTATTTGTAAGTTATGCTATAACTATAAACTGTTAAATGAATTGAAAAATACATAAATATTATCCAATTACATGATTAGAAAATTGAAAAATAAAACTTCTGAAATATTTTAATTTTTTACCCTTATTGCACATAAGGTAAAATTGAATTTTCAGTTTGAAGTGACCTTTTTCAAGAACTAAAACAAATTAACACCTTTTCATTACTTTTGAGCAAAAGTTCATTGATTCATGACACAGGAACATATAGGGTTACATAAGTCATAACCCTTATATATATATATATATATATATATATATATATATATGTGTGTGTGTGTGTAGAGAGAGAGAGAGGAAAGTGTATGACAAATTGGAAAAAGTTTTCAAGTGACGTGTTTCATCTTTTAAGACTTCATCAGTCTAGGTTTGTTTACATATGACTACATGTGCACTAATGAGAGGCACTAGGAATTTAAAATTTCAATTCAGAAAAATTTTTTCAATATGTGTTTTTATAATAATTTCATTTAGATTCTTTTTCTTTCCATCATCTTTATTATTAATATACATATATATATATTAATTATTCAGATAGAAAGATAACAGATTAAAATCGTTTTGTGTCAGCCCCACTATGTTTTCTCAACTGAGCAATGGTGAGAGAAAAAATATCATTGAGGCCTTCAGTAATGGTACCAACATTCATACTCTGGCTTCCATCTTCAACGTCCATTCAAGAACCAACAAGAGAATGGTGAATAAGTTTAAAAAAAAGGAAAGTAGAGAGGAAAACTGGATTAGGAGGTCACAACAGCAAGAGGGATCATCATTTCAACTTAGAGCTAAAGAGATCATTTAGAAAAGATCCAAGTCAATCCATAAGACATTTGGCATGTGAGAGACGATTTTCAGCAATGTAGTCCAAAGAACTGTGAAACAAAACTTGAAAATGAAATCATATGTGAAACCTTTGAGGCACCAGGACAGAAGGTTGGAAGGTTAGAGGGTGAAGATTATCTTGAATAAATTGCAAAATGATTCTGGGATAATATATATATATATATATATATATATATTTATTTATTTTCTGTAGTTTATTACTACTAACAAGCAGAAATTTTTTTTTTTCTCCTGATGATGGTCATGTTGGGCAAAACTAGTCAAGGAATCTAACTGAAATAATAAAAATGAAAGAATATTAATATACAACCCAGGGTATCTGAAGATTTTAATTTTTGAATATTTTTTATTGTTCAAAATACACACACACATATATATATATATATATATATATATATATATATATATATATATATATATATATATATATATATATACATATATATATACATATATATATATATATATATTTGAAATTTATATCAATCCTTCAAGAGCTATGATTAATTATGAACATGTCCTTTTCATTTATGAGTGATTTCATCATGATTTTTTGAACTCTGTATGATAAACTTAGTCTGGTACAAGGTCAGATAGATGAAGAGATTGTGTCATGCAATTTCTCGAAAAATTAACCTCTGTGCCTTGAAAATCAGCATACAAAACATATTGGCTTGAATACTAATTTTTGGCACTCGTAGAAAATAAAAAAAATCCAGTCAGACATAAGAGAAGTCTTGTAGCAAAATAGAGAACCATTTGGTTACTAAACATTAGAAACAATAGTAAAGATATTCTTTTCTATAATTACATATGAAAATATGTTGGTAATGTAATGGTTACTGGCACAGAAAAGTGGTATCAGCATGCTGAGTTCAAATTCTGATTGATTCTGTTTCTTTCACTTCATGCTAATGCCACTGGTAAAATCATGAATCCATTACCCTCTAGTTATGGATTAAATAGTAAAATTTCTTGCAGAAGAAAAACTGACTTCAAACCTCTTTGGGGACTTTGTGGCACACTGTGCATCATTTCTCTGTTATCAGTTCTTCCAAAAAAGGTGTCTGGTTTGACATAAGCCTTTAATGCTATAACTAAAACCTCTGTGTAATCTGGTGTTTTAGTTCTAAACTGGATTGTTGGGTGCTTATATGAAGAAATCAGTGGGAGTCTCTCTCTCTCTCTCTTTCAAATGCAATTTCTATTCTTGTTGCGGATCTTGTAATAAAAATTATCTTTTTTTAACCTCCACAATCTTACATATTTTAACTCAAATTAACCAATTACCTTTGATACTAATGACAACAATTATAACATGACCCATCTAGATGTTGATGTATTACAAAATGAGAATCACATTTAGACTTAGTTAAAAACAGAGAGAATAAAATTCTAAAAAAAAATGTTCAAAATGTCTCAAATGACTCACCTTTAAAAAGAAATATACTTATGTCTGGGAGGTGAAAAAGTGTTAGGTTGACTTGTGCATAAATAATTCATATATAAAAAGTCAAATTAGGTGCACCTTTGACTTGTGTGAATGCCATTATTACTTTGTTCATGTCATAAATCTCATCTTTAAACTATTCAGCTGCCTGTAAGTGACTTTTTATTTATTTCTCTTTAATGTTGAAGGCTACTATATATAAATGAGGGGTGAAATGAGATGCTCAACATCTAAAATATTCTACAGAAATGTTCAGTAGATACATGAACAACCTTTTGAAACGTTTTATACCCTGGTGCATTATTTTCTTGAATCTCACTTGCCATTTCATGTGTGTCTTTGTTTTATGCATTTTTCTTGAAGAATTGCCAAATTTCTCTTAATAATTGCATGTTTTTCTAAAGTTGACAAAAGACAAAAGTTGACAGAAGAAAAAAATGAACATGCTGATTTGAATTGTATTTATAATCAGTGAGAAACAGAAATGAACAAAAGGTCATATTGTTTAAAGTCTGGAGATGAAGTATTTTTATTATTCTAAAATTTATTTGGACTAATATCCTCATCTTTTGTTTTATTTTATTGTTTTGGCCAATATATCCTTATGCTTTTCCCAGCAACAAATTACATCCAATAGTTATAGAAGATATAGCAGGAAATTAAAGATGATCTTCATCTAAGTGCTGTGTCCCTTCAGGATATTAGGTAATCATGGCTTTCCACAACTTCCTATCTTTTTAACTCTTAGCAATGTTTGTCTTTTTATAATCCCTCCCATTCCCTGTTCTGACATTTATTTATATAATCTTATCAGGCTTGCTGTTTTCCTCTGTCCTTTTTGCTGTCAATATGGCCTGTGAGTATCAATTTTTCCAAGCCTTCTTTCTTCAGTAGAAAATTACTTGTGATGCAGAGTGAAAGATCATTTATTTGTCACTTCACAAATACAAAACGGAATATATATGGTCCAATTATAATGTAAGTGCATTGTGAACAGCTACACTTCATTGGCATATGATTCAAGATTATATTTATGCTATGCTATCCAGAAATTATACAAGTTTCAATAAATTGTAGAATAATTTTCATTTAATCACTTGAAAGTAAAAAGGTATAGAAGTAATTGCTTAGCAAAAATGCAACAATTTAGTTACATAAACTTAAAATAACTACAATATATTTCTGTTAGACTCAAATCCAAGAAATATCTATGTGGGACAGAGAATATATATATATATATATATATTGTCTGTCCCATATATATATATATATATATATATATATATATATATATATATATATATATATATATATATTTAAACAGTGTAACCCGGATATAAGAGAGTTATCGGGACCGGAGAAGAAGTCTCTTATATCCGGGTTTGGTCTATTTTGTTTAGGTAACTATAGCTCTAATGTGGGACCAGAGAAAATCTCTCTTATATCCGGGTTTCTCTTATATCTGGGTTACACTGTATATATTACACTAGAATCTGTCCAAGAAAATGAAACACATAGCACTATCAGGGACTAATATATGGATCAATCATTGAATCCAGGCCAATAGAATGGATCTAAACAGATAAAAGAATGTACCAGATTAGATTTTTTCTCCTGTTTCTTGTAAATATTTACAAAAATAAAAAGAAGGATGAATATCTCAGTCTTACCAAGAAGCTAAAGAAACTCTGGAACTTGAATGTGACAGTAATGCTGGTTGTTACTGGAGCACTAGAAACAGACCCAAATAAATTATGAAATGGCTGAAGTAAGTGAAAATAAGAGAATGAGATTGAACTATCCAGATAACAATGCTGCTAAAAACAGCATGAATACTAAAGACAAAGTTAGTGTATTGAAGTGACCTACTATCACTTAACCGTCAGTGTAAACCATTACTTACTAGCAATGTAGATATTCAATGATTGAATAAATAATAGTATAGCAGCTGTAGGACATCATAATTAATATTAATAATAATTATGAAATGTATTTATCAGGTAAGATAATTCACCTATGCAATGAAATCCACATAAGTCTTTTTTTTGTGTAGCACTTTTCACAGAGTTCACAGATACTATGCTGATCCTAGATAGAGTGCACCTATTTTGTAAGTAAAAGTGCTAATCCATATGTAAATAATCCAGTCATTTTTATTAGTATACTTATAGTATTAATAATAGTTATAATAATACCAATTAGATTAATATTATTGTTAACGCTGCTGACTCTTGTGGTTCTTCCAAGGATTGAACTCACCATCTTTGGCTAACAAACTTCTGAAGATATGAAGCTCCTACTCCTCAGCTTAATGGATATGTTCTATGCTGTGACAGTAGCAGGCTTGCCTCCCTTCCTGTCAAAGTGGATTTAGCCTTAAACATTAAATTTATTGAAATTTCTCAGTTTGAATTTTTTTTATTGTCTAGTGAAGTGTTGTTTGAGCAAGATCCTATTTTATCAATTGCAACTAATATTAGTTTTACTTATTAAGTAAGTTAATAAAATTTCAATGCCATTCTAAGTGTTTACTACCAGATGAACAACTGGAGAAACCTGAGGGTCCCAATGGCCAAAATGGTGTGATAATCACAATAAAAATAAAGATAATAGTCTGAATGTAAATAATAGAAGTTTATTTTTCAGCATAGTCACCATAATTCTCAGATGAGGTATTGTAACTATTTACAATATTTACTTCATTCTGAACCTTTTATTTAATCCATGGGTATAGAATGTTCTAATTCCACATGCCATGCCTTTTTTGGATATCTCACTTTCAGTTAATTCCCTTTAGTAGCCCAACTTTCCCTTTACTGAGATTTTAAATTCCAAAGTATATCACCTGAAGAAGGCTGGAATGTACAATGGCTACAAAATCATGAAAATGGCAATAAAGATGAGGACCACAGTTCAAATGATGTAAATAGTCACCATTTTTTGCCATACATTATTTCCTAATGTTTCATACACTTTTACATTTTGGATATGAAAAATTTTCTGTTCCATTTTTGATCCAATTATGTCTTTCAACTTTGGCAACAGATGAAAATATCTAATATTTCAATCCCAAAGTCTAATTGTTCCAAAACAAAGTTATACAGATGGTGTGCATGTTTCTCTCTCCAATATAGAGAGATGCTGTAGAATAGATCTTATTTATCAATCAACCTTTATAAAATCTACAATGATTCAATTGTTAAACAAAAGAAAATAGATAGAAGTGTTTTGTAGGCTTTTGTAGGGAAATCTTTGTGAGAAAAGGTCTTTGATAGTCTTTAATGAATAAAATAAGATAATCCAGGTTTTTGAATAATAAGTATTGATGTGTTATTGATTAATTTTGAAAACAACATTTCTCTTTTGACATAAACATACTTATCTAGTATACTTATATTTTGTAGGATGGTTAACTCAAGATTCAAAATGCTCAATGAATTTGGACCATTCCCTTCAACAAGGGTGGGGAAAGAAATTGATCTTTTAAAGAATGTTGATATTTTTATAACTCAAATAACAGTCAATTAAAATGTCTGAAATGCCCATCAATATGTTTTCTCTTTCTTAAATTTGCAATCTTTCTCATTTTTTTGAGAAGTCTGGCTTCTCAAGCCTCCTCAATATTTCCATCTTATAAAACAGGCTTTTAACTTTTCAATAATTAAAACTGATAGATGCCACTCAAGAAGGAAACTTACACAATACAGTCACCAAGTCAGAAAACCAATCAATAATGATTACAGAGTTAAGCACACATTTTGACTGCAGTATAAAGTCAATTGGGCCACTTAGTCTTCTTTGCATATATTACCAGCCGTCGGGTTGCTTTGCTTATGCTAGTGTCCGTTTGAGAAAATAGTTTTGTCTGCATTTGCGTCCACCTTCATTCTCAGATGCCTCGGTTAATTTCAATTAGGATGTATGGATTGATTTCAACCATAAATACAATTTCATGAAAGATTTGGTTCACATCCAAAGAATCAAAATCTCAGTGTTTGTTTATAGCTTTGTGGAATGAAAGTCAGTTCAATCCAGCTTACATGAGCCATATCATGTTGCCCTGTTGCAAGATTTATTTCACGCAATTTAAGATTAAAGATTTGTTTTTGTTAATCCAACAAAAAGTGGAGCATCAACTGCGTTAATTTTAAATTGATCTCTTTTCACTTGGAATCAAATTCCTATTGAATCTGAGAAGCTTCTGCTTTGTTGATTCTATACACTTTCTGTTTTCTCAACAGGCCAAAAAAACAAAAAACAAACAATCCCAGGATTTATTAACAAAACTTCAAAATAAAAAAAATTCTTTGATTAGACTTTTAACAGTTTTATATTGTTCCAACTGTTAGAAATAAAAAATGTGGGGACATTTCCTGGAGAAGCCAATGACCTTTGCCATGATTTATTTGCTATTCTCTCATACTGCCAGAATGTCTTGATTCCTCCATTTTTATATAAATATTTAAATCCTTTTTTTAAAGTGCAAAGGACGTAAATGTCAGTCAACAGATTCAGTGAAATTATAACAAGATTTTTATGCATACATTGAAAAATAAGTTTATTTAATTTAAATAATGAATTATTTAAATAATTTCTACAATATTTAACAAAAGCTGATATTAAAAATTTAAAACAAATTTTTAAATGTTTTAGAACTTTTAAGAATAAAACCTGGAGGAAAGTCATATATGTTGAGTCAAAGTTGGAAATTTTCCTTCTCCGATGTGTATCTATATCAATGAGTCTTATCCATTAATTGATATTGAACCCAACACCTGGAGGACATTGAATTCAACTAAAACTCAAAATTGGGTTATAAGAATTAGTATTTCTTTATATTTTTGACTATATAGCATACAAGAGCCCCCTCCCCGCACCACCTTCTTGGCCTATATCCCCCCCCAATTTTTTAAAGGCATACAAAAACTCCATCTTTTTTTTAATGACATACAAATGATTCAGCATCATTCATTTATGTACCAAGTCTCTTCAGAAAGTGAGTGACCAAAGCTCTCCACAACTTCCTATCCTTTGTAGCTCTTAGCAATGGTTGTCCCCTTACTATCTCTCCCAGTCTCTGTCCTGCCATCCATTTACAAAAGCTTGTTTGGTAAGTTACAGTTTCTATCTGCTCTTCTTTTAACTATGTCCTGAGAGTGTTAAATTTTCCTATCCCTCTTTCTTCACTATGTGTTCCAGAACTGGGACTGACTCTGAGTATAAGTATCATTTTTGTTTCCATTTTCTTTGAAACTTCATCGTTGCTCACATGTTCAGTCCATGGCATTCTCAGCATCCTTCTGTAGGACCACATTTCTGTTACCACAAAGTTTCCTCTCCATCTGTGAGGCAATTGTCCAGCATTCACTGCCATATATTGAAGGATGATATTACCCAGCAATTCAGTAATGTTAATCTTTCTTAATATTTCTTTTTTTTTAGCTTAGGAAGGGGAGGGTACACATCTTTTCACTATTTCAATGTGCCTTCAGTTTTCTGTCTTATTTTCTGTTGTCCATTAAAGCACTTCCTATATATTTAAACCTCTATATTTGCAACATTATTTACCTATCTTATTCTGGTAGAAGGTCACACTTAAAGGGCACCCAGTAAAGATCAAGCTCGATATAGTACTAATCTTTCCAAGTACAAATCTTATATGGTGCTTAATGACTTTTTAAATGGTTTATACAATGTTTAATGACCTTTTAAAAGGGTTATGTAATGTTTAATGACCTCTTAAAGGGATTATACAATGTTTAATGACCTTTTAGTGGGTTGGTGCCATATTTAATGACAATTTAATGGGTTCATGCTATGTTTAATAACATTTTAAAAGGTTTGTACAATGTCCAAGTTTAATGGTTATTTTGGTCAACTTATTCTCTGACCATCTTCAAAGCCATGCATCATTTTTGAATAAAGCCCAGAACAGAAGAAAGCACTATTATAAATAGTAAAGATTTGTTCTGACCAATTCCAAATTCTCAATGGATGTGAATTCTCCAGATTAAGTAAATTCTGAGAATATCAATAAAGATTCAAAGTCTTGTGGAGTTGAGATCTTCTGGCTTTAATGTTATTTCACCTTTTAGGAGTTTAGAAATATTGAAAATCCCAAATAACAAAATTATTATTAATTTTCTTTAAACAATTAATTAGGTAATTAAAATGTAATTCTTTGTCTACTTGATTACAACATTCAAATGAGGTCAAAGGGATTTATAGATTATTTTTTTCAATTTTTTCAAAAATGATTAATAAACTGATATATTTTAAGTATATTTAGTATGACTTACCTCAACAGGAAGCTATTTCAAAAATAGGAAATTTCCTATTAGCAAATTATATATCCAGTAGACTCTTACCTGCAAGAAAAAAAAAAAAAGAAACATTAAAAAATAATCAAATAAATGTTACTATTTTTATTCTATAATATTTAATACATTTGCATCTTTTCTTTTTAATTATTAACACTTATTAATTAATTAATTAATATTACAATCTCTCCTCCATAATTGTTACAAGTGAATATTTTATGTTTGAATAATGGCAACATTTATTCCAGTTATATGGAAGTTAAAAGTTATTCATTTGTTCTGACAATAATGTCATGTCACATTTAAATCTGACTATAGTAAATCTTTGAAACAGTAAGAGGAAACCTAAAGTAAACTTAACAAAACTTGAATTTTTCAAAATTGCTTCTGCATATATATTTAGCTGATAATATTGACCATTAGTGGAAATTTAAGAAGACAGCATGCAAAACTCACAAATAATATGTGAAATGCTGTGTTACAACATCCCCAAAATGGAAAATTGATGCATTCATTCATCACATATGTAACTCTGATACCATTTTAAAGGCCCCCCCCCCCAAAAAAAATGTTTAAAACATAAATTATTTAAATGTTTTCCAAAATGAATGGTTCCAGGCACTGAATGAATAAATATTTTATTGTTAATTTTGTTTTGTTTACAGATATAACAAAAAAATTGTAAATAAATTTTATAAACCAAATTTTACAAATATTATGGGACAAACAAATTTTTCATAAGCTTTTAAAATATAAAATAGGTGATTATTTTGACCCGACATGATTTTACAATTGCTTCCCTTATGCACATCAATACATAATTCCCAGTAAAATCTTCAGGCCATGTAGTAAAATCCTTAACATGCTAAGTCAGTTCGTAGTTTTCCTTTATTCTTAGATTTTCATGGCAGAAAATGAATTAAGCCACATATATAAAGGGCAGACAATGGCTAAAAACAAGTAAGTAAAATTACAGCCTGAAGGTAATTGAATATTTTTTTAATTAACAACATCCACATATTGAAGAGATTTGCACAAACAACATGTACACAGACTCCACTACAGACATTACATATACACACACATAACAAAACTGCATTACATACAAATGTTTTGAATGAGAAATCTATATTCACTTTAGATAATTAAATGTACATGTTGTATATATTTATACAGTATATATAGAATGACAATAGATAATAATGCTCATTTCTAACTATACCTGTCCTCTATCTAAGTATATTCCTATCTATTTATCTATCTCAATTTGTTCCTATCTATCTAAATCTGTTCCTAAGTATATTCCTATCTATCTATTTATCTAAATCTGTTCCTATCTAAGTATATTCCTATCTATCTAAATCTGTTCCTATCTAAGTATATTCCTATCTATCTATTTATCTAAATCTGTTCCTATCTAAGTATATTCCTATCTATCTAAATCTGTTCCTATCTAAGTATATTCCTATCTATCTAAATCTGTTCCTATCTAAGTATATTCCTATCTATCTATTTATCTAAATCTGTTCCTATCTAAGTATATTCCTATCTATCTAAATCTGTTCCTATCTAAGTATATTCCTATCTAGCTAAATCTGTTCCTATCTAAGTATATTCCTATCTAGCTAAATCTGTTCCTAAGTATATTCCTATCTATCTAGGGTATTCCTATCTATCTAAGTATATTCTTATCTATCTAAGTATATTCCTATCTATCTATCTATCTATCTATCTAGGCAAACACACCTATTTTACATATTTTTTAATAAACCAGAATACTTGCAAAAATAATATTATACCAAAACACCAAAAACTGTGTTCCATACCTAAATAGTAGAGCAAAATATTATCTTCAGTAACATGGTATTACATGACGGCCAGCCACAACTACAAGTTTCATATGTATTAAACATGAAATTGTCAAGCATCTGGTAACAATCCTGGATACAATGGGAATTTATTCCCCATTGGATAAACCAAGATGTTATATTAAAGGTGGCCTGTATTAAAAGAAATTGCACATACCAATCAAAATTTCCAAGGGGGAAAATACCCATATGAGAAAAAGATGGTACAGCTAATATTCCAGCATAGCATATGTATTAGTTTGCTTTTAAAGGTGGAAAGGAGTAAAAGAAATATACACACGCACGCACTTGTATGTATATGTAGATAGGGCACCCTGAGGCTGTGTAATGTTTAGCAAGCTTGTCTCACTAAAACAATTACGAATGAGCAGTGAGTTTGATCCTCACTGGGAGCCCCGTGGATTCGGTCTTGTGCCATGTCCAAGCTAAGCTTGGAAAATCACTGTATGTATATATATAGATATATCAATAAATCTAATGATAAGAAATGACAAATTATTTTAAACAACAAAGTCATTTTTTTCAGCATAATTTCTTTGTCAATTAACTTAACATAATATTTATTAAACATATCAAAAATTACAGATGAAAATCAAGGTAACAGACTTATTGATCCACTCTCTATCCTACTTGGTGTATTTTTGTTTTAGTAAAATTGTTTTTTTAAATTTGAGTTCCTCACTGAAACTCATTGTGATTCCTAAGCTGAACAACTAAAGGATTTTAGTTTATATGTTATGAACTCTCCTGTTATCTTTGATATATGAAGGTCCAGTATCTCAGTTCTTAGAACCAAACAGCCAAACTACTTCACATTTCATTTGATTATAGTGATGACAGCTCGTTCAGAACCAATCACACTTTTCAGAAGAATGAGCGTCCTTATGTCATCAGTTTCCAAGTAGGCATTTATGCAGATGACACTACCATTTACTCCTGTCTCAATAGCAAATCCATCAGAGTTGGCAAAGTTAATCTGGCCACTGCTCTTGAAAAGTACCTCCAATCAGTTGTTAACTAGGGCAGAAAATGGCTTGTAAATTTTAATGCCTCCAAAACTAAACTGTTCTCATTTACCCACCATAGAGAAAGTTTCCTGCCCACCATCAGAATGGCTGATGCTAGACTCATGGAGAGCAACACACTGCACCTTCTTGGCCTCTCGTTCTCAACTGACTTGAACTGTAATGACTACATCGTATCAACAGCTGCATCTACTGCAAGGAAAGTTGGGTCACTGTATTGTACCAAAAGATTTTGAGTCCATTTAGCACATTTAAAAATCTACCCTTTATCTGTGCATTGAATACTGTTGCCTTATCTGGTTAGGTGCTTCTGCTATTCATCTCAAGATTCTTGACAAAATCCAAAGAAGTATCTGTAAT
This sequence comes from Acanthosepion lycidas, assembly GCA_963932145.1. Lineage (NCBI taxonomy): Eukaryota > Metazoa > Mollusca > Cephalopoda > Sepiida > Sepiidae > Acanthosepion > Acanthosepion lycidas. The sequence goes on from OZ010595.1 coordinate 91,328,181, forward strand.
GTAATCAATCCTGACTTGGTACCTTGACTTCAGTCACTTTCTCACTGATGTGATGCGGCTTCCCTCTGTCTTTTCTACAAATATTTTCATGGCTACTGCTCTGACAAGCTTTTTTTCCCTGATGCCCAGACTATGTGAGTTTAAGTGCGCTACTAGATTAGCATCTAGGTCCCACTCTCTTACTGGGAAATTAGGTAAATGTAACTGCCAATTCTACTCCAACAGTTTCTTTTTTTTTCACACTTCCCACCTATGTTACTCCCTTCCGTTTCCTTGTTTCCCTGATAATTACAATCTTCAAAAGTTTAAATGCAACATCAACTACCATCTTTTATCTTCTTGAACTTTGTTCAGCTTTTATCCTTTTCTTGGTCCCCGACTATACCCAGTCTTTTCTCCCACCTTCACTCTCTGTAATCCCCTGTGTACTAGTGGCATTCCTGCCTTCCTTGGGGTGAAATGATTTAGAAAAAAAACTGGATACAAATAATTGGTGCATCTAGTGTGCCATGAGGTTTCCAAAGAACTCTTCAAGTTTTGAATTCAGTTTCCCTTTTAAAATAGTTGTCAACCAAAGCTAAAGAGCCCAATCTACCCTACTATTTAACCTATAACTATATCATATATAATATTTGTAAGTCTGTAGACAGATACAAATGTATAGCTAATGAAATAAATTGATATCCTAGTTTATTTTCACATTACTGTAGATATACATATTCATATTTTATTGTTCTTCAGCATCTGTCTATATTTCTGACACATGGCACAGTGGATAAAGGCATTGGTTAGATCCAGTGACAGGACCCAAAGAGTGTGAGTTCAATACCCGGTTAAGGCTGTGGAGAATTTTCAGAGAGAAATTAACAGGAGACAACTGATAACTGACATCCATTAAACATGGCACGTGGAACTAGAACAGTCTACTCCAGTGAGCGAAATAAAGAGTTAAGTTTGACATTCCAACCATTTGAAGAAGTCTGGAGCGTACAAAACCTGAAACGTTGTAATAAATATGGCGACAAAGATGAGGACAATTTGTCTGAATAATGTAGATAATTTATTGTTCTTGTAATAAGCATATGTATATATTTCAATTATATGTTTCATGAAACAAGAATCTCCCCAATGGTTCTGCATAAGAACAAAGCTCTAAAGAACAAATTCAGGATCTCTCTATAAATGGTTATTCCATTCTTCTTTGGCAGCAAAGTCAGTCATTTATAATCAAATCAATAAATTTACCAGTTTCTTTTTTTTTTCCTATATTTCTTCATCACCTAAAAAAAGAAAATACTTTTTTGGATTTTCTTGATATCAAATTTGAGAGCGCAACACCATTTTTAAATATCAAACCTGTAAAAGCATTTAGAATTGGTTCTAAACAGAAATCAGGTTTTCTAAGAATAAGGAGAATTGCAATCCATATCTATAACAAAAATGGTAAACAACATTCCATAGAAAGCAGTTTAAAAAGAAAGAAAAAGCAACAGACAATGAGAAACAGTTTTGAACAAAGGGGAATGAAAGAAAGAATTTTTCTGAGGGGAAAAAACAAAATGAAAGAGAAATATAAAAGGAAGTACAAAAGAGATTGATAGTGAGAAAAAAAAGAGAGAGATTATGATAGTAAGAGCAGATGATGAGAAAGGAAAGTAAAAGGATAAAGAAAGAGGAGGTTAATAATAAAAGAAAGAAGGGATAAAGAAAGACTAAAAAGGATAAGAGAGGGACAGGGATGGTGAAAGAGAAAAATAGAAGAAAAAATAGAATCCATATTAGAGGAACACTTATGAAGAGAGAGAGAGAGAGAGAGAGAGAGGCAGAGATTTTTCTTTCAAAGAAAAAATATGACTGATAATAAAATTGTCAGTATCAGAAACCTGAAAAAACCTGAAAACATTTATTAACCACTATCCCATACCTGATGATAATTTTCAGTGAAAATAATATAAAATCTAAAAGAAAGTCCAGAAAAAGTAAATTGGAAATGGATAACATTCAAAATAAAACATGAAAACTACAGAATATTAGAAACTGAGATAAAATCAAATTCAGAAAAGAAAGCAAATTTTTGAGAAGAGAATAAGTTTCTATATATATATATATATATATATATATATATATATATATATATAAATAAATAAAGGAAAACTTATCTTAGGCAGTGTGTTTCATCCTCTGAGGGACTTTATCAAAGTAAATACAAAATGTGTTGGCTAAGATAAGTTTTCCTTTTGTCTTTATTCATATTGTTCTTTTACAGATATATTCTATATGAGGGCATTGAACTCAACACCCAGAAACATGACAGTCTGTTTCATGCTAAACACAATCGTCAGGCCATGCATTTAGCATGAAACAGAGTTTTGCCTCTGGGTGTTGACTTCAATGTCCACTTTTATATTTACATGTGCACTATGCCTGATACTCAGCACTTTAATCCATAAATATAGCATACCATAAGACTATATTTTATCATATTGCTCTTCATTTGAATTGAGCTCTCTGGGCCATTGATGTATTTTGCATACAAAATGTTAAAATTTCCCTTCCTCTCTGCTGTGTGATGATAGCCTAGGGGTAGAATCTCTGATTATACAAATTGGTCAGGTTTCGATCCCGGCTTGAAGCAGTCGGATGTCTAGCCACACTGAAAATATATATATATATATATATTTACTTTTTGCTATTCTCATTGCTGAAGGTTGGAAAGCATGAACAATTGTAGCAATATTTGTGCAATGTCTTGTTGGCAGTCTGTCGGAGAAGGATTACTGATTTCAGAACCAGAGATGTGACTCCTTTGTCACCTTGTGGTGAGGGAGGATGAACTGCACTTTGGTAGCCAGCTTCTGAGTAATGGTTGGCAGAGGATTTGAGACCCACTGACATCACTTTTTGCCTCATGAGATTCATGGACAATAAGATGTGCAGGTGGTGCAAAGGATAGTGGCTTGAAAATATCCTTAAGAAAGGTATGAATCCATCTCTTCCCCCACCAGATATGGGTTAAATGGAAGGGCAGACTGGGCTCTCTAAACATGGTTGGAAACCAGTCTAGGAGAATGACAACTATGAATTCAAACTCATAACATTTACAATGAGGATGGGAAGAAGCAGTAAGCTGCAATATATATATATTATATATAATGGGGGAATGATGAAAACTTCTCAGCCTGTCCTACTTCTTAAAATCTGATTAAAAGAACTCATATCAGAAGTTATTTAGGAATGACATCTTGGTTAAACCAAGAACTTATCAGTATATATATATATATATATATATATATATATATATGATAAAATATAATTTTATGGTATGCTATAATTATGGGTAAAGGTGCTCAGTATCAGAGATAGACCATATATAAATATAAAAGTGGGCATGCATATCATAATTCTGGCTTGTGTTTGTGTGTATATATATATATATATATATATATATATATATATATATATATATATATATGTATGTAAAAGTGAACTTAGAAGTCAATACTTAGAGTCGACAGTTTGTTTCATGCTAGATGCAATCGTGGTCTGACGATTGTGTCTAGCATGAAACAGACTGTCGCCACTAAGTGTTGACTTCTATGTTCACTTTTATATGTACACACGCTCTATTTCTGATATTGAACACTATCCCATAAGTATAGCACATCTTAAGACTTAATTTTTCATATATATATATATATATATATATATATATATATATATATATATATATATATATAAATGAACCATTAAGGTTGTCTGTTTTCTAATTAAATCGAATTGAATATATGACATGAAGTGGGATGATTATATTGAATCACTTGCTTAGTCTGTTGCTAGAAAAGTTGGTTCACTAACACATGCTAAACATTTTGTCCCACCAGAATCCATCTTGCATGTTTATAAATCTACCGTTTATCCTTGCACTGGATATTCCTGCTACATAGTGAAAAGGGAAGCTACTGACCCACATTAAAAAAAAATTCTATCAATTATTTGAACTTAAAAATATCTTCTTTTTATGACTTTTTTAGTTGATGCAATCTGCTGCCTTTTTCAATATTTTCTTAAGTGTGTAAATGAAGTTCTCATTTTTGTCATTTTTACACTGGTGTGTTTTTCAACCTTCCTCACATGCATGTAGCATCTAGTAATTCTTATGTGAACAATTCATTCACATATCTAAGCTTTATGCTGACATGAAATTTTTAGAATTAATCTAAAGAAACCTGCAAATAAAAGCAAAATGTCTTAATTCTTGACACAACATTTTCATGCTTCAGTTTGTGAATTGTTCTGAGGAAATGGTGAAACTCATGAAAAATATTATTGGATGATGCTTAGATTGGCAAGTGCAATATAAACCAAAGGAAGGCTGAAGATCATATTGGCTGAAGTATTGTAATAAAACAATTGAGATAGAGATACTAGCGTGAATGATTCATAGGATAATATTAGGTTGGTGCAAAAATAATGACGTAATGACGTTTTTTGACGTATTTTTTAACGTCAAAAAACGACATTATTACGTCATTATTTTTGCATCAACCTAATAACAAAAATTTTATGCAATATATGAAGAGAGAATGCTATTAAAACATTGATTAAAATAAAGATGTAGATATGTGTCCAAGTAACTAAGCAAATACAGAGTTTTTTGTTTTCATGATTAAACAATAATAATGAGTTTTGTAGTCCAAATAATTCCTGGAATAATAGCTGATAATGTTTCACATCACATTTTGAACAACTTTCAATGAAATTTGGAAAAATTAAGTGAACCACTTCATTTCTCTCCATTTTTTAAAATTTTAAATCTAAAATGCTGATTGTGTTAAAAGAGAGAATATTTATTTTTTTCTCTTTTATTATTATTATTTTGTAAATTATCAAGTAGAATTACACAAGATTTTTGTGAATGAAGTCAAGACAAAATGAATAATTCCTTGGAACTTTATCAACAAATAAAGTGCTTGAGCTGTCGAGTTGTATTGGAACTATTACATGATGAGTTGGCAAATGTTCACCCTTTCTCTTTTCCTTCATTTGTATATTAAAATAATGATTTGATTACAAGATAAGCCCTCAAGGCTAGATTGATTAGACAGAAGAATTAGTTTTTTTAAAGAATGGTTTGCTTCTATGGTTGATTTTTGTTCAAGGGCATAAGAAGGTGGACAAAAATAAAAGACAAGATATAATTTAAATGACAAACGATAATTAGATTCATACATGATTGTTATATGACTTACTAGCAAATAGATTGCAAAGGTTGCTTGATAAATGGGAAAATGTAACAAAATAATATAAGTTAAACAAGTTGAATTATTTGGCTTTGACGGTAATTTACATTTGACCTTTTTTTTGTGGAAATGATCTGCAATTGTTGGTTAGTAATCAAGGAGATTGTCTAGTGCTATACCAAGCCATTCATGTCATCTTTGGAGAAAGGAGTTACTTGGTAATGCCCACCTCCTCTCCAACAACTAATACTGCATACATGGTACTAATAGCAGAGGAGAATCTCTGATTTGAATACATTAAGAGATTGTCAGGATGCCATGTTTGGTTCTTGATGAAATATCTCAGCCAATTGGCAGTTATTAGACAATACCCAGTTCTCTTCAGTTACAATGAAACAATTTTGGGTTCTTGCGCATGCATTTTCATGGGAAACACCATGGGGTTAGCTACAGCAAAAATGAAATTAATGAATTTTCCTTCTAGCTGAGAATTTTGGGAAAGGCATAAATCTTATCTTTACTATTGTCCAGTTCACACTCCTCTCGAATCTTTAAAACAGGAGTAGATGTTTCACTTTTTTTTCCTTTTAGGATTGGGATTCTGGTTTCTTCTAAAGTCTACTATACTCCTAACACTTGTCCTTTCTTATGTTAATATATATCCACACAGTAACCCTCTACCTCGATCGGCTCTTGGGCCTTGGATTGGGTAAATATCAGTAAAAAAAAAATCTAGAGGTAAAAATGGTAAGGCAGACTGGGCTATTTAACCTTGGTAAGACAATCACTCATGGAAAAAGACAATTCTGAATTCATAAGCATAGAGAAACTAACATAAAACTGCTATACTATTTTCCTCAATGACAACTATGTCACTATACAGCTTATCAATATTAAAAGAAAAGAAAGCTGTGGAGAGACATAATCGCATATGTTCAGAATGGGCATAACACTTAAAGTTCAAAGAAAAAGAGAATTTTAATGATAGAAAATCTTGTCGAAATACCATATTGAGTCTTTTAAAGGATCTTTAGGAGATGCAGTTATTTCTTAGCAGTTAGTATCCACCTCCTCTAGAGTTATATGGAATTTGTTTTATCAGACAATTTAAAAAGTTGTTTCTCAAAGGAAAAAAAAACAAAACGAGAAGTCAAATACGTACCTATACATGTAACAATTTCTATTCTGACTTTGTTTATGTATATGGGGTCCTATAAAAAATAATTCCAGCTGAGCCCCACAGCTTCTAAGGTTCACCTTGTGTGAGATCAAACTTATTGTAAACAAAGAAAGAAAAACCTGCTGCATAATGAATGTAGATTTTCCAGTGAGCCACAGGATAAAAGAGAAGATGACTTAAAAAGATAAAGCTTACTTGAGAGATATGAATATTGTGGAATGTGAAAAGTAAAACACATAATCATAGGAACACTGGAAATAGTTCCAAAGACCCTTGCAAAAAACTAGAAGAATTATGACAATTCAAACTGTGTACCTTGATGAAGACAATAGAAATATTAAAAAGAGTGCAAGACACTTGAAGAGACTTGCTGCCACTTGATCTTGAAAGTATTAATGAATTAATAAAAATAGGAACATTAAAGCAAGCAATAACATATAATAGTAATAATTATAATATATTAATAATAAATAATGATAATACTTGTAATGCTACTACTTATATTACTACTAATATTAGGTTGGTGCAAAAATAATGACGTAATAATGTCAAAAAACGAAATTATTACGTCATTATTTTTGCACCAACCTAATAATAACAGAATAAAACTCAAAAAGAAATTCTCAGAGATCTAAAAATGTTTAGAATTTGTTTTAAATAACCTGTAAAATTTAAAACAAAACTAAATAAATGATTGAATGATTGGTAATAATTGTAATCTGGAAGAAATAAAGTTTACCAAAGTAGCAGCAATAAGTTAAAACTATAATTCAGTTGTTCTAGCAATTATATGAAGCCTCTGGTAAAGTTTTAGTGAAAAAGGTTTTATCTCAAAAGGTAATAAACTGTTCCATGAAGAAAATTTTTGAATACAAAAGTGATTATTTTTCTAACTCGTTACAATAACAGGACAATTGCTGATGATGTCATGAGAAAATGGATGCTATTCAAATTTACCATCTGCAATTCAATCTAATTGCTCTAAGGCAGACAATTTTGTAGAGAATACAATGAGTTTAATAAAAGAAAGGATAAGGACATTATTTTAATACGAGATTGCAAGCAAAAATCTCAGAGTCATTATCAAAATGGCATTCCCCCCCACCCGCCATTTAGCAAGCATTTTTGTGATAATTATCTACCAAGTTATTAAAACAGAAACTTAAGGTAAGTGGAGGAGGTTATAAGGAAATTTTGGCATTTCAATTGAGAAAGTTTTCACCAAAATATGAGATGTATGTATTAATATTATTCTGTTGTTGTCATCACTGTGATGATATTTAAATTTACCATTGCTTGTATATTAGATTTCTTTTGTTTTATTTCAAAGTATAAGAGTTTGCTGAACAATAGCAAATTCTCAATCCCTTTATTCAACCAATTTGAAGTCCTGACATCTACCGCAGATAAGGTTGGATGCTTTGCTCGGAAATTCTCCTCCAACTCAAGACTCGACTCATCCAGATTACCCACACCTGATTTCTTCCCTAGAACTGAGGCTTTGAGTGATATGCACATAACCCTGTCACTGGTCTTGAACATTATTTCTAAATTAGACTGTCATAAGGCAAGTGGATGTGATGGAATACCATCCATCATCCTAAAGAAATGTGCACCCATATTGTCTTCAGTTCTCTCAAACTCTACAACTATTGACTTGCTGCTTCCTGCTTTCCAGCTTGTTGGAAGTCCTCCTTTGTAGTTCATATTTTTAAGAACTTTGGAGAATCTTTTGACCCCTCTCTTACCTTATTAGTCTCCTACCATTTTTCAGTAAAGTATTCAAGGCTTTAATCAATGCTGAAGTGATTAAATATCTTACCTCTCATGACCTACTCTCTGACAAACAATATGGTTTTCATTTTGCCCTGTCTGCCACTGACATACTTACAGCCATTACTGAATATGCATATCAAGCTCTTGATAATAACGGCAAAGCTTGAGCTGTAGCTCTAGATGTCTTGAAGGTGTTTGACAGGGTTTGGCATGCTGGTCTTCTATGTAAGCTCTAGGGCAACAGTATTACAGGATGATTGTTCGATTTAATCCAATCATTTCTATCAAATCATGAAATGAAAGTTGTTCTGAATGGGCTCACTTCTAGATCCTTTCACACAAATGCAGGTGTCCTCCAGGGCTCTATCATGGATCCTACGCTGTTTCTGATCTTCCTGATGTCATCAGTTCCCAAGTAGACAGTTAGAGACAATACCTTTTACTCAATAGCAAATCTGTCAGTTAACCAGGCTGCTACTCTTGAAAAGGACCTCCAATCAGTGGATTACTGGGCCAGGAAATGGCTTGTAAATTTTAATGCTTCCAAAACTAAAGTGCTCTTATTTATCTGCCATAGAGAAACTTCCCTGCCTGCCATCAGCCATGCTGATGCTTGACTCCAGGAGAGTGTATTACTGTCTTCTTGGCCTCATGTTTTCAACTGACTTGAAGTGGAACAACTACATTG